>CM038793.1:245659200-246859200 GCA_021764765.1 Vicia sativa
AAGTCTTCAGAAAATCTGATGAAATTTGAAGTGAATATAAGTCTTCAGAAAAATCTGATGAAATTTGAAGTGAATATAAGTCTTCAGAAAATCTGATGAAATTTGAAGTGAATATAAGTCTTCAAAAAATTATGAAATTTGAAGTGAATATAAGTCTTCAGAAAATCTGATGAAATTTGAAGTGAATATAAGTCTTTAGAAAATCTGATGAAATTTGAAGTGAATATAAGTCTTCAGAAAATAAGATGAAATTTGAAGTGAATATAAGTCTTCAGAAAATCTGATGAAATTTGAAGTGAATATAAGTCTTCAGAAAATCTGATGAAACTTGAAATGAATATAAGTCTTCAGAAAATCTGGTGAATTTGAAGTGAATATAAGTCTTCAGAAAATCTGATGAAATTTGAAGTGAATATAAGTCTTCAGAAAATCTGATGAAATTTGAAGTGAATATAAGTCTTCAGAAAATCTGATGAAATTTGAAGTGAAGTCTCGTAAACTGATGAAATTTGAAGTGAATATAAGTCTTCACAAAATTCATGAAATTTGAAGTGAATATGTCTTGAAAATCTGATGAAATTGAAGTGAATATAAGTCTTAGAAAATCTGGTGAAATTGAAGTGAATATAAGTCTTCAGAAATTAGATGAAATTTGAAGTGAATATAAGTCTTCAGAAAATATGATTAAATTTGAAGTGAATATAAGTCTTCAGAAAATCTGATGAAATTTTAAGTGAATATAAGTCTTCAGAAAATCTGATGAAATTTTAAGTGAATATAAGTCTTCAGAAAATCTGATGAAATTTGAAGTGAATATAAGTCTTTAGAAAATCTGATGAAATTTGAAGTGAATATAAGTCTTCAAAATCAGATGAAATTTGAAGAATATAATTCAAATTTCATGAAATTTAAGTGAATATAAGTCTTCAGAAAATCTAATGAAATTTGAAGTGAATATAAGTCTTCAGAAAATCTGATGAAATTTGAAGTGAATATAAGTCTTCAGAAAATCTGATGAAATTTGAAGTGAATATAAGTCTTCAAAATCTGATGAAATTTGAAGTGAATATAAGTCTTTAGAAAATCTGATGAAATTTGAAGTGAATATAAGTCTTCAGAAAATCTGATGAAATTGAAGTGAATATAAGTCTTAGAAAATATGATGAAATTTAGTGAATATAAGTCTTCGTAAATATAATGAAATTTGAAGTGAATATAAGTGTTCAGAAAATCTGATGAAATTTGAAGTGAATATAAGTCTTCAGAAAATCTGATGAAATTGAAGTGAATATAAGTCTTCAGAAAATCTGATGAAATTGAAGTGAATATAAGTCTTCGGAAAATCTGGTTAAAATTGAAGTGAATATAAGTCTTCAGAAAATCTGATGAAATTTGAAGTGAATATAAGTCTTCAGAAATCTGATGAAATTTGAAGTGAATATAAGTCTTTAGAAAATCTGATGAAATTGAAGTGAATATAAGTCTTCAGAAAATAAGATGAAATTTGAAGTGAATATAAGTCTTCAGAAAATCTGATGAAATTTGAAGTGAATATAAGTCTTCAGAAAATCTGATGAAATTTGAAGTGAATATAAGTCTTCAGAAAATCTGATGAATTTGAAGTGAATATAAGTCTTCAGAAAATCTGATGAAATTTGAAGTGAATATAAGTCTTCAGAAAATCTGATGAAATTTGAAGTGAATATAAGTCTTTAGAAAATATGAAATGAAGTGAATATAAGTCTTCAGAAAATCTGATGAAATTTGAAGTGAATATAAGTCTTCAGAAAATCTGATGAAATTTGAAGTGAATATAAGTCTTCAGAAAATCTGATGAAATTTGAAGTGAATATAAGTCTTTAGTAAATCTGATGAAATTTGAAGTGAATATAAGTCTTCAGGAATTGAGATGTAATTTGAAGTGAACATATGTCTTTAGAAAATATGATGAAATTTTAAGTGAATATAAGTCTTCAGAATATATAACGAAATTGAAGTGAATATGTCTCGTAAAACTGATGAAATTTGAAGTGAATATATCTTCAGAAAATCTATGAAATTTGAAGTGAATATAAGTCTCTCAAAACTATGAAATTTGAAGTGAATATGTCTTAGAAAATCTGATGAAATTGAAGTGAATATAAGTCTTCATAAAATCTGATGAAATTTGAAGTGAATATAAGTCTTCAGAAAATATGATGAAATTTGAAGTGAATATAAGTCTTCAGAAAATCTAATGAAATTTGAAGTGAATATAAGTCTTCAGAAAATCTGATGAAATTTGAAGTGAATATAAGTCTCGTAAAATCTGATGAAATTTGAAGTGAATATAAGTCTTCAGAAAATCTGATGAAATTTGAAGTGAATATAAGTCTTCAGAAAATCTGATGAAATTTGAAGTGAATATAAGTCTTTAGAAATCTGATGAAATTTGAAGTGAATATAAGTCTCAAAATTGAGAAATTTGAAGTGAATATAAGTCTTAGAAATTCTGATGAATTTGAAGTGAATATAAGTTCTAGAAAATATAATAAAATTGAATGAATATAAGTCTTCAGAAAATCTGATGAAATTTGAAGTGAATATAAGTCTTCAGAAAATCTGATGAAATTTAAGTGAATATAAGTCTTCAAAATCATGAAATTTGAAGTGAATATAAGTCTTTAGAAAATCTGATGAAATTTGAAGTGAATATAAGTCTTCAGAAATTAGATGAAATTTGAAGTGAATATAAGTCTTTAGAAAATATGATGAAATTTGAAGTGAATATAAGTCTTCAGAAAATCTGATGAAATTTGAAGTGAATATAAGTCTTCAGAAAATCTGATGAAATTTGAAGTGAATATAAGTCTTCAGAAAATCTGATGAAATTTGAAGTGAATATAAGTCTTCAGAAAATCTGATGAAATTTGAAGTGAATATAAGTCTTCAGAAATCTTATGAAATTGAAGTGAATATAAGTCTTCAGAAATCTGGTGAAATTTGAAGTGAATATGTCTCGTAAAATCTGATGAAATTTGAAGTGAATATAAGTCTTTAGAAATCTGATGAAATTTGAAGTGAATATAAGTCTCGTAAAAACTGATGAAATTTGAAGTGAATATAAGTCTTCTAAAATCTGATGAAATTTGAAGTGAATATAAGTCTTCAGAAAATCCATGAAATTGAAGTGAATATAAGTCTCTTTAAAATCTGTGAATTTGAAGTTAATATCAGTGTTCAGAAAATCTGGAAATTTGAAGTGAATATAAGTCTTCAGAAAATCTGATGAAATTTGAAGTGAATATAAGTCTTTAGAAAATCTGATGAAATTTGAAGTGAATATAAGTCTTCAGAAAATCTGATGAAATTTGAAGTGAATATAAGTCTTCAGAAAATCTGATGAAATTTGAAGTGAATATAAGTCTTTAGAAAATCTGATGAAATTGAAGTGAATATAAGTCTTTAGTAAATCTGATGAAATTTGAAGTGAATATAAGTCTTCAGGAAATGAGATGAAATTTGAAGTGAAAATATGTCTGTAGAAAATATGATGAAATTTAATGAATATAAGTCTTCGTAAAATAAATGAAATTTTAGTGAATATAAGTCTTCAGAAAATCTGATGAAATTTGAAGTGAATATAAGTCTTCAGAAAATCTGATGAAATTTGAAGTGAATATAAGTCTTCAGAAAATCTGATGAAATTTGAAGTGAATATAAGTTTTCAGAAAATCTGATGAAATTTGAAGTGAATATAAGTCTCATAAAATTAGATGAAATTTGAAGTGAATATAAGTTCTCAGAAAATCTGATGAAATTTGAAGTGAATATAAGTCTTCAGAAAATATGATGAAATTTGAAGTGAATATAAGTCTTCAGAAAATCTGATGAAATTTGAAGTGAATATAAGTCTTCAGAAAATCTGATGAAATTTGAAGTGAATATAAGTCTTTAGTAAATCTGATGAAATTTGAAGTGAATATAAGTCTTTTAAAATTGAGAATGAATGAAGTGAATATATGTCTTTGTGAAAATATGATGAAATTTGAAGTGAATATGTCTTCAGAAAATCTGATGAAATTTGAAGTGAATATAAGTCTTCGTAAAACTAGAATATGTTCTAAAATCTGATGAAATTTGAAGTGAATATAAGTCTTAGAAACTGATGAAATTTGAAGTGAATATAAGTCTCGTAAAATAGATGAAATTTGAAGTGAATATAAGTCTTAGAAAAATATGATGAAATTTATGAATATGTCTTCTAAAATATAATGAAATTTGAAGTGAATATAAGTCTTCAGAAAATCTGATGAAATTTGAAGTGAATATAAGTCTTCGTAAACTGATGAAATTTGAAGTGAATATAAGTCTTCAGAAAATCTGATGAAATTTGAAGTGAATATAAGTCTTCGAAAAACTGATGAAATTTGAAGTAAATATCTTCAAAATATGATGAAATTTGAAGTGAATATAAGTCTTCAGAAAATATGATGAAATTTGAAGTGAATATAAGTCTCGTAAAATCTGATGAAATTTAGTGAATATAAGTCTTCTAAAACTGATGAATTTGAAGTGAATATAATCTCTTAAAATCTGATGAAATTTGAAGTGAATATAAGTCTTCAGAAAATCTGATGAAATTTGAAGTGAATATAAGTCTTCAGAAATCTGATGAAATTTGAAGTGAATATAAGTCTTCTAAAATCTGATGAAATTTGAAGTGAATATAAGTTTAGAAAATCTGATGAAATTTGAAGTGAATATAAGTCTTCAGAAAATAAGATGAAATTTGAAGTGAATATAAGTCTTCAGAAAATCTGATGAAATTTGAAGTGAATATAAGTCTTCAGAAAATCTGATGAAATTTGAAGTGAATATAAGTCTTCAGAAAATCTGATGAAATTGAAGTGAATATAAGTCTTCATAAAATCTGATGAAATTTGAAGTGAATATAAGTCTTCAGAAAATCTATATGAAATTTGAAGTGAATATAAGTCTTCAGAAAATCTGATGAAATTTGAAGTGAATATAAGTCTCTTAAAACTGATGAAATTTGAAGTGAATATAAGTCTTCAGAAAATCTGATGAAATTGAAGTGAATATAAGTCTTCAGAAAATCTGATGAAATTTGAAGTGAATATAAGTCTTTAGTAAATCTGATGAAATTTGAAGTGAATATAAGTCTTCAGAAATTAGATGTAATTTGAAGTGAATATAAGTTCTAGAAATATGATGAAATTTGAAGTGAATATAAGTCTTCGTAATATATGAAATTTAGTGAATATAAGTCTTCAGAAAATCTGATGAAATTTGAAGTGAATATAAGTCTTCAGAAAACTGATGAAATTTGAAGTGAATATAAGTCTTCAGAAAATCTGATGAAATTTGAAGTGAATATAAGTCTTTAGAAAATCTGATGAAATTTGAAGTGAATATAAGTCTTCAGAAATGAGATGTAATTTGAAGTGAACATATGTCTTTAGAAAATATGATGAAATTTGAAGTGAATATAAGTCTTCAGAAAATATAACGAAATTTGAAGTGAATATAAGTCTTCGTAAAATCTGGATGAAATTTGAAGTGAATATAAGTCTTAGAAAATCTGATGAAATTTGAAGAATATAAGTCTTTAAAATCTGAAATTGAAGTGAATATGTCTTCAGAAATTAGATGAAATTTGAAGTGAATATAAGTCTTTAGAAAATCTGATGAAATTTGAAGTGAATATAAGTCTTCTGAAAATATAATGAAATTTGAAGTGAATATAAGTCTCAGAAATTGATGAAATTTGAAGTGAATATAAGTCTTCAGAAAATCTGATGAAATTTGAAGTGAATATAAGTCTTTAGTAAATCTGATGAAATTTGAAGTGAATATAAGTCTCGTAAATTGAGATGAAATGAAGTGAATATAAGTCTTTAGAAAATCATTAAAATTTAAGTGAATATGTCTTCAGAAAATATGATGAAATTTGAAGTGAATATAAGTCAAAATCAATGAAATTGAAGAATATAAGTTCAGAAAATCGATGAAATTTGAAGTGAATATAAGTCTTCGTAAAATCATGAAATTTGAAGTGAATATAAGTCTTAGAAAATCTGATGAAATTTGAAGTGAATATAAGTCTTAGAAAATATGATGAAAGAATGAATATAAGTCTTAGAAAATATGATGAAATTTTAAGTGAATATAAGTCTTCAGAAAATATATGAAATTTGAAGTGAATATAAGTCTTCAGAAAATCTGATGAAATTTGAAGTGAATATAAGTCTTCAGAAAATCTGATGAAATTTGAAGTGAATATAAGTCTTCTAAAATCTGATGAAATTTGAAGTGAATATAAGTCTTCAGAAAATCTGATGAAATTTGAAGTGAATATAAGTCTTTAAAACTGATGAAATTTGAAGTGAATATAAGTCTTTTGAAAAACTGATGAAATTTGAAGTGAATATAAGTCTTCAGAAAATAAGATGAAATTTGAAGTGAATATAAGTCTTCAGAAAATCTGATGAAATTTGAAGTGAATATAAGTCTTCAGAAAATCTGATGAAATTTGAAGTGAATATAAGTCTTCTAAAATCTAGAATTTGAAGTGAATATAAGTCTCCAAAAAATCTGATGAAATTTGAAGTGAATATAAGTCTTTAGAAAATTTGATGAAATTTGAAGTGAATATAAGTCTTCAGAAAATAGATGAAATTTGAAGTGAATATAAGTCTTCAGAAAATCTGATGAAATTTGAAGTGAATATAAGTCTGTAAATATAATGAAATTTAAGTGAATATAAGTCTTTTAAAATCTGATGAAATTTGAAGTGAATATAAGTCTTCAGAAAATCTGATGAAATTTGAAGTGAATATAAGTCTTCAGAAAATCTGATGAAATTTGAAGTGAATATAAGTCTTTAGTAAATCTGATGAAATTTGAAGTGAATATAAGTCTTCAGAAAATTAGATGAAATTTGAAGTGAATATAAGTCTTCAGAAAATCTGATGAAATTTGAAGTGAATATAAGTCTTCAGAAAATATAATGAAATTTGAAGTGAATATAAGTCTTCAGAAAATTTGATGAAATTTGAAGTGAATATAAGTCTTCAGAAATTCTGATGAAATTTGAAGTGAATATAAGTCTTCAAAATCTGATGAAATTTAGTGAATATAAGTCTTCAGAAAATCTGATGAAATTTGAAGTGAATATAAGTCTTCAGAAAATCTGATGAATTTGAAGTGAATATGTCTTCAGAAAATCTGATGAAATTTGAAGTGAATATAAGTCTTCAGAAAATCTGATGAAATTGAAGTGAATATAAGTCTTAAAATAATGAAATTTGAAGTGAATATAAGTCTTTAAAATCTGATGAAATTTGAAGTGAATATAAGTCTTCAGAAATTGAGATGAAATTTGAAGTGAATATAAGTCTTTAGAAAATATGATGAAATTGAAGTGAATAAGTCTTCAGAAAAATATAATGAAATTTGAAGTGAATATAAGTCTTCAGAAATCTGATGAAATTTGAAGTGAATATAAGTCTTCGTAAAACTGATGAAATTGAAGTGAATATAAGTCTCAAAATCTGATGAAATTTGAAGTGAATATAAGTCTTCAGAAAATTGATGAAATTTGAAGAATATAAGTCTTCAGAAAATCTGATGAAATTTGAAGTGAATATAAGTCTTAGTAAATCTGATGAAATTGAAGTGAATATAAGTCTTCGTAAATTGAGATGAAATTGAAGTGAATATAAGTCTTAGAAATATGATGAAATTTTAAGTGAATATAAGTCTTCAGAATATATAACGAAATTTTAAGTGAATATAAGTCTTCAGAAAATCTGATGAAATTTGAAGTGAATATATGTTCAGAAAATATGATGAAATTTGAAGTGAATATAAGTCTCGTAAAATCATGAAATTTGAAGTGAATATAAGTCTTAGAAAATCAATGAAATTTGAAGTGAATATAAGTCTTCAGAAATGAGATGAAATTTGAAGTGAATATAAGTCTGAAAATATGATGAAATTTGAAGTGAATATAAGTCTTCGTGAAAAATATAAATGAAATTTGAAGTGAATATAAGTCTTTAGAAAATCTGATGAAATTTGAAGTGAATATAAGTCTTCAGAAAATCTGATGAAATTTGAAGTGAATATAAGTCTTTAGAAAATCTGATGAAATTTGAAGTGATATAAGTCTTCAAAAAATGAGATGAAATTTGAAGTGAATATAAGTCTTTAGAAAATATGATGAAATTTGAAGTGAATATAAGTCTTCAGAAAAATAGATGAAATTTGAAGTGAATATAAGTCTTCAGAAAATCTGATGAAATTTGAAGTGAATATAAGTCTTCAGAAAATCTGATGAAATTTGAAGTGAATATAAGTCTTCAGAAAATCTGATGAAATTTATGAAGTGTCTTCAGAAAATCTGTGAAATTTGAAGTGAATATAAGTCTTCAGAAAATCAATGAAATTTGAAGTGAATATAAGTCTTTAGAAAATCTGATGAAATTGAAGTGAATATAAGTCTTCAAAAATTGATGAAATTTGAAGTGAATATAAGTCTTAGAAAATAGATGAAATTTGAAGTGAATATAAGTCTTCAAAATTAATGAAATTTGAAGTGAATATAAGTCTTCAGAAAATCTGATGAAATTTGAAGTGAATATAAGTTTCAGAAAATATGATGAAATTTGAAGTGAATATAAGTCTCAGAAAATCTGATGAAATTGAAGTGAATATAAGTCTTTAGAAAATCATGAAATTTGAAGAATATAAGTCTTCAAAATTTGATGAAATTTGAAGTGAATATAAGTCTTAGAAAATATGATGAAATTTGAAGTGAATATAAGTCTTCAGAAAATACTGTGAAATTTGAAGTGAATATAAGTCTTAGAAAATCAATGAAATTTGAAGTGAATATAAGTCTTCGAAAATCTGATGAAATTTGAAGTGAATATAAGTCTTAGAAAATCTGATGAAATTTGAAGTGAATATAAGTTCAAAATTGATGAAATTTGAAGTGAATATAAGTCTTAGAAAATAAGATGAAATTTGAAGAAATATAAGTCTCGAAAATCTAATGAAATTTGAAGTGAATATAAGTCTTCAGAAAATCTGATGAAATTTGAAGTGAATATAAGTCTTCAGAAAATCTGATGAAATGTGAAGTGAATATAAGTCTTCAGAAAATCTGATGAAATTTGAAGTGAATATCTCAAAAATCTGATGAAATTTGAAGTGAATATAAGTCTTCAGAAAATCTGATGAAATTTGAAGTGAATATAAGTCTTCAGAAAATCTGATGAAATTTGAAGTGAATATAAGTCTTCAAAATTAGATGAAATTTGAAGTGAATATAAGTCTTTAGAAAATCTGATGAAATTTGAAGTGAATAGTCTTTAAAATATAATGAAATTTTAGTGAATATAAGTCTCGAAAATCTGATGAAATTGAAGTGAATACAAGTCTTCAGAAATCTGATGAAATTTAAAGTGAATATAAGTCTTCAGAAAATCTGATGAAATTTGAAGTGAATATAAGTCCTTTAGAAAATCTAAAGAAATTTGAAGTGAATATAAGTCTTCAGAAATGAGATGAAATTTGAAGTGAATATAAGTCTTTAGAAAATCTGATGAAATTTGAAGTGAATATAAGTCTTCAGAAAATATGATGAAATTTGAAGTGAATATAAGTCTTCAGAAAATCTGATGAAATTTGAAGTGAATATAAGTCTTCAGAAAATCTGATGAAATTTGAAGTGAATATAAGTCTTTAGAAAATCTGATGAAATTTGAAGTGAATATGTTCTCAGAAATTGAGATGAAATTTGAAGTGAATATAAGTCTTTAGAAAATATGATGAAATTGAAGTGAATATAAGTCTTCAGAAAAATATAATGAAATTTGAAGTGAATATAAGTCTTCAGAAAATCTAATGAAATTTGAAGTGAATATAAGTCTTCAGAAAATCTGATGAAATTTGAGGTGAATATAAGTCTTCAGAAAATCTGATGAAATTTGAAGTGAATATAAGTCTCCAGAAAATCTGATGAAATTTGAAGTGAATATAAGTCTTCAGAAAATCTGATGAAATTTGAAGTGAATATAAGTCTTTAAAAATTATGAAATTTGAAGTGAATATAAGTCTTCGTAAAATTAGATGAAATTAGTGAATATAAGTCTTAGAAAATATGATGAAATTTGAAGTGAATATAAGTCTTCAGAAAATATAATGAAATTTGAAGTGAATATAAGTCTTCAGAAAATCTGATGAAATTTGAAGTGAATATAAGTTCTTAGAAAATCTGATGAAATTTGAAGTGAATATAAGTCTTCAGAAAATCTGATGAAATTTGAAGTGAATATAAGTCTTTAGAAAATCTGATGAAATTTGAAGTGAATATTTCTTGAAAATGAGATGAAATTTAATGAATATAAGTCTTTAGAAAATATGATGAAATTTGAAGTGAATATGTCTTCTAAAATATAAGAAATTTGAAGTGAATATAAGTCTTCAGAAAATCTGATGAAATTTTAAGTGAATATAAGTCTTCAGAAAATCTGATGAAATTTGAAGTGAATATAAGTCTTCAGAAAATCTGATGAAATTTGAAGTGAATATAAGTTCAAAATTAGATGAAATTTGAATTGAAATATATGTCTTTAGAAAACTGATGAAATTTGAAGTGAATATAAGTCTTCAGAAAATATAATGAAATTTGAAGTGAATATAAGTCTTCAGAAAATCTGATGAAATTTGAAGTGAATATAAGTCTTCAGAAACTCTGATGAAATTTGATGTGAATATAAGTCTTCAGAAAATCTGATGAAATTTGAAGTGAATATAAGTCTTCAGAAAATCTGATGAAATTTGAAGTGAATATGTCTTCAGAAATCTAGATGAAATTTGAAGTGAATATAAGTCTTTAGTAAATCTGATGAAATTTGAAGAATATAAGTCTTCGTAAATTAGATGAAATTTAAGTGAATATAAGTCTTCAGAAAATATGATGAAATTTGAAGTGAATATAAGTCAGAAAATATGATGAAATTTAATGAATATAAGTCTTCAGAAAATCTGATGAAATTTGAAGTGAATATAAGTCTTCAGAAAATCTGATGAAATTTGAAGTGAATATAAGTCTCGGAAAATCATATGAAATTTGAAGTGAATATAAGTTTTAGAAAATCTGATGAAATTTGAAGTGAATATAAGTCTTCAAAATGATGAAATTTGAAGTGAATATAAGTCTTAGAAAATATGATGAAATTTGAAGTGAATATAAGTCTTCTGAAAATATAATGAATTTGAAGTGAATATAAGTCTCTCAAAACTGATGAAATTTGAAGTGAATATAAGTCTTCGTAAAATCTGATGAAATTTGAAGTGAATATAAGTCTTAGAAAATCTGATGAAATTTGAAGTGAATATAAGTCTTCAAAATTGAGATGAAATTTAAGTGAATATAAGTCTTTAGAAAATAGATGAAATTTGAAGTGAATATAAGTCTTCGTAAAATATAATGAATTTGAAGTGAATATAAGTCTTCAAAATCTGATGAAATTTGAAGTGAATATAAGTCTTCAGAAAATCTGATGAAATTTGAAGTGAATATAAGTCTTCAGAAAATCTGATGAAATTTGAAGTGAATATAAGTCTTCAGAAAATCTGGTGAAACTTGAAGTGAATATAAGTCTTCAGAAAATCTGATGAAATTTGAAGTGAATATAAGTCTTTAGTAAATCTGATGAAATTTGAAGTGAATATAAGTCTTCAGAAATTAGATGTAATTTGAAGTGAACATATGTCTTTAGAAAATATGATGAAATTTTAAGTGAATATAAGTCTTCAGAAAATATAACGAAATTTGAAGTGAATATAAGTCTTCAGAAAATCTGATGAAATTTGAAGTGAATATAAGTGTTCAGAAAATCTGATGAAATTTGAAGTGAATATAAGTCTTCAGAAAATCTGATGAAATTTGAAGTGAATATAAGTCTTTGAAAATCTGATGAAATTGAAGTGAATATAAGTCTTCAAAATGATGAAATTTGAAGTGAATATAAGTCTTAGAAAATCTGATGAAATTTGAAGTGAATATAAGTCTTGAAAATATAATGAAATTTGAAGTGAATATAAGTCTCGTAAAATCTGATGAAATTTGAAGTGAATATGTCTTCGTAAACTGGATGAAATTGAAGTGAATATAAGTCTTAGTAAATCTGATGAAATTTGAAGTGAATATGTCTTCGTAAAATTAGATGAAATTTGAAGTGAATATAAGTCTTTAGAAAATATGATGAAATTGAAGTGAATATAAGCCCTAAAATATAATGAAATTTGAAGTGAATATAAGTCTTCAGAAAATCTGATGAAATTTGAAGTGAATATAAGTCTTCAGAAAATCTGATGAAATTTGAAGTGAATATAAGTCTTCAGTAAATCTGATGAAATTTGAAGTGAATATAAGTCTTCAAAAACTGTGAAATTTGAAGTGAATATAAGTCTTCAGAAAATCTGATGAAATTTGAAGTGAATATAAGTCTTTAGAAAATCCGATGAAATTTGAAGTGAATATAAGTCTTCAGAAAATAGATGAAATTTGAAGTGAATATAAGTCTTAGAAATATGATGAAATTTGAAGTGAATATAAGTCTTCGTAAAATATAATGAAATTTGAAGTGAATATAAGTCTTCAGAAAATCTGATGAAATTTGAAGTGAATATAAGTCTTCAGAAAATCTGATGAAATTTGAAGTGAATATAAGTCTTCAGAAAATCTGATGAAATTTGAAGTGAATATAAGTTTTAGAAAATTAGATGAAATTTGAAGTGAATATAAGTCTTCAGAAATGAGATGAAATTAAGAATATAAGTCTTCAGAAAATATGATGAAATTTGAAGTGAATATAAGTCTTCAGAAATATAATGAAATTTGAAGTGAATATGTCTCTAAAATTGATGAAATGAATGAATATAAGTCTTCGAAAACTGATGAAATTTGAAGTGAATATAAGTCTTTAGAAAATCTGATGAAATTTGAAGTGAATATAAGTCTTCAAAAACTGATGAAATTTGAAGTGAATATAAGTCTTAGTAGATGAAATTTGAAGTGAATATAAGTCTTCGTAAAATATAATGAAATTGAAGTGAATATAAGTCTTCAGAAATCTGATGAAATTTGAAGTGAATATAAGTCTTCAGAAAATCTGATGAAATTTGAAGTGAATATGTCTTCAGAAAATCTGATGAAATTTGAAGTGAATATAAGTCTTCAAAAATCTGATGAAATTTGAAGTGAATATAAGTCTTCGGAAAATCTGATGAAATTGAAGTGAATATAAGTCTTTAGAAAATCTGATGAAATTTGAAGTGAATATAAGTCTTCAGAAATTAGATGAAATTTGAAGTGAATATAAGTCTTTAGAAAATATGATGAAATTTGAAGTGAATATAAGTCTTCAAAATATAATGAATTTGAAGTGAATATAAGTCTTCATAAAATCTGATGAAATTTGAAGTGAATATAAGTCTTCAGAAAATCTGATGAAATTTGAAGTGAATATAAGTCTTCAGAAAATCTGATGAAATTTGAAGTGAATATAAGTTTTCAGAAAATCTGATGAAATTTGAAGTGAATATAAGTCTTCAGAAAATCAGATGAAATTTGAAGTGAATATAAGTCTTAGAAAATCTGATGAAATTTGAAGTGATAAGTCTTCAGAAAATCTAATGAAATTTGAAGTGATAAGTCTCAGAAATCTGATGAAATTTAGTGAATATAAGTCTTCAGAAAATTGATGAAATTTGAAGTGAATATAAGTCTTTAGTAACTGATGAAATTGAAGTGAATATGTCTCGTAAATTAGATGAAATTTGAAGTGAATATAAGTCTTAGAAAATATGATGAAATTTGAAGAATAAGTCTTCAGAAAATATATAATGAAATTGAAGTGAATATAAGTCTAGAAAATCTGATGAAATTTGAAGTGAATATAAGTCTTCAGAAAATCAATGAAATTTGAAGTGAATATAAGTCTCCAGAAAATCTGATGAAATTTGAAGTGAATATAAGTCTTCAGAAAATCTGATGAAATTTTAAGTGAATATAAGTCTTCCAAAAATCTGATGAAATTTGAAGTGAATATAAGTCTTAGAAAATTGATGAAATTTGAAGTGAATATAAGTCTTCGTAAATTAGATGAAATTTGAAGTGAATATAAGTCTTTAAAATATGATGAAATTTTATGAATATAAGTCTTCAGAAAATCTGATGAAATTTAAGTGAATATAAGTCTCAGAAAATCTATGAAATTGAAGTGAATATAAGTCTTCAGAAAATCTGATGAAATTTGAAGTGAATATAAGCTTCGTAAATCAATGAAATTGAAGTGAATATAAGTCTTTAGAAAATCTGATGAAATTTGAAGTGAATATAAGTCTTCAGAAATCTGATGAAATTTGAAGTGAATATAAGTCTTTAGAAAATATGATGAAATTTGAAGTGAATATGTTCTGTAAAAATATAAGGAATTGAAATTTGAAGTGAATAAGTCTCTAAATCAATGAAATTTGAAGTGAATATAAGTCTCAGAAAATCTGATGAAATTTGAAGTGAATATAAGTCTTCAGAAAATCTGATGAAATTTGAAGTGAATATAAGTCTTCAGAAAATCAGATGAAATTTGAAGTGAATATAAGTCTTCAGAAAATATGATGAAATTTGAAGTGAATATAAGTCTTCAGAAAATCTAATGAAATTTGAAGTGAATATAAGTCTTCGAAAATCTGAAATTTGAAGTGAATATAAGTCTCAGAAAATATGATGAAATTGAAGTGAATATAAGTCGTAAAATCATGAAATTTGAAGTGAATATAAGTCTTCAGAAAATCTGTGAAATTAGTGAATATAAGTCTTCAGAAAATCTGATGAAATTTGAAGTGAATATAAGTCTTTAGAAATCTATGAAATTTAGTGAATATAAGTCTTCAAAATTGATGAAATTTGAAGTGAATATAAGTCTTTGAAAACATATTGTGAATATAAGTCTCGTAAATCTGATGAAATTTAAGTGAATATAAGTCTCGAAAATCTGATGAAATTTGAAGTGAATATAAGTCTTCTAGAAATCTGATGAAATTTGAAGTGAATATAAGTCTTGTAAAATCTGATGAAATTTGAAGTGAATATAAGTTTTAGAAAATCTGATGAAATTTGAAGTGAATAAGTTCTGTAAAATGAGATGAAATTTGAAGTGAATATAAGTCTTAGAAAATACAGATGAAATTTGAAGTGAATATAAGTCTCAGAAAATATGATGAAATTTGAAGTGAATATAAGTCTTCAGAAATCGATGAAATTTGAAGTGAATATAAGTCTTCGAAAATTGATGAAATTTGAAGTGAATATAAGTCTTAGAAATCAATGAAATTGAAGTGAATATAAGTCTCGTAAAATTGATGAAATTTGAAGTGAATATAAGTCTTTAGAAATATGATGAAATTTGAAGTGAATATAAGTCTCGAAAATATGATGAAATTGAAGTGAATATAAGTCTTCAGAAAATCTGATGAAATTGAAGTGAATATAAGTCTTAAAATCATGAAATTTGAAGTGAATATAAGTCTTCAGAAAATCTGATGAAATTTGAAGTGAATATAAGTCTTCAGAAAATCTGATGAAATTGAAGTGAATATAAGCTTCAGAAAATTATGAAATTTGAAGTGAATATAAGTCTTAGAAAATTGATGAAATTTGAAGTGAATATAAGTCTCCTAAAATTGAGATGAAATTTGAAGTGAATATAAGTCTTTAAAATATGATGAAATTTGAAGTGAATATAAGTCTTCAGAAAATATGATGAAATTTGAAGTGAATATAAGTCTCAGAAAATCTGATGAAATTGAAGAATATAAGTCTCTAATCTCGATGAAATTTGAAGTGAATATAAGTCTTCGTAAAATCTGATGAAATTTGAAGTGAATATGTTTTAGAAAATCTATAATTTGAAGTGAATATAAGTCTTCAGAAAATCTGATGAAATTTGAAGTGAATATAAGTCTTTAGAAAATATGAAATTTGAAGTGAATATAAGTCTTCTAAAATATGAAATTTGAAGTGAATATAAGTCTTCAGAAAATCTGATGAAATTGAAGTGAATATAAGTCTTCAGAAAATCTGATGAAATTTGAAGTGAATATAAGTCTTAGTAAATCTGATGAAATTTGAAGTGAATAAGTCTTCAGAAATTGATGAAATTTGAAGTGAATATAAGTCTAGAAAATATGATGAAATTTGAAGTGAATATAAGTCTTCAGAAAATATAATGAAATTTGAAGTGAATATAAGTCTTCAGAAAATCTGATGAAATTTGAAGTGAATATAAGTCTTAAATCTGATGAAATTGAAGGAATATAAGTCTTCAGAAAATTTGATGAAATTTGAAGTGAATATAAGTCTTCAGAAAATCTGTAGAAATTTGATGTGAATATAAGTCTTCAAAAATTTAGATGAAATTTGAAATGAATATAAGTCTTTAGAAAATCTGATGAAATTTGAAGGGAATATAAGTCTTCAAAATTAGATGAAATTGAAGTGAATATAAGTCTTAAAATATGATGAAATTTGAAGTGAATATAAGTCTCAGAAATCTGATGAAATTTGAAGTGAATATAAGTCTCAAAATCTGATGAAATTTGAAGTGAATATATCTTCGTAAAATCTGATGAAATTTGAAGTGAATATAAGTCTCGTAAAATCATGAAATTGAAGGGAATATAAGTCTTCAGAAAATCTGATGAAATTTGAAGTGAATATAAGTCTTCGAAAAATTAGATGAAATTTGAAGTGAATATAAGTCTTCAGAAAATCTGATGAAATTTGAAGTGAATATAAGTCTTCAGAAAATATAATGAAATTTGAAGTGAAAATATAAGTCTTTAAAATGATGAAATTTGAAGTGAATATAAGTCTTCGTAAAATCAATGAAATTGAAGTGAATATAAGTCTTTAAAACTGATGAAATTTGAAGAATATAAGTCTTCAGAAATTAGATGAAATTTGAAGTGAATATAAGTCTTAGAAAAATATGAAATTTGAAGTGAATATAAGTCTTCAGAAAATATAATGAAATTTGAAGTGAATATAAGTTCTAAAATCTGATGAAATTTGAAGTGAATAAGTCTCTTTAAAATCAAGAAATTTGAAGTGAATATAAGTCTTAAAAATCTGATGAAATTTGAAGTGAATATAAGTCTTCAAAAATTTGATGAAATTTGAAGTGAATATAAGTCTTCAGAAAATCTGATGAAATTTGAAGTGAATATAAGTCTTTAGAAAATCTGATGAAATTTGAAGTGAATATAAGTCTCGTAAAAATTATGAAATTGAAGTGAATATAAGTCTAGAAAATCTGATGAAATTTGAAGTGAATATAAGTTCCTAGAAATATAAATGAAATTTAAGTGAATATAAGTCTTCGAAAATCTGATGAAATTTGAAGTGAATATAAGTCTTCGTAAAATCTGAAATTGAAGTGAATATAAGTTCACATGAAATTTGAAGTGAATATAAGTCTTCGAAAATCTGATGAAATTTGAAGTGAATATAAGTCTTTAAAATATCATGTGAAATTGAAGTGAATATAAGTCTTTAGAAAATATATGAAATTTGAAGTGAATATAAGTCTTCAGAAAATCTAATGAAATTTGAAGTGAATATAATTCAAAACCATGAAATTTGAAGTGAATATAAGTCTTAAAATCTGATGAAATTTGAAGTGAATATAAGTCTTAGTAAAATTGATGAAATTGAAGTGAATATAAGTCTCAAAATTGATGAAATTTGAAGTGAATATAAGTCTTCAGAAAATCTGATGAAATTTGAAGTGAATATAAGTCTTCAGAAAATTATATGAAATTTGAAGTGAATATAAGTCTTCAGAAAATCTGATGAAATTTGAAGTGAATATAAGTCTTCAGAAAATCTGATGAAATTTGAAGTGAATATAAGTCTTCAGAAAATCTGATGAAATTTGAAGTGAATATAAGTCTCAGAAAATCTGATGAAATTGAAGTGAATATAAGTCTTCATAAAATCTGATGAAATTTGAAGTGAATATAAGTCTTTAGAAAATCTGATGAAATTTGAAGTGAATATAAGTCTTCAGAAATTGAGATGAAAATTGATATGAATATAAGTCTTTAGAAAATATGATGAAATTTGAAGTGAATATAAGTCTCGTAAATATAATGAAATTTGAAGTGAATATAAGTCTTCAGAAAATCTGATGAAATTGAAGTGAATATAAGTCTTCAGAAAATCTGATGAAATTTGAAGTGAATATAAGTCTCAGAAAATCTGATGAAATTTGAAGTGAATAAGTCTTTAAAAATCTGATGAAATTTGAAGTGAATATAAGTTCTCAGAAATTAGATGAAATTTGAAGTGAATATAAGTCTTTAGAAAATATGATGAAATTTGAAGTGAATATAAGTCTTCAGAAAATCTGATGAAATTTGAAGTGAATATATTCGTAAACCATGAAATGAAGTGAATATAAGTCTTCGTAAACTAGATGAAATTTGAAGTGAATATAAGTCTTAGTAACTGAAATTTGAAGTGAATATAAGTCTTCAAAATTGAGATGAATTGAATGAATATAAGTCTTTAGAAAATCTGATGAAATTTGAAGTGAATATAAGTCTTCGAAAATATAATGAATTTGAAGTGAATATAAGTCTTCAGAAAACTAGATGAAATTTAGTGAATAAGTCTTCAGAAAATCTGATGAAATTTGAAGTGAATATAAGTCTCGAAAACTGATGAAATTTGAAGTGAATATGTCTCAGAAAATCTGATGAAATTTGAAGTGAATATAAGTCTCCTGAAAATCAATGAAATTTGAAGTGAATATAAGTCTTTAGAAAATCTGATGAAATTTGAAGTGAATATAAGTTCTAAAATTAGATGAAATTTGAAGTGAATATAAGTCTTAGAAAATCTGATGAAATTTGAAGAATATAAGTCTTCGTAAAATATAATGAAATTTGAAGTGAATATAAGTCTTAAAATCTGATGAAATTTGAAGTGAATATAAGTCTTCAGAAAATCTTGATGAAATTTGAAATGAATATAAGTCTTCAGAAATCTGATGAAATTTGAAGTGAATATAAGTCTTTAGAAAATCTGATGAAATTTGAAGTGAATATAAGTCTTCAAAATGATGAAATTTGAAGTGAATATAAGTCTTTAGAAAATATGATGAAATTTGAAGTGAATATAAGTCTTCAGAAAATATGATGAAATTTGAAGTGAATATAAGTCTTCAGAAAATCTGATGAAATTTGAAGTGAATATAAGTCTTCGAAAATCTGATGAAATTTGAAGTGAATATAAGTCTTAGTAAATCTGATGAAATTTGAAGTGAATATAAGTCTCAAAAACTGATGAAATTTGAAGTGAATATAAGTCTTTAGAAAATATGATGAAATTTAAGTGAATAAGTCTTCGTAAAATATGATGAATTTGAAGTGAATATAAGTCTTCAGAAAACTATGAAATTTGAAGTGAATATAAGTCTTCGAAATCTGATGAAATTTGAAGTGAATATAAGTCTTCGAAAATCTGAGAAATTTGAAGTGAATATAAGTCTTCAAAAATCTGATGAAATGAAGTGAATATAAGTCTTCGTAAAATCAATGAAATTTGAAGTGAATATAAGTCTTTAAAACTATGAAATTGAAGTGAATATAAGTCTTCAGAAATTAGATGAAATTTGAAGTGAATATAAGTCTTTAGAAATATGATGAAATTTGAAGTGAATATAAGTCTTTGAAAACAATGAAATTTGAAGTGAATATAAGTCTTCGTAAAATCTGATGAAATTTGAAGTGAATATAAGTTCTAAAATCTGATGAAATTTGAAGTGAATATAAGTCTTCAGAAAATCTGATGAAATTTGAAGTGAATATAAGTCTTTAAAATCTGATGAAATTTGAAGAATATAAGTCTCAGAAAATGATGAAATTGAAGTGAATATAAGTCTTTAGAAAATATGAAAATTGAAGTGAATATAAGTCTTCTAAAATCTAATGAAATTTGAAGTGAATATAAGTCTTCGTAAAATCATGAAATTGAAGAATATAAGTCTTCAGAAAATCGATGAAATTTGAAGTGAATATAAGTCTAGAAAATTGGATGAAATTTGAAGAATATGTCTTCGTGAATTGAGATGTAATTTGAAGTGAACATATGTCTTTAGAAAATATGATGAAATTTTAAGTGAATATAAGTCTTCTAAAATATAACGAAATTGAAGTGAATATAAGTCTTCAGAAAATCTGATGAAATTGTAAGTGAATATAAGTCTTCAAAATCTGATGAAATTTGAAGTGAATAAGTCTTCAGAAAACTGGAACCATGAATATAAGTCTTCAGAAAATCTGATGAAATTTGAAGTGAATATAAGTCTTCAGAAAATCTGATGAAATTTGAAGTGAATATAAGTCTTTAGTAAATCTGATGAAATTTGAAGTGAATATAAGTCTTCAGGAAATGAGATGTAATTTGAAGTGAACATATGTCTTTAGAAAATATGATGAAATTTGAAGTGAATATAAGTCTTCAGAAAATATAACGAAATTTAAGTGAATATAAGTCTCAGAAATCTGATGAAATTTGAAGTGAATATAAGTCTTGAAAATCTGATGAAATTTGAAGTGAATATAAGTCTTCAGAAAACTATGAAATTTGAAGTGAATATAAGTTTTAGAAAAATCAGATGAATTTGAAGTGAATATAAGTCTCAGAAAATGAGATGAAATTTGAAGTGAATATAAGTCTTTAGAAAAATATAGATGAAATTTGAAGTGAATATAAGTCTCAAAAAATCTAATGAATTTGAAGTGAATATAAGTCTTCAAACGATGAAATTTGAAGTGAATATAAGTCTTAAAACTGATGAAATTTGAAGTGAATATAAGTCTTAGAAACTGATGAAATTTGAAGTGAATATGTCTTCAGGAATTTAGATGAAATTTGAAGTGAATATGTCTTTAGAAAATAGATGAAATTTGAAGGAATATAAGTCTTCAGAAAATATGATGAAATTTGAAGTGAATATAAGTCTCTAAAATCATGAAATTTAGTGAATATAAGTCTTGTAAAATCATGAAATTTGAAGTGAATATAAGTCTTCAGAAAATCTGATGAAATTTGAAGTGAATATAAGTCTTCTGAAAATTGATGAAATTTGAAGTGAATATAAGTCTTCAGAAAATCTGATGAAATTTGAAGTGAATATAAGTCTTAGTAAATCAATGAAATTTGAAGTGAATAAGTCTTCAGAAATTGAGATGAAATTATGAAATATAAGTCTTTAGAAAATATGATGAAATTTAAGTGAATATAAGTCTTCAGAAAATATAATGAAATTTAAGTGAATATAAGTCTTCGTAAAATCTGATGAAATTTGAAGTATATAAGTCTTCGTAAAATCCATGAAATTTGAAGTGAATATGTCTTCAGAAAATATGAAATTTGAAGTGAATATAAGTTTTTAGAAAATCTGATGAAATTTGAAGTGAATATAAGTCTTCAGAAAATCTGATGAAATTTGAAGTGAATATAAGTCTTAGAAAATCTGATGAAATTTGAAGTGAATATAAGTCTTCAGAAAATATAATGAAATTTGAAGTGAATATAAGTCTCAAAAATCTGATGAAATTTGAAGTGAATATAAGTCTTCAGAAAATCTGATGAAATTTGAAGTGAATATGTCTTCGAAAATTTGTGAAATTTGAAGTGAATATAAGTCTTCAGAAAATCTGATGAAATTTGAAGTGAATATAAGTCTTTAGTAAATCTGATGAAATTTGAAGTGAATATAAGTCTTCAGAAATTAGATGAAATTTGAAGTGAATATAAGTCTTTAGAAAATATGATGAAATTTTAAGTGAATATAAGTCTTCAGAAAATATAATGAAATTTGAAGTGAATATAAGTCTTCAGAAAATCTGATGAAATTTGAAGTGAATATAAGTCTTCAGAAAATCTGATGAAATTTGAAGTGAATATAAGTCTTCAGAAAATCTGATGAAATTTGAAGTGAATATAAGTCTTCTAGAAAATCGATGAAATTTGAAGTGAATATAAGTCTTCAGAAAATCTGATGAAATTTGAAGTGAATATAAGTCTTTAGAAAATATGATGAAATTTGAAGTGAATATAAGTCTTCAGAAAATATGATGAAATTTGAAGTGAATATAAGTCTTCAGAAAATCTGATGAAATTGAAGTGAATAAGCTCTTAAAACTGATGAAATTGAAGTGAATATAAGTTCTCAAAATTAGATGAAATTTGAAGTGAATATAAGTCTTTAGAAATATGATGAATTGAAGTGAATATAAGTCTTCAGAAAATATAATGAAATTTGAAGTGAATATAAGTCTTCAAAAATCCATGAAATTTGAAGTGAATATAAGTCTCTTTAAAACTGATGAAATTTGAAGTGAATATAAGTCTTCAGAAAATCTGAGAAATTTGAAGTGAATATAAGTCTTCAGAAAATCTGATGAAATTTGAAGTGAATATAAGTCTTCAGAAAATCTGATGAAATTTGAAGTGAATATAAGTCTTTAGTAAATCAATGAAATAAGTGAATATAAGTCTCGTAAATTAGATGAAATTTGAAGTGAAATATAGTCTAGAAAATCTGATGAAATTTGAAGTGAATATGTCTTCAGAAATATAATGAAATTTGAAGTGAATATAAGTCTTCAGAAAATCTGATGAAATTTGAAGTGAATATAAGTGTTCAGAATATCTGATGAAATTTGAAGTGAATATAAGTCTTCTGAAAATCTGATGATATTTGAAGTGAATATAAGTTTTTAGAAAATCTGATGAAATTTGAAGTGAATATAAGTCTTCAGAAAATGAGATGTAATTTGAAGTGAACATATGTCTTTAGAAAATATGATGAAATTTGAAGTGAATATAAGTCTTCAGAAAATATAACGAAATTTGAAGTGAATATAAGTCTTCAGAAAATCTGATGAAATTTGAAGTGAATATAAGTCTTCAGAAAATCTGATGAAATTTGAAGTGAATATAAGTCTTTAGTAAATCTGATGAAATTTGAAGTGAATATAAGTCTTCAGGAATTGAGATGTAATTTGAAGTGAACATATGTCTTTAGAAAATATGATGAAATTTGAAGTGAATATAAGTCTTCAGAAAATATAACGAAATTTGAAGTGAATATAAGTCTCTAAAATCTGATGAAATTTAAGTGAATATAAGTCTTCAGAAAATCTGATGAAATTTGAAGTGAATATAAGTCTTTAGAAAATCTGATGAAATTTGAAGTGAATATAAGTCTTCAGAAAATCTGATGAAATTTGAAGTGAATATAAGTCTTCAGAAAATCTGATGAAATTTGAAGTGAATATAAGTCTTTAGAAAATCTGATGAAATTTGAAGTGAATATAAGTCTCTTAAAATTGATGAAATTTGAAGTGAATATAAGTCTTTAGAAGATCTGGTGAAATTTGAAATGAATATAAGTCTTCAGAAAATCTTATGAAATTTGTTGTGAATATAAGTCTTCAGAAAATCCGATGAAATTTGAAGTGAATATAAGTCTTCAGAAAATCTGATGAAATTTGAAGTGAATAAAAGTCTTAAATCTGATGAAATTTGAAGTGAATATAAGTTTTAGAAAATCATGAAATTTAGTGATATAAGTCAGAAAATGAGATGAAATTTGAAGTGAATATAAGTCTTCAGAAAATCTGATGAAATTTGAAGTGAATATAAGTCTTCAGAAAATATAATGAAATTTGAAGTGAATATAAGTCTTCGGAAAATCTGATGAAATTTGAAGTGAATATAAGTCTTCAGAAAATCTGATGAATGAAGTGAATATAAGTCTTAGAAAATCTGATGAAATTTGAAGTGAATATAAGTCTTCAGAAAATTAGATGAAATTTGAAGTGAATATAAGTCTTAGAAAATATGATGAAATTTGAAGTGATAAGTCTTCGTAAAAAATTAAATGAAATTTGAAGTGAATATAAGTCTTCAGAAAATCTGATGAAATTTGAAGTGAATATAAGTCTTCAGAAAATCTGATGAAATTTGAAGTGAATATAATTCTTCAGAAAATCTGATGAAATTTGAAGTGAATATAAGTCTTCAGAAAATCTGATGAAATTTGAAGTGAATATAAGTCTTCGAAAACTGAATGAAATTTGAAGTGAATATAAGTCTTCAGAAAATCTGATGAAATTTGATGTGAATATAAGTCTTCGTGAAATTGAGATGAATTGAAGTGAATATAATTCTAGAAGGATGAAATTTGAAGTGAATATAAGTCTTCAGAAATATAATGAAATTTGAAGTGAATATAAGTCTTCGAAAATCAATGAAATTTGAATGAATATAAGTCTTCAGAAAATCTGATGAAATTTGAAGTGAATATAAGTCTTCAGAAAATCTGATGAAATTTGATGTGAATATAAGTCTTTAGAAAATCTGATGAAATTTGAAGTGAATATAAGTCTTCAGAAAATCTGATGAAATTTGAAGTGAATATAAGTCTTCAGAAAATTTGATGAAATTTGAAGTGAATATAAGTCTCAGAAAATATAATGAAATTTGAAGTGAATATAAGTCTCAGAAAATCTGATGAAATTTGAAGTGAATATGTCTCAGAAAATCTGATGAAATTTGAAGTATATAAGTCTTTAAAACTGATGAAATTTGAAGTGAATATGTCTTCAAAATTAGATGAAATTTGAAGTGAATAGAAGTCTTCAGAAAATTTGATGAAATTTGAAGTGAAATATGTCTTCAGAAAATCTAATGACATTTGAAATGAATATAAGTCTTCAGAAAATCTGATGAAATTTGAAGTGAATATAAGTCTTCTGAAAATTGGATGAAATTTGAAGTGAATAAAAGTCTCGTAAAACGATGAAATTTGAAGAATATAAGTCTTGAAAATCGATGAAATTTGAAGTGAATATAAGTCTTCAGAAAATCTGATGAAATTTGAAGTGAATATAAGTCTTCAGAAAATCTGATGAAATTTGAAGTGAATATAAGTCTTAGAAACGATGAAATTTGAAGTGAATATAAGTCTTCAAAATTGAGATGAAATTAAGTGAATATAAGTCTTCAGAAATATGATGAAATTTGAAGTGAATATAAGTCTTCAGAAATATAATGAAATTTGAAGTGAATATAAGTCTTTAGAAAATCTGATGAAATTTGAAGTGAATATAAGTCTTCATAAAATCTGATGAAATTTGAAGTGAATATAAGTCTTCAGAAAATCTGATGAAATTTGAAGTGAATATAAGTCTTTAGAAAATCTGATGAAATTTGAAGTGAATATAAGTCTTCAGAAATCTGATGAAATTTGAAGTGAATATAAGTCTTTAGAAAATATGATGAAATTTGAAGTGAATATAAGTCTTCAGAAAATATAATGAAATTTGAAGTGAATATAAGTCTTCAGAAAATCTGATGAAATTTGAAGTGAATATAAGTCTTCAGAAAATCTGATGAAATTTGAAGTGAATATAAGTCTTAGTAAATCTGATGAAATTGAAGTGAATATGTCCTCGTAAATTGAGATGTAATTTGAAGTGAACATATGTCTTTAGAAAATATGATGAAATTTGAAGTGAATATAAGTCTTCAGAAAATATAACGAAATTTGAAGTGAATATAAGTCTTCAGAAAATCTGATGAAATTTGAAGTGAATATAAGTCTTCGTAAAACTGATGAAATTTGAAGTATATAAGTCTTAGTAAATCTGATGAAATTTGAAGTGAATATAAGTCTCAAAAATTGAGATGAAATGAAGTGAATATAAGTCTTTAGAAAATCTGATGAAATTTGAAGTGAATATAAGTCTTCAGAAAATATGATGAAATTTGAAGTGAATATAAGTCTTCAGAAAATCTGATGAAATTTGAAGTGAATATAAGTCTCAAAATCATGAAATTTGAAGTGAATATGTCTTAGAAAATCTGATGAAATTTGAAGTGAATATAAGTCTTCAGAAAATATGATGAAATTTGAAGTGAATACTAGTCTTCAGAAAATATGATGAAATTTAAGTGAATATAAGTCTTCAAAAATATATGAAATTTGAAGTGAATATAAGTCTTCAGAAAATCTAATGAAATTTGAAGTGAATATAAGTCTTCAGAAAATCTATAGAAATTTGAAGTGAATATAAGTCTTCAGAAAATCTGATGAAATTTGAAGTGAATATAAGTCTTTAGAAAATCTGATGAAATTTGAAGTGAATATAAGTCTTTAGAAAATTGGATGAAATTTGAAGTGAATATAAGTCTTTAGAAAATATGATGAAATTTGAAGTGAATATAAGTCTTCAGAAAATATGATGAAATTTGAAGTGAATATAAGTCTCAGAAAACTATGAAATTTGAAGTGAATATAAGTCTTCAGAAAATCTGATGAAATTTGAAGTGAATATAAGTCTTCAAAAATCTGATGAAATTTGAGGAATATAGTCTTCAGAAAACTGATGAATTTGAAGTGAATATAAGTTCTAAAATATGATGAAATTTGAAGTGAATATAAGTCTTTAGAAAAATCTGATGAAATTTGAAGTGAATATAAGTCTTCGAAATAACATGAAATTTGAAGTGAATATGTCTCTAGAAAATATGATGAAATTTGAAGTGAATATAAGTCTTCAGAAAATCTGTGAAATTTGAAGTGAATATAAGTCTTTAAAATCATGAAATTTGAAGTGAATATAAGTCTTCAGAAAACTGGATGAAATTTGAAGTGAATATAAGTTTTAGAAAATTTGATGAAATTTAGTGAATATAAGTCTTCAAAATTAGATGAAATTTGAAGTGAATATAAGTCTTAGAAAATCTGATGAAATTTAAGTGAATATAAGTCTTCGAAAATATAAATGAAATTTGAAGTGAATATAAGTCTCGTAAAATCTGATGAAATTTGAAGTGAATATAAGTCTTCAAAATTGATGAAATTTAATGAATATAAGTCTTCAAAAAATCTGAAATTTATGAATATAAGTCTTTAGTAAATCTGATGAAATTTGAAGTGAATATAAGTCTCGTAAAATCTGATGAAATTTGAAGTGAATATAAGTCTTCAGAAAATATGATGAAATTTGAAGTGAATATGTCTTCAGAAAATATGATGAAATTTGAAGTGAATATAAGTCTTCAGAAAATCTGATGAAATTTGAAGTGAATACTAGTCTTCAGAAAATCTGATGAAATTTGAAGTGAATATAAGTCTTCGTAAAACTTATGAAATTGAAGGAATATAAGTCTCAGAAAATCTGATGAAATTTGAAGTGAATATAAGTCTCAGAAAATCTAGATAATGTTACCAGCCCAGAATATTGTGGTTCAATAGTCAAAACGAGAAGGGCATAAATATACCAAAAGAAGGGCATAAAAAAGAAACCTATGTCTTAAACTTAAATAAAACTATTCATCAACTTCGTCTAGAAACAAAAGCATATTAACCAGATCAGTAAAGACTCCAAAACATTGTTTGTTTGTGAATGAAATTTCAAGCGAGCCTTTGTTACTACTGCATGACGGGAACTTGTATTGCTTGGATATGCCTGCTCGAGCAGAGTGATCTTCAAATTTCATGGAACCACTTCTCACAAAATGTCGAAAGAATCCAGAACTCATCAGTGCCATCATTATCACCACAAGCCCCACACATGGCTTCTCCATGTTCATCATCATTCTCTTCCAGTCCTTCCTCCTCAAATTTGATGAAATGCCTTGGTAGTCTGCTCTGAGTTTCAGGAGCCCGCTGTCAAATAGTCAACAATTAAATCAGTACAAGGATCATCAGAAGTAGAACAGAACACAAACATATACCAACACGAAATGACCTTTCCAGCCAGGTATATTTACTCATTAACAGTGACCTCAATCATGCATTTTAACAATTATGGATACCAATCGTCATGAATATCCATTCTAAGTTACCAAATTCAAAAAGACGGTAAAGAAAATGATAGTATATTGATGCTCTACTTTCTCTTCTTTTTTTCAACACCTTACAAGTTGCAGTCAAATAAACCTATGTTGCAGTCAAAAAAAACAGAAATCAACAGTACAAAATAACCCATTCTGCATCACGATTATTATTCAGTAAAACACCCATGTATTGTCAATGGTTTTTCCTAATGGGTAGGGCATAGCCACAAACTAGTTTTTCCTTTTGAAAGTTTATCTAATACTTAGTTCTATCCGTGCACCATATCAACCCATTTCTATTGTATTTTTATCTAGAGCAGAGGGAATATAAATGATTTAAATCTACCAAAGATGTAAGAACACAACCCCAATATACCTTTTGAGTTACCGTGATATGTCTAAACTCTTCAGATATATATCATATCAGTAATTTAGCATAAATTTAACAGAATAAAACTTAACTTATGATGATACATTGCAATATTTACTAGTTGTAATGTCAAGGAAAAGGCTATATAGATTTAGGGCACATGCAATAGACTCTTTTAATTTTTACCTTGTTGCCTTAATTTTAAATATTGGTGGTTGCTACCTATAATAATCTAAAATTGAAAAACATCCTGAATGTTACACTGCAATTCAGATAGAAAATATATGTAAAGATGTACTCATTTGTCATGAATGTTTGTCAAGAATTATTACCAATTTTAGAACTGGACTTAGATTTGCTGCCACTGTTGTTTGAGACCAAGACTTTCAACTGGTTTCGAAGGAGCCATTAACAATTTCAAATATTGTTGGTAGTTCATTAATCATATTGAACAGACGCTTCCTGCATAAAAATGGAAAATTATGACTGGATGAACAATAAATGATAAGTGACATTACCAAGTATCCAATAAACTTGAGATTAACATGATGACCAAAGAGCATCGATTACTGAAGTAAAGAAAAGACCACTTGATAAGGATCTTGCATTCAGATGATATAATCAATATATACATCCAACTTTCCTTCTCGCACTATCTCAAGATCAATACTCGACAAATAATAACTGCCATATAGTTCGCTGCCATGTCCGATGTGACCAAGAGGTTACAGGCTTGAGTTGCGGAATCAGCCTCTTGCGGATGCAAGGTAAGACCCACACTGGGTTTGACCCTTCCCTGAATCTTGCCATAACTGGAACTTTATATCACCAGGTTTCCCCTTTTTCAAGGGAAAATAAATGGTGAACATTTTTTGTATGCATCAACATCTGTGTCCATGGGGTGATACTGCCTCAACAATGATTTATAAGCAAATAAAATGGCAAATCAACACTGATACTAGAAAACAGGTATAAAGTGGAGACAATTGCTTTGTGCTAAACAATAGAACTCCTATTCAACAAGGGGCTAAAGAAAAATCAAGCACAACAATGACTAAACCGCTGTAATGATCAGATAAATATAGATATGCCCCGAGTGATATGTACCTGTCAGTTCTGTCAAACGCAAATCTAGCTCCAAAGTAGAATGCAAGGGAAAGCAACCATGTATCACTATGAACAGCAACTAAGGATAACCAGTCTTTTTCTTGCATTCCATCCCTAGCAAAGTTGATACCCAGCACAGGCTCAGGAAGCTCTGGAGGAACTTCCTCAACAGGTAAATTCACTTCCCACTTCTCATTGAGTAATCCATATAAGCACAAATTCTCTTTCTCTGAAAGAACACAATTAAATTTCACAAAGGAAATCAAATTGATATTGATAAAACAATATGTAACATTTACGGTATTTTAATTTGAAGCAGTCTCTATGACCCTTCCCCCAAAAAAATTCAACAATGAGATCCTAATTGGTGACCTTATGGGAACATCAGGCACCATACACCAATCCCGAGTGTCAGTGTCATCAAATAGCAGCGCCATGGCCGCTATGGCAGATACACATGTCGATTTTTGGGCTAACGGCAATCGTAAATATTTGTACAGACCCAAATGCATATTTTAACCTAACTAATAACTAAACTACACAAAGCATCCCAATCAGACAAAACAGTGATATCAGTTTCAAACAAAACCATCAAAACCTAAAATAATTAAAAAAAAACAAAAATGTTTCAAATGTCAACAACAAAACAATACTCATAATATTTTTCAGAGAAATTGAGTTAAACTAACCAGGATCACATTGTCTGTAGAAATCCTCAACATCTGCAACAACAACAGCAGCAAGACCAAACATTAGTACAAAAATAAACAAATTTCAAAAACAAAATCATTTACATGAAAAATCCAAAATTGACAACACAACATGAAGCTATAGTAGTAGATCAAGCAACAAATTGAAAATTCCCAAACCATAATTTAAAAAAAAAATATAGCAAAAATTGGAAATTCAAAAAATCAGTACCAACGGTAAGAGCTTTGATTGATGATTCCAGCTCTCCGGCTTTTGAAATCCTCGAAAATATCTTCCACGGAACGACCTCGACCTTCCATTGGATTCAATGGGAAATCGCTATGGTTATATGGTTAAGGGTTTCGTTACAGTGAAAAAGATAGAGAAAACCAAAACGATATCGTTTTAGGGTTTGAGTGAGTAACATAAAAGACGAAAACGGTTTTATAATAATTTGAGAAAACTGAGACAAACTGAGAGAACAAAAAGAAAAAAAACACAACACAACGCTGTTTCTTCTTCCTTCGAGTTAGTGCGTGTGGATTTTATTTGTAACGGGGGTTGAGATTCTCTGTGGTCGCGTCCACTGTAAATTATTTATGATTGTCGTGATGGACGGTATCAGGAATTGTGTAATTTGTCTTTTACGTTTTTATTAATAAAAAATAAAAAAAGTATGTGTGCAATGATGAAACCGAATGGGTCCCAATTAGATGCAAGCAAAGTTGCGTTACGTCAACACATGCCTTGGACCTGGTTATTACATTAAAATAAAATAGATGTTAATGTTAATATAAAAATATTTCACATTAGGTTTCTAATATCATGTCATACATAAAAAAAAAATATAAAAAAGATTGTCTCAGGTCTCAAAATACGTTGCACCGACCATATTTTTAAGTAATAATGATTTTGAAAAATTAGGTCAAGATAGGTGAATTTGTTAGGCTATGTTTGAATACGTAAAAAAAAGAACGGAGTAGAATGGAGCGGAACAGGATGGAATGAAATGGATTAAAAATATTATTCCATTATTTGAGTATGTCATTATAGAATACATTTATTTTGTTATTCCGCCCGAATTGAAGGTACAAAGAAATAATGGAAAATGATGGAATAAGATGAATGTATTTCATCCGTTACCGTTTCATTCTATCCTTTTTTAATCAATCCAAACAATGAAAAATAATTTTATTTCATTCTATTCCACTTTATTTCATCGTATTCTATCAATACAAACATACCCTTAAAATTATAAGAATGATGAGGGTTGCTGAAGCAAATTAATGATGTGGTGACTCAATTAATTTTAAACACATTAATAGAAGTATCATATTTATAATTAATTTTTCTATATAACATATAAACAACAATCAAATAAATAATAAACATTTTTTTATTATTATTTAAAGAGTATTAAATATGTAATAAATTGTAATTAAAAATATATACTTTAAATGATAATTGAGTTTTACTTTGAACACAAATAAGAAAATAATTCAACCTAAATGCAAATTTATAAGAATAAACAAATAATTATAATATTAGTTAATGTATAATTATAAAGATAAAAATATTTAGGGTAATAGTGCAAAAAATAATGAATATAAATTAAAAAATAAAATATTAGTATAAAATAAATATTATATACTATAGAAAAATAAATGTAATATAATCGTGAAATTATTGTACCATTGTTAAAAAAGAATTATATATATCATTTTCAAATGATATTATTTTTTATAATAAGAGGAAGATGTTAAAGTTATAATATTTGGAAGGATTTCTGTAGAAAATAAATGATAATGTGACTTAATCAGATTCAAGATATGAATATAAATATTATATTAGTAATTAATTTTTCTATATAATATATAAACAATAGTTAATTAAACAATAATTATATTTTTAATTATCTAAAAAGAATTAAATAAAGCTAATTTATACTACGGTCCTTAATTATAACATTTTTTTGAGATTTTTTCTTGTCTTTTTTTATAAGACCCTTTTCAACTTTTAAAATATATTAATTAATTTTTTTCAAACATATTCCTAATTATATTACATGTTTTTCTACACTATGTAATAAATGCAATATGTAATAAATACAGTTACATACACATTAACTAACTTGTAAAATTATATAAAATAGTCAACAAATTTATTATTCTAATAAACTTTCTTAATTCCTCCAATTTACTCTTTGGAGTCTTTACGAGAAAAAATAAATGATTATGAAATTAATTAATGTATAATTATAAAAGATGAAAATATTTAGGTAATATTACTAAAATGATATATATATATATATATATATATATATATATATATATATATATATATATATATATATATATATATATATATATATATATATATATATATTAAACATGTCATAATTCAATATAAAAAATATTATAGTTTTAAATGGAAATTAAAATATATTTATTAATAAAAATAAAAAATAAATTAATCTAAATGCATATTTATTAGAAAAAATAAATGATCATGAAATTAATTAGTGTATAATTATAAATGGTGATGATTTTTCTTAGGGTAATACTTCTAAAAACGGGAGTGATGCATTATATTTATGAATACAAATAAGAAAATAAATCAGTTTAAATGCATATTTTTGAAAAAAATATATTATAATACTAATTAAGGTATAATTATAAATTTATATAGGATTTATAATAATATTTTTTTATGATCCAAATATATGTGTTATTTTTCTATACGGAAATTTTGTTATTGTTTATTCAAATCATTTTTTACATGGAATTTTTTTATTGTTTATCCAAATAAATGTGAAAGTATATGTTGATAAAAATATTTTTAAAAACGGGAAAAGTGTATCGGTTGATAAAAAATTTATAAATGAAAAATTGTACTGTTTAGGTAAATTTTATAACAACGAAAAAGTTTATATTTATAGATTTGTGAATATCTTTGTTATTTGCGGTTGAAAAAAAGGACAAAATGTATAGTTTTTTTTAAATATAATTCTTATTTTGTTGTTATGAAAATATGACAAGTATATTTAAATATTATTTTAAGAATGAAAATAGGAGCAGTTTGCATATGTATAAGATGAAATTATATATTTATCATATTTTTATTAGAAAAAAAGTAAGAATCACACCTATAGAATTGTATATAAGTTTTGTGCTTGAAAAAATAGATATGGCCACTAAAAGATCGTGACGTTCACATGACTTTATTTAATTATCTTAATATATGCCCTTTATGCTTTTTCGGACATATTTTCTTATGGATCAGGCTTCGGTGACTTTAACCCGGGAAAGTCATATTGCCTTTCACTTTATCTGCACTGTTAGATTAATCAAGCGTGTCATATTAAACCACATGTATTTTCTTTTCATTTTATCAATCAATAGAAAATCTGTTTTTCTGCAACAAATAGAAATACCCATTTTCATTGTTGTGAATCGGATGTCTTGGAATACAATATAAACTTGTTGCTTAATGATCAAGAAACAATTACGATAAGAAAAGAACACGATGAACACAAAGATTAGTTATTAACTATTATTCTTTCCTTCCTCTTGAAATAAGATTACAAGGATTGATTATTAACTGTTATTCTTTCCTTCCTCTTGAAATAAGATTACAAGTATACAAGAATAACAAATAACCCTCTCACCCTAAATTAGGATTTACAGTATGCAATGATAAGAGACCAGTATGTTATTTATAATAAACCTAACATATTAAACTAATGGGCTTTTATCACAAATAACCTTACGAGCTAACTTAGGGTATAAGCTAACTTAACCAATTTGACATAACAAACAGGTCCAGTTTGATGCTAACAATCCTAGCATCCTTCGACACTATAAGCTAGAACACACTTTGAATACAGTTTGTAACACTTCGACAACAACATGTGAGCAACCTTCAACTGTATGCTAAACTCAGTCGAACCGTCAAACCAGGATACTACCTTCGACCCAATAGAGTTTGATCCAATATCTCACAAATTTCCACCTCGGAACAACTCTATTATCAAAGAACGAACTAGTTTTCTTCATGCAGCTTTATCAACTACATACAGTGGAAAAACTTGCAACGAGGCAATGTCTTGGTGATCATATCAACAACATTATGATCTCATCAAAACCTTCAAGAGACTTTCTCGCTGACACCTCCGACGAAAAGCAACCTCACATCGATGTGCTTGGTTCGCTCATGACAAGCTGAATTCTTCAACAAGTGTATTGCACTTTGACTATCACATTTAACAGTGATAACTTCACCTTGAATTTTTCAGCTCCTTAGCAAAACCTTCAAGCCACAATGCTTCTTTCACATCTTCAGTTAAAGAAATGTATTCTGCTTCAGTGGTTGATAATGCAACAACCTCTGAAGTGTTGTTTTCCAACTAATTGTTGTACCAAACATGGTGAAGACATATCCAGAAATAGATTTTCTGGAATCCATACAACCTGCATAATCATAGTCGACATATCCTTCGATTAATGCTTTACTATCTTCACCCAAGGCTCCACCATAAATTAAGACTCTGTTCAGAGACCCATTTATGTACCTTAGGATTCCACTTCAATGTTTTCCAGTGAGTCTTTCCGGGATTCACCATGTACCTGTTTACAAGACTTACTGTATATGCTATGTCGGGTCTAGTACAAACCATAACATACATCAAAGAACCTACTACATTAACATATGGGATGCTATTAATATAAGTTCTTTCGACCTTAGTACTGGGACACTGATCAATATTCAGCTTGAATTGAGGGTTTGTTGGAGTCACAACAGGCTTCAAATTCGACATACCAAACTTTTCGAGAATCTTTCGTAGATATGCCTCTTGAGATAAGCATAATTTCGACTGCTTTATATCTCTTCGAATGTAAATCCCAAGAATCCTAGAAGCATATCCCAGGTCCTTCATTTCGAAATCCTTATTGAGTTCAGCCTTCAATCACATTACCTCTTCGACATTGTTGCTAGCTATGAGAATATCATCAACATAAAGAAACAAAATAACAAATGAATTACCAGGTTGAAATCTGAAGTACACACAGTGGTCGAGCTGACTTCTAATGAAACCTATGTGTGCCATGAACTTGTCGAATCTCCTATTCCATTATCGAGGAGTTTGTTTCAACCCATATAACGATCTATTCAACTTACACACATAATATTCCTTTCCCTTTTCGACATACCCTTCAAATTGCCTCATCAAGATTGTTTCATCTACATCACGATACAAGAACGCAATTTTCACATCCAGTTGTTTCAGTTTAAGATCAAAGTGTGCCACCATAGCAAATAACATTCAAATAGACCTGTCACACCCTAAATTTCGTTCAGAGTGTTTTTTCTGATTCATTTGCATTCTGCATCATTTCATCCCGATCTTTTGCATTTTTTTATTTAACCGAATTTATCTCTATTCACTCACATTATTACATCATAAACACTGCATCTAATACATTTGCATCATGCAAAAGAGTTAAATGTTCTTTAATCATTGATACAACGTTACTTCATGTATAAATCATTGCTTTATTATTGCATTTACATACTAATTTTTTTATTTTTTATTTTTTGAGTTTGCATTTTTTTTCAATCATCAGTTTTAAGTTACTAAGTGATATTTTAAAAAATAAAATAGAAATTTATAAAAAAAGAAAGAAAATAATAATTCTCTTTTGTGTTATTAGTTTTTAAGAGCATATTGTAAGTGTTTTTGTGTTGGCTGTAATTTTTTGTAAAACCATACTGATATGACAATGTCCTGACTGATGTCATGACATTATGGGATGAAGACAAATTCTGCAGAAGGAGTGTTTTATAGGTACAACTCAGTATGTTTGCATAACATAATGTCTATGCTATGATCAGATGTACTGGATTCTGCAAGATCAGTAAGCAGGATGTATGATGTCATGACCAATGTTAAGACATCCTGTACTAAATAAGTCATTATGCAGAGTTTTATTCCCTGAGAGTTTTCAGGATTCTGTTGGGCTATTTTGAGCTGGATTATTATGTTTAGATCATATTCTCACGTGGACATTAGGTTAACCTTGTTTAACCCTAATTTGTTATGTTGAAAAGACCAAGTCCTTAGTTTAACTTTAGTTAACCCTAGCTATTTTTGTGGAAGCCCAAGATGAAGTCTCTACTGCTTCTATATTATCTCACTAACCCTGATTATGTGAGCTGCGCTTTTGAGAAGAAGAAGAAGGCAGATTGTAATTGTTTTTTAGTAATTCTTGTGAGCCAAGAAATTATCTTTTGATAAGTTCCTTGGAGTAGGATTTGGTTGTAAGGGTAGTTTTATCACTCAAGACTTTGAAGCACGAGTGTCGTGTCTCTTGATTAAAGCTTTGGAGCAAAATCAAGCATGTGTATTGAAGAATGTCTTCACAATTCTATTAAGTATTAGATTAGTATCACTGCTGTGATTGAGGGAGAGTGAGTAGGAACTCAGGTCCAAGTAGGACTTAGATTGAAGTTGCATTAGGTAGGTCTTAAGTGAAGGAGATAAATTGTTGGTTTATTCCGGAATTAATACTTCTTATAGTGAATTTCCTCCCTGGCTTGGTAGCCCCCAGATGTAGGTGTAGTTACACACTGAACTGGGTTAACAATTGATTGTCTTCTTTACTGTTTTTAATTTATTATTTAGATTGTTAAACAGACTGTCAGATACCGGTGTCATAACATTCACTTTGATATTAAGTATCTGTTGCCAAAATTTCAATTGGCATCAGAGCAGGCACCCTGCCTATTTTTCTGGGTGAAATCTAGGGATATTATTTTCTGGCGTTATGGCAAGGAAGGAGGATTTGGGAGCAGACCACCCATTCTGGATGGATCAAACTATGACTACTGGAAACCTCGTATGGTTGCCTTCTTGAAGTCACTGGACAATAAAGCTTGGAGAGCTGTTGACAGAGGATGGAAACATCCCATCAAAATTGAGAAAGATGGGACTACTAGCCTGAAACCTGATAGAAACATTTTCAGACTAGTACATCAGTGTGAACTGGCCAAGGATGTTTGGGACACTCTCAAAACCACTCATGAAGGTACATCCAAGGTAAAAATGTCAAGACTTCAGATGATCACTACCAAATTTGAGAATCTGAGGATGAAGGAGGATGAGACCATTCATGAGTTTCACATGAACATCTTGGAAATTGCCAACACTTCAGGAGCTTTGGGAGAGAAGATGTCTAAAGAAAAGCTAGTGAGAAAGATTCTCAGATCTTTGCCTAAAAGGTTTGCAATGAAAGTGACTGCTATAGAAGAAGCTCGGGATATCTGCAGCTTAAAGGTAGATGAACTCATTGGTTCACTCCAGACATTTGAGATGGGAATCAGTGAAAATGTTGACAAGAAGAACAAGAGCATAGCCTTTGTATCCAATGCTGAAGAGGAAAGAAAGGAGAGTGATGAAGAGAATCTATCAGAAGCTATAGCTATGCTTGGAAGACAGTTCAACAAAATCATCAAGAGAATGGACCAGAAGCCAAGGACAAATGTCAAGAACATTTCCCCTGACACTAGCAGATCCTATGATTCAAGCAGAAGAACTAAACCTGAAGAAAAGGGAAACCAAAGCAGAGGAATCCAATGTCATGGATGTGAAAGATATTGACACATTAGAGTTGAATGTCCTACCTTTCTAAAGAAACAAAAGAAAGGAATGTCTGTCACTTGGTCTGATGGTGACTTAGAAAGTAACTCTGAAGAAGAATCAGCTAAACTAGTTACTGCACTAACTGGTGTTTGTAACTCTAACAATGATTCAAGTGATGAGGAGCTGACTTTTGAAGAACTTGATGACTCCTACAAGAAGTTGTGCATCAGGAGTGCTGAAGTCTGCCAAAAAAATGAGAAGCAGAAGAAGCTCATAGTAAAGTTGGAGGCTGAGAAGAAGGTAGACATTGCGACTATAAGTCACCTCAAAGGTGAAGTTCTCGTGTTGAACTCCAAAATGGATAAGATGACAAAGTCTGTCAGGATGTTAACAAATGGAACTAACAAGTTGGAAGAAATACTTCAGACTGGACAAAATGCAGGAAACATGTCTGGTCTAGGATTTGTGGCTGCAAAGGAATCTGCTTTTGACATGAAGAAACCTAGGCCTGATAAACAAATGTCAAAACAGATGTCACAACATAGGGCTCAACATGAAGGACAAAGAAACACGAAGAGAAAATACCAAAGATGGAGATGTCATTATTGTGGAAGGTTTGGCCACATAAAACCATTATGTTTCCGATTATATGGATATCCTAACCAGACTCCACATGTCAAACCTAAAACTAACAGGACACCAAATAATCAACAATGGATGAAAAATACTGCAACCTTGATAACTCACACCTCTCTTAGAGTCTCTACCAAAGAAGACTGGTACTTTGACAGTGGATGTTCTAAACATATGACGGGAATCAAGAATCTGCTGAGTGACATGAAACCTCATACTACCAGTTATGTCACTTTTGGAGATGGAGCTAGAGGAGAAATCAAAGGTGTTGGAAAATTGGACTGCCCTGGAGTCCCAAACTTGAATGAAGTGTTACTGGTAAATGGGTTAACTGCTAACCTCATAAGTATCAGTCAACTATGTGATCTAGGATTCAAAGTCAACTTCACCAAGTCTGAATACCTTGTTACAAATGAAAAACAAGAAGTTGTAATGAGAGGAGTCAGATCAAAAGACAATTGTTACTTATGGGAGTCTAAGGACACCAACTACTCTTCTGTGTGCTCCATAGCCAAAGAAGAAAAGGAAGTGAAACTGTGGCACTAAAAACTTGGTCATTTACATCTTAGAGGGATGAAAAAGATCATATCCATGGAGGCTGTCAGAGGGATTCCAAAGCTTCAGATTGATGAAGGAAGAGTCTGTGGTGAATGTCAGGTTGGGAAGCAAACTAGGATGTCACATCCAAAGACAAGACATCTAACCACTTCCAAGGTTCTAGAACTTCTACACATGGATTTGATGGGTTCCATGCAGGTAGAAAGTCTTGGTGGGAAGAGGTATGCCTATGTTGTTATGGATGATTTTTCTAGATACACTTGGATAAACTTCATTAGAGAAAAATCTGATGTATTTGATGTCTTTAAAGAACTATGCAAAAGACTTCAAAGAGAAAAGGAAGGCTGCATTGTCAGGATCAGGAGTGATCATGGAAACGAATTTGAAAATAGTAAGTTTGATGAGTTATGCTCTTCAGAAGGGATCAATCATGAGTTCTCGTCACCTATAACTCCTCAGCAAAATGGAGTTATGGAAAGGAAAAACATAACTATACAGGAATCTGCTAGGACAATGATACATGCCAAAAAGCTTTCTATCCACTTTTGGGCTGAAGCTATGAATACAACTTGCTATGTCCACAATTGGGTCACATTGAGAAAGGGAACATCATCCACCTGTTAGCTGAAGATTTTGATATCTTGTGATTCGAAGAAGGATCATGGAGCTCGAGATGAGATGATGTTAAAGTATTCAGGGGAACATAGTGAATGTCATAGTTTGGAAAGAAAAGAATTAGCCCTTCGAATGGATGTATTGAGTTCCGGAGTGTCGAACGGAAATAATGGTGATATGTGTAAAACAAGCTTCGATCGGGCAATAGAATTGTATCAGAGGAAATGGGTTCAAATCAAGTGAGTGATACATTTGAAATTCAAACGCGAAAGGGATAAAAGGGAGTTGAAACGCAACAAGAAGCAGCAAAAACGTGGAAGCAAGAGAAGCATGGTGTCGCATGTTCTAAACGTGGCAAGATCTTATGGGTCAGACCGTTATGGTCGAATTAGTATAAATAGGAGTCTTAATGTTAGGATTTCGTGTGTCATATCTATTGTACTAAAATTCAGTCACATTCAAAATACCACATGGCTAGGAAACGAATGCACGAATGATGTACGATGATTGCACAAAGCTTTATTATTCAACAATGTATCTTTATCCTTCCGCCTAACTTTATCTTGCATCAATGTCTTTAAGTTTCTTTACTTTCAAAGTCATTTCATTTAAATGTTTTTCTACCATCAAGTTCTTTACTTTTCCAAAACTTTTACATTAAAAGTTATTTCCCGTAAAGCTTTTATACATTTGTTTGCATTCCTCTTTTACGCTAGCTACTTTGAAAATCTTTTACACTTTAAGAGTTTATTTGAATATTGTGCATTTATATACTTTCTTGCCATTTCGAATCTGAATGTTTTGTTTGTTCGAACCAAATATACATTATTTACTTGATCATATCACTAAGTAATCGAAACGTACTTGAACCTATACAAAACATCCAAAAACAAGTCTCAAATATGGATCACTATCTTAAGTTCATACCAACGGCCGATACCCCATAGGATCAATCTAGTCGATCCCCAAGTTACCGAGAGGATTGAATAACATAAGCTTATAACGCTTATTCAATAGTTTGGAAGACTAGCGGTTGTTTCACCAGAAATCACTATGAACAAAATGGCACGCCCAGTGGGACAGAGTTTGGCCGTTATAAATTAAGAAAATTATAACCATAATTATTATAAAAAAAAAAAAATTATGAGTAAACAAAGTTCATTGGTATATGAACCTTAGGAGTGGTAGAATAACTAATAGTAACCAACCTTTACCCGTAAGAAATCGAAATAATAGAATGTCTAATCCAAATAATCAACAAGGGGAACAAATGCCCACATGGAATGTGCACTAATGCGTCTGCTTTCGATCGCAACGTCCAGGCGATCCCTTCAATGCATAGTCACAGCATCTTCGACTAGTAATATAGCCACGAATGGAACAAGTGGCATGTCAACAAACAATTCGATCGGGCAATACAGAACCACGGTTACCCCTGGGGATCCGTCCCACAACCGAGGACACAAGCCCATTTCGCCACCCCACTACAAACTAGACCACCTAGTTTCGAGGGTAATAGACCCGTAAACCCTTCTTATGGGATGCCAACATCTTTTATGGCAGCTTGCAAACTTCGACGTCAAATGCATCACCCCAATTAGGATCGGATTGGGGTTAATCAATTTCACGAATAACCAAGGTCCGGGGGTTATAGCGCCTACCCACCTTAACCACAAAACCAAATGGCTTTTAGGCAATTGATGGATGATAGTAACCATAACATGATAGGAGTATTAGCACAAACTATGCAAGAAATCTTTTCCCAATAGTTCGTAACGTGATCGTGATTTAATAGAGAAAATGCGATAATATGAGTCGAATAGCAGATTTTTGCTCCGCCAGAAGGCGAGATGTAACAGTGTTCGAGCGAACGCACCTATCATCGAACAAGCCATTGACCCACCCTATAGGCCGCTTAGAGAAGAATTCACCCGAGGGCAAGGGCACAAAGAGGAAATGCCCCGATTCGAGAAGAACCACTTAGGGAGTTGTAGAACCAAAGGGCGAGGATCGAAGATATGATGCTCCGTGATTCGAGAGGAACCACGAGGGAGTTGGGGAACCAGGGGCTCGAAAGGCAAGAGGCCCCAACGCTTCGAGAAGAACAACCTAGAGGAGTAGTTATGGTAGGTAGAAACCAAGATGTCGCGGTGGTCCATAGAATTCAAATGATAATATCTTGGCGTAAAATAACCTAACCACCATGATAGAGAGAATAATGGCCCAAAACGGTATATTGTGGATTAGGAGGCCAAATTATGCTTCTCCCATAGCAGATTATGTGATGCATACGGACTTACCAAGGGACACAAGATCCCTAAGTTTACAAAGTTCACCGGAGATACTAACGAATCAGCTTGAACACATAGCTGTATCTCACAAGCAGAGACATAGCCAATAATGAGAACCTTAGGATTAAGTATTTCCGAGTTCCCTCACGAAAAATGCTTTCACCGTTCACCACATTACCACCGGATCCATAGATACCGGCCCTTTTAGAAAGATTGTTCCATGAACAATTCTACATGGGACAATCCAAGATAAGTCCAAGGAACTAGCTAGTGTTAAGAGGAAGTTTCATCAACCCATAGACGAATACTTGAATAGGTTCGCACTATTGAAATCCGGATGTTTCACAAGTCCCGAACATGAATTAGTCGAAATGGCACTGGTGGCCTTGACTATTCGATTCGAAAGAAATTAGATACGCAATACTTGAGAGATATGGCTCGGTTGGCGGATAGGGTTCGACAAGTCGAAAGACTAAAGGCCGAAGGCCGTGGCTTTCAAAAGTAATAAGAAAGAAAGATTTCCTATGTCGAAACCAAGAAGTCAAGATCGTCCCGATTTCGAGGAGGTCAAGTGGACCTAGTAGAGTTAAACAGCCCCACCCTACTCTTGTAAACTGTTGGTTCCCCAAAAGGGAAAGAAATTGTTGAAAATGAAAAACGACAAATTCCAAAAGGTATACACCTTTGATGTGACAAAGTGTGATGAGATTTTGACCCGCTTGTCAAAGATGGTCAATCGATTATGCCATCGAATGTTAAAATACCTCCTTTAGATCAAAGAAAGAAAAGAGGATTTTGTAAATATCATAGTTTTAGGCCACAAAACCTCACAAGTTTTCTTTTCGTGGACTTAATTGCACGCAACCGTGCCAGCATGAAGAGACACCGCCGAGCGGTGGAGCAGGGTCAATACATCAAGGACATGAGAGCTCGTGATGAATTGGCACAAAGCATCAAGGTCTCGAGGCGCCAATTAGAAAAGGTCCAAATTACAAAGCAACTTTCGAGAAAGGGATTCGATACTTTGGGAGAACCCGGTGGAAGATTCGACTATCCGTAAAATATTCTGCGCAGAGTGCAAAAATCCCAATCGAAGCCATCAAACCATCAGTGGGGAGATGAGGATACAAAAGATGGAGAGGTAGAAGGACAAGCCCAAGAAGGAAGTTTGGGACACTGGGAGCCTAGTGGCAAGTTCGGTGAAATACTCGCAGAGTTCGAAAATACAACTCAAAGACATCGAACCGTCAGTTGGGGAGATGATGAAAAGATGGAGAGGTGGATGTTAATATGGTGGACATGGAGAAACCTTGTTCGAGATGCAAGAAATGGAGAAATATCCGAGAAGGAAAATACAAAATGGAGGAAGGATATCTGCAGATACCATTTAAAAATTACCTCATGGTGTGCCACAAAGGAAAATGAGATGATGCTTTGTCCAGATGCAAGATCATCCGCAACGAGGATTGCTGCGAGTTCTAAAGGAGCCAAAGGGTCGAATCAAGCGCCAATCGCGCCAAGACAATCAATTGTTTAGATGCTATCCTCGACCGAGAGAGTGTGTTGAATTTTAGTACACGCCATAAAGGGGCAACGGCGTTTGATTTGCCCAAGGTGTTCAAAGAAGATATGACCAAAACATGGCAGGGCATTCAAACCATTCCTTTCGCCATGCCGGAATCACAAGGAGATGGGTCAAGAGTCAAGCCTCCACGGCAATCATAATCAAAGAAAGCCTGATAGTCCTTACCCCAAAGGTGCTCAAGAGTAACATTCGTAATCCCAAGTACCAACCGATAGATGGTCGCGTCAAAACCAATAAGGGAAAGATAATTGGAGAAGCAATGAGCGAAAAATGGCCACGCCATGGTGTACAGGAGACAGCTCAACAACAAAAGAAAAGAAGAGTTGAGGCTGGAAAACTATAAAGGGAAGAATCCCATGTCAAGATCCCAATGGTGAAGGCAACAACGTGTTCGAAGGTGAGAAGGAAATGGCAATGAAGAGGTAGTTTCGACCAGAAGAAAGAGATGTCCAAAGACTAACAAACCAACGACAAGCAACCAGCCAAAACAAACCTCCGTTAGTAGGAGACTTTTCGACACGAAACCGATGAATCAAAAGAATATACCCTGAGGAAGATGAGGATATGTCGACAGATAACTTCAATCGAAGGAGAATCCTCACTCAACCTAAACCGCAACGTGGTGTCCGATTACCTTCCGAGTTCGGCAAGAAACCAAATCAAGAACAGAAGAGGATGATACCATTGATATGATGAAACATAGGCCGCTTTGCTATTATGTCATGGATAATGGCGTCAAGAGCGTAATGCATTCTTCAACACCGAGCCGCAATGAAGAATCATCAAGCCATTGTTCATTCGAGCAAAGGTTAATGCCCATGGTGTGAATAAGGTCCCGTAGATGGAGGCGCAGCTGTTAATCTAATGCCTCATTTTATGTTAAAAAGCTGGAATACAAGAAAGTGATGTCAAACCGCATAACATGGTTCTATCAAATTATGAAGGGAAAATTGGTCAAACATTGAGAGTGGTGCAAGTGGAGTTAACCGCTGGTTCGAGCCGCAGCCCACCATGTTCATGGTAATCGTAGCCAAGGCCAACTACAAGCCGTTAGGAAGAGAATGGATTCATGGCGTAGGGCGTTCTTCGTCAATGCACCAAAGGTTAGTGCTATGAGAGAAGATGGGATAGTGGAGAACATTGAGGCATCGAGTTACTTCATGACTACAACAACCTAGTCAACAAAAGAAACTATGACAAGTATCTAGCACGAATAGCCCTTGTGCTCCAAATGAGGAGATGAACGGCCGTAGATGCACAATATTATATGACCCTTCGCCATGATGGCATGTATTGGGATAGAAAATAATTAAAGGAGACGAAGGACTCAAGGTACTTCGAGAAGACGGCCAGGCCGAGTTCGACAACAAGTTTCATGATCGAGTCCTCCTTCTTCGAAAGGATTTCGCCTACATGGTCGAGAACAAATGGATAGCACAGAGGCTGAAATAGATAGTTGAAGAAGATAACATGAAAGGGGCTGGTCTGAAAGACTCACCGCGAAGAAAATGAAATAGAACAAAGGCTAGATGCCATATATGATACAGAACCACGGGCTTCGAGAAGGATCCTACAAACATAGGTGCTAAGATGTTGGCACAAGATCAACTCAAGAGGTAAATTTGGGGATGACAACACAAAAAGAATAACCTATATAAGTGCGATCGGGTCCAAGTCTCAAGCAAGAGGTGATCGAAATCCTAAGCAAAATAAAGATTGCTTCGCTGGGACTACGACGAAATGCCCGGTTTGAAAAGAGAGTTAGTAGAGCATGACTTCCAATTAAGGATGGCAAGAAGCCCATCAAGCAAACTCCTAGGAGGTTCGCGCCGCAGGCTCACGAAGATTAAAGCGAGATCGAAGGTTGGCGTTGCAAGTTCATCGTAACCACAAGGTATGTCGAATGGTTAGCTAATATAGTGCCCGTTATTAAGAAAATGGTTCCCCGAGAATATGCATAGACTTTAGGGATTTAAATGCAACCCCAAAGACCAATACTGCGCCCGTAGCGTAAATGTTAATAGACTGCAGGTTCAATACTTAAGCATGCTAGATGGATATTCGTTATAACCGATTTTTATTGTCAAGAGGATGTTGCCAAGACAAGATTGTCCAGAGCCTTAGGCACCTATGAGTGGGTAGTGATGCCTTTTGGTTTGAAAAATGTCAGCCACTTACCAACGAGCAATGGATTCCATTTTTCACGATTTTATTGAGACTTTTATGTGTGTATATTGATGACATAGTCATCAAGTCTGTCTCTTCGTAAACTCATCCGCACTATCTCGAGCCAATCATTCAAAAGAATGAGAAAACATGGCTTGAAAATGAATCCCCTTAAATGTGCATTTTTTGTGTAGGCAGGAGACTTCCTGGGCTTTGTGGTTCATAAAAAGGGAACCGAAATCAACCAAAATAAGACAAAAGCTATCATGGAGACTAAAGCACCCACATCAAAAAAGAGTTGCGTCATTGGGAAGATAAATTTTCTTAGAAGATTCATCTCGAATCTAAGTGGAAAGACTCAAGCATTCTCCACTACTGCTTAAAACAAGGCCAAGCCTTCGAGTGGAGTCAAGTACATCAGGAGGCCTTCGACGAAATTAAAAGATACCTCTCTCAACCTCCTATCTTGTCTCCACCTTCATGGGGAAAGCCCATGAGACTGTACATATCTGCTTCTGAATTTACTATAGGTAGTATGTTAGCACAAGAAGATAGTAATGGCATCGAAAGAGCTATATACTATTTAAGTAGGTGCTAAATGATGCGAAACTAGATATAGTAACATAGAAAAGTTATGCCTATGTTTATACTTCTCTTGTATGAAACTTAAATATTATATAAAGCCTGTTGATGTTTATGTCTCCTCTCATTTCGATGTTATCAAACACATGTCAAAACCAATTATGCATAGTAGAGTGGGTAAATGGGCTTTAGCCCTAACAATATTCTTTAACCTTCATGCCTTTGAGAGTCGTGAAAGGCCAAGTAATTGCCGATTTCATTGTGGATCACCACCGGTCGAAAAGACCATTATGGGTTATGGGACGCAACCTTGGAAATTATACTTTGATGGTTCGACTCACAAAGAGGGTAGTGGTGTTGGAGTTCTCATAATTTCTCCGAAGGAATTCCAACAAAATTCAAGTATAAATTGATGGCCTCGTTGCTCAAACAATGAAGTCAATACAGCGCTTATTGTTGGACTTGAAGCTTTGTTGGAATGGGGCAACTAAAGTCGAAATTAAAGGTGACTCAGAGTTAGTGGTCAAACAAATAACAAAGGAATATAAATGCATAAAGGAAAATTTGATGACATACTTCGTCATAGCTACAGATTGATCAAAAATTCAATACATGAATATCCAACATATATCAAGAATAGAGAATCAAGAAGCAAATGACCTAGCACAGTTGGCTTCAGTTATAAAGTCTCTACAAAAACTTTAAAGAGTTGATCGAAATAAGAGGTAGGGTTATGGCTACCGACTAACACCATCGATTTGGAAAATATTAAGTTAGGTTGTAGTGGTAAAGATAGATTCAAGTGTTAGCCATAAACACCGTGACGATGCGATCAGCGAAGCCCAATTGTAAGCTATCTAAAGGATCCAACCTTAAACGAGATAGAAAACGAAATATAGAGCATTATCATATGTCCTTATGGGAAATGAATTGTTCAAAAGACCCAAGAAGGTGTATTGCTCAAATGCCTAGGAGAAAGTGAGGCGATCTAGCATTATCGAAGTTCATAATGGGGCATGTGGGGCACATCAAGCGTGCCACAAGATGAAGTGGTTGCTATTTCGATATGGTATGTAATCGCCTAGCATGCTCAAAGATTGCATAGACTTCGCTAAAGGATGTGAAGAATGTCGAAACATGGATTCAACATGCCCCTGAGTGCGATTCGATCATTAAACCATGGCCCTTAGAGGATGGGCGTAGATTTAATAGGAGAAATCAATCCGCCTCGCCTAAAGGTCAAGTACATCTTGGTAGGAATAAATTATTTTACTAAGTGGATCGAGCGATACCACTAGTAGTCGCAGATCAAGAAGCTATTATTGAATTCATACAAAACAAATAATCTATAGGTTCGGATTGCCGTAGCATAACTATGTACCAAGGGTCCATGCATCGTAGAAAATGCAAGAGTTCGCCAGAGATGGGATTTAGACTATTGACATCAACACCATATTATGCTCAAGCAAATGGTCGTCAAGCAACCAACAAAGTAATAATTGGTTTGATCAAAAACACATTGGTAAAAAGCCAAAGAATTGGCATAAAACTTTAGACCAAGTACTATGGGCCTGAGAACATCTCCCAAAGAAGCTACCAATACTACACCTTTCCAACTAACATTTGGCCATGATGCGTCTTGCTCAGAAATTCATCTACTCAATCCAAAGACAACATGAACTCCCTCGTCATTATATTGGGAAATGATGGTGAATGAGTTAGTTGAGTTAGACAGTCGACTACATGCATTGGAAATCCTAATGAGGCAAAAGGAAAGAGTGGCCAAGGGCATATAACAAAAGAGTAAAAGGTAAGACATTCAACGTTAATGACTTAGTATGGAAAGTCATATTGCCCATGGACAAAAAGAATAAAGCATTGGGTAAATGGTCACCTCATGGGAAGGCCCTTTTCGAATAGCAAAACGCTTTCAACAATGCGTATGAAATAGAAGAACGCGGATGATAAACGAATCCTAAAGGTAAATGGGAAGTATTTAAAGAAGTATAAACCATGCCCGCAGGAGATTCAATACTAACGACGTAGTCACAATATTATAATGAAATGCCAAAATGGTAACATAATCGCCAAAATGGCATTGTTCAAGTGTTACGAATAAACATTTAATCAAAATATAAGAGTTACAAAATAATCAAGATTCAAAATGGGGATTGTTCCTCACCGGTCGAAGATATTCTTGAAAGACTCAAGTCTTTGTAAAGCGCCGGCACCTTCGAGGATGGCAACTTCACCTTTGAGTTGCTCACCGCTCGCTTCATCAAGGCCCTTGTTAAAAGTTCTTCGATCGATTCTCAAAGGTGTTGGACTCGAGGCAATTTGTTGTCACGGGCCTCTTTGATCTTAGCCAAGTTCTTGAACTGCTTTCTCCCGGAGGAGGATGGATCGAGATCAAGCTCATAGTCGCTCTAGCTTGCTTAATATGTGTGGCTTGCTCTTCACTTCTTCAAAGCTTCAAGCATGTTCATAAGCATCCATTGAAGCTCTTTTCTCTTGGACTTTATTTGCAGCAGATTCATCCCGGAGGAGGCATCCAATACATTATCCAACAAAGACAAGTTCGAAGGATGGTACTAACTTCCGCAGAGGTAGTGAGGTCAACTTGGTTCAAGAATCCTTCATGATGAAACAAAGCGGTACTATCTTGTTTAAGCACTTCAATAGATCCACATCAAGGATTGTTTTTCTAATTCTATGAAGAAGTACAACCCTATCATAGAGGGCATTGCATTAGAGGTCTAACCAAAGACCCGTCGAGAAAGTGGAATATCCCTTTGAGCCAACTTAGCCTTCATGTACCCAATAGGGTCATTTCTTTTCAAATTGGCTAATTCTTCTTCACCGTCAATGAGAAGACCCGAAGTTCCATACGTAATGGAGTAACATCCATTTCAAGTCCATTTGCTCATTAGTACGAAGACCATCACCGTCATTATTGACGCTTCCATCATCTTGTCCATCATCAACAAATCCACCACCTCGATGTCATCATTCGATCACCATCGATCGACCGTCCTTTCGCCGAACCTTCTTGAGCGTCTTCTCCTTCTTCATCCTCGACCTTCCCTCGCTAGAATCTTCACTCTCGAGAGGCGTGATTCTTTCCTCTTCGCTTGAGGTATTTGTTCACGCCTTGAGGGATTCTGGAGGGGATTTTGGGTGAAAAGCCTCAAGGCACTTCAGGCCTTCAGCATTATTGCATTGGTCTCCTTGAGAGGAGGCGCGCCTTGATCATCGTGTCGATCAAGCTCCACTGGGAGTGCCATGTTAGAAGAGCCTGCTTTGCAATCGGATTATTCGAATCCCATGAGGAGAAGAGTGAATCGAGCGGATGCTTGGAGGAGGAGTCAAGTGGTTGGGATCTGGGTCGAATCATCCTACATAGATAAAGAAAGATTAGAAACTGATAACTAAGGTACGAATAATCATTTTAAGAATTCGAAGTAAACTCACCTGTGGGTTATCCGTAGATATGTTACTGTCTATATGTTCCAACATTACGTTGGAGGTCGAAGGTGGAATTTTGATTGGTGTGAGGGAGCAACATCTCTTGAATCAAGTCCAGACGCCGGATCCTTTGGTACGTTTTCTTGCTTCTTCTTCAAAGCCGTTGGAGAACTTTCTCCAGCTTTGAGAGTCCTCCCAATGGTGCTAGTTTTTCTCTTTTTTGGAGTGGTTGGAGGAAGTTTACTCGTCTGAAATGGTACAAAATGCAATTTAGACTTAAGTTACGAAAAAATCGACCTATTTCAAATACCGTGATAAGTCGCTTACCTTCTAATCGGAGCTTGTTGTGTGGTGTGATTTGAGTAGTTGTTGGAGTGGGTGCGCGGTGTTCGTTGTTGTGCAGGATTGATTGTTGAGTCACTTGTGTACACCATCATTTGTCTCGGGATTGTTGAGAACTGCTTCCTTCCTTGGTCTTCGATCGCGTAGTCTTGATCCCGAGGGTGGAAATCAAGCAATTAAAACGAAAAGTTAAAACAAAGAAAGTAATAATATTTGGGATTTCCCAATCATTCGCACTGCGCCTCATTCGAAAGAATCGACATGGCGGAAAGGTCATAGCGAAGATGTCCCGGAAATTATGAAGCCATGATCGAGCCCATGTCACGCCTCGATGGCTTTGGTTTCTGTGGGATTTATATTTGAGCATTTCACGCAAATTAACCACCAAGGATATGGAGGAAACCAAGCCGAGCCAATTCAAGTAGGTTTGGAAATCTAGGTGGATGCATTTCGAGTGCCAACCTATACCTATCTTCGTGTGACAACCTCAAGGAAGTTAGAACTTAGAAATTTTTTCTTTAAATTTTCCCTCAAGGTTTGAGCCGATATACAAAGTGGTTTGCAGCGTGGGATCATAAGTAGTTTCAAGTAAGTCCGAAAAGCTTTAATCTCGAGGGTCAACATACCTTTCTTTTATGTACCGCACATCGAACACAACAATCGCTTTAGCTTGAATGGTAAGAGTGTCAAACATATAAGATTGATAGAATTTAATCCACCAATCTAGAAAACTCTTTCAAGATAAGGGAGCTAGTTCAAAGGGATTAATTTGAATGGGCGAACTCTTGATATTGTTCTTGTTGAAGCTTGGCATCTCGGCTTTAAAAGTTCGACCGAGGTAATGGCGCCTTGAGTTTGGAACAAGGGTTCGTGTATTAATTGACATGCACTAAATTGTCTCGAAACGGTTAGGTTGATAGGCAAATAAGAGGATCCGTTCTTGGTCGGAGTAATTTTGAGGAGATTAGTCTTGGTAATAAAAGGCCTTCCAGATATCTTAGATTTCCTTGCATTTAGACCTCCGAAAGAGACATAGTGAACCATGATGGTCCATGAGTCCTCAAGCAAAAGGTGCCATAGTTTCGTTAAATTCATGTTGTTTGAGAGAAGTATAATGTACTTTGAAAATGAAACTGAAATCGGCCTTGTCATCACTAGAGTCCCCTCACCTCGTGCCCTCAATGTTTCGATCAACTATCTCTCGGATCTTGCTCATTAATAGTACCGCAGTGGAGAGCGAAGACTGAACATAACATTTAGCCATAATCGAGCAACTAGAAGGGACCAAATAACAAGATGTTCTTGGAGGAATGAGATTTCAAGCTCAAACATTGATCTCGTGCTCTAAAGGTCAACTAGCAGGAGTTCACTTAAGTTAATCCTCCGTTCTCATGCAAATCTCTTGCTAGAGGAATGAACCTACTAGCTACCAAGTGACCTGCGAAAACGATCTTGATAGCCAAAGAGTAAGGAAGGCAATGTGTTCAACATCGAGACACTATCACCGTATGGTAATGACTAATGAATTTGGAGAAGTCGCTAGTTTGATATCGAAATCAATAATACTTGAATGTTCCTCAAAGATCGAACATATGTTTCTACGGTGTTAGTCCAGGATGGCGCTTATGTCAAGAGTGTGGTGTGATCATTCTCCGGGAGGTGGAAGGTATTATAGGTGTTATCCCGTAAATACAGGATGCGAATACGAGGATGACAGATGTGAAGCCCGGTTTGGATAATTTCGGAAATTATAGATACCTAATTCCTCCCACGATGTGACTTCTTAACTTACTTTGGCGAACCGCCGATATGCTACATCGATTGGACAGATCGAAATGGTTTAAAGTTGTTTTAACATAGTCCGTAATGAAAGGATCTTTTGGGGTAGTCATAGGAGTTTCTACGTCCTTTGGAGCAACAATCATTGACATTATCGCCCTACCCTAGGGGTTTCCATTGTATTGAATAAAGGTTTGAAATCGTAACAAATAGGAAATATGGTTCGTGTATCCTTAAGAATCTCAAAACCGTAAGAGGACCCATTAGGCAAATCTCTTCCGTGCGCTAGTAGGGATTAATACCGAGAGGAGTATAAGAGCTCTTGCTCTTTGGAGATTCCCCGGGTATAAGTACAGATTGACCTTGGTGAGTGCCAACCTTGCTTTCCAAAATTGTTCCGTGTTCTTATTCTTCTTCTTAGAAATCTTTTACCGGATGTTGATGAAGACATTGTTGGGGTTTTGATTAAAGAGATTAGGTTCTTTACGAAAGAGAGGAAAAGAAGATTCAGTGTGGAAAAGTGAAAAGACTAAAGTTTGTTTGGTTTTATAGTGAGGAAGTGGAAACACTCATCAACTAATGCCAAGTTACGGGAGACGTGGGTTGGATACACGTGAGGTGGCGTGAAGTCAAGATTGGTAATAAGCATGATTAAAGGTGATCATTGCTTTTAAATAAATGCACCATACCGTGGTTATCTGGTGAAAGCGGTTCGAAACCTGTGGGTCATCGTGATTGACATAATGGAAATCTTGTGGTCATAATTACTCGTGGTCACATCAAAATTAGATATATTTAAAATAAGTATTTCTTAAAAGGATTCAAATACATATTTTAAAGGGGCATTTTGTTAGTCAAGATTTTGATATCTTGTGATTCAAGAAGGATCATGGAGCTTAGATGAGATGATGTTAAAGTATTCGGGAACATAGTGAATGTCATAGTTTGAAAGAAAAGAATTAGCCCTTCGAATGGATGTATTGAGTTCGAGTGTCGAACGGAAATAATGGTGATATGTAAAACAAGCTTCGATCGGGCAATAGAATTGTATCGGAAAAATGGGTTCAAATCAAAGTGAGTGATACATTTGAAATTCAAACGCGAAAGGGTAAAAGGGAGTTGAAACGCGTCAAGAAAGGTTCGAAACGTGGAAGCAAGAGAAGCATGGTGTGTGCATGTTCTAAACGTGGCAAGATCTTATGGGTCGACCGCTATGGTCGAATTAGTATAAATAGGAGTCTTAATGTTAGGATTTCGTGTGTCATATCTATTGTACTAAAATTCACCACATTCAAAATACCACATGGCTAGGGAAACGAATGCACAAATGATGTACGATGATTGCACCAAAGCTTTATTATTCAACAATGTATCTTTATCCTTCCTTCTAACTTTATCTTGCATCAATGTCTTTTAAGTTTCTTTACTTTCAAAGTCATTTCATTTAAATGTTTTTCTACCATCACAAGTTCTTTACTTTTCCAAAACTTTTACATTAACGCTGTTATTTCCCGTAAAGCTTTTATACATTTGTTTGCATTCCCGCCTTTTACGCCGCAGCTACTTTGAAAATCTTTTACACTTTAAGAGTTTATTTGAATATTGTGCATTTATATACTTTCTTGCCATTTCGAATTTGAATGTTTTTGTTTGTTCGAACCAAATATACATTATTTACTTGATCATATCACTAAGTAATCGAAACGTACTTGAACCTATACAAAACATCCAAAAACAAGTCTCAAATATGGATCACTATCTTAAGTTCATACCAACGGCCGATACCCCATAGGATCAATCTAGTCGATCCTGCAAGTTACCAGAGGGATTGAATAACATAACAGTTATAACGCTTATTCAATAGTTTGGAAGACTAGCGGTTGTTTCACCAGAAATCACTGTGAACACCACCCTATATGAAATATGTAAAGGGAGAAAGCCTATTGTGAAGTACTTCCATGTCTTTGAGAGCAAATGTTATATTCTAACTGATCATGTATACAAATTGAGAAAAACATTATATGGTCTGAAACAAGCTCCTAGAGCTTGGTATGAAAGGTTGACAAAGTTCCTTACTGACAAAGGATACAAGAAAGGAGGATTGGACAAAACTCTTTTTGTAAAGGATGAAGGAGGAAAAATCATGGTGGCTCAAATCTATGTGGATGACATAGTGTTTGGAGGAATGTCAGATAAAATGGTTAAACATTTTGCTGATCAAATGCAAGCTGAATTTGAAATGAGCCTCATGGGAGAATTGACCTACTTTCTTGGGCTACAAGTCACACAGATGGAAGATTCAATTTTCCTTTCTCAAAGCAAGTATGCCAAGAATATTGTCAAGAAGTTTGGGATGGAGAATGTCAATCATAAAAGAACTCCTGCCCCTACTCATCTAAAGTTGTCCAAAGACACAGGAGGCACCAGTGTGGATCAAAGCTTGTACAAAAGTATGATAGGAAGTCTGCTATACTTACCAAAGACGATATAGCTTTTGCGTTGAGTATGCAAGGTACCAGGCTGAACCCAAGGTAAGTCGCATCAACCAGGTGAAGAGAATTCTGAACTATGTGAGTGGAACCTACAACTATGGTATGTTGTACTCTCATGGATGTGATCCTATCTTGTCTAGTTATTGTGATGCTGATTGGGCTGGTAGTGTTGATGACAGAACGAGTACCTCTGGAGGATGTTTCTTCTTAAGGAACAATCTTATCTCTTGGTTCAGCAAGAAACAAAATTGTGTTTCTTTATCCACTACTGAAGCTGAGTACATAGCAGTTGGTAGCAGCTGTTCTCAAATGGTCTAAATGAAACAGATGTTGACTGAGTACAATGTCACACAGAATGTCATGACATTATACTGTGACAACCTGAGTGCTATTAATATATTCAAGAACCCTATACAGCACAACATGACTAAGCATATTGACATTAGACATCACTTCATTAGAGATCTTGTGGAAGAGAAAATGATTACATTGGAGCATGTTGCCACTGACCTACAACTGGCTGATATTTTTACCAAGGCCTTGGATGCTAGTTAGTTTGAAAATTTAAGGGGCAAGCTGGGTATTTGCCAATATGAAGAGTTGTAGCAATTAACTTTGTTTAATACAAGGGCTGAGAGAGATATTTTATTTAAGTTAATTTTAATTGGGCAAATAACAAGTTTCCCTCTTTCTCTCCAAATATTTCAGAAGAGGAATAGACACATTTATACTCTCTCTCACTGTTTGGACTATCACTCTCCATTCTCACAAAAGAAAGTTTAAACCTTGCCTACGCTTGCACTCTTTGTTCATCAAGATGTCACAACAATCTCTATCATCATCATCTCAGAAGACTACCTCTTCCTCATCTACTGACACGGATTCTAGGGCAAACATGAATCCCAACGATGTTCTTGAGATAACATCACTTCGTGTGATGGCAACTGATCCTGCTAAAGTAAAGAAGATGAGAACTCCGCATGCAAGAAGATCATAGGCTTCACCTTCTGGTAAATTTGCTCAAACTTCATCCCCTGTTCTCCCTGAAATAGCTAATAGGGAGGGTACTTCTTATGTCCACCAAGCGATCTCTAGATTAGTTACTAGAATCCTTAATGAAAACCATGTTGTTCCTGGTGTTTCTGTACCCCTGAACCAAGAAACTGCTAGCCCTAGCATAGGGAGTGATCACAATGTCACTCAAAATGTTGAGACAAAGGATGACAACATTGAGGAATCTCCTGCAAAATCTGATGATCATCAGACTACTGCTGATAAGGCTGATGATACGCCTATTATAGATGTTGATGAGGACTTTTCTGATAATGATCTGATTGCTAATGTTAATCCTAACATAGCAAGGAGATTGATGACTAGAAAAGAGAAACAAGGTGTTGTTCAAAGCCTCTCCAAAGGGAAGGCTACTGAAGTTTATTCTGAAAAGGTTGTGCCTGAAAGCAAGGCTGGTGTAGGTGTTGTAAATGACCAATCAGCCAGGTCTTCCAAAGGAAAGGGTAAGGTGAAATCAAAGGGAGCTGCTGGTAGCCCTTCAAGACCCTTGAGCAAATTCGTGTCCAAGAAGAGAAAAACCCCTTTATCCTCAAGAACTGATGAAAGTTCTGATTTTGACTTTGATGTTAAGAGCAATGTCCCAGACATTCCTCTCAGGAAGAAGCCCGCATCAAGCAAGTTGGCTAAGGTTCCTGATGTTCCTGTTGATAATATTTCCTTCCATCATCCTGAGAGTGCTAGCATGTGGAAATATGTGTTCTTGAAGAGAATTGCCTTAGAAAGAGAGCTGAACAATAATGCTCTTGATTGCAAGGAAGTAATGGACCTCATCCAATTTGCTGGATTGATGAAAACAGTTGTCAAATGTTCTAGATGCTATGAAATTCTTGTCAAAGAATTTATCGTGAATTTAACTGATAGGTGTGTTGATGGCAAATCAGAAGATTTTAGGTGCGTATATGTTAGAGGAAGGAAGGTTAATTTCTCACCTTCTGTGATCAACAAGTTTTTGGGAAGACCTGATGAAGCTCAGCCTGAGCTAGAAGTCACTGACAACCAAGTTTGTCAAGTAATCACTGCCCAGCAAGTAAAGCACTGGTCGTTGAAAGGGAAGTTGTCTGCCAGCAAGCTCAGTGTGAAGTTTGCTATGTTGCACAAGATCGAGCACTAACTGGTCCCCACCAACCACAAATCTACCATCTCTCGGATTGGGAGATTTATTTATGCTGTTGGAACCAGAACCAAGGTTGATTATGGCAACTACATCTTTGAGCAAACAATGAAACATGCTGAAAGTTATGCTATTAAAGGTCCAATAGCTTTTCCCTCCCTCCTATGTGGTATAATTATTGATCAGTATCCTGACATCCTGGTAGACAAAGACTCATCGCAAAATAGCCCCGCACTTGGATTTCATTATAAGTCGTTTGGAACACATGTCCTCGATATTGTTATGACATCACGAGACATCAAATGTCAAAACTAATTCCAAGAAAGCCGGTGTTATTGTCTTTGAGAGAAACCGCAGAGCTTGAGGCTAGAAAGAGGTCACTTGAAGTGTTGATCACTGCCCTAGAACAAGAAAAGGATGACATAAAGGTTGAGGATGAGAGGCTGAAAGAGAATGCTGATGAAGAACAACATGATGGCTCGCACCCACGTAAGATGTCTTGAAAACAATGCTTCCTCGTGAGATGACCTCGATGTTCCCGTTGCTATTGTGTGAAGATTGATGCTGATGCTCTCTGTTGCTGATTCTGTTGTTTCTATTTGTTTTGTTGTTAATTTGGTTGTTTAGAATTCTGTTGTTTACTACTACTTGTTACTTATGAATATTGGGATTTTGTAATGGCTCATTTGGCCCCTTTATGGCTAAAAAGGGGGAGAAGTAATTAGGTTGAATTTGTCTTACTAGGGTGTTTGAAAGATTCAGTTTAGTTGTTTTAAATTCTGCTGCTTTAGTTGACCTCTGATAGTTTTAGTTATTTTAGCCAAAACTTTGCCAAAGGGGGAGTTTGTAAGTGTTTTTGTGTTGGCTGTAATTTTTGGTAAAACCAGACTGATATGACAATGTCCTGACTGATGTCATGACATTCTGGATGAAGACAAATTCTGCAGAAGGAGTGTTTTACAGGTACAACTCAGTATGTTTGCATAACATAATGTCTATGCTATGATCAGATGTACTGGATTCTGCAAGATCAGTAAGCAGGATGTATGATGTCATGACCAATGTTAAGACATCATGTACTGAATAAGTCATTATGCAGAGTTCTATTTCCTGAGAGTTTTCAGGATTCTGTTGGACTGCTTTGAGCTGGATTATTATGTTTAGATCATATGCTCACGTGGACATTAGGTTAACCTTGTTTAACCCTATTTGTTATGTTGAAAAGACCAAGTCCTTAGGTTAACTTTGGTTAACCCTAGCTATTTTTTTGGAAGCCCAAGGTGAAGTCTCTACTGCTTCTATATTATCTCACTAACCCTGATTATGTGAGTTGCGCTTTTGAGAAGAAGAAGAAGGCAAATTGTGACTGTTTAATTCTTGTGAGCCAAGCAATTATCTTTTGATAAGTGCCTTGGAGTAGGATTTGGTTGTAAGGGTAGTTTTATCACTCAAAGCTTTGAAGCACGAGTGTTGTGTCTCTTGATTAAAGCTTTGAAACAAAATCAAGCATGTGTATTGAAGAATGTCTTCACAATTCTATTAAGTATTAGATTAGTATCACTGTTGTGATTAAGGGGGAGTGAGTAGGAACTCAGGTCTAAGCAGGACTTAGATTGAAGTTGCATTGGGTAGGTCTTAAGTGAAGGAGATAAACTGTTGGTTTATTTCGGAATTAATACCTCTTATAGTGAATTTCCTCCCTGACTTGGTAGCCCCCAGATGTAAGTGTAGTTACACCGAATCGGGTTAACAATTGATTGTCTTTTTTACTGTTTTTAATTTATTATTTAGATTGTTAAACAGTCTGTCAGATACCAGTGTCATAACATTCACTTTGACATTAAGTATCTGTTGTCAGAATTTCACATATTATTATTATTTTTGTTCTCGGCATATAGTATTAAGAGTTTTTTTGGTAGAAATTAAATTAATAAAAAAAATATATAAACTTTTGTGGGTAACAATAGGGTTGTAACTTGTAATGTTTCCTCACAATTGTTCATTCCACTATCTCAATTCCACAAATTCACAGCTAACAAATTGTACAATTTCTATCCACTACTTATACCTCTAAACTTCACCTCTAAGTTTCTCATTCTTTGATCCTATCCTCTTTCTATTCTCCATTCTACCCTCACCTCACCCTACCATATAAACTACTAATCATTTACACTTGAGAAAGAAAAAAAACGATACTCAGTAACCTCAATATTAACAACCGTCTAACACCCTTTTTATCACATTTACTCAAAACCACTTCCCTCTAAATCATCACCTTTACCATTCACACTAAAACTCTGTTTTCAACCCATGTCCATAATCTAACCTTCTCAAACCGACACTGCTACCATACTCACCTTACAAACCTCAGAAATCCAACCGCTCGACCTTCATTCCAAATCCGTCACAGCCACCCTCACCGATAATACAACTTCGAATCTCACACGTTCATACCACAACCATCTTTAACCTTCACTCACCGCGCCAATACTCAGTTCCAAACGCGCATACAACAATAAGACAGAAGCAGAAAACTCGAAACAACAGAAGCAACTCGGATCGAAGTAGAAGAAAGAGATGAAGACGTAGAACATAGGGAGCGGATCTCAGAATGACTCGAAGAGAAGAAGAGTGAGACAGAATACCCGGAGCCTCTCGTTTGAGAAATCGATATAAACATGAACAGAGACGTGAAGTTAGAAAGATGGAGAAGCATACGAGTGAAGCGAGAGAAGAGCGTGAACGCATGAGGTATTTGTTTATTTTATTTTACTTTTAATAAGCCTTTAATAATTTATTTGAAAGATAATGATATACAGTGGCGGCTAACTAGGGTTTCTTAGGTTCTTTTTTGCCTTGTAAATCCGGTTTGGGCTTAAGTGACTATAGGTCCATATTTTTTAATCTTGCACTCTTCTGATACAAACAATTGAGCCCAACGCCCTTAGTTGTTTCACACCCCCCATTTTCCTTTTTTTTCCAAACCCATTTTCCTTTTTCTAAACTAGTTAATTAAGTTTTCTTTTAAACAATTAATCATTTCAATTAAGTTCTAACTATATTGTTAATTAATCAAATTTTACTGTTAATTTTAGTTAATAATTTATTTATTTAATTATTTAAATTTGTATCATTTTTTGTATGTTTATGCGACTTTGTAATTAAATTCCATCCCCATTTGTAAATTTGTATTCTCACTCCCTACGAGCTGTAATAGTTTAGTTAATTGCTTTATCACTTTATTTAATTATTCATTCACAATGCACAAATCAAATATTTTCGAACTAATACTCAATCATAAGTCATTTTCATTACCTTGAGTCGACAAAGCTTAGAAGCGTCACACCACGCTTGCTCTTGGGCCTACAACGAGGCTTTAGTTGCTTAGTTAAACTTCATTTAATTATCTAATTAGGCTATTTAAAATTGCTTAGTCCATCTAATTAATTGTATTAATTTAATTATTTGATTAAACTTTGTTTAATTGGTCGATTAAATTTATTACGTGCATGCACTACAAAATTGTTAATTGTCTTATCATTTGTGTGAGACACCTTGTATGGGTTTTTATCGATTTATTTATGCTTCCATGAATGCTTGCAATTATCCATTTCATTTCTATTCTCGCGCCTTGGTCCACATATCAAATTCTCATTCAATAAGGGTCTCATAGTAGAGAGTAGACACTTGTCTATTCTCTCGAGATTAATCAAGCTTTATTAGTTAATCATAGCCCAAATTAATTCTTCTCTCATTGTCATTAACCACTTTCATAATAAATTCTCAAACCTCAATCCAACTTCGAGTTGCTTTTTCAAAAATATTTTCACTAAAAAATTTAGAATGATATTTGTTTAAGTCGTTGGATGATAACCCAATGACTTAAACGAAATTAAAGTCTTTAGGTTATTGGATGGTAGCCCAATAAACTAAATACTTTTATCCATTCAAAATACGTAACAAGGGTGAACCTCATTTCACTTCACCATTTTCATAATAAACTTTTTGGATGAGAGTATCAGACGCATGTGATTACGTCAAATTTTATTCATTTATTTCAAATTATTATCGGTGTCACCGTCACAGTGTCGGAGTCGTATTCGAGATGTCCGTCATTCATAGTTCATAACCTTAAAATTAATATGCTAACAAGATATTCATAACAGATCCATGAGTGACCGGTGTATAACAAGTTTCAACCATGATTCTCTTTCACCGAATTTCGTTCTCATTCCAATCAACAAAGTTAAACATTGATGCTAAGCTAAGATATAAGATTTGGGGGAAGACAAACAGACATTTACTGATTTGACTCTGGCAAAGAGGTAAATGGCGAACGCGAACGGCGGACGTCGAGGAGGACGACGGAGAGGAAGAACGGCGAAACGGTTGTATTATGGTTCACCGATCAAACTTTTAAACCTACACCTTTAAATCTTAAACATATAACTAGACGTGCGATGCACGAATTTATTTATAGATTAATTTTATAGAATTGTTAATTATATCAATTAAATAATGTTTTTGAAATATGATGCTATAATTGCTATAATAAAATATATTATGATTTAACTTATAATAAAATATATCATGATTCTTATAATTGAGATTCGATAAAGATATGATTTTATAATCTCAAATTATAAAATTCGACTTCAAAATACTTGTCAAAATAAATTATGGTTTTTATAATATAACTTAGATTTTTTGGTGCATATTTACTCTTAAAAATAATTAGAATTTTAATTGTTAAATACAAATTTGAGGTTGGGATTAAAGGTTATTATTTTTTTTATAAGTGGTATCCAACCCGTCAGATAGACTAATTTACATACATAATTTTTGCCCCGCGTAGTTCTTAAAAGTTGTTTTTGAAGGTTGGTTTTTTTGTGATAATCCATATTCGAGCTCTGTCTCGCGTAGTTCTTGAAGGTTAGTTTTTTTTTTGTAATAACTCATATTTGAACTCGTGATCTAAAGGGAGCAAATCCTTAGGACTCGAGTTCTCTTCGGCTGGCCAACGTTCTCAGGTTATTAAAGGTTATTATTGTTTAAATAGAAAGTTATTAGTTTTTATTTTATTTATCATTATTATTATTATTATTATTATTATTATTATTATTATTATTTATAAATATTAGAGTATAAGGTTGCATGCAGTGTTTTAAAAATTAGATTTGACCGGTTAGTCAGATCGATCGAATTGAGAATCGATTTCGATCTGGTTCAATTATTCAACTGCTTTTTTTAATTTTCAATTTTTGTTTTCTCTATTTCAATTTTTGTTTTCTCTATTTTTTAAACAAAAAAATCTGTAGTTTAATTTTTTATTCATTTTGATTATTTTGTTAAAATAAAATTGAAAATAAAAAATTAAATTAATTAATTATATTATTAACAGAGAAAATATTGTTGACGCGGTTGATTTTATTGCTGATAGTTTCAATATTGAAGAAGGATATCTTAATATTGAAATAATCTTTACTCCTTGAAACTAAATTTAATAGACAATTGGGTTGTTTTGTTATAAATTATTCAATTGTATTATGTTGTAATTAGACTTTGTAATTATGTACTATTTTATTATATATGATATTTATATTTAAAATTTAAATTTAAATTGTGAAATTGTAAATTTATTTATGATATAATATTTTTAAAATGTTTAAAATTTAAATTATCAAATTATGAATTTATTTATGATATAATATTTATTTTTAAATGAAGTCCTAGTTATATTTTGTAGAGATTGGTCCAGTTTGACAAATTTATAGCTATATAGTTTTGTTATAAAGACCGGTCTATTTAACCGAGTTATCAGATTTAATCTGATTTAATCATGCAGTTCGTGGTTCGACAAATAAACTAATGACTCATTATCTTCATCAATTTAATGTTCAGTCGAATTTTTAAAACATCGGTTAAATGACTATTTCTTTTTTGTTAAAATATAAGGTCATTTGTGTTATTATTATTTTATTTATTTCATTAGTATTATTATTTATTAAGAGTTTTTGGTGAGAAAATTTATTGAGAAGTTGTAGGATTATAATTTAGTATGATTTTATTATTGATTCAATTTTAATTATTTTAATTTAAACACTAATTTAATTTAACGTGTAAGTAAAAATGTGTTATTTGAATCTGTTGTGATAATTTAATTTATTTTCTTCTTTTGTTGCAAAATATTTTTAACATAATAATTATTTTAAAAGCAAGAAAAAACTTAGATACATACAAAGATAACATGTTACAAACAATCAATTGTATTTTTTTTATTTAATTAAAAATTAAAATTATAAATATTCTCTCATCTTCATAATCAAATTATTCCATGATGGTAATTTAAAAAGAAATTAAATTTTAAATAAATTAAGTATTTTTTCTACTTATTATTGGTTGTCTATAACAATAAAGATTTATGTCCGTATGCATACAAATTTTTCTATTATTATTATTATTATTATTATTATTATTATTATTATTATTATTATTATTATTATTATTATTATTATTATTATTATTATTATTATTATTATTATATTAAATTTTAATTTTAATTATTTAATTATTTAAATATATTTTTAAAGATTACTTTAATGTTAATTACATAAACAAAACTATCCAAAAATCCATAAAAAAAAGACTAAATTACATTTTTGATCCCCTATTTTAGTATTTTCACGATTTTAGTCCCCTTATTTTATTTTTAAACACTTTTGGTCCCCATTCCTATTTGGGCTAAAAAAACAACTATGTTTCACTTTTTAAAATACATGTTTTTTCTTCCTTGTAATTGTATAACACACAACTGATATTTTATTATATGCTACGTATTTTAAAAAATGACATATAAGCGTTTTTTTTGTAGCCAAAGTAGGGAAGGAGGACCAAAAGTGTTTAAAAACAAAATAAAGAGACAAAAATCGTGAAAACACTAAGATAAGAGGACCAAAACTGTAATTTAGCCAAAAAAATTGATTATTATGTCTCATTTTCTCAAACAATAACAACTTCAAGCCTCAGTAAGGGGAATTTTTATTTCACCCTATAGAAAAAAACACCCTATGTAATTTTGAAAATGCCTCTTGAAAAATCAAAAATATATTTTCGATTCGCACTTTCACCACTTATAATTTATCCGTCTGAGATTCACTTTATTTTACAACAACATTTTCTCAAATATGCACTTCTAGTATAAATCGGAAATGCACTTCTGATTTGTAGTTTTATAATATATTCAAAGATGTGATTGTAAGATATTCAAAGGAAGTTGTTTACAAAATTCAGAAGTGCTTTTCAGTTTATATCAAAAGTTGTTTACAAAATTCATAAGTGCTTTTCAGTTTATATCGAAAGTAAATTTCCGAAATTTTTTTGTTATAAAATAAGGTGAATATCAGAAAACGAATGAATTGTATGTGTGTTAGTGCGCACTAAAAGTATATTTTCAATTTTTAAAGGTATTTTTAAAATTTTATGTAGTGCCTAAGAAAAATATGGAGTAGTTAAAAAAATTGTCGTCAATAATATGAATTTTTGAACCATAGTAATAAAACAAAGTATTAGATTATTTACAAACTGAAAGTACCTTTCCTGATAAAAGAGTTGTGTCGTGAGAGAAATTTGAGACAACGCCAATAACTCCTATTGAAAATTGAGACAATGTCAATAACTCCTAAAGAGAAAACTGAATGCAAATTGATCGTGTGAATATTACTTCAACATTATTCATCATTTGTAGTTTAACATAAGAAATTCTCCACAGTTTGTGGACGGAGAGAAACTCTGCAGAAAAATATTTCCTTCTTCTTTTTTCTTTCTTTAATTGCTCATTGTCATTGTATGTAGTGATAAATTCATCATAGCTATTCGGTGGATTTCCAACAATGATATGCATCAGTTACTCTAGAAAAGATAGCTATTAATTGGAGTCCAACCAGATAACATTTTTCTACATTACATATACAAAAGTTAATAGCAGTGTGTGAAAGTGAAAGAGATCACACATATATACATGTGGTATACTATAGCAGTTCAACATAAGTCTCCAATGAAGAAAAAGTGTCCAAAGTGTTGTGTGATGCTTACAACCCCTCAATGATGCAACCATTGTTGCAACTCAGATTACATTAAAAAAGAATAAAAGCACATAACATGTGGTACTACAACAAAGTCTTTTAAACTAACATTCTCAAAACAGATCATTTCCACTGCAGTACTAGTTCAATTATAGATTTCCACTGCAGTACTAGTTCAATTACAATTTCTACCTAAAATAACATACCGTCCTCAAATTCTCCAATGCATACATTTGCAAATAATTTCAAAGTCAACTTATAATTCTCATCTCCCAAGGACTAAGAAACTCCCGACGCAAACAATATCATAACGGTTTGTAATGGTAGGAATCATATACTTGTTTTGTTATTGTAATAGTAGGATTCATATACTTGTTTTGTTATAATATATTTTATTTGAAAGTTTAGACATTTTTATCACTTGATTGGATGCAGATCGAAACACACCTTGTTAGAAATAAAGATCTAACACACTAAAGATCTTTGAAATTTGAACCGGAAATGGATCGACGAGCAGTGGAGCAACGACACCAGAAGTTAGGATATCCTTAAATGGTGTTAATCGACTGTTTGTGATGAATTTTGTATGAGAAATTCGTGGAAAGAAGAATGTTGTTCGTAGCAGATTTTCTGCATTTTGCAGAGTCCAGTTAGCGCGGTGGAGGGCGCGCTTAGCGCGAAAACTTCTGTAAGTTGGGGCTTAGCGCGGTCTGGAACATGAAATTTAATATTTTCTATTCTTTGGCATAGGATTCTATATGCTTATGTTTTATGATGTATTTACATGTACGTTAACAATTTGTTCAATAGAGATTGAATAGGTTTCAAATTGAAAATTGATGAATACATAAATACTTGATTTTGGTAATTGTATGTTGTATTTTGGGTAATTGTGGAAGATAACATTTGTTGGCTTGTGTGCTATATGTTGTTCGTGAATATGTAATGATGGATGATACTAAATGATTGAATCGTGATTGTGATACATGTTTGTTGTGCAAAGGTGGATAACTCAAGGTGTTGAATTATTTATTGTGATATGCTTGAATAATTAAGGTTGGTGGAAAATCTTAATTGCATATGTTGTTGATTAATTGCACATGCATGCATGGGGAGATTTGAACTCCAGGTGATTGCTTTGATCCTTGAGTGGAAACATAAGCGGTGAAACTATGTGTTCACATTTGGTGACTTTGGTCTTGTCCAGATCTGGAGCGTGGCTCTAATTCCAAGTTAATTGAATTGAGAGCAAGGTGAGTTTGATTGAATTGGGAGCAAGGTGAGCTCTAATTCTAAGTTAATTCTAATTCTAATGTTTATAATGTAAATTAATTAAAATAAAATTAATTAGACCAACTTTAATACCATATTCCTCACTGCATCAACATCATATTCATCTTCACTATCTAACCTGAATCCCTAATTTTGTTTTCGTCCCCAATCCTGAAATTATTCATCGTGTTTGTCCTCCATTTTTCCGTTTTATATCCTTTATCAACATTGGAGACGAACATCAACACAACATCCGTCGTGTTTGTCCGCCATTTTTTGAGCATCGCAAAGTTATTCATCGTTCTCATCTTCTGTTTCATATTCTTTGCCAACACTGCAGACGAACATCAACACAACATTCATCGTGTTCTTCAATATTTCTTTGAGGTTGTCCCATTCAATCGCTCACCAAACATAACACGACCAAAAGGTAAATTTGAAAATGTTTGTTCCATTTGCTAGAAATTAATCATTAAGATGAGCTGATTTCAAATAAAGTATAAATAGAAGTGTTAAATTCGATTTCAAATTGGGAATTAGGGTTTATGTCTGAAATTTGATTTATTTACAAGGATTTAATATTTGATTATTTCGTATTTTTAAATTTGGTGGTTACCTTTGAATCAGGTCCCTTGATTTAATTAAGAAATAAAAAATTGAGATTGATGTTGAGTTTTGTCGTGTTCAAAATTGTGATAATTCAGATCTGGTGTTAAATTTGATTTGAATTTTACGAACTAAGGTCTATGCATGATTTTAATATGAAATTAGGTACTGCGATTTATGTTGGGTTTCAGTGTGTTACCAAATGTGTTAATTCAGGTTTACTATGAAAAACTACGACCATCATGATTCCAACGACGTTCGATGTCGTGAAGTGATACATTTGATGTTGAATCAGACTTTGCTGAGGATGACAGCAAATCGGTGTCCAGTGTGTTCCAAAGTTCGGATGATGGTGATGGTGATGGTAATAGTCACAACAAAGATTTTGTTGAATTGGATGCAGCTAGGTGATAGAAAGGTGAATATTAATGTCCTTTTTGCTGATGAAATTCATGCTATGGAATTCGGTACAGTTGATGAAGCTAATGAATTTTATTATAAGTATGGTAAATGTAAAGGGTTTGCCATTAGGAAAAGTGATGTTAGGACAAAAGGGACTAGGGGTGGTAAAATAACAATAATGAGGCAGTTTGTATGCAATAAACACGATCTAAGAGAGATAAAACACTTTAGGAGGGTTGATAGGAAAAGAGAACACATACCTACGACCCACACTAAATGTCTCGCTAGGCTTCGTGTGCATTACAAAGTCGGCAAGGATAGATATGTAGTGTTATTTTTTGAAGAGGCTCACAACCATGAATTAACCCCAACTAGGTTTATGCACTTACATCCCATTTGTCGTGAAATTTCTGAAGCAGACAAAGCTCAGATTAACAGTCTTTAGTCACATGGAATTAAAACTTGTCATATAATGGAGCACATGGTTGCTCAGAAAGGTGGATACGATCGTGTTAGGTTTACAAAGAAGGATCTATACAATTATTTTGATAGAAAAATGTGTGCTACTATTAAAGATGGTGACATTGTCGTTGCTTTAAATTATCTACACGTGAAGTCATCTACTGATCTCATGCTATATGCCATGCTATATGCTAAATATGTCGTCAGCAGTGATGGACGAATGAAGTCTCTTTTTTGGGCTGATGGGAGCAATAGATCTGACTTTTTTCTGTTTTCGCGATGTGGCTACGTTCAACACGAGAAGAACAAATACAATTATCCATTGGTTATATTTTCAGGGTGTAACCACCACTCTCAGGCAATTATTTTTGGTGTTGCACTGGTCGTTAGATAAAACGACGAAAACATATAAGTGGTTGTTGGAGTGTGTTTTTTAGAGTGCCCGGAAGATAAATACCCAGAAGCAGTTATAACAGATGGAGATGGGGCGATGAGGAAAACTATAAAACAGGTGTTACCATATGCGACACATCGTTTATGAGCTTGACATTTGAATAAGAATGCAGGTGAAAATGTAAAGAACTCTGAATTTTTGCAAGGTTTTCAAAAAACCATGTACACTAATTTTACAAAGCATCAACTTGAAATTTTTTTGTCAGAGCTAATTGAAGAAAACAAACTTCAAAAAAATCATAGGGTTGAAAAAACGTACGAGAACAAGTCACTATGGACATCTGCATATCTACGTGAAAAGTTTTTTTGATATTTCTTAAAATTTTCAGAATAAAATAAATAGATTCTTAGAAAAAATAAATTAAAATAAACTTTTTCGATATTTCTTAAAATTTTCAAATTGTTTTTCTTTTAAATACTTTCAAAATTAATTATCAAATAACATATTTTTTAATAAGTTTTTTATTAAAATATATTTTTAGATTATGTTTTAAAAAAATTATTTTCATAAAAAATATAAATTGACAGAAAAATAAAACAAGACCCATAAATCCCCTAAACCTAAACTACACCCTAAAAAATTATAATGAAACTTTGTCATGTAAATTTCAAGCTCAAACAATAAGATTGTCAAATCGTATACAAGTCCCCACACCAGATTCATTACTCACCTGCACATGAAAATTGGCAACAAAGTATGACAGAAACAATTAGTCTGCATGTTGAATGTGCATAAGCAAAACAAATAGATTCACCAAATGGGAGAGATTCTCGCAGAGTGATAACCATGACAACCAACATAGAAGGAACTTTAGATATATTGAGCAATAAAGTTAAAAATAGAGAAGAAAAAAAAAAGAAAAAAGAAACACAATAGGTGTTGTATGAGAGTCAAAACTCGGAGAGTCATACTAACAAACTAGTAATCCACTCATTTCAGAAATCTAACCATTTCTGATAATAGACACATGTTGCTGGAGAGATAGTGCCATCTGATGAACAAAAGCTCATTCTTTGACAAGAAAAACATGGAAAGGAAGTCATGTCAGCAGTCTTCTTTTCCCCTCTAACTCCACCTTTGCTTTTGCTCATGTAACAGGTTTTACCAACAGCAATAGATGAAAACTCGTCATGTCCAGTACTTACCATCTGCATGATCTCATCATCCAAAACCAAAGTTTGCAAAATCTCTTCCATTTGTTTTTTTGTGACTTCAGTATTAAAGACCCCGCTCCTTTTAATCCACTCCACGCATCCATCACACGTGGAAACTTTCTGCATGAAAATGCATTTCAAGCACACATCCTTTAGACTGTTAATATAATCGATATCAAGTTTCCCATCACTATAAAAATGACCACCAGTGATTTCCTCGGAAGGCATAAACTCTTTTGCCATGTAGTGCTTTCTACCTTTGTTTTGAATAGTAGTAACTTCCTTTATCAAATTCTTGGCCAGAAGGGTCTTCAAGGATTTATTGACCACAGTAGTAGGAAGGTTTGTTTCTCTTTTCATGTCTCCAGTCCATATCCCTATGTTTTCCCTGCTACGTATGAGGTTAAAGAGTAAACCCTCTTCATCTGTCAACACCGGCTCAGACACCTTTTGTCGTTTCCGTTGAGGGAAACCAGATTGTTGCAAGCGATTCATTCCTTACAAGAGAAAAATATCAGTATAAATTAAAGTGTCAAAAGAATTATAACAGAGAATCATTAAACCTATCCATCTTAAATTTTTCAACACGAAAAAGAGGAAATATGCAGTGTAGTAAAACTAATCCTTATTTAAAGCCATCTATGACTGACTATGACAATTCAAAATACATCTAGCAGCAGAATCCAAAATTCCAAACACATATAAAAAAACAGCACACAAAAAGTTAGAAAAATAGTCTAATAGTCTAATATAATCAGTCGCATATGAATGGGCATTGCAATTTAGTGTCAGTTGTTTTCTTTGCATAAGTCAATACCTAACTCTTTCACTTTAAATGTGCATATATAGATGAAAACTACACAAAAAAGCAATACATTGTTCAAATATGACTTTACTAAGAATAATCAAACTTTGCCAAATTATGAATTTATGAATTATGAATAAATGAATTTTAAGTCGGCACTTTGTCGATGGAAGGTGAAATACCTTTGCATAACAAAAAGCAACAAATTCATAGAAATTTTCCCAAAATATAATAGACACGCGTGACCTCAGTCGAGTTAATTTTGGATATTGTATTGTTGGATAACTGGTTGAATGCGACATCAGTAGTTTCATTCCAATGAACAAAGCTATTCATAAATCATAACCCTAACAAGCTATTCATAACAGATACATGATTCTCTTTCACCAAATTCTGTTATCATTCCAATTAACAAAGCTAATATGTAAGATTTGAGGGGAAGATAGACACTTACTTATTTGACTCCGGCAAGTAGGCAAATGACGAACGCCAAGGAAGAGGCGAGGAGGACCGGCGGAGAGGAAGAACGGCGATACGGCGCGGCTAAGACCAAGAAGTTTTCTCAAACTCAGATTTTTATTGATTTATGCCGATTCTCTCTAATTTCCTCTATTTCAATAATTTATTTTATTTAATAATTAAATTAGATTCATCATCTTTTTATCATATTATATAATAATAAAAGATGTTGATCTATACGATGGTATGTTTCAATCCAACGGTTTATTTTAAAAATTATTAATCCGAAGTGACGTTTTTGATGGAGGGTAACTCATGGTGTAACTCTTCGGGTGTAATTTGATCCCCTCTATATATTAGGAGGGATCAAATTACACCAATTAGTTACACCAACTATTATACTCATTTATAACCTTTGATTTATTTAAAATCTAATGGCTGTTATTAAAAAGCATCTTAGTAAAATATTTTCTTTTTTCACAAGACCAATCATTCCATATATATTTTACTAATAAATGTCCTATATCTTAAATAAAATATTATTTTTCTCTCAAATGAAAAATCAATTTCATACATAATAACATATACTGTCAAAGGAAAAAAAACATGTGACTTGAATTTTTTTTAAAATATATTATTTTAATTAGTAATATTTATATTTATTACTAAAAACTTACTATCAAATTGAAATTATTTGAAATTGCTCTCATTGTTTTTGTAGGTTTATTTAAACTAAATTATATTCTATTAATTTAAATTAAATGATAAAATTAATATATTTTTAATTTAAATGAAATTATATTCTATTCATTTAAATTAAAGAAAAATTAATATATTTTAAAAATAAACTACAAAATAATATTCAAAATGCACAAAATTTAAAAAATATATATTAAAAAATAAGAAGAAAATATAAAATAAAACTATTTAAATTTTTTATGTATTTGAATAGATATTATACAAATACTTACAAAATAAAAATTATTTTCTTCCATTTTGTTTAAATTAAATTTCTCTTTTTTTTTTCATCGTTCATTTTAAATTAAATTAAATGATAATCATAATACAAAATAAATTTAAAAAATAAGTAAAAAATATAAAACAAAATAAATTTTATTGATCATATTTCATTTTGTCTAAATTTTATTTATATGTCATATATATGACATTTTTTAAAATCATATTATATCTTACATTATTTAAAGTTATAATTACAAAAATATTGTAATTTTAATATTAAAGAGAACAACTAAAAGAGAATAATTGAAAAAATAATTAAAAAAAATAATTAAAAGAAATAATTTAGATATTAAGATATAATAGTGTTAATTGTATTTATTATTATTATTATTATTATTACTATTTTACTATTTTATTTTACACTTATTATTATAGTTAGATATTATTATTATTATTATTATTTTAATATCATTATTAATTGTGATATTTAATTGAAATTGGTGTGAAAAATTAAAAAAGAGTGATAAAAATTTCAAATTCTAATGTAATATCACATAAACGTAGTATGATGCCACATAAAAATTAGAGTTAAGGTTGTGTTCAAAGTTGTATGACAATCTTAAATTTAAATTAAATATATAAATATATGACATTTATTAGTAAAATATATATGGAATGGTTGTTTTTGTGAAAAAAGAAAACATTTTACTAAGATGCTTTTTAATAATAGCCATTAGATTTTAGATAAATCAAAGGTTATAAATGAGTGTAATACTTGGTATAACTAATTGGTGTAATTTGATCTCTCCTCATATATATATATATATATATATATATATATATATATATATATATATATATATATATATATATATATATATATATATATATATATATATATATATATATATATATATATATATAACTACGGTACTTAAAAATATGCAGCTATTAAAGGACTCTAGTAGTATATAATTTTGAAAGATAATGATGGATGAAAAAATACTTATAAAATTAAAAGGATTTAAATAAATTTGAATTAAGAATTAAATGATGCACAAATGACATAATTAATTTTAATTTGGTTAATTTTGTAAAAATTATGGATATCGATTTTTATATATTGATAGTAGATATAATTACTTATTTTTTATGTGTTATATCTATACGTATATATTCAATCCTAATATAAAAAATCAAATTTTATTTTCTTCTCTTTTATTTGAAGAAAATGTAGCTATACATAAACTATAATGAAGTTTGTGTTTAATTGATTTGATAGATCTTAAATTAAGTACTCTTTTTTCTTTCTTTCTTATTTCATGTCTTACCACCTTAAGGTACTATCTAGTTTTAGAAGGATGCTTTTAATAATAGTCAATTTCACAAACAAAAATGTACCAAATTCCCTAGTCTTAAGCACAAATTAAAGCATCTTTAATTAGTGGTGAAAATAACTACAAGTGTTAGTCATTTCATAATACGAAACACTATATATATGAACCTCACATCACAATTATGAATTACATTCACCAAGCAAAGTAACAATTGTTGAATTAACTTCATTTTTTCAAGACCCTAAAAGAGATATCAAAGATGAATCAATCACAGAATATAAGCCATCAAGCTGGCCAAACCGCAGGACAAGCTCAGGTGAGTTATTAGTGCTAACATGTATTGGATACAGTCATGCCCTTTTAATTTTTGTGTGTATATTTTAAATAATTTATAGAATGATAGTTTGATATGAAATAATTGTTGGTTTAGGAGAAAGGAAGCAACATGATGGACAAGGCAAGCAATGTTGCACAATCTGCTAAAGAATCTTGCCAAGAGGTTTGACAATTGACCTAAACAATTTAGTTTTAATGATTTATGTTATGAGTGTAATTCATTTCTACAGAATATTTAAATTTTATACCACAACCTTATTCATAATAAAAAAATTGTTTACTATTTATTATAGGCTGGCCAGCAAATGAAGACAAAAATACAGGAGAATATTGATGCTTTAAAGAATAGTGATGGTGCAAACAAATGAATCTATTTTATGGAGAGCTCTCTTAAATAGCATTTGCAACTTTTTATTTTTATATTTTTAGGACTTTTATGCATTGAATTCCTATTTTTTGCCTTGGCCTTTTTTTAAATATTTTTTGATGGTTTAAAATAAGTATGATTGTATAACATCAACTACAATTAAGAGAGACTACAATTTATTCAAATATATTAAGTAATTTATTTTTGTTTAAATCATATGTCAATTTATTTCTTTATAGTTTGTAATGAATCATTTTTATTGGTTTTGATGTAAGCTTTTATTATGGTGGTTAAACAATTAAATTTGTGAATTTCTTAACTCACTTCATAAGGGTGGGGCGTAATCCATGAAAACTCCAAAATGTCTTTTGCAAAATTGGAAGTTTATTTCCGGTTCGCATATTTTTTGAAATATTTGAGTGAGACTGAAAATATACTTCCGGTATGCACCATATTTTAAATTTATTTTAAATTTGGTCTCACTCGGTTTCACATATACGTTTTATTTAAAAATTACATATAGTTTAAAATCGAAAATATACTTCTGGCTTACACCCAACTCTTTTCAACGTAATTTCTATGATATAGGATGTTAACTGAAAGTATATTTTCAATTTTCAAGAGCAATTTAAAAATTTCGTAGGAATGGGCAAGAAGGTCATGAGGTGAGTTAAAAAATTCACTTAAATTTGGCCCGTATCATAATTTTGGCTTTTATTTTGATTAATTAAGTTATCTTGATCGTTAAGTTAGAAGAACTTATGGTTTTCTATTTTTGTCTTGTGGTGGTTATGTAATATTATTGTCTGATTTTGCTAAATGAAAGATTGAATATTATAATTTTGGCTATATTTTGATTAATTAAGATATCTTGACTGTTAAGTTATGTAATATTATTGTCTTCTTCAAAGAGGTTAAACTTTTAGTTGGGTCTTGAGTATGATGATTGATGATTAAATATTCTTCTTGTAGCTTTGATTTTAACTTGTTTTGTCGAACATTTCTAATTGAAAGTACATTTTATTTGATATAAAATTGCATTGATCATATCAAATTGAAAGTGTTATGCGCAACCTTCAATTTTTAATTTGTAGAAGACTACTTCAGATATAGTTAGTACTATGACATTAATAGTTAGATATAGTTTGAATATCTATAAAGAAACACTAAGTGATCATTACTATTAGTATTTGATTTTTCTCGTTTATATCATTTTACACTTAGCAAACCAATAAATATTTAAACTTTTCGATATTCTTCATTCATAAGTATGATGTTTCCTAACATGATAGTATGGACGATTTATAAACAATAGAAAAACATATAATAAAATTAAATTGATAATATTGAGGATAAAAGATAAACGTTTAAAAGTTATAGTCATTATCTTTCAAAATATTTTGAATTTAATCCAAGCTCAATCCAATATAGAAAGAATATTGCCCTCTTGAAAATTCGAAAGTGTCCTTCATGTATATGAAAATGCATCTTCACATGCACCCAAAATCTCATCAATTATCTCTTTTCTAAATTTTATTCCAAATTTTAAAAAAAATATGTCCTTAGATACATTTTTGTATAGTGTATCTGGAGATTGCATCTCTGAAATATCTTCTGCACTCATTTATGTGGTTTTGTTGTTAAATCAACTAATTGAAATAAAAAGTCAGTGATATTTTTGGAGATGCATCTCTAAAAATGTACAACGTAAATGTTGATAAAATATCACCTTGCATGATCTTCATCTTCATGCTAAAACAAGAAATTATTCCAAAATCCTTGAAAAAATTTATCTCATTCTCAATCAACTTTTCAACAGCAAAACATCATTCTTATATTTCATCACTTTAAAGGAAGCAAAACAAGTTGGAATTACATGTAAAAATCATTCATTTTATTCCTCATTCTTTGCATGAATCTTATGGTTAATTTGAAAAATTAGTGTTGAGTCCGAAGATGCATCTCAGGACAAAGTTTGGTGCAGTCATGATGTGCATCTCCGGATTGTCCTGATAGTTTGAGTTTCAATATTATTTTTCTGTTATTGGTGGTAATAGATATGGTACATCCGAATATGTTTCCCAAATCTATTGTGAGTGTGGATGTAAAATTGGTCGAAGTGAAACATGGTGTTAAACAAGATGAAGTGAATCGAGATGTTAAATCAGATGAAGCAAATTATGATGTTAAATTGGGTGATCAATCGATTGTTATCGAGGTAGATGTTCGTGCACAATTTACAAATAAAGAAGTGTTTATTATTCATGAACATATGCTATAATGGGTTCATAAGAAGGCAATAAATTGGGACTTAGCGTTGTAATTGAAATGCATGACAATGGTTTAGATAGAAGATGAGCATTTGTAACAATGATACAAGAAATAAGGGACACATACCAACCAAGGATTCAGAAGTTGAAACGAGATGACTCAGAATCAAGGAAATTTGAGTGTCTGTTTAAATTGCATGGATATTGTATAACGATAGACATGGAAACTTAATGACATTTCGAATATACATAATCACACCTTGAATGGAAAGCTAGCCAGTCATCCCATTGTAAGTCGCCATATTCCGGGGGAGAGGGAATTTGTTTCAGACAAGACATTAAACATGGTGGCATTAAAAAACATACACACGTCTTTAAAATGGAAAAAACCTCCAAATGTTTCAAATATCAAGCAAATATATATCGTGCGTGCTCGAGACAACAAGCGGTAAAAGGACCAAGATGTGAGATGCAACAACTGTTAAAGCTTTTGGAAGATGACGACTATGCTTTGAGGTACAGAGTTTGTGATGATAAATTCACTGTTCGAGATATATTTTAGAGTCATCATGATTTTGTGAAGTTGTTCAACACCTTTCTCAACATACTCATAATTGACTCAAACATACAAAACAAACAAGTATAGAATTCCACTCTTGGAAACTATTAGTGTCATTTCTATGGAGATGACTTATTTAGTCGGTTTTGCATTTTTGGAATCCAAGAAAAGAGGACAATGTTACACATGCTTTGGAAATATGAAAAACTATGTTGAATGACCTACAAAACATGTCACAAGTCATAATCACCAATCACAACACCATACTAATGAATTCAATTGGAACCTTGTTTCCTAATTCTTCTATATTACTTTGTAAGTATCACATAATAAAAAATGTGAGAAGTCGAGTAGAACCTGTGGTTGACACGAAACAAGTTAATGTGAAGATGGTAAAGTTGTCAAAACTGGCGTGGTTGTGGAAAATACAATGGATGCATGGAAGTGTATACTAAATTATCCCATTAAGGCATTATATGTTGATTTTGTTCTACATTTCAAGAGTGTGTGTGCGACATGTCAAATAAACCACCAATAGATTTAGGCATTGACGTATAGTTTGATGCATTTTAGTTGTAATCTAACAATGTATCATGTTTTTAATTTAACACACTACAAAATGTTATAAAATCAGATGATATTTTTTTGGGATATTTTGTGTTTTTTTAAAATTGGATCCATATATCAATTGGTCGAGTAATTCATAGTTTTTAGGTGGATCTGAATATGCATCTCCAGATACACCTTATAATTAAAAAAGGGTACTATACGGACATGGGTCTTCAAACAAATCCTTATTTTTTGAAAACGAATTCAGATAAGGAGATGTATCTGAAGTATTTTTTGAAGATAAGATAGGGTTTGTAAGGTTCTTATTCTCTACACCATATATAAATAGAGTATTGTCATTTAATTTTCTTTACAGAAATCAAAATTAATCCATATCCCCATCTTACATTTGTGTATTTCAATGGCACAAATCCTCCACTCCAGTTTAGGGTCTGCGATGACATACTTCCCATTGATATGAAATCCAAACTGAATATTATGTTGTGATTTCTAGAAAATTGGAGAGTTATTAGGCTCGAGTATCATTCACCCTCCATTGATAACAAAAGGGAGATATAATTCACTATGTTTTAACATAAGACAAATGATGATTTAAAGGTTTTGTGGCTTACCTTTTACCGTTAGTCAACAAAGGGATCGATTGAAGTGGATGTGGCAATTTAAAGGCCAGTCGACAATATTATATGGATATTGCAATGTCATGAACCACCTCTTTGTAATGACATGTAATATTAAATTTATGTAATGTTTACTTTGATGTTAATCCATGTTGGGTTTCCATTATGCTATTATTTTCTGCCTGTTTCTGATCTGAACTAATATAGCACATTTCAGAGATGCATATCGTAATAGACTAATGAACTAAAGGGGAATACGAATATGCATCTGTGGACCAAATTAAACATAACAAGATTTTTCAATAATTTCGCTGAGTTGTGTAAAAAAGGTGTGTTTTGAGACTTTTCACGGTGGTGTGGGTGAATACATAAGGGTGGAAAGAACAATCTCTTATATAAAAGGTCCTGGAAGATAAAACCGTACTATAAACCATACCCTGAACTCTCAAAGGCAAGTCCAAGCCAATTTAAAAATTTAATCATGGTCGTATTATAAAGTTCACATCATTATTCAAACTTATCTTTCAAGATATATGTCCGGTTAGGGTTTTCACTATTTAAAAATTCTAATTTTTTCATACAAATATTAACAGATGTCTCATAACTCATGTTATGGTATAGAATTTCTAAAATCTTAAAATCTCACACTCACAATCCTTGAGTGACTTTGTTGTTAGGTCGTTTATCGAAAATCTACCTCTTATGTATAATAATTGTCATACTAAATTGTCTTTTGGTTTGGTGATCCAAATCAATTTTTGATAAAAATAAATATAATAAATGTCGATGTTTATATTTTCTTACAACAAGTTAGTCAATGTTATTAACATTATCTTTAATGAGGTCATCTCTTTTTTCTACCATTGTTTTTCAAATAAAATGTAGCAAGTTAAACTTCATTATCAACATCTTCCACTATATTATCATTAGGGCTGTTCGTGATGTGGTTTGCGAGATTTGGACGTGAAAAGTTATCTGAATTGCAAGAGAAAAAAATGTATGGATCGATTTGGTTCGGTCGATATTAGAAATAAAATCAAACCAAACCACTGCGGTTTAGGTTGGTTTGGTATATTTGGTTTTCTACCAAAAAAATATTGAGTCATACATACACATATAGATGACACCATAGCTTTGTATTTAGTCATTTAAATTATGTGTTATAAAATAACAACAAAATTCATCATATTTGGACAAGAACTTTCCGTCTAATATACAAAATTAAGAATAGAGAAAAGTGAAATAAAAAACATAAAATAGTAAAACAATATCATAAACATTATAATGAAACATAAAAAAAATAGAGGACATGAACGATTAGAGAATATGAAAAAGAAAGAGCATAGCAATGAAGAGATTAGAGACGAAAACGTGCATTAAAAATGTAATTGGAAGAGAGAACAATATAATAAAATAGGAAAAATGTCATTTTTCGTCCCTTAACTTTACCTCGGGGTTCAGTTTGGTACCTTAATTTTTAAAATGTTCAAATCGATCCCTTAAATATTAAAATGGAGGCAGATGAGTCTTTTTTTTGTCTATTTCATGCAAACATCCATTTATGAGTGTATGTGTGGTAGCTGAGTTGACAATTGAACTCCATCTTCATTATTTGGACTGCATTCTACAGGGTCTGTGTAACTCCTAAAAATTTAATTAATTATTTAATTAAATTATAATTGAATTATTTAAATGAATTAGCGGAAGTTGAGATTTATCAGTATTAATTATTGATGAATTATTTTCGGTTGTAGAATATTATTGGAAATAATATTGGAAATAAGGTTAGATTAATAGAATTATTTTATGTGGACCTATTTTAGTGTTAGAAGTAGTAGAAAGGGAAGTGTAGAATTAAGCTCATTAAGACCAAGAGATTAATTAGATTATTAGCATTATAAAAAGGAATAGAAGCATGAGGAATTAGGTTTTTACGTAGAAGCATTCCAAGAACAAGGATTGTAAGCACAAGGTTTGGAAGGAGGATACGAGAAATTAGAGCGACTGTTAAATTTAAGGTAAGGGTGAAGTTCTAACTCTATAACCGGGTTTATGATGAATCGTATATGGGGATGGAATCGTATGGAATTATCTCTGTTTGTGTAAATTGTGTGTAGAATAATTGTTTGATTTTGTACCGATTTTGTTGATTTTGATCGTTCCAAGAAAATAATAGTATACGTGAATAATTGTATGGTTGTTATGTTTGGGGCTTTGCTTGGAATTAATTTGATAAATTGATGAGAAAAGAAATTGAATCGGAACATGCTAATTGAAATTACAGTATTGTGGGAAAGACGAAGAAGGAACGAAGTACAGGTACGTGGCGAGGGCCACACCTATGTGTCCATGGAAATTGGAGGCGGGGTCCACCCAGGGTGTGGGGAGGACGCCCCTTATGGCAAAGTAAGAGAGGGTGGACGCCCCTAGTGGTTTTGGGGTGGGACGACCGTCCCTTGTGCTGTGTGGGGGCCATTGCTTGAATTTCGATGCTTTCTTTGTTTTTATCTGTTTGTTTACTAATGAGAAGCAACTTTCAATAATTCTCCACCATATAATCTTTTGGAATATTAAAAGACTAGAAGTATACTTTAATTATGTTTTGAGTGTATCCATTGAATTAAATCAGTAATAATTATGTAGCAGATTTAATAGCAGTAGACTTAATACGCTTAAATAATTTAGCAGCATGACGAATAACAATAAGAAGCAGAAAAACCATGGCACTGATGCAGATAATTTTAGTTGCAGTTTAGAAGAAATAACAGGAATTCTAGTAGCATGTAATTAGGAATTGACAGAGTTAGAAATAAAGTGATGGAAATAATTGGTAATAGTAGAATATATTAAGAAAGTTGGTAGTTAAATTGCAAAGACAATTAAGTAGCAGGTTTTGAAATAATAATTAGTAGAGTTGTTAAAATAGCAGGTGAATAATTATATCAGTAAGCCAAGCTTTAGCATAACAGTGATAAGTAGCTAGTAGTAATAGTAGAATGGTAAAACCAGTACCGAATTAGTAAATTAAGAGGTAAAATTAGTTGTTCGGAATTGATCGAAATTTGTAGCGATAGTTCGTATATGTTAGTAGGTAATTGTGTTTGGTTTGTTTTGTGAAATTATGTTGAATACGTTGTGTTTCTATTTTCCTTGTGATTTACTAGTGATGTGTATGTTGCCATATTTGTTGTGTTATGCGAAGTTGCAGAATGTTTCGTTGACGATGTTTACCTCTATTTATTGGTAAAGAAATTGGTGATATAGGCTTATGTCTGGCGACATGGATTTGTTGTTTATGTTCTGTGATGTGAATTATCGAGTTGCATGCATTGCATATTTTAGCGGCGGCCTGGATTGGCAACTGTGTTGAAGGCTTATGCCTTGTTTCATGCCTTTATTAGTTGGCAATTGGCGACGGGGTTGAAGCTCTTATTGGTACCACATGCATATGCACTATTGGGTCTCATTTGAGTAAGCTTGAATGTGGTTGTTGTGATGTGAAGTGATCTGTGATGTTGTTAATTGTGAAGTGATAATTTTGTATGATTTAGTCCTAGCATATTATTTATCATACACTTGTTTATATTGTTAGATATCTCACCTCTTATGTTGTGATGTTGCCTATACGTGGGTAACGTACAGGTAATGAAGAATGAAGGTTTAGTTGCTGTTAGTTCGAGTCAGTGTTGTCACTCTGATACGTATTGACATGATTGTAACGTACTTAATGTTTTTGTATGTATCAGGTTAATTTGGTTCCTACTGAATTATTTATAGACTAGTTACTAAACTTTGGCACTAAACTAGTTTGTTGATTCCTACTAATATATAACAGTTCTTCAAATGCACGTAATTGATAGTAACACATAGTTGACATTAACACATAATCGATATTAATTAATAGATAAACATGTTCAATACACGTGTTCATAACACATTACATAAATTCAAGGAAACATTTACATGTTCCATACACGTGTTCAATAACATATTATATATAATTGACATCATTGCCAAATGATAGGCATAACCTAACACAAAAAGATAGCACTCCAAAAGTTGCTCAAAATACAACTAAAAGCATTAAACATACAACATTCCAAAATTGGTTCAAAAAACAAGTAAAACATTATAATAAGACAAGGCTAAATGTTCTTCTTTAGTGTCGTCTTCTTTGTTGGAGTAAACCTCGTTATTGTTGGGCCAACTACATTCTTGGCTGAACTTAATCTAGTTATTGGTCCAAGGGTACAAATTGTGTTTATGCCCTTATAAAAACTAACTTTTTTTCCTTTCTCTTATATGATTGAGCTGGATGTAAAGTAGCATGTGGAGCCTTTCGTAACTTTTTACAAGTAGATTTGTTGTGTCCTGACTGTTTGCACCTACTGCACTTGACAATTAAACATGTTCTCCTCACTTTTCTATCAAACCCATTAATCTCTCCTTGCTCAAGATTCCTCCTTTTCTTTGGTCTACCAGACATTTTTCTATACTTAGGTGGTTGCCCATCAGGATATTGTATCCTAACCCAGAGGTTTGATCCATTTACAGGATAAAGCACATGTTTATATCCTCGAATGTACCTTGATTTCCTATAATACTCAGGGATATAATCATCAATATTGAATTCCTACTCCTCATAGATAATAATGCATGAACACAAGGCAGACATGTGAGTTCCCACATTCTCCAAGAGCATATATAGTCTTTCAAATTTACAAAAAAACGTTTATGCTAGATTTTTAATATGCCTTACTTCAAAGATGTGTTCACCATACATCCTACAATATGTTAACAAATATCAGTTTATGCACAATAATAATAACATAAGCATAGTAATCACGCTGAGACAACATGTTTTGAATATAGATATCAACACTTAGATGCATCCTGTAAAGATCAGCTATTTCTAATGCACCTTTATCATTAATCAAAACATTCATCCAAATAAGGGGTCCTTGCAATATATTGTCTTGAGATCCCTACAACCTAACTTCTTTAGTACACCTACCAACTCAAAAAAAGTCCATTTGTCAATATTTATTTTAACTCATCTACTTGTCCTCCTTCATATGCACTAGTCTGTGTCGAATTAGCTTAGTTGAAGTGAGTCGGAGTATGCCGAGTTGTTAGATGTCGAAGTATTGTACGCAGGTTGCTACGCACAAGATTTCCAATTGACCTATTTTAGTAAGTGTAACTGAATTAGGTTAAGTTGTTATTTTGGCCTTTTTCTATTGTGGGATTTTTAGCTTAGGGAGCAAGATAGCTCATTATAAATAGATGGAAAAAACCCTATTTTTGTATCTCATTATGATCACAGAATTTTGCAGTTACAAAGTGAATAAAAGTTTTTCTACAATTTGTGGATGAAGAGAAACTCTGCAGAAACCCTAATCTCTTTTCTTCTTTAAAATTTTCTTTCCTTTTCATTGTTATTGTGTGGTGGTAACAATCTTGTTCATCGAGATTAATAGAAATGCATCATAAGTTTTGGTGGATTCCAAACAAATTCATCATCAATGAATTCACCACTGCAATGAATTCTTAGTTTTAAATATTTTTCCATTTCACCAATTGAAATCAATTTTCAAATCAAATTGTGCCATAGTACACTTATAAAATAAATAGACAAAGCCCTAAAATATGAAAAGTCCTAAATTACTAATATATGCGGAATGAATACATGAAAAACCTTAAATTTCTGCCACTCTCAGAATAAATACATGAAAAGCCCTAAGAGCAATGTTGAAGTTCTAGGGTTTTTCATTTTCACTTTCTGAATATATCTTTTTGTTTTGCAATACTTATTCATGTTATATCCATATCACCATTGAGCAACTTCATGTGGATACTTTAATCTGACTTTGACTAAAATAAACAAACGGGGGGATAAATGTTGCACTTTTTAATAGTTAAATAATTGATTTGAACATTTTAAAAATTAAGGGACTGAACTGGACCCCGAGGTAAAGTTAAGAGACGAAAAAAATTATTTTTCCATAAGAATAAGAAATGAAAAAGAAAAAAACATAAGATATAAGATACACTAGAGAATGAGAGGCGAGATATACATGGAAAAGAAGATGAGAAGAATGTGTGATACAACTGAGAGAGATTTGAGAATATTTAAATTGAAACCTTATGTGTGAAGAAAAGAAAATCATTTCTAATTGTAAGGTTAAGGCATAATGGGTTTGGGTTTGTGTTGAATGTTGGTTAAATGAAGTTTTGATTGTAGCATAATGTGGTTTGATTAGGTTTGTAAAATACAAACCGCAAATAGAACCGAACCATATAATTTTATTAAAAAATAGCCCAAACACATCAGAACTAAATGCAATTTTTTACAGTTTGGTTTGGCTAGTGATTTTCTATTAAGCGGTTTGGTTTTGAACGCTCCTAATTATCATGATTTTTAACCTTTGATTGATCATTGATGGATTGTACTACAAAAATTTGTCAAAGTTGAGATCAAACAAAAAGAGAAAAATCGTATCAAAGAGAATTATATACTCCCTCCGTCCAATAAATGTCACATTTGCAAAAATAATTGTTGCAAAATAATTGTCACTTTAAGTTTCATATGCAATTTTATTTTTTATCTTCCTAATATATCCTCTAATTAATACTCTTAATTTAGTATTTCTCTTACTTTTCATTAATGATAATTAAAATCCACCAATAATCAAAAAGGATAATTTGATAAAATTGTTATTCTCTCTCATTCATTTATCACATTTTCTTAATATGTGTAAAAGTGTCAAATATGACACTTATTTTGGGACGGAGAGAGTATTATAAAATGTATAAAATATAACAGCTAGCTCATTAAATGATAACATCAATATGAAGCTTACACATTTCAAACTAATAACAATTATGAATGAGAGTGAGGCTATATGTTCCATAGTACTCCATCTATCCTAATTTATAAGACATTTTGGCAATTTCACACGAATTAAGAAATACAATTATTACTTTATGAAAAAATTAAATGATGTATGACTTTACAAAAATGTCCTTCAATAATTACATTGAAAAACGAACTTAAAATAATTGACAGAAGAAAGATAAATAAATAATAAATGATATATTAGTCAAAAAGTCATTAATAATATATTAGAATCGTAAAGTGACTTATAATTTAAAACAAACATTTTTTATAATATAACTTATAATTTGAGACAAAAGAATATTGCATATTCTTTTACAAATAAGACATCATCATGTTATCTTTTCTATTCCTGAGTTTAATTATATCTAACCAATAAAAAGATCATTTTGGCCAATTGACCAATAAGGATTGGTTAAGTGGGTAAAAAGTCGAATTATTATACAAAAGGTAGCAAGTTTAAGAGATGTTAACTTGACATCCCTCAACTTTGACCTTGCACCCGCCAATTTTCATTATTATAGAAATATCTTTGGTGAGATGGAAAGAATTTGCGAACAAAATTTTCGATATGGGTGGTGAAATTTTTACTACAGAGGAAATTGCCAATATGACATAACTAAATTTCTGATACTTTACATTTTCTGGTAGTTCATATGAAATTTATGGTATTCCAAAAAATTCAAATTTATCAATCAGTACCGAAAAATTTAAATATGCTGAAATTTCAAGTAGTTCATTTATTTAAGTTTTTTTAACAATCAAGATTTTACCGACATCTTTGGAGGGTTCTAATTGCACGGAAAAATTTGTGCGATCTAGAATGCATAGCCATTTATATAAATAGGGGCATATGTTATAGAGAAATACATCTCAAAAAATTCCTCTTCCTTAATTTTTGATTAAGGCAGAAGTGTATTTAAACGGGGTCAATCCTCCTGTTGAATTCAAGCTTCTAGATGGCACCACATCCTTCACTAACCTGAAAGAAAAATTGAATGAATTGTTGTCTGATTCTAATAATAGAAGGGTGAGAAAGATTTAGTTTCAGAAAGATTATATTGATATAAATGGAATTGTAAAATACAAGTTGATTGAGTTGAAGACCGATGAAGATGTGAAGGCCATGTGGAAATCATTTCGATGTGGGATAAATAAAAGTCTGATCGAGTTGGATGCACAAATGACAAGATCTGTCGATAATATGATCAATATGTGAAATGTCCAAAATCATTTGGTAGTGTCTAGGTTTTCATGTTTAATTTTTTTAATTTATGTTTATTGTACTGTTTTATATTATGTTCATCTTCGAATCGAAACATGTAATCATCAAAATATTATGTAATAAATAAGAAATCTTTGTGTCACAAAATATATTTAAGAATGAAGGTTTGTAGTGAAAATCTTGATTGAGGATGGAAGGATTTTTGGAGAGGATTTATGAAAAGTTTTAGAAATGAAGGTGATCATTCTGGTTCATGCTAGTTGTTGTTTTAAACAATTTGATGTTAGATAATCTCAGAAATACACATATGATTTTGAATAAAACACTAAGGTGGCGGAATTTTTTATCTTCCCGCACTTATTAACCTGAGATACATTCCCGATTTTAACTGAAAATATAATACCGATTTTGTTTTATCTTTACAATAGAGTGACACCACTTTTGGTCTTGTGGTATATGAATTATAGTGTGTACCGAAAATGCATTTGCGATTTCCCAAAGGCATTTTCTAAAAAACATAGGGTGTTTTTCACATCCCAAATAAGGTGAGGCCTAGAGTACCCCTTGTAAATTTGGGGTAATTTACCCTCAATGACCAATATAAAAAAAAATTATCACATAAAACTAATTTTTAAAATCATATATTAATCCAAAACCATAAAATATTGGATCTATACATTTTCTCCCTTAAAAAAATTAATATTTTCTTTTCCATATAATATGAGAATCATTATTCAAATTTGACATCTTAATACTCAAAAATAAAATTATATATAATTTTTTTTTATCTCATTTTAACTCGTTAAAATTTTAGATTAGTATGTGATTTTAAAATTTTATTTCGCAGAACAAATTTTTATTGATACACGTCTTAAAGGGTAAATTACCCTTAAATTTACAAGGGGAAGACAAGAATTTACCCCCAAATAAACGTTGAGATATTATTTTGATTTGGATTAAATTTCATAATCCAACACACCTAAACTTTAATAAATAGATTAAAGAAAAACATCTTTAGGGATAATGTATCACACTCCATTAACCAAAAGTAATTATCTTTTACCAAAAAATGAGGCATACGTTCTTTTCCACAAGCCATTGTTGGTCAAAAGAAATTTAAAATCATTACATATGGTTCAATCTTCCTTTTAGTTCTTCATTGGAACTGTCCAGCAAAATATAAGTAAAAAAAATTTGTTATAAAAATAAATAAAAAAAAAAAAACTATATATATGAATCTCACATCACAATCATCTCAAATCTTTGCAGAGATTAAGGATGAGTTACTACAAAGTTTAAGATTACAACATCAAAGTCAATTGCATACATCAACATAGAAAAGCATTACCATTACCATTGTTTTTGACAAGTCAGTGCTTGCATTTTTTGCCTAAAAGATAATAGGCTGCACAATAACAATAAGAAGTAAAATGTAATGGAAAATTAAAACAATCAAACAGTAAGACATATATAAATATGAGCCAAGGATGACTTCCCAATGGTGGAGAGAGCACAACACAAGCTGTGGTCTTCATCCGATTCCAACGATGAAGATGAAGAATAGCCACAACAATGTGTTCTATAAGTCTCTCACATGAGAACCGATAGTCGGTGGCGTTGATTCGCACCAACACTCTTGTCAGTTGTATAATCCTGCATGTTTCTTCCAGTTTGAGAAGAAGGGTAACTGCATAACCTGAACTCTAACTCATGTTGCTGCTGGAACATTTCATTCCTATTAGATCCATATGTGACATCAGAAGCATCAGCATCAGCATCATCTCTGTAGTTTTCATCCCGATCATGCGGTTTAGATTCTGGCATATTCGCATTCAAATTCAAACAAGTATAGCTGGTGGAAACATTTTGGCTATGGTTTTGTGATGCGAGCTTCGATTCTTCGAGCTTTTTAGCATTGAGGAAGCGGCCACCGGCACCTCTAGCTCTCTTCAATGCATGTACATGACGGGACTCATGAAGATATGGCTGCGGAACAATATTGTTACGTGGTCGGTTTAAGAGAAATTCTATTTTACGAAAGTAACAAAATAGAAATGTAAGCATGCTTACTTTACGATCCTTGATGAGTTTGTTGTGTGCTTCAAGTTTTGCTCGACACTGTCTTCGCCTCAGAATAGCATGGTACTGCTTTGAATTCACATATATGGGTTCTTCCATCAGATCAGACGGCAGGGGAACTCGGGCAGAAGCTGTTTCCATTAGCTGGCCATGAAAAGCTGGTCAGAATTTGATGACATGACGCTATAAGCCTATAAGCGTGTAACTAGCAACAGGGGTAATCATAATCCTAACATATATTTACAAGTTTTTTGACCGATTCAGTCATAATCATATTCCATAAGTACAAATTACCTTATATTGATGGCCATATGAAGCAGAAAGTAGGCCACTATAGCAAGGATCAGCAAAGGGGAATGCAATATGCGCCTGAAACCCAAAATTTTGAGAAAAGTGTCTGCATATATGTTCCATCCACTAGAACGTAGAGATTTATCTGCTTACAAGTGATTGGCTGGGACCTACTAATGGAGGATGGATGGTGAGATTTGGACTCCCAATAGATGATGACCCGATGAAACATCCCATATCGTTCCCCTCGGTTCTCTTAAATGTTGAACCAGTAGAAGAACTATGCTGGAAAGGAATTTGACCTAGTATCCAAAGAAGATCAACATGGGGAGATAGCTCCACTTTAGGGAGTAAAGAAAGCAATCTCAAGATTCTCAACCATTAAAAATGGTGGATACTACATACACATACACAACAAAATGACTCGGTATTGTGTCGGACACCAAAGAATCTGAAGTGTCGATGATACATAGAGATGCATAGTACTACTTTGGCTTCACAATTGGAGATATATAACCCAAAAGCAAAACAAAATGGCAAACACTTGTTGACAAGAACAAAATAATTAAAATACCTGATTGTGATGAGTCAGTCGATTGAGTTGAAGATGAATCCAGTTCATGTAATTGAAAACTCAGTCCCTTACTCTTGTCGGGGCATTTTTGTGGCAAACCATCCACTTTGAAGTTCAAACTTTTGGACATGGATGCTTGTTGGACTTCAGATTCAGAAAAAGTTCCCCATGACGGACATCCAAAAACACGGTGTGACGTCGAATGAACAGAACATAGACCAGAGTCCTTCTCGCATAAACACTTCATTTTTTACCTCTTAGAACAATCCATTTACCTTCCAAATAAAATAAAAAATAGATATTAGAAACCTGTACTCATGTCAAATAATCGTTGCATTATCAAAAATCAATATACGAACTCGAGCATACCGCATAAGGGAACAGAATCTACATGCAGTACTTTAAGCAAATGCTATACATAGTGTACTTAAATAGAATCTCTTGTTCAATTGAAAGATAGAGTAAATTATCTAACATTAGTCAAATATTAAATTGGTAGTTGTACAGATACATCAGATCAGATGCAAGATGCAAGGTGGAGTTCGAGCCCGTAACATCCCACTTATTTCCCTAGGTGAAATTCCAGCCTCTAGGCTAGTTAAATACACTCATGAAAATTTTCTTTACTTTTCTGTGTTATTTGTATGTTTCCCTTTTCAATAGAGTTGCAAAAAAGGTAAAGAAACCAGAAAAAGAGAGTTTGAATAAAAAAAAAATTAAATATAAAGTAGAATGAATGAATGAAACCCTAAGGAATTCTTTACCAATTGAAGTTCAAAATTTTTGACACCTGAAATAGAAAGCTTTCTATAAATGTTAAATTCCCAGAATATACAAACAAAATTGTATGAAATCAAACATAAGAATATAGAAATCATGCAAGAAAAAAGGAGTATTAAAATGAGTTCCATCATATTTCTTAAGGTAAAAAATAGAAAGTTGAAGTGAAGAGTAACACCTTGGAAATTTGGTGGATTTAGGAGAAGTTGTGGGAAGAGATGAAACTTGAAAAAGAATAGAAGAAAATTGTAATCTTAAAGAATAAGAAAAAAGTGATGACTCATAGATTGACATAACAGTGGTGGGACACTGCTACTAATACTACAGTTTACATCACTCCAAACTCTTTTTCTTTTATCTATAATAATTTAAAAAATATTAATATGCATTTTTCTCTATGATTTTTGAAAATCTCAGAAAAAAATTGAATTCTCTCTTCCATAAAGAAGATTTTCCTTTTTTATCATAAAAAATAATAACATGACATGATAGAAGAATTTTCTAAAAATCGTCAATTTGATAGAGGTAAAATATATACAAATCCATAAAAATTATATGTCAGTTAATAAAATATTTATCGATAAATAAAATTTTTGAGGAAGAAAAACAAAAAAATATCTTCATATGGCAAAAGGAGAATTCAAATTCTTTTATAAGAATTTATTAAAACTCATCTATATATTCAAAACAAAATATCTATCACTATTTAAAAGAATATAATTAAGAAAATTCAGTTAATGACTCTGTAGCAATATGAGATTATAGAGATAGATTAGAATCCACAACATTTTATTTTTGGGTCATTCATAGTAACCAGTGTCTTGAGGACACTTTTTAACAAAACTAAATATAAAAAATATTCTTTACAAAAATTAATAATTTTAAATTTCAATACATTAAATACACTTTCCTTTATTTATATAAACATAAGTTCGAATATGCTATTATATAAACATAAGTTGGAATATGCTACATTTGGACGAAATTCCAAGTATTATAGAATCCATCCATGATTGTATGTGAATGTTGCCCGTTGTACTTGGTCTCTTGGCTTTAGTGCTAAGTCTTGACAATGACAAAAACAATGTACACCGCAGCACTAATGCACCAACTACACTCAACTTCCACCTTCCAACCATTTTACTATATTCTTTTAAATATTTATAATTATATACTACACTATATAATAATTATACATTAACGTGTTTAAAAATTAACCTCGTCATTCAAAAGTAGAAGTGTATTTTAGTAAATATAATATTCATTTAATAAAGTATCATTTTTTTTCAATTAATAAAGGAAAAACGTGAGTGAAAAGGAATCTCGTTTTGTCATATTAGAGAATCTGGTCTTATAAAACCTTTTTTTTCTCTTATGAAATGTATGACATTTTGTTGTTTTGTGATGCGTGTGTTTTATTTTTCTTTGGTGTTTGATTTTAATATAAACAATAATTGAAGTGATTGAACACTGATACTCATGTTTCCACCTGGTATCAAATCCTACGGCTACTTACAACAATGGGATATGCCTACGTATATGCATTGTGTGTTTAATGAGAATGAGAAATTATGACTCATTCTCTTTGACAAAAAATACTCCAACTTATAGTAATCTATTCCAAAAATAGATTAAGACAGCTAGTAAATTCTTAATTCAACATTTAGTATTATATAAAATATTTCTAAGATGGTATAATTGTTGTCTTTGGTGACATTAGTTTGCACATGTATTCTTTACTTAATGACATCATTGACATGATAACCAATTAAAAAGGGACAAATCACTTCTTCAAAAAGGGTCGTTCGGTCTTCTCGTCAGATTCCTTACTATTTGTGAATGAATTTGTTGTGTTATTTGTGTTTTTTTCTGTATCTTTCATTCTTTTGTATCTTTGCCGAATTAACTGAATGTAGAAAGACTTGTCTTCTTTTAGTTGTTTTTCTGTTGTTTAAATCAACCAGGTCTATTCACAGGAGGATTCAGGTTTCTCATCCCTAGAATATACTAATAGCATACTGCATGATAACCTCTAAGGTGGGCCAACCAACAAAAGGTTGAATAGCAAACCTCGTTGCGCCACAACCAAAATAATCACAGGTGGAGGCTCAAATTGGTATCCAATGATAGCCCCTCAGATCGATTACGAGAAATTGATTGAAGCCCATAAATGTTGCCAACAAAGAAGTTTGATCTCTCATTCAACGAAACTAAATGCCTCCAAACATACAACACAATCTCTCATAACACGAAGGATACTGCAAAGACCGCGTGATTAAAATGGAAATTTACCAGAGATTAAACTGATACGGACAGTAGCAAACAAACATACTCAAGTACAAGATGGACAGTAGCAAACAAACATGCTCAAGTACAAGACGAACGAGTAGAGATAAAAGGTAAATGTTGCATGGTATTAGGGAATAGAAAAGTTGTGGGGATAAATTTGAGTTGCACGGTTACACAGATCAATCAAAACCTGAAACCCCAAAAGATGTATGGGCTCATTCAAGGTCATAAAACTATATCTCACAATGGACCTTTTGAAATCTTCCCATGAGCTGTAAGATATCTTCATTTATAACTGTTCAGGACATCCACTTAGTTTATTCTTTTTGAGCAAGGAGTTGATTTGCAAATAACAGACAGACAAGTCTTCAGTACTCATGTCCATTGTATGGCATTTCCTGCAAAATACCAATTTGAGAAACATCCAGTTCCCAGAACATTAAGCATATGCCTCCCCAAAAACATACAATTAATTGCATTTAGAACTGTTAAATTTCGGTTGAGATGCCTAATTGAAGAAAAGCCATGTTTCACCATCGTGATTCGTGATAAGAAAAGCCATATTTCACCATCGTGATTCGTGATAAGAAAGAATGCAACATGCATGATATATCAACATGGAACCATTATAGTTGTTACTGGGATGGCTGATTTTATAATTTATGACAGTAGGGGTAAGATGAAAGCTCTTACAGGTAAGTAACTCGGCATGTATAAAGCTTGCATAGGATGACCATGAAGCTGTCCGTACTGCAATCAAATTGTAAGCAATTATTGTAAAGCACCATTATTCTAGCAAAGGTACTACAAGTGATTTCATACCTGCAGTGCATTTGGATGAAAATATGCTTGAGTTGGCATTTGGGATACCTGTGGATTATACATGATAGGTTGTTGTCCAGTAAAAGTGGGTCCAGCCTGAAGGTCATATGAAAAAAAAGATAGTGTGTTAACAGTACCAAGGCATAAAAGAAATCAAGTCAAACCCAATACATCTGCATAGTCTCATTTGCAAACTACTAAACCAACTTTATAAAATACATCTCCAGAATATCAAATTAAAGACCCCTATCCGCAAGACACGGGATGAATAGCTACCTAGCTACCAGAAACTTAAAATAAACTTTAAGCATGTGACAGTAGTTATTGAACTAGATGATTTGATAGTAAGTCATAACTCTTTAGTCTAATGATGCAAGTCAAATGTAGCAGTAATACTTAAGTAACTTAACCCATAACTAAGTGCTTCTGCATATTCAATTCAATAAATACTCTGAATGACTTACCCCAATACTCATGGGCAGGCCTGGCATATTTGGTACAGTAGTTACATTAGGTTGAAAATAGAAGGAACTATCAGACACTGGAGTGGAAGGATGAGCAGGTGATGGAATAAAACTCTTTGTATTAGGGTTGGGCTTGAACTCCTTACAACATGAATAAGAAACAGGAGAAACTCAGACAATGGCAAATAATTTATAAAGCAAGAATCAGCTAGTGAAATATTCCTTCTTGAACTGCACCTTTGCATCGGGATTCAGAGACGATTTTTCAGAAGACAGTGAACCAACAGACGAACTTGGAGATAAACCAGGACCAGAAGATGCTGCCACATCTCTCACAGAATCTGACCCAGATAATGCACCAACCCCACGTGAATTTATATACTCTGTTCCCCCATTATCTTTGCCATATGCTAAATCCCCGGAGGATCCCATCTTCTCGTGAGATTTTGTTAATATATGAGATGATGGGGCATAGGAGCAGGCATTAGGAGATAAGTCCTTCTTCAAGTAGATTGATGTATGTGAATCTGCACAAAAATTTGAGGAATACACGTGATCGAAAAAGCAGCCACAAAAATTAAGTCTCGAGGTGTTAGAGCTGCCATTTCAAAGTACTGGAGTACTAACAGAAAGCTTCTCAACTCCCTACATAAGTTAGGGAGTAAATTCATATGCATCATTTCAGATTTAACATTTTAGAGCCGCTCAAATCTGAGAAAGCTGAAAGATTTTTTTACATACCCTCGTATTTAGACAGTTGAACATCCTCACATTGCTGCACCAATTAGAGAAGAAAATAAAAACAAGATTCAGTCATATTAGAAATACTAGCAGTCTCATGTGAGAAGTTTGTGTGGATAAAAGTTTGTGCAGTAATGCTGAAACTTCAACTCACTATAAGATTTTCTTCCTTGGCATTACCACTGGTTCCACGTAGATTTTGAATCGGTTTCTCCTGAAACCTGTAATGTTGTTGGATACTTATGAAGATTTGTAATAAAGATGATACTAGTGGTGTAATTTTCAGTGCCATGCTAGCATTTCTCTTTGCCTTTTTATATAGTTAGTTATACTGTTATAGATTTATGCTTGAAATGACATCTTTATGAAAACATTACAAAGCATTAGTGGAAACAATTATTGATATACAGAACAGATAAAGGTAACACCTGCTTTCCACATCCGAAGACGAGTAGCTTTTGGATGGGATTGCAGACGCAAATTGCTTAGCATGATCATAAACCCACGTGCTGCTTAAATCTACACAAGTACTTGACTGAGATGACTGTTGGTGATCCTGCATACACAATATACACCAAGTATAGCAATAATGAGAAAGCAAAATAGTTACTTCTTTCTTAAGATGAGAGGAAAGCATGCAAAGAAGATCACAAAAACTTGGAAAGAACATTGATATCAACATTTTCCTGGCCAAGGAAATATATAGTTCTTAGTAGTATTTAGATGTTAAATCTGCATGAATTTTAAAAGTATAATAAGACACTTTGCCGGAATAGGAATATTAACAATTGTGTAATATACAAAGCACTATATAGTTATATAGTATTCGTATTAGGAATAAGGCTAGGTTCCCATTGTAATGAGAATTGGGCTTGAGGCCCAATTCTCTTCCCCTCCTCTATAAGACTAGGTTCCTAACTGGATTCTGTTATGTGTTGGTTACAATCAACCAACTATATCTACCAATGTATCAAACTGAAAATAGAATGAAGTTCACTTTTTCAGTTTCTAAAAATTAAAATAATTAATAAAAAAAAATAGGCCAAACTCTAATATGGTATAAGAGCATATCGATCGGACCAAGGGCCAACCACCATTAATATCCACGCATCAAGCCCAAAAAGAGTGTTGGGCGTGCAGGGGTGTACTGGGAAGATCACAAGTCCCACATTGGTTAGACATAGCCTCTAAAGGATTTATAGAGTGGCACGGCACCCCTCACCTTACAGGCTGGTTATGAAAGGATGAGTTAGGCAAAACTCTAATAATTGTAATCATGAACTCCTACAAAGCACAATGTGGTTGAGAAAACTATTGGGAATTACTAAATTCCAGCACTTTTCATAATTAAATAATGAAATGAGGATATACCATGGGAGAGGAAATAGCCAATGTATGGGCTCCATCATTGCCTTCTCCACGATTTATTTCACCAGACCTCTCATCGATCAAACCGAATTTACCACAAAAAGTCTCAGAATTGTGTGAATCCATCAGTATATCTTCATTTTCCTCATATGTATCATCAACATGTTTACCCCTATAGACTGAAGAGAATCTTGTTTCTTCGTCAATATCAAAGTCTTCAAAGTGAAGACCTCTTTCCTGTTAAGAAAAATAATATAGTTAGCAAGTTTTAAATACACAATTAAATTAAAAAACTGCTGAAATTCACAAGTGCCAAAAAAAAAACAAGAACAAGGGTACTTGAGCAACACTAACCTCAGCAAGATGAAGATCTCGAGTTTCCTCACCCTCTATTTCCCTTGCTATTCTTAAAGCCTGCACTTCTAATTCTCTTGTCTGTGGACCTTTTTCAAGCTTTGTTGTATAAAGTTCCTCGTTGAATGTGCTTTTTACCCCGAACAATGCCTTATTTGTTTCAAACTGGTCCCATCCCCTTAAAATGCTTAAAAAGGAAGGTTAAAGAAATTGGCTATGCAAAGCTAAATGGATATGCTGGGAAGAAATTGAAACATGAAAGTAAAAAAAGGAAAACCTGTACCTAACACAATGACAGTACTGAAGGGACAATTTCATATACTCAATCAAACCACCCTCAATGATTATGGGTATGCCACAAAAATAACCTTTTGATAAATCCCCAATAAAGAATCCTTAATTTCTATAAATGGTCATGGTCCTACAGCCTGAAAATATAAATGATGCAGCAAAAGAAAGAAGTTGAATGCCCATTAAATGTCAGACAGATCTTTTGCTAAAATCAGGTTCCAAATACAAGAGTTTAGTGAATCACAACAGGTTGATTGGCCCCTAACAAGAAATATGGTTCCAAAAGTCAAAAAGAAGAATGGGGAACATATGCTTACTCAGTTTGAAAAATTGATTGGTTTTTATGGAGGCAAAAAGAAGAAAAGAACTACGCCTACTATTACAAAATATCTAGCCAGGCATTACTTCTTGTCATCTAATTTCCATTTGTCCATAAGTATTCATAACAATGGAGGAGAAATATCCTCAGTTTAAAAACAAAACGGAGCAAGACCGACAGACCATTATGAAATCAACCACTAGCATCTGGACTCTTATTCTAAAGAAAATTCCTAACATAGAATATAAAACATACATAGTATAATTTCTCAAGCTTCTAAACTCAAGAGAATAAAGGCAAGTGTCGGTGTTTCAGAAAATAAATGATTTTATTGTTCATAAAATTTAATTCATTAAGAAAAATAACCTGTTCCACTGGCCATCAAAGATATTTTCCAGTTCAGGGCATTGTAGATCATCTTCATCAGGTACCCAGGGTTTTAGTTCTCTTCCTACCTCAGCATGATTAGATTGAGATATCAATGAATCAACCATGATTTCCTGATATCTATCATGGTGAGGTTCACTAGGTAGGCCATCGCTTGTAACAGCAATACCCTGCCATAATTGATAAACCAAAAGTATCATCAGGAAACAAGTGGAAATGTCTTAAAAAAATTACTTCACTTGACTGTAGAGCCTAGATTAAGCTTTCCAATACCATTGCCTACTATACGGCATTCAATAAAAATATTATGAGATTGCATTGCAAGCAGATATTTAACATGAGTAACTAGCAAAATTCCCGAAGTAATAGCAAATACTTGAAAAGTGGTAAACCTGTGCTATAATTTGCACAAGTTCTTTGGCCGGTATAATTAAAATCTTTGAAGGAGCCTTGCTGATAAATTCTGCAGCAGGCTTCTGCCTTTGCGAAGAAGCATCCTTTGTCAAGCGAGCCATTTTCAAAATGATTCCTAGAAAAGGGTATGATATACGGAGCATCATAAGTCAAGTTCTCTATGATCTACAAATCTAATAGTGAAAATGGGAATAGTGATGTAGAACACAACATAGTCAATCCTAATCAAACAATAACTTCTAAAATAAAAACTCCTTAAAACATTCCCAAAATAAACTAATTATTAATTATCCTAAATAACATGTATATCCATTTTACAATATGTAACACCAACACTTTGGGTTCAATGCAAGTCCAATGCCCAACACATTTTGATATTCTACCCTCGTACAACACATGCCTTACACTCCTTTCAGTGTCAAAATAAAAAACAATTAGCTCCAAACCGACATCTTGAGGACATGGCATGGACACCTAGCCGACACTTCCACTTGGCTAGACATGAAAAGAGACACGGTTGGTACCAAAATTTTCAACAACAAAAAAGATGATAAACAATCAGTGGGCGAAAGACCCTAATTTGGTTGAATCCTTTGAGCATTTTGGATGTATATGGATGGATTGAGGGTGTAAAACATAGTTCAATATCTCATCGCAGTTACAATATTTTTCGCAAAGAAATAAAATGTTCAAATTGAATAACTGGTGAGACTCGTTATCATAGGAAAATTGCAATACTTAACAAGTTCTTTTGCTATGATGATGAATATATAAATCTTGATTCTCAATTTAGATCTTTCATAAATAAGGTTCATATTTAATTTTATACGTATGCTGCGGTATCCTACATTTTGGATATTATAGGTGTCCACGCGATGTTTGTGCTACATAGTTCCCTCCAGATAGCTACGCAATAATAAATACAAATAAATAGCTTTCTGAATCACCAAAACTACTAATAGAAGAACATACCAAAATCTTTGTCTGTATTTGTTGCATGAAATATTCCAGAGTATATAGACCCATTTTTCACCTGGACCTCCACCTGCTGCCCAATTAGGCATGTTGTTAGATATACTAGTCGGTCATGTGAAGGACTTTCATAACTACCATCTCTAATGCCAGTAATCACACCTGTTATAACAAACAAAAAATGTTAACATAGTGAATAATGTATCATGACAAATAAATAATAGTCTCTGACTTAGCTGCACCTTCTCTGTCAGAACTACGACGGCCATATCCATTAGAGGATTTAGACTGCCCTGGTTGCAAATTCATCCTCACTTACAGCCCCTTGCCCCTCTGATCAAATATGACAAAAGAAAGAATGAAATAAATTTTCAAAACTATAACCCCAGAGATTTTACCCAAATAACCAGCAACATAAAACCCTACTGTATGCGGTTACAAGCCCTAGTTGGCGAAGAATGGTTATGGTTCCATTCAGTTGTGCAATGTGAGTTAGGGTTTGAAAGGGAAAATCAAAGTTTCATACCTGGAAGAGGTTGATAAGAACGTAGTTGGTTGAGAATGCAGTGGAGGTTGAGAAGATGAGTTGAAGATGAAACGTTGGGTTCGTTAGGGTTTGGTGACCGGAGAGGGAGGCGGTGAAAAAGTTTGAATATCTCCGGCGAGCGAGAGAGGGGGTGGTTTTTCAGGTTTTGAAGGGAGGTGCGAAATGAAAATAGTGCTGTAAAGCATAAACACTCAAAACCAAATAAGAGGTGATCTGGTGTGTGCGGGCCTACATTATATAGATATGCATTTGTTTGATTCATTTTTATTCAAAACATCATCATTACCACTATCTAATAAATAGACAAACGTGAAAACATAAAATGATACGATTCGGACAAAAAATGAAGCGAACATAACAATTAGATTAAATATGCAGAAATAAGGAAACATAATATAATACATAAGTTGTTTAGAAAGTGCGTAATATCAAAATATTACATTCGTAAAAAAACAAAACATAATATAGGTTACTGCATATGTCTAATCCTAACTCCTGTGACCTCATTTACCTCCTATATTGTATCGCACTGGATGTCTCTTTAACCATCCTCCCAACGATGGAAGCCAACTCATGACCGCCACTCTAAATGATCTAGAATTCAATGCCTCATGTCTAAGAAGATGTATCCGCTTACAGATATTGTAGGACAAATGTTGTTAAAGAAAATACTTTGTGATCTAACGTATCCATCCACGACTTTAATGTGTCAACTGCCGGTGATGAACAATCCAAAGATGGGAGTTAAGAAGAGTAGGAAGTGTCAAGAGAGTGATGTACATCTTGATCCTAGCCAATGAGAGTATGTTGAGGCTTCACAAGGGAGTCAGACTGTAAAGAGATCATGCACAAAATCAACTGGAAGTCAACCGATAAGTTTGTGGATTGGTAGCAACCGTCCACCAAATCTTCAAGACATGTTTACTTATCATTGTTTCTTGTTTTCTTCCATTCAGTGGCGAAGCCATAAAAATTATATAACCTGGAAAAATTGGCTCGTACAAAACCACACAATCAATGTAACACATTCATGATAAGAAAGTGTCTTTTGAGAGAGAGAGAGAGAGAGAGGCTTACCCAACAGAATCTTGTCTTGGGTAATTAAAACTACACCTGCTCCACTAGTGAGACTAGTGAGCCATGTTGATGTGGTGAATCAGACACATTGCTTCAATCTCATTAATGCACACTTGGTCATTTCATGTTGAGTGTTTAGGACCTTAACAGCTACATGAACTTCGTTTGATAGCTTTTCTTTGAAGGCAGATTCAAAAGCTCCCTGCCTCAGTTCCTCCTTAAAATGATTTGTAAACAGGGTTAACATGATGCAAATAAGTTAAAAGCCTTAAATTTAGGAACTAAATTGTGAATGGGGAATAGTTTCAATGAATAAGTTGCATATTGTAGTTTACTAATCGTAGAATTTTTATCAACATTATGACAAAAGAAATGAACTTTGGAAAGCTTACCAGCAATCACTTTTTCTTTAGAGGAACCTGCAAATACTTGGAAGATATGAGCTTCTTTGGACATAATATAGGTTATAACATCACAACTTGTTTGAGCAATTATATAGAAGAAAACATACCTTTAATGATGTTTATGCATTGAAATTCATGTTAAAATGAGTTTCTGTTGGAATTACACCTGCTCTACAAGTGACACGAAGTGTTGGTTTGATGCCTACTACTGAGTTCATACTTGAAGGGCATAAAATGGAATCATCGATTTCAGTCCCAAGTGTCACAGTCACCAAATTTGTTGTTACTGATATTGTTGATCCCACTACTTGATCCAGAAGGATCATCTTATGTGTATGGATTCTCTACGATTCAAAGCACATGTGTCTAAGCTCACTTGATAAGCTTTGTTTTATAAGAAATGAGTTAGATCCAAAACAAATTCTAAGCTCACTTGATAAGCATCGCTATGAAAACAAAATTCAAAGTGCGATAAATTTGATTTGAAAGATGTTAAATGGTTGGTATGACACCAATTCTTCATCAATTTTCCAACCACAATCGATCACAACACGATAACGGAAACGATAAATTCAAAGAATATGGTTCGTGCATTTCACCGAACACTTGTGTGCATAGCGCGAAACGATAAATTCAACAACAATTCTTCACTGATTCATAAATCACAACCTGAAACAACAATGAATAACATCACAATAATGATTCCGCATTGAAAATTGAGCTTAAAATTGAAAGAAAAGGAAGAAGAAGAGAACTCGCAACGATTCGACATCTAAAAGTGAGAGAGACTACTGACTCATACTTTCTGGAGCAGTTTCGATTTCTTGAGTTAGAGAGAAACAATTGCCATGAAATTTTGAAGGTCAGACGAGAGAAAGAAGAGCCTGGGCAATTGCCCTTCCTCGTTGGGGTCTGGCGTCGCCCCTGCTTGCATTCATACATCAATGACATTATTGATGTTGGTAACGATGCAAATTGTGGTTTCCGTTCTATTTCATCTTTATTAGGATGGGACAAAGAGTTATGGTCTTTGATTAAGAAGCAATTAGATGCTTAAGTTCATCAACACTTTCAATTGTTCTATGACACTATTTCTACAATTAGGAATGTGTTACAAGTAGAACACTTTGGTGTACAGGGTGTGGAAAAATGGATGATGATTCTTGATATGGGTTATCTTATTGCTTATAGATACAATGTTGTATTTGTTTCTTTTTCCATGAGACTTAACATCACATTGTTCTCTTATCTTAGCTCCACCTATGTATATGAGCAACCATATAATCATTGTTGTTGGTTTTGTCAACGATAATCATTGGGTTCACGAAAAATTGAAACTTGATTGCCTATTGTCTCCCATCACTGACTATTGGAGACAAAATTGTACTGGTGATACAAAAGTATGAGAATCAACATATGTAGGTCGCTTTAAACATTAGGAAGACCTGTGTAGAAAGTCATTGTAGTTTTTTTTATTCATATATGTATGACAGTTATTATATGTATATATTAAGTCGGGTAGCATTTTTACCAATTCAATTTTTCAAGAAAAAGTAATGGAAAAAAGAAAAAAAATTAAACTGCAACAATACCGAAAATTTAAAATTTCCGAAAAATTTTAGCAACTACAAAAAATTTCAAAACTTCCCGTAAATTTTAATTATTCACCGAAAATTTGATATTTTCAATACCGGAAATTTTAAATTTTGGTAACCCCCAATCAATTGCGGTAAAAAATTAAAATTTTAATGAAATTTCCGATAAATTTTGAAATTTCCAATATGCACCTATAATTTTCAATATTTTCGATATTCTAATAAGAACATTAGCGTAAAAGTGACAAAAAATGATATATAGGTCTACTCTTATCCAATAAAGGTAACTTTGCTCTTATGTTTTTTTATGTTTTCTTAATGACTAAAGACAAATTACTCTTTTTGGTCACCTAATCTAGTGGTGAACAAGTATATCAAGAGTTCAACTTCGTGATTAGTTAGAGTCACCCATTTAAAAATGAACAAGTAGTATATCACGGGTTCAAATCCGTGATCCTACACCTAATGTCTCTGCATAACAAACAACTAATCTGACTTAACGGAACAAAATCACATTAAATCAAATTAAATTTACTTTCATTATTTGGAACAAAATCACATTAAATCAAATTAAATTTACTTTCATTATTCGAGCACATAAGACAAATTACTTACTCTGTTCATTCAAATTAAATTTACTTTCATTATTCTAGCACATTGTCCGCTTGTTTATTCAAACCTATAGGGATTTACCTAATGCATTTCAAATAAGAAAAAGAAGAAGCGTGGAACTAGAAAAATCCTTTGAAGAGGTATAACCACTTCTTTTTTTCTTTCCCTGCCATCATAATACTTTTTTCATCACAAAATTTGCCACGATAGGATGAAGAACATGTGGAGGTTCCTTTCAAAAGGAAATCTCAGGCAAAGAAGGATCAAGAATCTTTGAAGCGTAGCAAGAAACTGCATGATGTGCAAGATTAACCATACTTCTGCCCAAAACATGCAAGATGATGCCCAACCTGCCAAAGTAATAAACTTCTTATATTTCAAATGACACATTCATTCTTCTCATACTTATTATTCTCAACTTTAGTACACTTAATTTCAAATATCTCACTACTGACACATTTTACTGTTTCCATCACAGTGGCACTGACAATAATGACCCTTGCATTTGGAACACTTGTGCCATTTAGTTCAATTACTTCCACTGCTCAAAGAAATACTTAGCACGAGCCTCCTGAAAGTACAACTTTTAGTCTCTACAACCCTTAACAGAAAAAAAAAAACTTCCTGATAGCACAATGTTTAGCACTACCTATAAAATGCAATCACATGTAAATCCTTGCCTCAGTTGGATTGATGTGATGTACTGAAAAATTGCTGCTTCAAACAACCAAATACCCACTGCTTCCATAACACAAGACCATATGACTGTCAAACAAGTTGGGAGTGCAAAGTGCAATAAAAATGATAAAGTTGACAATAGTATACGGTCATGTGCTATATCACAATATAAATTAAACTTTCTGCATATCAGAGACACTTCAAGTGGCTCGAAGCATGAAAGAGATTTTGTTTGCTAATGCGAGCTAATTCTTATTTTGCTAAAATATAACTATAGCGAATAGATGCCAGAAAAGGACATACCATGGGTTACAAAGGCATTTTTCACAGTCGAATTGTTTTTGCTGCCACGATGTAAGCTCCCTAAAGTGTCATCCTGAAGGGTTTGAACTTGAACTGCGACCAATCAGCTCCATCTTCTATGGCGAGGCTTATAATATTGCCTTTCTAAACCATTAACCAGCATAGAAATCTTTACAATCACCTTGACAGAAATTATCTCCAAGTCAGATCTGTAAAATATCACAGATCCACAAAGCATGCTTTAGGCAACCTCTATGGATCTCTGGAAGTAAAATTCAACCATTTTTTGTAAAATATCACAGATCCACAAAGCATGGATCTCTGGAAATAAAATTCAACCATTTTTTGTAAACAACTAATTATCAACAGTCATGCACTGATTAATGGCGTGAAAGTAATAGCTTTTTTCATAATAAATTGGAACATGCGTTCCACGTGAAGTGAGTAAATCTATGCTTGAATATTGCTATCCCCTATTACATAGGGTGAAACTTCCGAAATTCCAAAGTAAAGCTTTTCTAACTCTGCAGAGATTTTAGTTGAACATTGATGGGTAACATACTAAAATCATCAACTGCAAAAACATGAACATGGTTATCTACTGCTAAAGTTGTGGGGTTTTAGGTAAAATACAAGAAAAAAAATATTATTGACAATAGCTTAATATTGGCTTGATCCAAAAAAGCTCAATACTGATTGCTATTTATAGGGATACATAAACTCAACCCTAGATCAAGAACAGATCATGATAATAATATGTACTAATAAATAATCGGATCCTAAGATACTTTATAATATTCTAACATCTCCCTCAACCTATACCCAACTCCATGCAGATTTTCCCTTAACCCTTTGTTGCATAAGGCTTCTAACTTCAGATACTTCATTCCATAAACCTTTTCTTGCATATATATGTGCTAGAGTTAAATATGGAGCTGCATTACACGGTTCCATTTTAATAAGCTGATTAGCAGCCTCTCTCCCGAGCTCTACATCTCCATAAATCTTACAGGCGCTCAAAATGGAACTCCAAATTATACAACTAGGATCATAAGGCATTTCCTCCATTAAATCCCTCGCCTTTCTGAGATCTCCATTTCTAGCATAAAGATCAATCAAGCAAGTATATTGATCTATATCAGGAGACAGCCCATAATCTGTCCTCATTTTGTTGAAATATTCCTCCCCTCTGTCAATAAATCCTGCATGACTACAAGCTGTTAAGACAGCACTAAAGCATACATGATCAGGAATCAACTTTTGCTCGATTAATAAATAATCAAAAAATTCCAGAGCCTCTAAACTTCTTCCACATTGAGCATAACCCATGATCATGGATGTCAACAACACCGTATTCTTCCGAGAAGTCTGATCCAACACATGTCGAGCCTCATCAATGTCTCCACCCTTTGAATACATATCAATCAGCGCACTGTCCACAAACACATTCTCAAAACCCATTTTGATAACCAGAGAGTGCACTTGTTTTCCTTCCACGAGCACTGCGAGACGGCTGCAAGCACTTAAAATCGAAGATACAGTATGATCAGTAGGACTCATATTTCCCCCCCGCATTTCCACAAATAGTTTCAGCGCATCTTCGCTGTACAGATTTTGACAGTATCCAGAAATCATTGTATTGTATATAACAGTATCCTTCTCACTAGTTTCATTAAATAATAACACAGCATCATCAATCCGTCCAAAACTCGCATAACAATCAACTAACGAGCTTATCACAAAATTACTAATATCAAATCCTCTTTTAATGACATGAACATGAAGACTTGTACAACGATCAACGACTCCATTTTGCCCCACACTCGCATTAACAACACTAGTCAAGGTAAAACAATTAGGCCTAATACAAGTTCCTAACATCTCTTTGAACAACAAGAAAGCCTCTCTTCCTAATTTGTTAGCTGAAAATCCAACAATAAGTGAAGTCCATGATACTTGATCATGTACTTTCATGGCTCTAAATATCTTCCTTGCATCCATAATTGAAAAACATTTTGCATAAAAATCAACAAGTGCGGTACTAAGGAACATATTATCTTCATATCCCAATCGAATCATATACGCGTGGATTTGTACTCCGAAATGCCAATTCATGGTTTTTGAACAAGAACTAAGAGCATTACAAAGAACATACTCTGTTGGTTTCTCCGTTTGTCTACTCATTCTGCTTACTGAATATAGTGGTTGGTAGGTACTTGCACTCTTAGAATGCTTTCTAATGTAATCATGTTTACAATGTTTCCAGAAGAGTTTCTGCATCATAACATCAGGGGAAAAAAAACAAACTTTAAGATTATGCATGATTCATGGTTTAATCTAAAAGCTTTGAAATAGTGTGATGATTAAGCAATTTACCCTTATCATGAATTTGAGAAGGACCTGTAGCAGGAGGAACTATATGAAACTAGGTCGTCGGGAAAGGGTTTGGCGGTGGGAACAATGTCGTTCGCGGCGGCGCTGAGGGTGGAACCGTTGGGAATGGGAGTTGAGATAAAGATAATGTGTAGTGAGTGTATGATATTGGTGTGGGCGTTAGATAGATCTAAAGGCAAAATGAGCATCTCCTATCTCCTGTGGCTGTTTAACTATTACAAAAGAATTGTTTGGTTTGCCAATTGTACCCTTCAAAAATGGTCGCTCTGTATGCTATAAATGTTGGTTGTACTATTTTACAGTGAGAATTATGACATTTTTATGTGTTTTTATTGCTTTAGTTTAACAGTTTTTGACATATTGCATGAAAAAATGACAAACTAGTTGTTGTAAAGTAGATTTGATGCATTCACTTTCCATTTTTCTCTCTCGGTTTTCAAAAGTTTACGTTGTTGAAAGTGTAATTTCTTGTGTCAAAGCAGGTTGTTGCTCGACACAAGGTGTGTCAAAAAGCTTAGTTTGTCGAGTTGTATGTAGTTGTTGAAGTGTTGTAAGCAAGTTGTTTCACACATGATTTCAATTAGGTCTAAAATAGGTATTTTGAATTTTTTTAGTTTAGAGTTTTTTGGCTTAGGAAAAAGCAAGTTCATTATAAATAGAGGGAGTAACCCCTATTTTGAAATAACTAACTCAGATCGAGTATTCAAAGAATTTGCAATTGCAAGTGAATAAATATTTTCCACAGTTTGTGGACAGAGAGAAACTATGTAGAAATTCTAATCTCTTTTATTCTTTAATTTTCTTTCTTTTCATTGTCACTGTGTGGTGATAATAATTTTGTTCATCAAGATTTATAGAAATTCTCCATAGGTTTTGGTGAATTTCAAACATCTAGTATCAAGAGCTCCAGTTGAGTGATCAAGGGAAGAAGAAGAAGAAAATCACAATGGCGATGAATTATGCGAATGAGAATTTTCCAGCAAGTCTTCCAATTTTGAAAGGCGATAATTATGAGAATTGATGCACAAACAGATGAAGGTTATATTTTGTTTTCAAGGTCTTTAGGATATTGTAAAAGATGGGTTGGAACCACTTGATGAAGATCCTTCAGATGATGAAGAAATTGAACACAACAAATTGGAGAAGAAGAATTATAAAGCTCGTTTTATAATTCACCAATGTGTTAGTCTAGACATTTTTGAAAAGGTTAGTGATATAAAATCTGCAAACGGAGCCTGAGAGATTTTTAAGAAATCTTTTGAAGGTGCAGAAAAGGTGAAAGAGGTGGGGGTTACAAACTCACAAAAGAACGTATCAATTTCTTTAAATGGGAGATAATGAGAGCATATCTGATTTCTTCACCGGGGTTACGAAACTAGTTAATCAAATCAAAATTTGTGGTGAGACGTTAATAACAATAGTTGTTGTTTCAAAGATCTTAAGATCTTTGGCTCCGAAGTTTGACCATGTGGCATTTGCCACAAAAGAGTCGAAGGACACGTCAACTATGTCGAAGGAAGAGCTTCAAGGAACACTTGAATCTCATGAACAATTAAAGAATGGCTGAAAGAACTGCAAGTAAGTCGAAGATTTATGTGGATTTGTAGGCACATTCAACAAAAGAAAGTAAAGGCAAAGGAAAGTGGTTCGACAAAGGTAGAGATTGCTACAACAATTCGACTGGTAGAGGAAATCAGCATGAAGGAATTGTGTAGAATCAAAGAAGACCCAATACCAAGGCAACCAAAGAGGTGATGTTGGAGATAGAGGAAGTGGTGGTGGTCGAAAATGTGACAAGAGTCATACTCTGTGTTACAATTGTTAGAAGTATGGTCAATATTCTAGTGATTGTTCAAAAAAGTGAAAGAATTAAGAAAGTGATGCAAAGTTCGATCAAAAAAAGTATGGTCAAAAAAGCCAATCTAGGTGGACTCGATGGGAGGTAACAAATACTTCGTCACATTCATAGATAATTTTAGACCAATCTAAGAGAAATAATTCTTTATATATATATATATATATATATATATATATATATATATATATATATATATATATATATATATATATATATATATATATATATATGAAAACAAAATTCAAGACTTTTGAAAACTAATAATATTTTATTATTTTAATTTTAATTAAAAAAATTAGTGGCATTTATTAATTTGGATTCGTAAACCAATTAAATAATATATTTTATTATAAATAATTTACATATATTTAAAATAAAGACAACATATTAAAATTCAAAATACCTAAATCTAAAAAATATTAATATTCATATAATTTAAATTTTATTTCTAAATTTAATATTGCTTTAATTTTAACAATAATATATTTCAGTGTAAATTATTATAAAACTATCACTATCTCTTTTCTATTCCATACCAATTTTTAATTTTTCAATTTTTTTCATCTCTTAAGTTCATCTTTAAAGTCATAAAAAATATATTTTAGTTAATATTTTATTTATGTTTAACGGTTATTATTTTCTATTAAATGATAAAATAATAAATATTTAAAAATAATAGGTCATAATAATAATATTAAATATTGGTATATGAAAACAGTTATAAAATACTATATCATTTTGTATTCTTTCACATCTTTATAATAACTACTCTATATCCTACCTTCTATATTTATTCACTTTTTTGTTTTTCTATCCATTTCACCTATTTATTATTTTCTAGAATTATTTTACAATGTCGAATGTTGATAACAAGTTCAATCGATGAGAAACTTTTTTCTTATAAGTATTTGCACATTTCTTTGTGTTGTTATTAAATTTCATACTTAATTATTATATTTTCATTTAAAAAATATTTTATATGTTTTTGTAGGTTTCATGAAGATAAGATATTGTTACATATATATTAACAATTATATAATTTATTCACATGCATGCGATGAATGAAACAAATGTGCTAGTAAATTGACAAATCAACAACATATTTTACAAAATTTTATCGGATGAAATAGACTATCGTATTTTATTTTAAAAAAATTCTCAATAACCGTTTTGACCTACACGATTTTCATGATTTAGATTTTTATTGACTAAATTACAGTTTTGGCCCCCCTATTTTAGTGTTTTCACAATTTTCGTCTCCCTATTTTATTTTTAAACTCTTTTGGTCCTTCATCCCTACTTTAGCTAAAAAAAACGCTTATATGTCACTTTTTAAAATATGTGTCATATAATAAAATATCAGTTGTGTGTTATACAAATACAAGGAAGAAAAAAACACGTATTTTAAAGAGTGAAACATAGTCGTTTTTTGTAGCCAAAATGAGAATGGAAACCAAAAATATTTAAAAATAAAATAGGAGGATTAAAATCGTGAAAATACTAAAATAGGAGGGTCAAAAATATAATTTAGCCATTTTTATTTATAATTTATATTTTCAAGTTTTATGTGTTTCTTTTTGTTTTTGTTATTATTTTATTTTTTTCTTTTATTTGTTAATTTAGTAGAATAGGACTTGTCATTCCACTATTGTAGTTATCTTTGTTTTTAAAAAAAATTATATGATACGTGATAAAATAATATAATATGTTTTGGTAATAAGATGTGATGATATTTACTATTAATTTAAATTTAATTAATATTGATATTGTATGAATTAATTTAAGGAATAAAAATTATATTGTTTTAGTAAATTCATAATATTGAATGTGTTTATATTATAATAATTTAAAAGTCTTAATTAACTTTTAAAGTTGATTGTATTGAAGAGAATAATATTAATATTTATTTTTGTTTAAAATTATGGATCAAATAGACATTGTGAGAGATTTAAATGTCTGCCATGTGAAATATGAGTGACTGGTATAAGAAAACGATATATATTTTATAGTGTTCCATATTAATATAATAAATGTATGGCATTTAACATGATTATATGATTTTTAAGAAATCAGAAAATATAGTATTAATTTTTTGTAACTTGACATTAATAATTTCACCATTTCTTATGTGTTGCAAATTATAGACTTAAACATAATTTAATAATTTAATTATAGATTAATATATTATTATATTATGAGTTTAATAATTAATGAGAAATAATATACACAAATGATTTAATATAAAACTTTCTTATATTATTATATTATTCACGTAAATATAACACATCTTTTAAATTAAAAGAACATGTATAAAATAATAATATAAAACTATAATAAAAATTAATAAAAATTAATTTATTGTTAAAAGAAGTATATTTATTATAATTTTAAAATATATTCGATTATAAAACTACATATTTGTTAAAAGAAATATATTTACTAAATTATATAATTTTATTTAAAACAATATTTGAGATAAAGAATGAAAATTTGTTTGTTGGTCAAAATATATTGTTGTCTTAATTCTTAAGAAAAGAATGAAAATGTTTAATAGCATATATTTTCTAGGTATTATTATAAATAACAATATTTTTTTTTATTCATTGAACATTTAATATCTGATATATAATAATATCCAGATACATCAATTGTTTAATAAAAAAAAAACTTTTTGCTGTTTATAAGACTAGAGGATGTAAGATGATACTATCACCATATAAAACCGCTCAGCTTACTTAAATCATCATTCTTCAACAATAAACCAATGTCGCTTTCCGAAGAACTTATCACAGAAGTCTTATCAATCCTTCCTGTCAAATCTATTTTGCGATTCAAATGTGTCTGCAAGCCATGGGAATGTCTCATCTTTGATCATTTCTTTGTCAAAAAACAACTTCATCAATCGCAAAAACAAAACAAACATCTTGCGTTGATCGTGTGCAGGCCTTTCACACGTCGCGGAGAATATTCTTACGACAGGGACTGTTGTGTTGTACCCTTTCCCCTCAAAACTTTACTACTTAACAATCCATCCATAACCATTCCCATCCTTCCTCATCAAAGATTGAGATATAAGCGTTGTTTCCGAGTGATCGGTTCCATCAATGGATTGCTCTGTTTGTTTAATTCTTATAGAACTCATAGAGGTGCATGGGTGCGAAACAGCTGGTTCCGTTTATGGAACCCAGCCACCAAGACATTATCTAAAAAATTAGGCTTAATTACCCATCCATGTGATTATGGCAGTAACTATCTCAGGTTTTCATTTGGTTATGATAAATCAACAAACACTTACAAAGTAGTGGCATTCTGTTCTAATGAGGTGAAAATTTTCAGTTTTGGGGATAATGTTTGGAAAAGTATTCAATGTTTTCCTATAACTCCTTTATATTATGTGGTCTATGTTCGGTATCAACGCCAACGTGTCAACGAAGGTGTGTATTTGAGTGGCACAATTAATTGGTTGGCCATTTTAAACTGTGAATACTTTTACAACTTATACTTTGAAGATATAAATATTCCAAAAATTGATCAAGTAGTGATTATTTCGCTCAACCTAAACACGGAGACATACCGGCAGTTGCTTCCCCCGTGTGGTTTAGTAGATGTCACATATTTTTTGCCAACTATTAGTGTGTTGAGGGACTGTCTTTGTTTTTCGTACCATATTAAGACTAATCATTTTTCTATATGGATGATGATGGAATTTGGAGTCCAAGAGTCTTGGACTCAATTCCTTAATATTAGTTATGCAGATCTTCAAATTGATTATGAATCCCTTCGATATGGTTTTGACTATCTACTGCATCCACTAGGCCTTTCTGAGGATGATGACACAATAATACTATCAAGCAATTATGAAGAGCAAGCCTTTATCTATAATTGGAAAGAAAATAGAGTAGCAAAAACTAGAATTACCAACCGTGTATTGTGGATGTTTTCTCCTACTTATATCGAAAGTTTGGTTTCGGTCGATGGTTGAAAGTAAGTCTTTGTTCATTAATTAATTTGTTTGAATTTATGTTATTGTTTTATGTTATTTTATGTTGTTTGAAATCATTGTCCTCTCATAATACTAGACTTCCCGTGTATTACTTTTATGAAAGCTTGTTAAATGATCATATGTAAGTTATTCTTTCGTGTTTGATAATATTAATTATGTTGAATAATTTTTATTATTTCTTAAAGTATGCAATTTTTAGAATTATGCATTCTTTTTCCCATTGCCTTTTGACATCTCTCTAATGTGTACTATATGTCAATTTTGAACATAGGACAACAACCCCAATTTCAAGCACATTAAGCATTATTGATGGTTGCTCGGAATATGATAAGAAGAAAGAAAAAAGAGAGAGAATTATGCTGGAATTTATGGTCCTCTTGTTGTTGTTTTTTTGTTTCTTTGAGACCTTTGCAGAAATTTAGAGAATTTGTCACTAACTATTTAGGTTTGTTTGTTTCTGTAATAATTTGTGTAAGGATGTAAAACTTTATACTACCTCTAGTTCTATTTATAAAAAAAAGTTCATCTTTTAAATACATTGAATAAATAATATATCTGGATAATATATTGTTTGGATACATTATTTATTCAAAGTATCTAAAAAATGAATTTTTTTCTTATAAATAAGACCAGAGGGAGTAATAGATATTCTTGCAGTTACATAGTTTAATAATATGTTTCTTGCTCACCCTTGCATTCTTCTATGAATACTATAAGTTGAATAACCTCATTTTCTATCAAATTTCTGGCAATTACATCGTAAAGTGTTATGTGCAAGTTTTCAAAATGTTGCAGAGTGGTAATTGTTTGTCTGTATTGAGATTACCAGTTTACCACCACCTCAATTTTATCATCAAGTTGTCTTTCTTTTACTGTTCCATGTTACTCTCCAAATATAATATTACTTATTATTATTATTCATATACATTCCCTTGAAGAAAGAAGTTTGCAAATAAGTTTAGAAAAGATGCACCTTGATAATCAAATGTTTTATCTATTGGCAACACAAGTTCTTTCTTCAACTTTAGTTTGGAATACTATTTCACATTTTGGTTACAATGACCAAACTCCTTTTCTTGTGGGTTTTATTCGACATTTTCCCATTACTTTGGAATAAATAAAGATCGATGACGACTTCATTGTTATTTCGAGCATGCAACAACAAGTTGTGATTTATTCAATATTGCAACTGCAATGAAATTTATTACAAAATAGGGGTTACTCCCTCTATTTATAATTGAGCTTGTTTGCGCCCAAAACTAAATCCCAAAATTATAAAATCCCAATAGCTATTTTAGACCTAAGTCAAAATATTGTGCGACGCAACTTGCTTTGATACTTTGACATCTAGTACAACTTGACACACATACACTAGGTTAATTTCAACACACCCTTGTATCAGTCGAGCAACATGCTTCTTCGCCACAAGGGATTAATATCTCAAGACACCACCTAATTAGTTGTGTCTAAGCTATCTACATTCGTCATAGATCTTAACTTCTTAAACACTTTAACATAAACTCTTTTTGTAATGATGTCTACAATCTGATTCACAGTTCTGCAGTGTTCCGTGTTCATCTTTCCAACTGCTACCTACTCACAGAGGTAAATGAACCTTATTTTGAGGTGTTTACTTCTGCGATGTACTATCAAATTCTTCACCAAATTCTTCACCAAATTGATAGTTAACATGATATCGATCTTCATGGTAATTGCTCCATGATTCTTCTCTGTTATCTCTTCCACCAAATTCACCATCCATATTGCTTGATATGCACAAATGGAAGCAATTATGTACTCAGTTTCACATGAAGATAATGTCACTATTGGTTCTTTTCTCAAACTCCAACAAATTGGTGCACCACCTCGCATAAACACATAACCAACTTTGGATTTTCAATCCTCAACATCACTACACCAACGTAAGTCGGTGTAAGCCACTAACTTACATTCTTTTCCCTCATCAGTGGAAGGAAAAAATGCCATAGTTGATAGTTTATTTTAGATACCTTAGTATCCTCTTTGTTGTTGCTAAATGTGACACCATTAAATTTTGCATGAATCTACTCGTCATACCTACACTGTATGCTAAGTCAAGCCTTGTGTGAAAAAGGTACCTTAATAATTCAATAAATCTTATGTACTGTGTTGGGTTGACATCCTCTTCGTATGAGTTTTTCGACAATTGCAGTCTTGGTTCAATAGATTTTGAAGTCGAGTTACATTCTTCCATCTTAAATCTCTTTATAATATCACTTTCATATCTTATTTTATGCATCATCAACTATTTACTGCTCTTGTAGAATTTTATACCAAAGAAATATGAAACGTCGCCCAGATTAGACATTTCACATTCCCTTCCAATAACACCTTTGAAGTCTTCAATCTCTTTCTTGTAGATACTGGTTATTAACAAGTCATCTACATAGAGACATATTATAAGTAATTCACTCTTGCTTCTTCTTACATATACTATGTGTTCAGTTGTGCACTTCACAAATTCCTTCTCCCTTAGGAAATTGTCAATCTTCTTATTCCAAGCTCTTGGAGCTTGTTTAAGTCCATACATGGATTTATGCATCATGTATAACTTTCTCTCTTTTACTTGTTTCACAAACCCAACTGGTTGTGCAATATAAACTTCTTCATCTAAGGGTCCATTTAGGAATTCACATTTCACGTCCATCTGACATATATGCTAATTGTTCATTTTCTACTATACAAACAACCAACCTGATTGTTTCAATTATTGCCACAGTTGAAGCGACACGAAAAACACTTGAGCGCATCGCTCTCTCAAGGTAACAATAAAGTCGTCATTGATGTTTATTTATTTCAAAAGAAAGGGAAAAGGTCAAATAAAACCACAAGGAAAGAAAATTGGTCATTGCAACCAAGAGAGGGTTCGGGATTCGGTTACGCAAGGGGAAGGTATTAGCACCCCTCACATCCCTCGTACTTGATGGGAACCATTTAGTCAGTGTATGTTCGTGTATTAGTATGATAGTTTGCAGTATTTTACTTATTAATTAAGAAAGAATAGAAAGAAAAAAGGTTTTTGTTTTTTAGTTTGTTGAGCTCACCAAGATTTCACGTCTTGTGCCTATGTATCCCTAAGTTAAATAGGGAGTTAGTGCTCCGTAGTTCGTCTAAAAAATAAGAGTTTATTGGTTGATTTTAGTAGAATGATGTGTTATACATTTAAAACTTTAAACTTTGACTTTCTTTGCTCGTCCGGGGAGACTTAGTCTCTGTGTTCATTTCATATTGAAATGGCTAAAATTAAGGATGACAAAAAAAAAAACCCATACCCGTGGATATCCGAGGGTAAAACTCATCACAGGCATGGGTATGATGGCTGAATGGGTATCCACGGATAAAATAAATGGATATTTGGATACCCGTTTATTTATGGGTATGTATATGGATTTGATGGTACCCGTAGTCGCGGATATCCGTATTCGTTAATAATTACAAAAAAATACTTAAATATAAATTTGTTTGATAAATTATTATTATTATTATTATTATTATTACTATTATTATTATTACTATTATTATTATTATTTTATTAAATATGATATTGTTATTACTATTATTATTATTACTCTGATAAAAGAAGAAATAAAATGAATATGATTTATTTTTGTTAATATTTATTGTGTGTTAAATTTGAAAATAATTTTTTTGTCTTTAAACGAGATAGACAAATTAGTTATTTAAATATATATTTTTAAATACACACACACACACACACACACACACACACACATATATATAATATCCATGGATACCCGTAAATATCTACAGGTATCTCAAAGTCCACAGACCCATCTAACAAATACACGTATGATATGTGGCGAGTACAAGTATCATATTTACCACACGGGGCGAGTAGTGGAAGACTAGTACACGTGCCCATGGGTACCCATTGCCACCCCAAGCTAAAACACATTCGTCTCTGAAAAAATTCCAGGTCACACAAGGGTGAAAAACAAGTTTGATGAGTTGCTTTTATAGGACACAAGTGTAGGAAGACTATATATGCTCCTTGTATTTGAACACTTACAGAAGGATAAGATATGCACCATATCCCGTTTGTTTAATCCTTTTTATGAAAATAGTAGACATCTTTATTTAGAAGTGTTTTAGTTGGATCACAATTAATCAAATACAAGCCTTGCATCTTGCACTTGATTAATATAAGAAATGATAAGACATGCACCCCTTTCCATTCAACCCTATTTATTTAAGAAAAAGTGAAAAGAAACTCGACGTTGGATCGAAGTTTGAAACTTTGATTATGAAAGTGGTTTGAGAGATTTTGAGTTGATTTGCAAATTGTTTCTTTTTGTACAAGCAAATAATTATATACAAGTTATGAGAATGGGGGTGCATCTTATCAAATAGGGATATAGAGAATAAAGTTGAATGATATCGGGCTAAAGGCCCACTACAAAAATAACTTAAAAATAAAAGGGGATTTCTTATCCCACCATATGTACTTGAAAAGAACCTATAAAAACTCAATTTTACCCTTACGTTCCTAGAAATATATTTTCGAAACATACCTTTTTTTGTTAAACATAAGTTATTCTCGAAGATGCGTATACGGGAGGGAACGATAGTTACATTTTTTTAAATAATGTAGACAGTAGCAACATAAGCTAAAATGACATTGTTTCGCATTGAGGTTACATGTTGTTGGAAACTACAAAATAAGTGCATCACATGAATACAAAGACACACACACATGAAGAGAGAGAATCAAATTACACCTGAAGAGTTACACCATGAGTTACACTCGCTGAAAAACGTCACTTCGAATTAATAGTTTTTAAAATCAACCGTTGGATTGAAACATGTCATCATATAGATCATACCTATAAAGTTTGAGATTAATCTAAAATAATTTACTATGTCATTGAACTACATCAAAATTAACGTTATATGAAAGTCCATTTTGGCGTTAATCTTTGGATATCTTGATCGTATAGTAAATCATTATAGATTAATCTCAAACTTTATAGGTATGATCTATATGATGATATATTTCAATCCAACGGTTGATTTAAAAAAATATTAATCCGAAGTGACATTTTTGAACGGCGTAACTCATTGTGTAACTTTTCGTGTAATTGATCCTCATATATATATATATATATATATATATATATATATATATATATATATATATATATATATATATATATATTGATCGAACAAATCGAATCACGGTAACGATAAATGGTCCTTCGAGCAAGTTGATGATGAGGAGGGGGTGGTGTACCTGCAAGGCACTTCGATGCTAAAGTAAACAAATGATCAAGATGAAAATAAGAGAATATTAGGGTTGTTAGAGTAAGAATGTGATACCCTGCCCTCAAAGATGTGAGGGTTTATATAGGGACCTTAGGAGCGCTCTCATTGGTTGCTATATTTAAGCCTAGATATGCGGACTCATGGATATAACTATTCGAACTAGCCTGGTCAAACCGAGCGAGAGTGCTCGGAAGTAGCCTTTATGTCGACCATATGGAAACATAACGGGCATATCCCTCTATGGGAAGAGTTGGTCTGATCTGCTCGACACCCGTCGAATAGACGGGTTCTGACCGTGTGAAGAGCGGACAGATGCCCTTTAGCGACATTTCGGTCTGTTCGACTCGTTACTAGACTCGAAGAGATGACTTATCCAATAGTCATTCGAAAAATCCAGAATATATATATATACACACACACGTATCTATGAATTTTGAATGATATTAATTTTCATATTATAACTTCTTTGATCTATAAAATTCAACCAAATACATTATAGCATAAATTCAAAATATTTATTATTATTATTAGTAATATAGATTATATATTACATATTTATATTTATTATAATATTTGTTTATTTAAAATGTTATCTGTATATAAACTTTAGCAAACAAACTACCATAAAAAATACCAAGCAACCCTTATCTTTGCTTTTCATTTTTAGACACGTGTAAAATTTTAGGACAAAATTGTACTTAAATAAAAAACACAAATATACATTTAATAAGAATAAAATTGTACTTAATTAAAAAAACACAAATATGCATTTAATATTATAGTTTTCAAATTACCCACACAACTATTTAAAAAAGTTCTTATACATTCTAAAAAAACAGAAATAGTCATTTGTTATTTTTTTAATGTCTTTAATACTCATTTTCGAATTTAAGAACTATTTTTGAATTGACTCGATTCATTATCAGCTATGCTGTTTACTAAACTTTGAAATAATTTTTTTTGTCAATGATATAAATTATTTAAAATACAAAAATACCTTTTTATTTTACTAAAAATATATATTCTCTCTTAGTCCCCTTTATTAATATTTATAATATAAAAATATTTTTTTGTCTCTATTATAATTTATTTAAAACATGAAAATACCATTTTATTTTCTACCGATACAAATTATTTAAAATACATAAATATCATTTTATTTTCAATTAAAAATATATATTCTCCTTCTCATTTTTCTTTAATAATATTTATAATGTGAAAAATACTCTATTATCCTTAGTACAAGTTTTTAAAAGACAAAAATATTCTTCTATATATTTTTAAATTATGTTGTAAAATAAAGTTCTTTAATTTTATTTGTCATGTCCATTGTCTATCAAATGTCTTACATGAAAAAATTATTCAATACTTTAAAAATTTGTATTGTAGTGCTTTGTCAAATATTTACCTTTTTGCAAATTAAACGCCACCCCAATAAAAATTGAATGGATATGTACTTCCTCTCTGTAATAATTTATATACAAAATTAAATTTTTTAGTATATTTAATAATTAATATATATAATCTATATATAAATTACATATATTTCTTATGAAATGTATAAAAAAAAGTTAATTTCACTTCTAAATCATTACGGATGAAATATATGTGTTAATCTCTTAAAATAAGAAAGAGAAAAACAGCTGACCATTATATAAAAATGAATGTTGCGTGTGAAATAATTTTTTTAAAGATAATAAATATTAATGCAATTAAATTGAATTAAATACCATAATATTGACCAGTTTCAATGAACTAGGGAATAAAGCTATGAAAAAATATTTGAGTAGGTTTGGATAAATTAATTTGAAATTTAAGAAATTTTGAAATTTTATAAAATTGAAATGTTTCATTTGAATTTTTTTTATTTTTAAAATTTATTGATTAGATGGAATTTTTGAATTATTTTATTTTTAAAATATAATGACCATTTTACAAAATTTGAAAAATTATTAATAAACAATTTAACTTTTAAATTATAGAGTAATCACAAATTATTTATTTTTGGTGTCATTTGAAATTCCTTAAATTTGGCTTGAATAAAATGTTTCATAAAATTTAAATCATTTTAAAAATTCTTTATTTTTTTTATGCAAACAATAGATTTTGATCAAATCATTTTAAATTAACTCAAAAATTTAATTTCCCTGGTTAAAATATTTCATCCAAACACACTCTTAAGGAATGGATTAGACGCTTCCACCAAATTTTTTTAGTGATTATATATCTTTGTATCTTTATATTTAAAAGGTTAATGAATAAAATAGAGTATATCTTTGTTGTTAGGGGCAATTTGGAGGAGGGAGTATACATGAAATACACCTTTATAAGAGTTACATCATATATCCACCAAAATTTTTAGTGAGTTTCTTAACCCGCCACATACCTTCTTGTGCACCATGTAAATTTTCTAAAATCTTAAAAATCGGAAATATATTTCTAGTTCGAACCCTATATCATAAAAATCACGTTGAATAGAGTTTGGTGTAAACCAGAAGTATACTTCCGATTTTAAACTATATGTAAATTTTAAATAAAGCGTGTATGTAAGACCAAATTTGAAATAAATTCTTAATATTATATTATTTAGTTTGGAATCGGAAATATATTTTCGGTTTTCACCAAAATATTTCAAAATATGATGCGAATTGGAAATAAACTTCCGATTTCTAAGGGCATTTTGTGGTTTCTATGGGGTGTGCCACACCCTCTGGGGTGAATTAAAAAATTCACAAATTTTAAAGTGATTGATGTGTGTACTCTCACTTATAAAATATTCTCTCTTTTTTAATCAATGTAGAATATCTTTCTCATACCTGTTTCTCAATATTTATAAATTATAAATATTATTTGATATATGTCTGTATAAAGTTATAATGAATAAAATTTAGTGATTATATTTCTTTGTAAATTGCAAAATGTTTGACTTTAGATTATGTTTGACTTTATTTTGATAGATATAATGGAGAAGGAACCGTAAAGTTTGATCATTTTAATAAATACAACCGTGTTGACTCTTCCGCAAGTAAAACTAAAAGTCCATCCACTAAACATCCCATTTGCTTTCTAGAAATGGATTGGAATTTCAATCTTTTGAAATGTTCAAACTCAAACGTCAACCACATAACATAACTAATTACTACGTAGTATTTCATCATCTCAAATTCTCAACCACAACACCTACCCATCAATATAAATACACACCCCTTCACCAGCTGATTAAATAACTCAAATTCACTCCAATACCTCTCATGATGATGAAAAACATGTCATTAAACATATCAATAGCAACACTTGCTATTGCCTTTTTTGTTATGATAAATGTGAGTGCTCAAAATTGTGGGTGTGCTGAAGGGGTGTGTTGCAGCCAATATGGTTATTGTGGAAACACTGATGCATATTGTGGCACAGGGTGCCAAGAGGGTCCTTGTAAAGCAGGAAATATTCCACCTAGTACTCCTAGTCCTAGCAATGATGTTAATGTTGCTGACATTGTCACACCAGAATTTTTCAATGGTATAATTGATCAAGCTGACTCTAGTTGTGCGGGAAAGAGCTTCTACTCAAGAGCTGCTTTTCTTGATGCACTCAATTCTTATAACCAGTTTGGTAGGTCTGGTTCTTCCGATGACTCCAAACGCGAGGTTGCAGCTGCTTTTGCACATTTCACACACGAAACTGGACGTAAGTATTCAATAAATTTCATGTTCCTTAAATCTTAATCACAAATAATCTTATTTTTCTTGAGTAATGTTTATGAACACACACATAACATATGTGAAATGTTGATGCAGATTTTTGCTATATAGAAGAGATTGACGGTGCATCAAAGGACTACTGCGATGAAACCAACACAGAGTACCCGTGTGTCCCTAACAAAGGATACTACGGCCGTGGACCAATCCAATTATCTTGGAACTTTAACTACGGACCAGCAGGAAAGGATAATGGTTTTGATGGATTGAACTCTCCTGAAACAGTGGCTAATGATCCTCTAGTGTCCTTCAAGACAGCTTTATGGTATTGGATGCAAAATGTTCACCGTGTTGTTAACCAGGGTTTTGGTGCAACCATTAGAGCCATTAATGGTAAACTTGAATGTGATGGTGCAAACCCCAACACAGTTAAGGCTCGTGTTGATTACTACACTCAGTATTGTAGTCAATTGGGTGTTGCTCCTGGTGATAATCTTACTTGCTAAGCTACCAAGCAAAGCAATACAACACATATAGACTATAGTACAGTATTTGATTTGATTTGATGAATTTATACGCAGTATGAATAAACGATAACAATTCAATGAATAAATGTATACACAATTCAATTTCTCCTTTTACAATATCTTAAAATGATACCATATATTAATTTGATTATTGTTATTGCTTTTCAGAATATACTCATGAGTTCAATTTACTTCTAAACAAAAGAGGAAAATAGTAAGTATATTAAAAAATACAACATTAGAATTAGAATTCAATCAAGCGGATAAACCTAGAAAAATAGAGAGAGCAACACCGAGGGAGTAAGCTCCAACGAAAGTCCCAAGCAGTGCCGGACCGGTGCGAGCGGCGGCACTTATTCCAACGATTCCGGCTACACCGACGGGAACTCGTAAGAGAAGCGCTTTGGTGGCGGAGGACACGACGGCGTCGGTGTATAGATAGCGAGCCCATTCTTTGAAGAGAGGGAGTCGGAGGACGTCGTTGAGGTCGTGATCGGGCGGCGAGACGTGGCGGAGGGCGGAGTGGACTTGAGTGCGACCGGGAGGGGAGGGGAGCCATTTGTGGATGAGTGGAAAGTGAGAATCGGAGAGGATGGTGTGGATTTGATCGGAAGCGGTTTTGAGCTGGTAAGGTAAGACTCCTTCGAAGGTGTGGTCTGTTAGGGAAAGAGATTGCGAGAAGACTGAGTTGCAGGCTGAGTCAAATTGAGTCGAGTTCTGTAAAGTGTTGCTCACTCGCTTTGATGCCGATAACCCCATCTTTCTCTCCGATATTGGATTGATGGACTTTGATGATTATCGCTACTCTCGTGATTATTGATTCACTTTACTTAATAAATATATATACAACTTTATACTTCACGTCATCTTCTCTTTCTTCCGTCTAATAATTCAACACACATTCAACTTTTATTCATTACTAACGCCTCTCCAAGATGATACTCAGAGCAACCGTATCAATATCCCGAACAACGGTGCTTTTCCCAACCCCAATTTCAATCAACAACAACCCAAGAAGAAGCAAAGCAACAACAGTCGTGTGCGGTCTTCGTTCATCCAAAATCAAAAGGCCACCGTCCATGGGTATTTCGAAAGAAAGCGTTCACGTTATTCACGCCCTCAAACTCGCCAAAAATTCCGACCAAAAACTCAACCAAGTTCTCAACTCAAAACTCCTCCGACTCTTGAAAGCTGATGTCTTAGACGTTTTGGCTGAATTGCAGAGACAAAACCAACTCCATTTATCTCTCAAGGTAACAAAATAAACAACTTTTTTGTTATGCACTTATAGAATAAGTCATTATAAGATAAATGGTTATAATTAGAGGGTAAATGTAATTTTACACCATCATTCCATAGAATTATAACAATATGCTATTGCATATCAGTTTTTCTAACGCTTCTGATTAGTTGACGGTGTAAAAATATTTTTGTCAGGGCATACTCTTTTTTTTCTTACGATTCAAATTAAAGTTAATTTTAGTGGTTATAATGAAGTTTAGGTTTTCGAGTTTATTATTGGTGATGAGCAAGCTGGTTATAATGATACATTGGTGCTGTCTTTGTATTCTGACATGATACTGGTGTTGGGGAGGAACAAGATGATTCAGATGGCGGAGGAGATGTTCGATCGGGTGGTGGAGAAGGGGTTGAAACCGGATACGAGGTTGTTTAATGAGATGATTGGGGTTTATTTGCAAGATGGTAATATTGAGAAGGCAATGGAGATTTACGGATCAATGAAGGGTTTGGGTTCGGGGTGTTTGCCTGATGAATTGACGTTTACGATATTGATTAAGAGTTTGATGAAGAGGAGAGAAAATAAGCTTGTTGAAAGTTTGAAAAAGGAGTGTTTTGATTATGTTAATGAGCCTGATAATTTTGTTCGGGAAGTTCAGCGGACACATGTAAGGTTTCAAATTCAAATGGTGATATGTTATACAAATGTTGTTTTGTTTTTCTATGTATATGCTTAAATGTGGTTTTCTGTTTGTTTCAGGGAAAACATGTCAATCTGGTTGTGTATTGAGATTCTAGTGTACTGGTTAATTGAAGAGATGCTGCTACTTTCAATATTCCACACATTTGAACCTCAATTCAAACATTATTTGCCAATTTGGTTGTAATGATGGCATATTCGAACGCGTTAGACACTAGTGGTTTTGGCATGGTTAGGATGGCGAAACTTGCAATGTATTTGTACTTTTGATTTGAACAATCATATATAGTTGTGTTGTTGAAATGTTGATGAGATCATTTATACTTTTCGATTTGAAAAAATAATAGCTTCTATCTCTGAGTTTATTTTTGAACTTCCTTTACAAGATATTACATTGCAAAACAAATGTAAAATTGGTTTTAGAAAAATATTCATCTATAGGAAACAAGCATCACACACCAAAGGGGAAGAGAGTCTAATGGAATGAGGAAAAGACTGAAAATAGAAAAACTAAATACAGAAACTTAGAATTGACATTTAGGTAGCAAAATGGCTAGGAGAGTTGTTGAACATGCTGTGCCACATAAACGCGCGAGAGAGTACCATCTCGAGCTCCTGATCAGTCCAGTTCTGAGTTGGAAGGTGTTGAAGAAACATTACTAACTCTTGAAAATCAAGCTTCCGAATTTCGTCTGACCACTGAAAAAACAATGATAGCGCTCAGAGAACATTTACTTCTCTACTGTATAATAATTTGCTAAAAGAAATAATATACAAAAGCATCATCTTGTTATGCACTACAGACTCACCGTAAGAAGAAAACTCGCAAATATATACACAAGGAAGTCTGGTAAGGCATCTCCTTCGGCTAGATATGTGTCCCAAAGGCGCGTGACAAGTTGGAAGGGTATCTGAAAACATAAATCAGACATCAGACTTAAAAAGCACCAACGCTGTAGAAATTTGTTAAACCTGTAAGGAAAAAAATCAAAGCAAACCTCGCGGATTAGAAGACAGTTGAACCAGCGGAAAGCAAATTGAAGAAATTCCAGTCCCTGATTCTCCATATGGCTTGAAACAGGTTCTGGTGCAACTCAAAGTTTCAGTATCAGATTGTATACGGACATATACAAATAGTAATATATCGTATAATCGTGTAGTAATAACAAACACAAAAAATTAGTTGGATTGGTAAAACAAATGCAGATCCAAATCTCAATCCCTATGCAAAAATAGGGTAATTAAGTTCATATTTAAAGAAAATACACTAGGCCTGAGAAAAAGGTTACCATCAATCCTCCTGACCAATTCCTTCAACTTAAAAACAAGCCTTTGAATTCCCGGTTGAGCAAATGTGTAATGGTCTTGCATACCATCAAGCAATTTCGACAAGCACCAATAGCAGTCACCCTCTACATTAGAGATTTTATCTGAAGATAAATCGGACATTGTCCAATTCTCTATGCTTCCTTCTAAATATTCAGATAGGAAAACAACAAAAAATGGCGTGACAAGGTCATTTATCCCCTGAACATATCCACTTGCTGGATGCCGAATGGCCCTGGCAGAAGATGAGGAAATCATGTAAAATAACTACGATAATAAAAACTTAAATTTTGCAAGCAAAAAAAGCCACTTTTTGACCTAAGAAAAAAAATTAACAACAAAGAACACCGGCATGAAAATAATATCAGGACCAGAAAAACAGTTATCTGTAATATACCACGCGTAAAGAATACGCTCCAGTGATTTTTGAACTTGAGGTTGTTGGAAGAATGAAACATCAGGTACAGTTCTTGGACAATCAACGCAAATCTACAAAAGGTTAACAAAACATTAAAAACAGAAGAATGTATTTTTGTACACATTCATGAGTGGCATGTGTATAATCAAGGATACCTGGCGAAGCATGCTGATCTCATCATCTGAGCGTTCTGTATCAGGAATATCATAATACTGAGAAACACAATCAAGATACTCGAGCCGCTTCCTTCTCAAAACCCCCTCCCTTCTATCTGAATTAGTTGGTGCATATCCCTGTTGTCAGTTCATCTTTAAATTTCAAGAAGAAAAATGATTATCTATAGGGCCAAAACCACTTATTTTTATTTTTCAAAATCTTCTGCATGATCTCATTTGAAAGCAATTTTTAAATAAGCAGAACCAACTCTCCACGAAAGAATAGTTTTGCAACCCACCCTACCCTAAATGATTTGTTTATATATCACCAAAATATAACAAGAATACATATACCCTAATAATTTATAATCTGAACTCCAAAATCTATTATTATTGTGCTTCTTGAAGATCATATAGCTTACCAAGAGAACTCTCCACACTGTAGGACGCATATAATCTGGAACACCACTCCAAGCTAATTCACGCAATTTGTCTACAGGATAGTTAAGGAAGAAAATTATGGTTTGCATAACAGTTTACCATTTGAAAACTGGAAAACTAAATAAATAGTATCGAGAGATAATTGCTTTGACATAAGCAAACATGAATTGGTAGAGGCTTGACCTCTTCACAATCAACAGTATTTTGGGCCAAAAATCGAGAATGAAAGATACTCACTCAAGCTGTAAACTTTTCTTTGTGTGTTATGGCTTCGTGTTGAGATAGGAGCATATATTTACTATCCGTTGTTTGAGCATATAAATCAATAACAACCTTAAAAAGGACATATAGATTGTTTATGTCTGATTATGCTAAAGCAGTAAATGGTGAGACGGCGACAACAACAACAACAACAATCAAGCCTTATCCCACTAAGAGGTGTCGGCTACATTGATCAACTTTTGCCATAATGTTCTATTCAGGACCATGCTTCTATCCAAATCGTTAATCTCAAGATCTTTCTTAATAACTTTTCTTAGTCTTTCTAGGTCTTCCTCTTTCTTTTCTCCAGTTGTTTGACTTCTCTCCATCTGATCTACTCTTCTTATCATAGAATCTACAAGTCTTTTCTCTACACGCTCAAACCACCTAAGTCTATTTTCCCTCATCTTCTCTACTATAGGCGCTACCCCAACACTCTCTAATATTTTTCATTTCTAATCCTATTTTGTCTAGTCTTACCACACATCCAACGATACATCCTCATCTCTGCTAGACTGCTACGTAAATTTATACACAATGACTAAAAAGCAAATCTAAGTTCAAATAAAGCTCGACAACCAAAAAACTGGAAGCAAGAAAACATCAAGCTATTCATAATAGCAATGTTTCAGTTTTTCTTACGACTTACATCGTAGAACAGTATGTACGCTTATCTGGACATACAGCTCAGAATCACATATGAATGATATGAGGAATGAGTCAATAAGTACTATACAAGAAAATAGAAATACAGAAGTTAAATTTTTACCTAATATAACCATTGTTCCAGAAAGAGCCTTTGTGAACTTCATAACTCTTGCAGAATCCGTAGCTCTAGCACCCATGGAAGTTTTCCGAACTTCCTCAGACGGATTCTCTACATGCGATGTCGATGTTTTTGATTTACTATCACTAGTAATACCACCAAATGATTTGCTTCCACTTCGAACTTCCTCCTGTGTAAATAGTAGAACTCACACTTGATGACGTGCTACCGATCAGTCTTATAGACATACATAACATGACATAACATAAATAACCACAAACTATGAATACAAAATTCACCTCTACTGTCTCAATTGCGCGATTACTTGTACCGGTATCACTATAACTCCTTTGGAAAGTCGGCGAGTATAAGCTTGAATTATCGATCGGATCCCTCGGGCTCAATAATATTTTACCAGGAATACTACGACCCTTGAGTAACCTTAACAAAGAAAGAACATGACAAACATATAAATCTATAAACCATAAGCCAAACAAATTGTTCACAAAACTAGGAAGATGCTATTCAATTTCGATACATGAAAATTAGGGTTAATTTAATTATCAGACAGACAAATTATTCAAATGATTCAAAATCATTGATCTTAATGTTTGATTGAACAATCAACAATTGAAGATCAACAAACAAATCGGGCAGTGTAATTGTCGAGATCATGAAATGCTGATAATTTAAGAGGAATTGGGAAAGAGAAAAGAAAAGAACATATACCCTTGAACATTTCTGAGGGTTTGGTTGAAACGAGAATCGAGGATTCCTATGGTAGTGTCTTTAATGTTGTTGTTGTTGTTATTGTTGTTCATGGTTGTTGAATTGAGAGCTTAGAAGTGATGAGTAGTGAATGAGTGAAGCAAGCAAGGAAGGAACATCATCAACACTCAACCAACCAAAATAACATCCTTTTTCATCAATGCTACTACAAAATTTCTCTTTCATTTTCTTTTACTTTTGCTTTTGTTTGATTTTTTTTTTTTTTTTTTTACCTTACTTGAATAATTTTATAAATTATCTCTATTATTGTTGTGTTTTAATATGTATTTTGTTCTAATTTAATTCATTATTACAATTTGATCATTTCAATTTTATGTATATTTTTTTGGATTAAATATGTTTTTTGTTCCCTACAAATATTTCGATTTTAACTTTTAGTCTCAATTAAAAAAATAATATATTTTAGTCCTTACAATTTTTTGATGCCACGTAGCTTTAGTCCTAGTTGTTTTTTAAAATTTTGAAAATTGTTTAATTACCCTTAAACTTTTAAATTTTAAAATAATTTTTTTTCATGTATGTTAAAAACACTATAACATTTCTTTACCAAATTTTAAAATGAAAAAAATTAAATATGAATTTTTTAAATTTTAAAAGATAATGATAAAAGTAATGAAAATTTCAATTTAGAAATTAAATTTTGAGTTCTTTTTTTTCAAGAAACGTTTTATAACGTTGTCTATAAAATAATCATTTAAAATTATGTGCATAATAATTTTATAATAACCATTATGCGAAAGTAAATTTATGAAGGACCAAAATTGCTATTTAATCCTATTTTTTATATCAGAGGAGAATGACATGAAATGAAAGACGCTCTGGATAAATATGCGTTAGCAGGATCATGTTATTAGCAATTATAGATGGATTGTGAGATTTGGAAATATTGGCAATTTTTTTTCCATCTTACAATTTTTACTCTTTTTGTCAAATCCTAATTTTTACTTCTAAAATTCCACCTATCATATTGCTTACATGTAATCAAATGACATTCTCCTAGCACCACCACCAAAACTCAACTTCTAACCTTCTCATTCTTCTCCATTGAAAATTGGCCACAAGTCAACGATTTGAATGCAGATCTCGTTATTTCTTCAAACTTCAATTGAATCCGTAAGTGCAGTGCAGGTCAATTTCACAAATAATGAAAGTCAAACACAAGATGAAAGAATGAACACATTCAATAAAGAAAGGGGAAACTCGTGTTACAGCCATTTCACATTGGTTTGCCCCTAAAACTGGCTGAACATTTCATTTCCCAGGGTCTGGCAATGGATCTTACGTAGGTTTAAATCACCTCAAAAAGTTAAATAACTTTACAAATAATAATAAGATTGCATCAATGGAAAGAGCACATTTAAAGAAATGGAATTTAAGGTCCAAAAAAACATAGGCAGACATGCAATATTACATTCATTCTGGACACAGTCTACTTAGAAATAGCGGCGTCCTGCATATTCAAAGTAAACAATTACAAGGTATAAAGGCAGGGATAATATCTCATCATCTGAAGATCCCACTTCTAGTAAAACCAAGAACAAATATTGGCAAAGAAAAATAGAAAACTGCCATTAAATCTAGGATATACATGAATTCTGCAGCTTCAGTATCTTCATTTGAAATGCTGATGTTTCTCTCTTTTCTTTAATGTACTTGAACACACTTACTACATTCGTCAAATCATTCACTGGTGTCATTTCCCCAGACATTGTCCCAAGAACCACTTGGGGCAGTCTTTGCTCCCTCAATGTAGTTCATGTTTCCAGAAGGATGTTGTTGTTGTCCGTGAAATGGATGTCCATTTGGACCTTGCGGGTTAACCTTCTTTGGCTTAGTTTTGACCCCAAGCAATCGCAACACAAATCTAGCTAGCTCTCCATATAACATGCCGGAGCGATCAAACAGCTGCGGCAAGCACCAAGTGATTGTCTAAAATTAGAATAACTAATAAATCGAAACGAATATCGCACAAGGTAAAATGAGTGCATTCATGTGAAATACTGAAATAACAGATCCATCAAGCAGTATGTGCTTAAAATTTAAATTGGATTTTTTTTGGTTATTTTCATATCTTTTCTTCTGAACAGCACGAAAGAGTTGCTTTTGGTTATGCCTGAAGATGCTGTTATACATCATGCATGAAGGGTATAGCCTTAAAATGTTTAAATCTAGAGAAGTTAACACATTACAAATCAGGTGTCAGCTATGACGTCGCTTGTGCATTCATATAACTTCTTGATTCAATGATTCTCTTAAATTGATTCCACAAACCTCAATTAGCATTATACAATTTATATCCAAAAATGTCGTATCCAAAAACTATCCCTTTATCGTAATTTGACACCAGATATTATGCTACCTAAAAACATCCAAAGGTTAACAGTTTCACCATATACTTTTAAGACAGTTTTCCAATATTAAAAATTGATTTGTTAAATAAACTAAATATCAAGCTCACGGGCCTACATAACCTCCTAAAACCATCTTAGACTCCACATGTAGACTTGCAAGAGTTTACTTAATACAAAAACAACGGATAAAACATCTGTCAAAGTACATAACACAATTTATCATGAGTATAGTAAATATTTAAAACTAAGTAAATCATAAATCAAATGATAATAATGAATTTGTAAGCAATCATTATATTAAATTGAGACAAGTTCACAGCCAACACAAATGCACAAATCACAAGGTTCAAAATTACTAGCAAGTGAAGGTTGGTGGGGCTTGGTTCCCCAAGCTCATCAGAGTTGAATTTCTTTATCACGAGATTGATAACCATAAAATAACATCCAAAATCAGTCCTTGTTTAAGCTTCAGTGTTTCACCAAAGCAAAAAGTTTCACAACAATTCAAAACACACAAATAGAACATATATGACTTCATTTTATGACTTTAATTTCAATCTTTAAACCATAGAAGGTGGATACACAATTAGCAAATAAACAAATCACAAGTGAATGACGAACACCAAACCTGGAGCATTGCGGTCATGAACAAATGGAAAGCCTGCGTGTTCTGGTCTATGAGTATTGATATCCGGCCAAAAAAATTAACCACACCTTGCATCTGACATTAGAGAGGAAAAAGGTTCAACATGTGCCATGCATATTTTTGGACAACAAATAATAAAAAATCAATATTCATATTAAAATAATCCAAAGGGAATAAAAAAGAGAGATGCAGCGGCACACAACGGTAAGACTAAGCAGAGTGCACAAAAATGTACCTAAATACAAATATACAATGTCCATGATCATATGCAACTTAACTAACTGGATATACTTCTATATACAAAAAGTTTCATTACAGGCCTTTAATATGATTAAAGTTTCTATTGTGTACTGTCTCACGTGGCTCACAAGGCAATCCGAACTATATCCTATGAAATTTCGACTTTTGCTCACCAACATGCAATGACAAAATATATCGTGCTCAATACAGTTTAATTTGGAAATTTAAGAGAATTTGATCTAGTGCTGACTGAACATCACAAATATGAGAGATGTCAGCGATAAATAATTATATGTATCCAGTTAAACAAAATGGGCCAAGCATTGGCCGTGGTACATGGTTATCAATAATCCCTATGGAAGAAAAACAAAGTTCCGAAAGTGATCATATGGCTCACCACACGCAGCATAGAAATCCAAAATCCTGGAGGGGATGGAGGTTCATTATATGGATTATTAGGATCTTGATCACCATAAGGACCAACTCCCATACCATAACCACCCATTTGACCCCCAAGGCCACTGTTCCCATACATCCCACCCCCTCCATACATCCCAGATGACCCATACATTCCACCGCCATATCCTCCTCCTCTGTACATACTGTTCCCATACATTCCACCACCATACATTCCTCCAACTCCTCCTAACCCGCCACCATAAGAAGATCCATACATTCCTCCAGACCCATATCCCGAATTATAATTCATTGAAGACCCATATCCTGCATATCATAAAAAACAAAAATTAAAATGCTTGATATAGGCAAACAATGAAATAGGCAAATAATGAAATAGCCATACATACTCACCGCCTAACGTGCTGCCTCCGTAGGCTGTATTCCCATAATTCTGCTCCCACGGCCTCGCGGGAACAGGTCTGGCAAGAGTACTCCGGTTGACAGCTGCATTTCTGTCAGCACTAGTAACAATCTCCCCAGGCTTTGCAGTCCGGGAAGCCTCAACAACATCACTTGTGCTTCCACCTGATGGCGGTTTAAACGGTGCACCGGGTCCCGATGAAGAACCCGCCCGTTCCCATGGTTTTGGGGGAGGATTACTTCCTGAAATATTGCAAAAAAAAAAATCCATTTTCAATCTTAAACGATTAATCAAAAACATAATGGAAATAATTGTAATTAATCGAGACGAAAACCCTAATGGAGAATTGTGAAAATTGAGTAATCTTATGATGAATTGATGGATGGAAAAAAAGGGGAAAGAGATTGAACCTGATGGTTGAGAATTGGAAGCCATGGATCAATGAATTATTGAAGAAGGGGAAAAATTCATGTGTGGAATTGTGAAAACCCTCTTTTGAGAGATGGTTGGATATAGAACAAAAAGGGGGAAGAACAACGACAATTGCTTACGTCATCATCGATCATATGTTCTACACTCGGTGGATGGGTAGGTCCCACCAGCTGCCAATCTTGAATCACGTTTAATATTCACATTTCACACCAATAAAGACAACAATTAATAAATTTATTTATCTTGTTAATAATATAGTAAAAGACTAATTATTATGTATTATTAGTATAAAATACGTTTTTATTGTTTTTATTATTTTCTAATGAAAATATAATAATTATAAAAAAAAAATTAAATAATATTTATTATATTTTATTAAAAAATAAAAAATTATATTTAAAGAACGGTATATAAAATTTTTTTCTTACTATTTTATTATGAATCGAATATTAAAAAAATTATTATATTTAATTTAGGATTAAATATACAAATCTCCTTGTAGTTGTAATGTTAACGAATTTTGATTTTAGGCCTTAGTAAAGTTTTTTTTTATAAAAAGAATTTCAACTTATGTTATGTAGATTTCATCGTAGAACTCCTGATGGACCAAGTAACATGGAATATTCACCCATTATTTTTTGCATGGCATTTTGTTATATTTTTTACCAAATAAATGGACACATATTGGACAACATGGCATAAGTTATCTTAAAAATTAGGGTTTTTTCCCAATGTTATCTTCTTCTTCGTCACCTTCATTTTATGTGTTTCGTGTTGTTCCACCATCTTCTTCGTGTTCTTCCCCCCATCATCTTCGTAGTTGTCTACCAACATTTGGGTATGGATGGGAGCAAGTCTTCCTCAACGAATGATGTTAGAAAGGGCCTACCAATATGCACGTGCAACTCAACCATGAAGATGTGGGTCTTCAACTCACTTGAAAATCCAGGCAAAAAATTCTGGAAATGTAGGAATTTCATGGTGAGTAATTTTAAGCATGTAATCATATTGAAGTCGCAATTTCGGTTTATATGTGTTGATCATGTTACAATAAAATTTCAGAATGGTTATGGTTTGTTCATGTGGGACGATTTGGTTGAAGTTAAAGATGGTAATCCTTCCGGATGTTGTCAATGCGAAATGGACAAGACTTACTTGAGAGAATTAGGGAAAAAGATTGTTGAGGAGATCGATATCATAGTAGGAAGGCTTAACAAGTTAGAAAAACTTAAGAGAAAGATTGCAATGGAAAAGAGAAAAAAATTATGGATGATGTTTGTAATTGGTCTGTCCTAGATGGTGTTTACAGTTGTGGTTAAGTTAGTGTAGTTGTTATGTTATCCCTTTCAAATGTAATTGTAATCCAACTATTTTATTATGAATAAAATGTTAAGTTTTGTTATCAATTTCATTTCAATATGTTAAGTTCTATTACATTGTGCTATTATATTGTGTTATTGATATGACTGATACAAATCATATTGAATAAAAGACATGTGTAGAATTGATACAACAAGAACATAGATCAATAGGAACATGGTGCAAAATAAGTTTGTTACATAATTTCAAAATATCACAGCACGAACACATTACAAAATAAAAGAGACATGACAGATGCCCAAAACAAGCACACTTGGTGCATAAGTTTGATACATTACATGACAGATGCCCAACAAAACACAAAATACATAAGTTGCAAAATTACATAACGTAACAATTAATCTCTCATTTTTTTGGTCTTCCAAGTCTTCAAAGACCTGGTTGTAACTCCAAGCTTTGCATCTTTTGAACATGGTTATTTTTTCTTTTCTGGTATGGTAATTGGTTGGTCAGTATAAGACCCATGTCATGTAACTGGTTTTTTGAACTAACTCAAATTGATCCTCTCACCTTGCCTTCTTTTAATGACTGGTTTTTTTCCCTTCCTTCTTTCTTGTTTGCTTTATGTTTGAATCACCACACAAGATCCTGTTTGACTCATAACAGTTAGTAATTTGGCCTGTATATTTTCAGACTTAGTTGGAATAACAGTTCATCAGTTGGGATAGTAGTCTCAGTTGGTCCATCAGTTAGGATAGTAGTCTGAGTCTGCACTTTAGTATGCATTGCAGTTTTTGAACTTGGTGCGGTTTCTGCATTTTCATAAGTTTGAGTCTTCTTACCTTTTCTCTACGCAACCAATAATAACCCAAAAAGATAGATCATTTTAAGAGACTAAGTACACAACTAGTATGAAAACTAATTATCTTTCTTTTAAGTTTATTTAGATCATGTGTCAAGGCCTTGCAAGTCAATGCATTATGACCAAACTTGTCAAATTTGATGCATTGGTATGCAACACCTGGTCTTTTCCTCATTGCCCCATCTTCTCAATTTTCTCTTATCCTGATCTTCCTAAGTCTTCCTGGATCATTCTTGTATGCAGGAGGTTAAGGGGTTCCATTTCAACTTCTGTCCACATGTTTTGTCCATTGATAGGACTTACTAAATAACCATAACACTGTGCAAATTTTCACTTGTATAACAAACATCAACAAATTCATCAGGGTTTTGTTTCCTATAGCTCAAAGAAGCCACATCATGCCTACAAAGAATTCCTACTAATTCCCAAAAATTACAACTACATGACCTTTTAGATATGTCAACAATAAACTCTTGAGTATTGTAGCTATGTGTAACCTGAAAAGTTTCAGCCATGGACCAAGTAGGCAACCAGTGTATACTATTAATAACTTCATTATCTAACCTCCTTCTAGGTATTAGCATCACTTTATTTGGCCCCTTTCCTAGTTTACTAGCAGATGTGGCTAACCAATTCATAAGATATTTTCTTATCCATTCACACATAGTCCAAGATAGGTTTATTCCGAACAACTAGAATGATAGCATTAAAAGACTCTGCTATGCTATTCATCAAAACATCACATTTTGAAAGTATGTAGTTGAGAGACCTTGTCCTTCCATACAACCATATGGAACCATTTAACTCAGCTGCATACCTCCATATGGAAGCACATTGGTTGTCAGCATCACCTTCAATTATTTTCTTTGCAATTAACTTGGCCCTCCATGCTCTTACAACACTTATACCCACCGGAAAATTTAGCCTAATATTCTGCATAATATCTCTTATCCTGGATGTATCACAAGTTTGAATCATATTTACCATATGCTTGGCCACCCACTTTGAGCTTACTGACTTGTTGTTCAAAACCTTATCACATGTATGGGTATCTACAAGTGCTTTTATAGCAAAGGTTTGTTGGTGGTCCCACCCTAGAGCATAAGACTAAAAACTCACATTTAACCTTACACACAACCCTTACCTTGTGGGCCTCGTTTTTTATAAAAGTAATTTCTCTCCCATTTAGCACCGACCACTCCCTAATTGCTTCCCTAAAGTCATTAAGGGAATTAAATTCCATGCCCACTTGAATTTAAAGTATTTATTTAGGTGCTCTTTCTTATACCTTTCACTTGGGCCTTTTATTATCACAAGAGTGATCTGGATCAGAACTATTCAATTCATCACTGTAATATTGGTCATCTTCATCCATACTCTTATTGGGCTTACACAAAATCTCACTAAGAGTTGCATCTTTATTGATAGGCAATGTTACATCTATTCCTTCAAAACCATCAAAAAGAGTAGTGCCTCTATCATCCTCACTGTCATTTAACCCTACAACAATCTTCTCTTCTAACTCATCCACTTCCTTTTTCTCATTAACACAATTAGGTTCCTTATCCCCACGGTCCATTTCCTTCCCCAAAGAATGTTCCACAAATAAATCTCTAGCAATATTCATTGAACTAAAGTACAAAGCAAAATCGACATCATCATCATCATCCTTTCTTATCAAAATAATTCCCTCTTGAATTTCTAAGACTTTTGCCCATACCCTAAAAACTACCATTCTTATACCCCAACCTACTCCCCAATTTTTCAATGTTGTCCATTGTCCAATTCGCAACATGTATCCCAGTTACAGTTGAATCAATCCCCCATTTGTAAATGATTTCATATGGATTAACCCTAACGAATTCACCCCCCGTGATGAATAGTAACACTAAAATGTTCTAAATCGTGTGAATAAATCATACCCACACATAAAAAATGTAGATTTCGTACAACATTAAACCTAGATTTTGCAGAAGTTCATCAATCATCTTACCTGAGACATTAGTATCTTCAATGATAAAAATTATGTCTTCGTTTTCGTCTTCTTCTTCGATTATCCTCGCGTCGTCACTTTTACAATGCGTCTTCATATTCATCTTGAACTGGAGCAAGCTTACGTGTTTTTATTCGCAGTTTTCTAAACTTCTGATGAACGCTAATTCTTCCAAGGGGTATTTGACAATTATATATGTTATATGTCAAATCATTAGTTTGAAATAATAATCCAAAATACATGTGTGTAAACCTTTTAGGCACCGTGAGAGGGTGAATATTCCATGACACTTGGCCAATAGGAGGTTATATGATGAAATCCACATAACATAAGGGGGAGTTTTAAAATTTTTGTACCAGGGACTAAAAACAAAATTCGCTAACATTACAGGAGTTTGTATATTTAACCTTGAATTTATAATATATAACGTACCATATTTTCTAATTTTATAAATAAAAAAAGAATTTATTTAGTTAAAATAATTAGAAGAAATCAATTGATATAGACTGACAGTGTAAAAAAGTTTTATACTATTAATTAATTGTGACCGTTAAAATTTTAATAATATTTTACTTTTATTTTACTTATTTAAAAAATAACATTTATAAATGGTTGTGATGCCCTGAATGTGTAAAGAATTTTACACTGACAATGCATATTAATTAATCTCTAATTAAAATACAAAAATAAAAAACAATATTATAGAGAAAAGAGATAATACACTGATATTATAAAATAATTGTATATTATTAATCAATCACAATCATATTAAATGATAAGTAACATTTAAAATTTAAAAATAATTCAATAATTTGACATTTTATTAGATAATAGTTTAAAACTAATTTACACATCATTATCATATCCATTGCACTCTATATAAAAAAGAAATTAAAACAAAAAACTCATTAAGTTAGTTGAATGGGTACATATGCAAATACATTGATCATAGGGTGTGGTTATTTCAAGTTTAAAAAAATCTGGAAATACGATTTTCAAAAAGCAATATTCTCATTCGATTTTAAAAAAAAAAATTAATTTTTTTTCATTTTAAAAAATTATAATTTTGTCTATGTCATTAACAACATAATTATTTCGTCGCATAATGAATCACTCAGTCCATCATTTCACGTATACCTCTGATTGTGTATTTAAAATAATGAAGTTTAATTAATTAAAAAATAGAATTAGAAAAAATATATTAAAAATTAAAATAAATAATTCATTTTAGACTTTATTTTATTCTATTTGAATTACTTATTATCGGACTGAGGAAAAAATAGCACTGAATATCAAGATTTACTTTAAGACATCAAGGACTCCAGATCAAGATTTACCTCAAGACGTCAAGGAACTATGCCAGATTGCTAGGTTGTTTTTTGGTTTATAGCGCTTAGCATTAAGGCATGTGCATATATAGTGGAAACTATAAATCTCTCCTATCATAACTATGCACTGTACCAGAGTTATTTTATTCTTCCACGTTGGTAAAATGGGTTGGGTCCGTTTGATCGGTCCGTATGACCCGTCATTTTTAGTAGTTTGTGTTTAGGTTTTTGACTCGGTACTTTAAATTGATATGTCCAGTCTAATCCGCTTAAAAAAGCGGACGAAGGCGGATTTTATCCGCGAACTTTTTGTTAAAACTTTTTATTTTTTATTTCGAATTAAAACAAATTTAACTATAAAAATAACACTCTTCTCTCAGAATTATGTTGATTAAATTGTATTTTAAATTATTATACAAACAAATTATATTATAAGTTCAACGTTCTTTTTATAACTTTCTAATACATGTATTGATTGTATGACATGCAAAATTATTAAGTTTGCAATACATTAGTTCACATGTTGTCTTTAGAAATAAATATTGATTTTAAGAAAAGAAAGATTTGATCATTGTTTATCTTATATAAAATTTTAATATAATTCTTTAATAGTTAATTTTTAAATATGATTAGAATTATATGTATTATTTAGTTTTTATTTTGATATTTTTTATTTATTGTGATTGAATTTATTTAGCTATTTCGTTGACATATCTTATAAAACCTTAACAATGTCAATAACTCAATATTGCACTATGTAAATAGGACGAGCCAACTTGGGGTCCATGAAAAAAACTAGTTTCTTACTTGGTTCCAGCAGGATTAAAAGCGCCAGAAAAAGCAGCAGTAATTTCATCCATAGCATCGTATGCCCGATATGTCAAGCGTAACTGCAAGTTTCATAGTAAAAAATGGTCAGAAACATAATAGCAATTTGGAAACCACAATGCGTTTACAAAGCTGCTAATAAAAACATCAGTACTATAACCGTGATCAATATCTATGCTGAAACCGCCCCGATACAAATCTAACACCTCAAAATGCTACTCCTACTTCCAGAGAACATTAAACTTCACACTTTTAACGCTTTTTAAAAATCTTTCCATGCAAGACTGATGTGAAATCTGTAGCACTGACGCCTCTGAAAAAAGGCGTGTCCGTGTCCAACAGCGACACTTGTGATTACATTTAGTTTTTTTTCTTCAAGTTATTAGTGGTGTCGACATGTCATTGTCGGCATCGTGTTTCCGATGTTTGTGCTTCATAGGTCAATTACTTCAATTTTTAAGCTACCAATATATGTCAAGTAAGTTAAGTACCTAGCCTGATGTAGCATCACATAAATGTATTGGATGATCACAAACATTCCATTAACAATCATCAAAGTATACAGTACATTAAGTCTCTCCATCCAACAAAGAAAAAGATACAGATATTATGAGATAAAAGAAAGACATGTGCCAGACATGTAAGGATACCAAGAGAAATCATGTATAGACTCTCCTTCACTCACGACTAAACTCGAAGCATAAGAATCTGCAAAAGCAATAAATATCAACAATAATAACAAGAACAAAAAACTTGGAATTTGATCAAAAACATAATTGAGAATCCAAGAATAGATGAGGTGATTGGGATCTAGAAAGCTCGGATCTACTCCATGCAAGGAAGTTTGATCCATTCAACTTAGGAGCTACAATCACATAATCCATACCTTCACTAGGATACACATAGAAGATTGAATTTTTGTCGACTTATTGAGGAGGAATTAGAACTGCGAGCAAAGGCACGATGAAGATGGATCGATAAGAAATGATGATGAGAACGAAGAATCAATTAGAAATGCAGAAAACTGCAGTAAAGATGTAATGAAATATGCAGAAAACTACATGAAAGTTCAAAGAAAATGCAAGAGACAATGAAGGGGAAGAGAAAGCTTGAAACTAATGTCAAAGCATTGTAACTAACTCTCAATGGTGGGTAACTGATACCATATTGTAGAAATAAAATGAGAGAGATAGAAACTCTTCTCTTGGTTAATAATGATCAATACAAAGAGTTTATATAGTTACAAATGTATACTCTACTTATTGTACAACATGCTTTGGGAGCGACAAATGTCCAAAGCTAAATAGTTGTCTTTTTCTTTACTATTTATGCATGTTACAAATCAATGTGTTATGGTGAGTGGTGATTGAGAATCACAGGAAATAATACAACAAAACTGTTTTTGGTACTAGTACAAATGAAGAGGTTTCTTCAAAAGAAGCTAATAAAACCAGTACTATGAGCTTCTCAAATATGGATCATTCTTATGAGTTGAATACATGGGAAGATCAAGAGCTCTCTCAGCAACACTGCGATCTTGATGAATCTTTGCAATCAAGCTTTCAAGGGATGGAAAATTTCCCTGCAATGCACAGTGCCCAATTTTAGAGAAATTCAAAAGATGGGGCAAGACAAGACAGGCATGATGAAGAAATGTTGTAAACAGCTCTACCTCGGGACGTATGTAACCAACTATAACCAGCCGCAGTTCTTCCCCGTAGAAATCCTCGGTGAATTCATGAAGCAACCATGGTTCCTAAAAGAAAATCCTATATCATAAGAAAATTCTGAGGTAAACAGTTATATCCAGAGGTTTAAAGTAAGAAACCACCTACTATAGTTTTTTCTTTGTTGTTGAAATATGGATTCCAACCAATGCTCATCACCATTTTAAAAATACCTCTAGATGGTAATCCAGCCCAACCGAAATAAACTCCTGCAGGATGCTCTGAAAGGATATCTGAATGGTCCTTTGTTGACAAATTAGCTGAAAAAATAGTGCACAAGAAAATAGTGATAAACCTCCCGGCATTATTTTGGCTACTCTAGGTTTCAGCTTCATGCCATATTGCACAAGAAAATGGTGAAAGCTGAAAACGAACCTGTAGGAATCCCTAGTACTTTCGACCCACGACCAAATCCCTTGATGACAGGACCACCAATATACCAAGGATCTACCGGCAAAGTTCCCTCCATCCCTTCAATAATTTATAAACTAGTTCAAATGAAAATGTCATACCAATAAAGGAATGCACAAACACAATATTACTATCTTAAGGTATTCAGGATTTACAGTCGGCAAATGGTGGTAGACCCCACTTTTCAAGTTTCAAATCAAGTAGGGAATTTATCACCTCATCTGCTGCAGTAAAGAGATGAGACTGTTTCGGGAGCGATGGTACAGCAACAACCTCCATTTCAGCAGCCTTACCTGCAGTAACACCAGGTCTGAAGTAGCCAAGTAGATAACTTTTAGCAACATATGGGGCAAATAGGCAATCGTAACATATTTTCAACATAAAAATTACGGTAGAGTAATGAATGATAGGATAAAATTTTCAACAGGAGGTTTAAACCATCAAACAAGGCTTGAATCTGGTTCATAAATCAGAGTTAGAACAGAAGGACGCTCACAAAGAGTCTTCAATCACAAGACAGCTGGAAGGCTCCATGCGTAACCTCCTAGCAGCTTCAAAGAATCTGATGTGATAAATCACAATTCGAAGTTTTCAGAAGAAAATCATCTTACTTGTATAGTAGACAAGTAACCAACCCTTGTTAATCAATGATAAACAAAACATTTTTTGCATCTCACATGTCAGGAGAAGGCTTCCCTTTTCGAACTTCATCTCCTCCAATTATGACAGAAAAAGAATCTTTCCATCCTGCCCGGAAAGAATATAAAATAAAAAACTAGTAGTAGCTCATACTTTCATTATCACAATCAATGAGAAAAGGAATACAAAGAAGAGTAAGGTTTTTGAAACAAATCAATACCGTCGTGAAAGGATATTTTGTTATCAATGGTCTCCCTTGGAGAGTTTGATGCTAAGACCATTGGAACACCATTTCTGTTCAAATGTTTAATCAACCTATTGGCACCAGGAAGTGCTTTAATGTTGCACCACCTAACAATGAGAGTCAAGCAAAAACATGAGAGAAGAATTCCCTGATTTCTTTGAAACGCAACCAAGTTAAAAGATAATTACTGGTCTGAAAATAGCGGTGAAGTCTCGGAAACAAACTGGATTGGCGAGCAAGGAAGTTGATAATCCGCTTGTAAAGGTGTTTTGCCTACAATTTTAGGGGGTTCTCTTCCATCCCATTGTTTACCATATTTTGGTAAGGAAAGCTTTAAAACGTTGGTAAGAATAGCATCTGTTGTAATAATGATTGAAAGCAGAATGAAAGTTGATTGATAGTGTTATGGAATGAGAAATGATGAAAAAGATGTGTAGTACCTGTGTTGAGCAAGGTGCCATCCAAACCAAGAATAACGCTTTTAATCAACTTTGGGAAAGGATTTGGAACAGACATGTTTGAACTGGAACTCATAACAGGCATTTAGGGAGACAACCGCGGTTTGTGTTTGGGAGAAGATAGTAAAACCCTTTTAAAACCAGAAAAATGAACACGGTGTATGGATAGCCAAACAATGTTTTTTTTCATGGTAATAAACATTGTCATTTGTTAAGCACGTGTGTTTGTTTTCTTATGGTACTAAATTTTAATAATATGTTTTTATTAATTATATCAATTAACTAACAAAATTGAAAAATGAAAAATGTTAATTGATTAAGAGATCAAAAGCTTAAAAATATTAATTAAATAATTAATTGGATATGAATTTAACACGTCTCTTATTTGTTTGTAAGTAATTAAGTTATTTTCTACTATATCAATATTGTGTCATTATGGTAACGTTGGTAATGTTTCAGATTAATCTCTCTCTTCGAGAGATTGTGAATTTGTTATTTGTTATTCGAAATTTATTGGTTTCATGGACTCATGAGAATAATTTATATAATTGGATTAGACATGACATCTCGATTGTGAGTGGATCTCTTTTGTTTTTGTCGAAGGTTGTAGCACGTTAGAAACGAATTATGTCTTGTAAATGAAGTGGTATGTTTCTATACTCGGAAACTCATTATAGTTAATTATGATAATTTGCTACCTAAATGTTTTGTCAAGCATAATTTAGCTCATCGAAACAAATATGATTTTGAATGACGGTAGTAGTCTTGAGAATTTCAATGTCTCTGATTTTTGTGGATTGATTTGAAATGCTAATGGTGCTTGAATTCATAGTTTTGCGGGTAATATTAAATATTTCAACATCCTTCAGTTGGACTAATGGAGTTATATCATAATTTACTTATGGTCTAAAAACTTGACATAAAAAATCTGAAGTATTATTCTGATTTCAACTATATTATCAAACTTATCTCAAAGTCGGTTAATGTTTGGCATTACTAACATTAAAGAATTTCTCTTAGAAAATGGTTAGATCAAATATTCCATACTCTTAGCAAAACATGAGTTGGTAATTCTGCAGCATATCGGTCTTTTACTAAGCCTCTTGCTGGAATCATCACTCTTCTTCCACTCTTCTTCTATTAGATGATGTTAGTGAAACTTTCTTTTATGTTATTAACTCCAGTCCTTAATATACGAAAAAATTATTTTTTAGAGTTATTGAATAATCAATATTTTTTCAATAAATTTAAAAAATAAATTTTTTCTTTTATTAAGAAGAAGTAGTATTAAGTTTCTTTCTGCTTAAGAATATTTCTTGTTGATGTTATGAAATGAAACTATGAGAAACACTTTCATGATTACAAGATAAATAAAAACTATTCGAGCACATCATGCAGTTATTTCTGTGAATCTATATCATAGATTAGACCTTACCAAACAATTCTTTAATTGACAAAGGTCGATGAAGAGTAAGAGCTTTACAAGTCAACAACACACTCTCCAAAGCTTTCTTTCATGCATATTGGTATGTCACTGTCAATATATCATTGAAATCAAATATGCAACAAAGCAAAGCACCCACCAAAATACAGTATTGTATTACTTTTATACATATAGTTATTGATAGAAAATAGTTGGTGTAATCGACAAATTTGTCACTCCATAATCAGGATTCAGATATTTTCTTCATACAACATATCTGTACAACTTTTTTGTATGTATTGTCAAACATCTCTTGGGGAATATATACAACAAACTGACATTACATTCCAACACTGCAGAACCATTTACCTCAGTCCTCAATACTACCATGAATTTCTGAGTTTCTGATATGTATACAGAACTATAGGGGCCGCTGTATGAATAAATCTCTCGTCAGGAGGAGTTTTGAGTGAGTAAATATGCACAGCCTTTAACCTTATCATGGTGCCAAAGGTCACTAGATTCAACATTCAACATGCAAGTGCTCCCATATATTCCGAATATTTCAAGAGGATATCGGTAATGACAATATTCAAATTCCTTTGGGATGCAGAACCTCCATAAGATAGTGAAAATATCATCAAAATCTTGTCAAAGCAAAAAGTAGAATTGTCGCATTGAAGCTGTTGGTCATCTAATATGATCCTATGAGTTGCCTCCCAAGTAGCAATTGTTACTTCCGGAGCTGCCTAAAACATAAGGCATATCACGAACGAGAAACCTTGCATTCCGTGTCCCCGTATCATTCAATATTTCTAAACACTCTTGCAAATCCGAGTCGTTCACTAACATCACCCATTCTTCTTCATCATCTAGATACTTGAGCTGGAATGTCCCGTATTGCAGTTTGAATCTTGCTGCAACTTCTTCATATAGTTTAAAACAACCTGTGGATGGATCAAATTTGAAACGAATGGTGTCTTCTCCATAGGTAGCTTTCACCGTGATTTTTGACCTGCTATCAACGATGGTTGATTTGGCTTTGGACTGCCTCTGGTTCTTAGAGTTATGGTAACTAGATGAACTCTCATGCATGATTGAACCTGAGCCACTAGATGAGTCTGTCAAGCTTGAAGAAGTGGGATTGTTGCGTTCAACAATTTCATCATCCCCATCCGCGTCACTGCCCATGTCATCAGCAACAAAGGAGCTTCTCTGGCCAATAGCATCATTGCCTTTTGCAACAACAGAACTAAAACAAGCTTGATTGGGAAAACCATGCATTGTGAATGATTTTGAATCTTCACTGCAATCGATCATAGATGTGTTGGTTCCCTTCAATTTTCTATCCAACTTATTTGCCGAATTCTCACCTTCACTACAAGGTGCAGGAGGCACCCAAGCAGCATCGTCTGAAATAGGCTCAGAGTCTTGTGTAGTACTTTTCTCCGGGAAAAGGAGATTTTTACTTTCATCAATTTCTTGGATGGTTGTCCCTCCTGCCACAAATGCCCCCATCGAAGGATCAAACTTCAACCCGCCTTCAACTCCCTGAACAGAGTCAAGCACAGTCTGAATTTTCTTCAAAGAACGATTCACTTTATTAATCTTGCGGGATGGCCATCTTGAAATTCCGTGATGCCTGCATATCCTTTTCAGAGTTGTCGGGCAAACTGCTCAAAGAAAAATCAATTGTTAAAAACAAACATGTTTCGATTAATAAGAATGCTTTCAAAAATATAAAACATATACAGACAATGAAAGGGCATTTTTTGTTTTAAATAGAACAGTCGTGGTAAATGGATGTCAATTAAAATTGTTAGATACAATGATGATATTGTTATTTAAATACACTAAGCTTTGAAGCTGTCATACTGCACATCTCACTTTGTAAACATCTATCTTGTATACTATATGTTTCAATATAAATTTAACACTTTGTTAATACAGAGGTGTAACATGCAATCAGAAGCGTTTAAACAGTTCCATAATAAAGGAGCATTATTTGGTCATTTTCTTTCATGTAAAAACAACCAAGCCTTATCTCATTAAGCGGGATCGGCTACATGGATCAACTTCCACCATAACCTTCTATCCAGGACCATGTTTCTATTCAAATTGTTAACATCGAGATCTTTTTTAATAACTTCTCTTATAGTTTTTCAAGGTCTTCCTCTACCTCTTGTTGTTTGACTTATCTCCATCTGATCTACTCTCCTTACCACAGAGTCTACTGGTCTTCTCTCTACGTGCTCAAACCGCTTAAGTCTATTTTTCATCATCTTTTCTACTATAGGTGTTACCCCAACACTTCTCTAATATTGTCATTTATAATCTTATCCTGTCTAATCTTATTACACATCCAACGCAACATCCTCATTTTTGCTACACTTACTTCGTGTTGATTCTTAACCGCCCAACACTCTATCTATGACATAGATCATATGAAAACAATGCTGTAAAAAGTCTTGTCATTGGGGAAGGGCTAGGTATGTGTGAGATTTGGGAAGGAAAAAAGTTGTATGTGGCATCGATCAAGGGCAGGTGATGGTGTAGAGAAGGTTATGCTGGTCTAGGGTAGCTATAGCTGAAGGCGGATATGGCGTGGTTGGTCAACGGAAGCTTTGCTTTTATGTTCGCGCTGGTGAGGGTGTATAATGTTGATAAAAGAAACGTGTATACTGGTTATAGCAAGAAAGGAAACAAATATCACAAATACTGATCCAAACAAAAAATAAATTAATCGTATTACCGTTATAAAATTGTTGCTTTCTAATTCCGTTGTATTTTAAATTATCTAATATTTTGAATCACTTCATCCAAACACAACATTGAGGTATGCATTAAGAAGTATGGTTAAGACCATCTATATAACTCAAGCAAGTGCAGATATGACATAAATTGACAACTGTCACCACAATCCAAAATTAATAAGCCAGATCAATAAATATACAGAAATTACGACAAATAACGTTGGAGCCTAACCACCAATGCTTTTTGCAGCATCCTTCAGACTACCAGAAAAGTATTGTTGGAGAACACTCAAGCTAACTTTCTTCTCTGATGTGCTTCTACTTTTCTCACCTCGCCTTCTCAATCCATTTTTTTCCTGCACCAAAAAAGTTGAATATCAGGAAACGCTAAAAACAGCCATAACATCAATATACAAAAGTTGATGCATAATTTATATCTATTTGTTGTCCCATCAGTATACCCCCATTATAGCATAAATGAAGTGTGATAAGAGTAATAGAAGTTTGGAATTTTTGGTCCCGTGTTCTATTCCATGATTCACAATCATTTTTAACAAATGCTTCCTTAGATAGAGCAGTCAAATAAAAACTTGTGTCGTGCATTATGGTCAAGGATAGTAGATGTGAACCTGGTTACAAGAAGGCTCTTTTCCATCGTTCTTTAGGTCTGAAGCCTCCTCCGACAGCTTCTGGACAGAGCTATGGTTTTCATTTATTAATGGTATCTGAGAATTTCTCGTGGACGATGGGGGGAAACTCAGGACTTTTTTTTTCCCAATCCCCGCATGTTTACATTCTATTTCTGATAGTTCAACACCTGAAACTGTTCTCAAACTCTTACAAATTCTCTGCATGGTACCTGAGAGGTTGTCTAATAAAAGTTGCTGTTCTGAACTCCCTTTCATATTGATAGGCAGAAAGAATTCCAATATGTAATCTTCATCATTAGTATAGATACTCCTTAGCCTGATTGCAACTGCAGCATTCAAATTGAATTTCCGTGCATGATGAACAAGCGGATACTCACTAATATCATATGTTTTCACGTCAGAATAGAAGAAAGGGTGATTTGATTGAAGAGCTTTCCCAGCTACACCTTTCCCTTCCTCGAGAGGATGTTCAATGCATGCCCGCACAAATCCTTCCATCACTCTATCAGTTATATAGCAAGCAGACTCTTCAATACACAGTATGTTTTTCTCTTTAGAACTTGAATTACCCTCTTTAATTTGTATTCTGGTAGTTCCTTCTCTTGTGCCCTCGGTGTGAAAACAGGGAATCCATGTTAGAGCCATTGGCAATCTATGTGCATGACACACGGATCGTAACACGTCATTTATCTCTGTTAAAGCAGCTCTTTTATTGGTTGAAAGACACTGCAGAAGAAGAAACAATATTCTAAGAAGTGCAAAACCAGTAGATAAATAAAAATGATGTTAAATAAAATACCTCGGGAAGCAGCCGAATAGGCAAAGTAGTCCTCAAATTTACAAGCTGCGGAAAAACATGAGAAATACATGTATCATTATCCATGAATACCATCAGTTTTGATAAAATATGCAAATTTATAAAATATAAAAATGCATTAATTCTAAGAAATTGAAGAGTGCATAAATAACTGGATAGACTGAGATATGTGGTGGTCTTTAAAAGATCTTGGCGAAAGATAGATTTCTTGGTCAAGTGATATGTATTGTAAGTATAATTCATTCGATGAAATATATTTTATCATATTTCTTCACATGATGCATATACCAGACAATTTATAGACTAGAAACACACAAGGCCAATGAATTTTAATTTTTCGATTTAGCTACAATTATTAGACGGAAACAGCAAAAGAAATGCCTACCTGAAGTGAACGACAAATAATTTCCAATTCTCTGTCAAAATCAAGCTTTTCCTTCGTAGTGACAAGTTCCAAGACAGCACAACATGGAAGTCCAGAGTGCAGATCAAATATGGGAAAAGCAATTGATCCACGAACATCATGATTTCTTGCCTGCTCAACCCTCAAGTACTCACTTGGATTGTAATAACCAACATTGGAAGTCCATTCAGGAACTTCGGAGATAAAAACACGACCAGGAAGTCCCGGTAAACAGCCCGGTTTTCCTTCTGTAGAAAATATAAATGTCCTCGACACTTCACGATACCCTGCAAGCATTTGATCTAGTAAATAAGGTTGCTCACTAGTGCTTAAAAAGATTTGACCATCATGCTTTATCGGTACCCAAACTTGTGCCAATATTCCCCCACCAGCTGATTCTTTAAAAAACGACAAGGCTTTCAGCATTTTTTCATCAAGTGACAAAGTATTAACATGCTGCATAGAATCATCGATTTTTTGCTTAGAACTCAAGTTATCTGCATCATTGTTGTTGTCTAAGAAACCACGTAGGGTGTCCATTTTCTGACGCACAACTCTCTCCGCAAAAACGGGGGAGCTATCCGAATTATTGTAATTTCCACTTACTCCTGTCGTACAGAACTGCCCGTAGTTCTGTTCTACAGGATTAAATCCATCCGGTGATTGATATAACACCGAGGCAAGAGACGGAATCTCATTAGCCATAATCTGATCAGTCATGGATGGACCAGAATACAAACCAGCATAATTATCAAAGTTCATGAGCTCGGAGAAGCTACTAGGCATATCCTCTGACACCAAATTGCTGATTCCACCATCTATCGACATTGATCCTTCCAACTCAGTTCCCGGAGACTGCCAATACCCAACTCCTCTTCCCTTAGAATAAAAAGGGTACTCCATACTTATGTTAGAGACAAAAACCGGTCGAAGTATAACAAAAGTCAGAGTCCCTCTACGTAAAAAAAATCACAAGACATTGCTCCTTTGTTACCAGCATTCTTGAAGCCTATAAATTTGTACTCAAATCAGCTAATTTTATAATAAAAGCAAATTAAACAAGAACAATTGAGCATAGCCCCTATGTAAAAATTTCCAAAATCTAGAATTTCAATCTTCAAAGTTCAAAATGACACAAATGAAACAAATGCCTCAAACAACAATGAAATTAGGGCTCCCAAAAATTTGCAAAACCACAATTTATGAATTGTGAAGATTGTGAATTGCAATTATAACTACAAGTATGTAATGCAAATCATTAACAAGAAGAATAAACTAAAAAGCTCAAATTTTTACAATGAAATTGGGGAAAATGTTAAACCCTAGAAAAGGCTTTGATAATGAATCGACAGCCGACCTTAAAATCCTCGAAGGTGACGAAACGTTGTTTCATAAAATTCATCAAAAAACAGACATGTGAGGTGTGAAGTGAAGTGAAAGCAGTTAAAGAACTGTTTGGTTGCTAAAAAAGGAAAGAAAAAACAAAGCAAAGTTCGGACGTAAGATTCGGAAATTGAGTTTCTATAAATGGTAGGACGGTGTTTCCAAGCCGTTTTCTATCTTTCTACGGTGTTTCCCTACCATGTTTTCTCATCATTTTCCTTCGGGTCAAATTTTGTTTTTTATTTATTTATGATAAATAAAAAATGTTTTTTTAAATAAAGGCTTTGTACGTCCCAACTCTGTTGTTTGTTGGTGAGATTTGTAACAAATTGGTACCATCATTAGTACAAAGTTGAAGTACAAGAAAATTATATGTCATCACATTCTAGGAAGTCTCTCAATGTGTCACATTAGTTAAAATGAATTACTTCTTAATTTTGTTGATTTATAAATATTAATTTAATTATATTTAAAAATATATATAATTAATATCAAAATTTGAGTCCTATACCAACTGTCACTGTCCAGCTAATAAAATGTAATAAAAATTCATTTGAGAAATACCTTTTCAGTTTACACATAAATTTAATGAAGTATTTTAGGTCTTTTGTTCTCTTAAATTATTTATTTAATGGGTTTTGCAAAATGAATGTTGGTCAATCTAAAACAAAAATGAATAGGTAAAACATAAAAGTATTTAACAAATTTTCTTTTTGAAGATATTTTTTTAAGATAGATGTCGAAATATAGTGTGTGAAAAAAATAAAAGAAAGAAGAACAATAAAAAATCTATGCTAGAGATGAATGAGTAAAAATAAAAAAGGTAATAAACAAATCAATGAACAATTCTAAAACAAAGACGGTAATGATATAATTCGCATACAAGAGTTTGAGTGCATACAGAAGAGAAGATATTTAGTTACTTTTGATAACAATGAATTGAAAACTTTCACAATTTGGTTAGAAATGTCAAAAACAAATTCTCGGCAGCGGCCAAAGGACAAAAGACCAAAAACATTATACAATTTGAGTTCTTGGTATTTCATACCATAATATTGAATATTACATCATATATTGTATTTTTTTTTACTTCTATTTTTCTTTGTTTTGAATTTATCGTGAGCATAATTTATGTTTAAGATTTTATATATAAACCACTATTATTTTATAAGGAAATTAAAGAATAATAAATAAGTATCTAAAATTAACATTTTAAAAATCAGATCGAATCGGCCAGTCAGACCGACTAGTTGGATCGGTCGAATATGAAATTGAAGGAGTCATTTATCTAGTCTAATTGATGGTCTAAATATATTATTGAATTGGTAGGAATCGAAAAAAAATGGTGGACTAACGATTTTGAAAATTTTGCGAGTCAACAATAATGCTCTGGTAGTTTTTTCAATTAAAATATAATTTTATTTTATTCAAAACTTATTTGACATAATTTGTTTATAATTAAATTTGGTTCAAAATTTATTTAAGTTTATATTTTGTATATTTTATTGTGAGTGATGGTTATATTTTAAATTTGAGTTAAAAAATTAAAATTTGAAATTATGATATTTTAAAATTTTGTTAGTGTTGTGATAATTTTAAGATACCAATCACTTACATTATTTAGTAAAAGGAAACTAAACATGGTCGTGTATTAATCCTCCATAGTAACATTTATTATATAATTTAATGGACTTATTTTATAAAACATAATTTCAAGTAATTATAATAAATTCAAAAAATAGAAAATTTATAAAATATTTTTATACTATCAACTAATGATGACATTGGATCTTGACAACTCATATTAAAATTTTTAAAATACTTAAATAATGTAGTAGAATGATCAGTGTAAACTTTTTTACTATGAGTGCATATCTATTAAAACCTAATACATTTATAACTCTTTTAGTTATTGATTTAATTATTAATTTATGCTCAAATAAATACATTCAAATGGAAAAAATATGATGATTAAACTTTAAATTTGAAATTATATATAAAATATGTTTTTCTAAATTTGAACAAATAAAAAAATAAAAAAAATGATGATTAAACTTTAAAATTGAAATTATATATAAAATATGTTTTTTTAAATTTGAATAAATAAAAAAATAAAAAATGAAAAATATGATGTAAAACTAAAATAACGGCGTTTCTTTGAAAAGATTTGACAGGTAAGCATAAATATTCACATTAATACCTTATAATTATATAGTTGAAGTATTTTTAATTATTTACTGTATTATTTTTCTATTTAATGGCATACACCTAATATATAACTAGATTAATTAATGTGTTGTAAAAAAAAAAACACTAGATTAATGTCTCATAAAATTCGTATTCAAGTGATAGATCTCTCATTTTAATACTTGTCGTAGATAAATGACTTAAGTTGCATCTAGTCATTAATGCATGTCACATCAGGCGATTGTGTAAACGAAATTAAATAATGTGACTTATTTTGTAAATTTCCTAACCCACTACAGTGGAGTGAAATGTCATATGAAAATCAGAAAATACTTTAGAAAAATTATAAATATATTTTAAATTCATTCTTATTTTACACAAAACATATCAATTGTAATTTTATATTTTAAAATATAAAAATCCATACCCGAAATGTATTTTTGGTATAAATCAAAAATGCATTTCTGATTTGTAATTTTGTTTGTAGCAATTTGTACTGTATCAAGTAGTTTGCACTTTACACAAAATCGAAAGTGTACTTTCGATTTTATATCGGAAGTATATTTTTGAAAAAAATTTATTGTAAAATAAATAAATATAAAAAACGAATGAATTGATGCGCACCAGAAATAGGGATGACATTTGTACCCATCCCTAGTGGGTACCCTAAAAAATCACTCACATCAGGTAGGGTAAAAACTTGTAAAATGGGTACGGGCATGAGCACAAACAATTATCCACAAAAATAAGCGGGTATGGATACCTTAGAACCCACCCCATCTCATACCCACACAATATATATTTATATTTATATTTTATTATTATTATTATTATTATTATTATTGGGCTATTACAATTTTTGTCCCCTTATTTTGGTGTTTTCACGATTTTAGTCCCCCTATTTTGTTTTTAAACACTTTTGGTCTCCATCCCCACTTTGGCTACAAAAAACGCCTATGTGTTACTTCTGAAAATCGTTAACTTTCTTCAAAAATGTATTGATGACCTCATTTGAACGTTCTGTCAGTTGAAAAAGTGTTTAAAAATTGATTCATAGGCGTTTTTTGTAGGCAAAGTAGGGATGATGGATTAAAAGTGTTTAAAAACAAAAGAGAGAGAGAGACTAAAATCGTGAAAACACCAAAATAGGGGGACCAAAACTGTAATTTAGCCTTATTATTATTATATACTTATCAATTTTATTAAATACATTACTATTAAACTTGTACGCATTTTAATAAAAGTCTTCATTTATTTCTTAATTATAACATTTTTGAATTTTTTAATATTGTTAAAAACTTAAAATGACATGATAAATTACAATTGATTGATAATCTTTTATTAGAGATACGGGTAAACGGGTGCGGGTATGGGTACTTAGGTACCCATAGGGTACGTGTACGGATATAAAAGTTGATGCCCACCCGGGTATGGGCCAGGGTACCGGGATTTTTTCAAACTTCGGGTATGGGGACAGGTACTATAGTATCCTACCCAAACCCTGCCCATTGTCATCCTTAACCGGAAGTATATTTTCATTTTTAGGGGTATTTTTGGAATTTCACGTGGTGCCTAAGAAAAGCATGGGGTGAGTTAAGAAATTCCCTTGATTTTTGGGTAAGATATAAACTATTTATTATTGTCCCTAAAATATACCTCTAAGCAACATAGGCATATATTATTCGGTTAAGTCAATTCAATTGGTAATATGAAGATACGTCAAATATAAAATTGTAGGTTTGAAATCGTAACATCCTATTTATTTATTTTTAAAAAATGAAAATTATCAAGGAGTTTTGGGTGGAGTGGGGCTTGAGACAAGGTTGTCCTCTATCTTTTTTGTGTGTGTGTTTGTATCAGAAGCCTTAACGGGATTGGTAAGGAAGTCTATAGAGAATGGGGATTTTAGTGGTTTTTTGGTAAACGAAAAATGTATGGTGAATATTCTCCAATTTACGAACGACACTTTATTGATTGGTGGAAGCAATTGAAAACATGTATGGGCCATTAAGGCGATTTCAAGGGCTTTTGAGTTGATATCAGGTCTAGGTATCAATTATCATAAGAACAAACTTATTAATATAAACACTGATAACTTTTTCTTGCAAACGACTTCACATTTTCTCTCTTGCTAAACGGAAGATAGTAATTTCACTTTTCTTGGAATTTATATCGGCTACAGTCCTAGAAGGATTGCGACTTGGAGGCCTCTAATTAACAAATTGAGGAGGAGATTATCATGTTGGAAGAATCAGTTCCTTAATTTGGGATGGAGAATAACACTTCTTAAATTGGTGTTATGCTCGTTATCTATTTTCACTCTTTCTTTCTACAAGATGCCAGTTAAGATTTCTAAAGAAATTACTAAGATTCAAAGTAGTTTTTGTGGGGTGGGTTGGAATAAAGAAGGAGGACACACTAGGTTCGATGGAACGATGTTTGTTTAACTTGTGAAAAAGAGGGGATAAGTCTCAAGAGAATGAAGGGCTTCAATTTGGCTTTACTCAATAAATAGAGATGTTAGATTCTAAGTGGATCAGACTCATTATGGCACAAGTTAATGATTGCTTATAATGATGATATTTGTTTTCAGGTGATAAATGGAGTTAGTTCTAACAAGAAACTTGTTTCTACCTCCTCTTGGTGGAAAGACCTTATTTCTTATGATAAGAAGAGATATAGGGATTATTTTATAAATAGTTGTAGGTTTACTTTGAGAGGTGGCTTTACCACCCTTTTTTGGCACACTAAATGGTGCAATGATGGTTTCCTCAAGATCGTATATCCTACTATTTTTTAGGCTTCTTTACTTCAAAATGTTGCAGTTGCGGGTTTGGGAAACATGGTCGGGACATAATGGAGATAGGGATACCTAGGCATGCTAAATTTTGCTGTCATTTCGGGTCAGACTATGATGGCTGAAGAGCTGCTAGCGTTGCGAAATGATATTCAGCGGGTTTCATGTTCTCATACTGAAAGGAATAAAGTGGAATAAGTGCTTGAAGATGATCATGTTTTCTCTGTCAGCTCTTGTTACAATTTTTTGGCAAGTACACATATTCCTCATGGTCAGAGTGATCATTTCGACAAAGCTCTTAATTTTATTTGGAAATTAGAAGTTCCTCACAAGATTAAGGCTTTGGATGGAGAACTCTCATAAATAGATTACCGACAGAGGATCTTTTGAAGGTTAGAGGCATTGTGGTAAATCATGATTTATGTGTTTTGTGTGAAAATATAGAAGAAATGTTAGTTCATTCTTTTTTGAAGTGTCTGATTGCAAAGTTAGTTTGGGGGAGATACGGGAGTTGGTTGGTTTTTCGAGTTCCCCGAGTCTTTCGGAGGAATGTCTTAAGGGGAGCTTTATGTCTTGGTTCGACTTTTGTGAGTCTAAGAATGTGAATATTCATAAAGCAGGTTGCATTTGGATGGAGACAACTTGGAATCTTTGGTTAGGTAGGAACAAAATCATTTTTCGTAATGATGGTTGGAACGTTCTTGATGTCGTGTGGAATATTAAAGCTTTGGTCCGAATATGGTCTTTCTTGGGTAAAATTACTCATTCCAATAGTAATTTCTACGAATTCATCAAAAAGCCTTTGTTCTACTTATTGTAATTTCATTTGGTTTGTAATTCTCCCTCTCTGCCGAGTTTTATTCTCGTGCTTTTGTTGTATTTGGATGTTGAGAACACTTAGTTCTTTTTTTGATAATATATCTTGATTACTAAAAAAAAAAGATAAAATAAATAAAATTAAGTCAATACAAAAATAGAAAGTAAGCGATCAACAAATTGATTCGCTACTTCTCTTTGGGTTACAAAATCAATAATAACAAATATTCTTTAAATTCTTAAAAAAAAATAATCATAAAAATCTGTCAATTTAATCCATTGAATTATCCTAAACACAATAGCAAAAGTCGAAGATATTCCTTTGAATATTTTAATTAGATTCATATTTGAGTTTGAGTTTTTTTAATTATAAAATATTAAATGAATTGGCATTGGATACTAATATCAATCCGATTCATCTCATTTATATTTAATTCTAATAATATAAAAAATTTAATTATATCTTAATATTTATATATTTTAATTTTACTATTATTTAAAATATATATTCAAAATTTTTCATTATTATTATTAAAAAAGGTTATCCATAATAAAAAATTAATTAACCAAATAAATGAGAATAGAGTAACAAAAATACCCAAAATCAATTTAAAATATTTTAAATTTAATTTTTTATTTCAATTCAGATAAAAAAATTGAATAAATTAGAGAGTAATACTTGAATTTAAGGAAGATAAAAATTATATCTACTAAGTTGTCATGCCTAGACAGCTAGAGTCCATTAACATTTAACATTTTAAAAATTAAATTAATAAGATATTGATAATTTCATGATTATATTATTAATTTTATATCATATCAACTTTATTTTCTTTCTATTACAATTTACAATTTTTGAAAGGATATTATGTTTTTCTATTAAAAAGATTCTTCTTACATTTGGTGCAATCCTTTGAATTTATGAACTCATAGTACCATTAATTCTTATTTTCTAAATCTCACCTAATAAAACAAGACTTGAATCTCGATTGTTGAAGAAGTTAACACTCATTTGGCCGAATATGCTGACTTATGTATATTTTATATTTCATGAATTAATTCTTTAGAACTACCCTTTGGCTTTATGAATAAGCCCTAGTCAAAAAAATCCATCTAAACAATAGGGATCAATGTAAATATAACATTATGCTATAATAATTTGTTTGTGATTGCTTAATAATATAATTTTTTAATATTATTAGTGTGTTATCTATTTTTTTAAAATTTATTTAATCAAATGTCAGTGCATCATCTATTTTTTTAATAAATAATTTAAATACATTTAATATTATTTAATTATAATAAAACAGTACTATTTTTCATTATTATAAAAAAAAACAAACGTTATTTTCATAATTTCATTCATTCAGTGTTATTGTTAGAGGGAAAAAATGGCGAATGAAGCAAGCATGGAGAAGAAGAGGAAGCTCTTCACGAATCTCTGAACTTCGATTCTCTCAGATCTCTCTTTCGTGCATTTCGTTCCAATTCGTATCAACCAATTCGAATCGTTCTTCTACGATCCTTTCGTTTCGTTTCATTTCCTAATCGGTTTTCGGTACGAATTTCGTTTCGTCTTTAAACCTTCGTTTTCGGTTAACTTTTTACGATCGATTAGTGTTGATTTGTTCTGTATATTGATATCGAGTAATGTTGTGTTGATTTGTTCGTTTTGGATTTTGGAATTGGTGAAAATTGTTTGTTATGTTGTTTGGAAATAGGAATGGAAAATGGAATGAAACTGAGGATTTAGGGTTTTTTGTTGTTGTTGTTGTTGTGAATGTTTGATTTGTGACATTGTTGAGTTTTGTTGCTGAGAAGGTGTGAGAGAAGAGGCTGATGTATTGTGAGAGGGAGGAGAAGCAATGGAGTTGTGGAAAAGCTGGTACTGTGAATTTGCGAAAAGTGAGCTCGTTAGTGCGCGACATTCGAGATCCTTGCCTTTCTCATTCTCCTGTAAAGGTTGTGCTGTAACTGTAAGACTGCACTCTGCTGGGTTTTGTTATTTTATTTGCTTTGATTCTCGAGTGTGTGTGTGTGTGTGTGTGTGTGTGTGTGTGTGTGTGTTGTACATTGTTTTTAAGTTTTAACTCTAACAATGATTTCCTCTGTGTAAAATGGGATGTGGATAATCAGCCAAATGTATGGCCTGTAGTTTGATGTTAGTTCATCGAGTAATGATGCCCTAGAACTTCAAGGCCAATTGCACTTTCCAAGGTCCTTGTTGTATAATGGAATGCATATTGAGATTGATACTAGGTGAGAAATACCGGAAACATACTATCTAACAACACTTTTTCTATGAACTGATAAATCTCAAGTCATGTAGACCCCCTAAATTATGTGGATTTCAATCCTTATGTTAAGAGTCACATACTGGGTGAGATATGATCAGAAGTTTACTTTATAAGTGGGAGGCATCCCTCATCTCAAAAGCTGATTTTGTAGGGAAGAGTTAGGTCTAACTCATTTATCCAATATTCATTTGGCCGTCCACTATCAGGCCACTCACATCATGCTCCAAATATCGTATGAGGATGTGTTAAAGAGACCCACACTAGATGAAATAAGTTTACAGAACCTTGCAAGTTGGTTTTGTAGGGTTGAATTAGGCTCAACCTACTTATTCCCATTATGGTGGCACTCATAGGGAGTGTGTTGCTAACATTTTTATTATAGGATATTCCTACTGATCTCTCATTTGAAACATTGGGCATCAGAGGGGACCTTGTTGTTTGAAGTAGAAATAAAAAAAATTTCTTCCATAAAATTACTTGTTTAATGGTTTTTGTTACTATGATCATCATCATGGAGCAGGTAAACAGAATGCTTAAGCCAGACATATGGGAAGCTTTGTCTGATAGTGAAGGAAAGGTTTTAGGATTCCGGAAGGCACTGAAATTGGTGGTGTTAGGGGTATGTTGTTATTCAAGCTGAGTTAGATTTTCTATATAATATCATCAACTTCATCAATATAGTCATTTTCTTCAATTTATGATGCTGCATGCTATTTGGTGTACCTTCTCTGATTTATGGGGTTGAAAATAATAGCAATTTGAGTATGGCGATCTGCTCAGTTCCCATAAGCAAAGTCTTGTGTAAGAACTGTATGAACGGAAGGAATAGGCTTGCTCCCTGGAGAGAGTTTTGTCCCTTACGTATTGTACATCTAGGTTCTGCTTTCATTGTTTTCTTAATTTTTTCAACTAATATCTTGCTCAATCAATAAGAATCTTGTTTCCAGTTGTCACCAACCAATTCATTAATAGGCTGAGTCAATAATTAGGTTTTGTTATTTGTATGACCATAACACTTTGTTTATCATAAGCATGTGTTCTCTTCACCTTTTGGATCCTGTCAAGCTATTCAACAACAGCTTTTGCATTGTCTGATCACAATGCCAGAATCATGACTACTTCAACTTTTTTTCTGAAAATAAAGTAAATTTAATCATTAAATTTTTTTTCTAAACATTTGCAAATAAAGTATTACTCTTACATTGATATCAATTTGTTTAATTTTCAATTACATCGATATAAATATATTCAAATGTACTTTTGAGACATCAGACATGCAAACTGAGAATTTCTTTCTAAAATCGAGGCTAATATAAGAATTTTTGTTCTTTTCTGATTTATTTCCTTTTCTTCCCATGTTTGTTAGGGTGTAGATCCATCAATTAGACCCGAAGTTTGGGAGTTCTTACTAGGTTGTTATGCACTGAGCAGCACTGCTGAGTATCGAAGAAGGTTGAGAACAGCTAGAAGGTGCAGATCAATCCACTTTCCTTAATTTCTTTCTCTCTAGTATTTACTGGATATTATAAATGCTTATTTTGCATGTAATGAATATTGAACCTATTGTCTATAACTTAGAAAGCCACAACTTAGAACTTGCCAATCCAACATCTCTGCCATGGGTGAATGTGGGACCGTATGTCAATGCATTCATGAATACATCCTAATTAAAATAATTTTATTTTGTTTTTTTAATTTTATTTTTAGATGTTTCAGACTTTAAATTGGTGCGAGTAATTCAATGGAAAATCTATCAATTATTCTTCCAATTTGATTATCCTAGGTGGGACTTTATTCCAATTTTGCTAAAGGCCACGACGATTTCTTCCATGTTATGACTAGGTTCTTTGCAAACACCCATAACAATTCGTTCCTTTGAAATTTGTCAATAGTAGTGTGGTTGTAAAATCCATTTAGCTTTCAATGAAGACAGTGACACACATTGTTTCAGCTTCTGTACTGTAGCACCTTTCTTGTATTCTTGAATATGTAGTTATTACTTATTGACATCCTTGAGAAATTGCCACTGCAGGGAGCTTTATTGGAACCTGGTTAAGCAATGTCAATCAATGCATTCAAGTGTGGGGACTGGTTCATTGGCATATGTTGTTGGATCCAAGGTTATGGATATGAGGACCTCCTCTAAAGATGAACATAAAATCGAAGCTAAACTAGAAAGATCAATATCTAATGATAATAATGTTGAAGTAGAACAGTGTCATGGCAGGAGCATTGTTTGTGCCGAGGAAGAAAACACACATGATCATGAAAGCTCTGATAATTGGGCTGACCAAGTTAATTTGAGAGCAAGCATAGGTAGGGCAATTTATGATTCTTCTGGTCATCTATGCTGCAGTTCCCCAAAGACAGGGAGAGAACCAGATGGATCACATAATATGATTGACAGTAGTTTTGATTTTCCTCCTTTACCTGTCACCAATCTGTTTGAAAAGAGCGATGAAGATAAAAACTCGGTTACAGAGCATGGCAATAAACTTTCTGCACAATGTAAACTAAGATTAGAAGATGACTCACTGCATAACTTCGATGTCAATAACAATGTAGACTTGGATATTGAAACAAATGGCCAACCTCTTACTACCTTACATCCTGTAAACTCTGAAATTGAAATTGCTTCAGCTGATGAAGATGAACCAGAATTTTCACCTGAAAATCCAGTTTATAAAACACGGATAATAAATCAACTAAAAATATCTGATGTACCACAGCCAGCGATGACAAGTGCCTCGATGTCTCAAGGATGGGCTGCCAGTGAAGATAGAGTATCAGAATGGCTTTGGACTTTGCACAGGATAGGTATATAAGCTGTATGCTGTGTTTGTTCTTGGATGTTTTATTCTGCTTTTGTTTCATGCTAACGAGCTTAATCCTTTTCTAGTTGTTGATGTTGTGAGGACCGATAGTCATCTTGAATTCTATGAGGACAGGAGAAATTTAGCTAGAATGTCGGATATCCTTGCTGTCTATGCATGGGTTGATCCTGCAACGGGGTATTGTCAAGGTTATTTTTTTTCCTGTAAATTTTTTGACTTCTTGCCAATGCAGGATGCTTGTAACACTGATTTTAGACCCAAAACTTACCTTCTTTTTATTGGCTATTGGATTTTAGGTATGAGTGATTTGCTGTCTCCCTTTGTGGTAATCTTTGAGGATAACGCGGATGCATTTTGGTGTTTTGAGATGCTTTTGAGAAGAATGGTATTTGCGAATTCGGATAAGATTCAAGAACAAAACTTTGTTTGCAGTGACTGACTTGTTTTCTTTGACCTATCTCCAGAGAGAGAATTTTCAAATGGAAGGCCCAACTAGGGTGATGAAGCAGTTGCAAGCATTATGGCATATTCTTGAGCTGTCAGACAAAGAACTTTTTGCCCACCTATCAAAAATTGGTGCTGAAAGCCTTCATTTTGCCTTTCGTATGTTGCTAGTTCTCTTTCGGAGAGAGTTATCGTTTAATGAGGCTCTTTCAATGTGGGAGGTTCGTGGAACAACATTCTTCCAACCCCCTACGCCCACCACACACAAATCCCACTGATTGTTTAAACATATTAGTTGTTCGGCAAAATAACTTTATTATTAGCAAATTAGTCCCTTTCTTTGTATGCCAACTGTGCACTCGATACTGAAATGTGGCAGAGTAACATTTGGTAAACAAAATAATTTATGGAACACTCGATTGGAAAAGAAATTGAAAATGGGCATCAACTTGGAAAACTACAATACTTTGATTGACCAAAAACTTGTTTAATCCCCCATGCATTTTTTCAAGCTTTTGAAATTCAATTCGAAAGTAAATCCTAGAGGAACCTACTCACTTGTATTGCATGTCTGCTTCTGCTGGAAGCGATATGGTTGCTAGTAGTGAACAAGATTGAAATATGATCCTAGTTTTAAGATTGATTGCTATTGGTTCAAAAGCACACATATCTAGTTTTTTTTCTTTCTTTCTTGGAGGTTGAGTTGCAATTTAATTTTTTAACAATAATTTAATTCAAAGGCAGAGATTGGCCTTCCATACCTTGTGAGTATTGATTTGATCAAGTTTATTGGGGTCTTATCAAAATAATCATATGATTTTTGAAGAGTAGTCACGGGTTAGTGTTTTTTTTTTTATACGACATTGCGCATATGGATTTGAAAGTATTGTTGCAAAGAAAATTATTATGCCTGATTTTTGAAGAGTAGTCACGGGTTAGTGTTTTTTTTTTTATACGACATTGCGCATATGGATTTGAAAGTATTGTTGCAAAGAAAATTATTATGCCTGTAATTCTGAAACAGACAATATTTTGTGCCCTTTATTAATAACCTTTTTGATACATACACAATAGTAATCTTGTAAAATGCAGATGATGTGGGCAGCTGACTTTGATGAATCCTGGACATATGATTTAGAGGAGAATTGTCCGGAAGCATTGGATTTACATCTTCCCAGGGACTCAAGCAGTTTTAGAAAAGAAGCAATTGCTGATTCTGATGATGATAGTATCAAGAGTGGTTCACAGTCAAATCATAATGAAAATGACAGCACAAAAACTAGTCCGCAGCTACATCACGGGAACACTGACCACCCTGTATCTGATGTAAAATTGAAGTTGCAATCCAATACCTTTTGTGGCTTGGCAAGGAATATCTGGCCAAGAAATGATCGAGTTCGAACGAGAATAATTTCCTCTCTGGCAAGGAAAGGAAACGATGAATTAGCCACCTTCTGCGTTGCAGCAATTCTTGTTTTAAACCGCCAGAAGATTATTCGAGAAACCCACTCGTTCGATGATATGATAAAGGCAGGTGCATTGATATTTTGTTTTTATCCAGCAATTAATGACCACTATTAAAATTATAGTAATTATATTCTCAAATTACATCTTTTTGGTGTTTTGTTTATCATGTCTGGTGTAGGGTACCTTGGTTTGGATTATGTTTTGATCTGGATTCTGGAAATATGAAGTTGGAAGTGTATTGATTTTGCTGTTGTGAATCTTTATTCTGCTAAGCACTTTATATTATCCTGATGTTTTCTCAGTCATTTGCACAATAATGACATCTCGGTGTCATTTTTTGATGTGTCTGATGTACTTTTTATACATGTACGTTTTATACGTGATTAGAGTCTGTACCTGTTATAGTTGATAATTTCCATTTAATAATAGCTTTAGTTCTCTTCTCTCAAGTACTATCTCAGTTCTTTCGCTTCAAATGATGTGTGAGCTAATGTTTCCCTTAACCCTGGACATGTGATGTGATTATTATTTCTGACTGAAACTCTATTGCCAATATTTTAATTCTTTGCATTCTATTCCTTTTGGTCATGCTTAGTTTATCTTTATTTTTTTTCTTCCAGTTTTATGTCCCTCTATGCTGGCTGTCCTGAATCATTACTTGAAAATCAATACATATGCTTAGATATGCCCATATGTACTTATACTTATGAAACATGTTCACTATGTTTTTACGGAAGTTTTCTTCTAACGGAGTTCTTTAATTCACCATGCAGAGAAGGAAGAAAGGAAACAACCAAGAATATTGTGTATTTTCTGACTTAATATTTCATGATTATATATTACAGATTTTCAATGACAATATGTTGGAGATCAATGTAAAAAGATGCATAAGAACAGCAATCAAACTCCGAAAGAAATATTTTAACAAGGCAAGTCCTGAATTAGTTATTTTTCTCTACTTGCTACTCAATATAAGAGGGCAATAAATTCATGACTTGCTTTTATCTATATTTCTAAGATTTCCGTGGTAACATTGAAGTTTAATCCCTCGCTCGACAGGCAACCAAGAAAAAGAACCGTGCTGCAGAGAAAAGAGACTAGGGCAACATCATTTTTATATGCTCTTAAGGTAAAAGCACCAAAAGGCACTGGGGAACACTTATGCGGCCATGCTTTTCCAAATTGGATCCCGGTTTAATTGTTTTATTACTTATCCACTTTGGATGGGAGACTTTGTAGCTTAAAGTGTTTTTGCTTTTGGAGTTTCGTCCAGCTGTTGTACCCTCATTGTCATCATTACTCTTTTTCATGAGGTAATTTCACCTTGTTCTGCTTTACATCTTGTCTGTTTGCTTAATTTTGGATGCTTTTACATGGATTTCTAGATGGTCTTTCTCAAGTATGCTGCTCACGCAATTCAGTTCCGGTTTTTGGAAATTCGATGTTAGGATTAGTAATGGAAAAATCGTATTTTACAAGGCTCTCGTTCTGAAAGCTTTGGGCATAGCTATAAGGAGCAAACAAAGAAGTTAATAGGTGCATGTGGTTGAAGGAAACAAATATGTTGGGAGTTTATGGGATTCTGACATGTTGCTTCTATTTGTTTGAAACTCAACCCTGAAGCAGTTAATTTATAACTTAACAATGTCGCATCTTCCCCATGATGAAAATTGTGCAGCCCTTTAAATTGCTTCGCCAAGGCTGGATGTGGCTAATGGAATGAACACTCGAGTCCCTGTTGAAGGGATTCTAGGACTTTAGTATACCTGTTTCATACTCGCTCTGTCTCATTATAAGTGTGTTATTTGGAATATTTATGTTTCAAATTATCATTTTAGAATATCAAAACAACATTTGTTTACTTTTTACAATAATATCCTTATTTAATTAAATCGTCAACCTACCTATTCTATTGCTACTACTTTCAACCACTTAATTAATTTGGTATTTTAGGCTATACAAAATCTTTATTTGCAAAATTCAAAATAACTAACCATTATCTTGAGAAATATGCACTACACAAAGAGACACTTATAATGAAACAGAGGGAGTGCGTTGCAAAGGATTCTTATTCACACACTTAAGTGCATTTGATTGTTTGTAAATTAAATTTATGTATGTGGTTGATTAGCACCACACAATATCCATTAGACAATACTAGCTTTAGCAGCATTGCTGATGATATTTCAATAGTGATTTTAATTTATTGAATGCTGGAATCTTTCTCTAGAAAATTGATTTTGGATTGAATATTGAATGGCTTAGTGTTGTGATTGATTAGAAACTTTGTTGGAAATTGATAAATTCAGATTTGAATGCAGCCTATTTTTTTTTTAATTTCCAGTTTATCTTTATTGTCTAATAAAGGAGATTTATTCTGTGAGGGATATTTCCTGAAGATTATATTCAAGATTTGTTCCCTTTCGTAGTATTTGATTTTTACATTCTTATCTTATGTTTTATCTGTCTTTTACATTATATTTCAGTAGGGATTAATTTATTGAATGCTGGAATGTTTCTCCAGAAATTTGATTTTGGATTGGTTATTGAATGGTTAAGTGTTGTAATTGATTATGAATCTTGCCGGAAATCGATTAAATCAGTTTTAAATGCAACACATCATCATTTTTGAAATTTCCAATTTATCTTTTTTGTTTAACCATGGACCTTAGTTCTGCAAGGGATGTTAAAGATTTGTTTCCCTTTGGAGTATTTGATTTTTACATTGCTTATGTTTTATCTTTTATCTTTTCTTCCTCTTGAAGCCAGGATGAAGATTGACAAGGGGATTTTTCATCACTCTGGTTGCTTCCATGTCTGACAAATCGGCAGTCTTGGACACTAGAACTGGTTGTGCAGATAATGTTCTTTCAGTTTTTGTCCATCTCATATTTCTGGACAACATCATGCATAAGCTATTACTACTTAGAGCATTTGGAGTGGTAAAAGCAGCTTACAAGAAGAAATGGAGGGTAGATACAGGGGTGAGAATTGTCGCAGTATACGCCTATACGGTAACATAGCGTTAATCCTTGTGGTGGATTTGAGTTGGCACAAGAAAAGATATATAATATAATATAATGGTTTATACATACCACATCAATTTTTTGTAACTTCTTAAATAGTTGGATCTTACAAAGGATAAAAGATGGTGCAATTCTTATCCCTGTTCATGTATTATTCTTTACCTTCAGAACAAAGACAATTAAGTTTAAACAGGGCATATCTGAATCCACACTAGACATTCAATTTCTCTTGCGGCTAATTTGGGTTTCCCTTATTTGTGAATCGACAATTTCGGCGTATCTCTCCTTGATTTCCTGTTAAAATATTGATATTTCCCATTTTGTACATGGATTCTGCAAAAGTTCTCCTAAAATCTTCAAATCCATCTGCAAATTCTTCAGTGATCTCCTTAGTATCGTTACCATATAGTAATTGTTGATCGATTTCCAGGACAGCTTCATTGTGCAGGATCCTTTTGTAGTATGATTCTCTGAAGGTGTAATCTGAACCAGATTCTGGGTTTAGGAATATCAGTGGGTCATGTTGTCCTTTCTTTGTTTTTGGGGGACAAAGTTTTCGCAAATTGTCTCGAACAGTAGCATCCATGCTTGGGTCTGAGTTTCCAGTACCACTGTGATTATACAGCCTATCAAGAATGTGGCTACAATGTGTTTGGCCCATTGTGTGCGCCCCTGTGTGATATTAAATAGATTCTCATTTAGAACATATTATTAGCATGTAGTTCATACTCGATTGTAATCTTGCCTTACCTAAGAGTGTTGTCATATCTAATACATCCAAGTTCCTTGATTTGAAGTATGCTAGAGCATCCTGCCATGAGATGGATGGTGATGGAAGGTCTACTGATGCAGCATCTGATTTCATGCCATCCTTTCTTCCTGTGAAAACTGGATAACCTGGTGCACCTGCCTGTTGACATTAATTCTCAAATCAGTTACTGTGTGTTAACTTTTACTCCTATCTTGAGAGAAGATTTTGGCGCTGAGGAGGGGATACTGCAAAAGGAATTCTATGTAAGCAGACTAGTTGAAAGAATACCATTTTACCAGCATCTCTGACAGCGAGATGGAGTATATCAGCGCAGGAGACAACCCCAGGGCATCGTGATTCCAGAACAGTTTTGATCTTGTCAATTAATACAAATCCTCCAAGCCCCCGGTTCTGTGGTGCTCTTTTTTCAGGATTTGGTCCTTCGTCAAGCAGTATTGATGCATCACAGCCCTATGCCACAACATGAATTAAGATTCAGGAGAAATAATGAAAAACGCAATTTGTATTTCTAATGCTCTGAAATGTTGCGTAACACCTGCGCCTTCCTTTAAATTTCATCAACTTTAAATTCTAAGTTGAGTGAAACAACTGGATTTAGATTGATTAGTGGGAGGAGTTGGTGTTTCGAGTGCAACCAACTTGCATATTTTTTAGTTTAAAGGCTGCTGTTTTTATAACATAAAGTTCCTGTCAGCCATTGACCTCATAGATATCCTTTCTTAGCTTAAAGAGTTGAAAAAAAAGGAGAAAATAAAATACTAACCAGTACTAAAGTATATGAAGGGAGAGAAGTGAGTACATACAGTGACGAAACAGTCGGAGTAAACCAAGCGTAGTAACTTAGCAGTAATGCTTTTGTCATGATCCCATATCAGCTGCACTTGGTGCCGGACATACTCTTCTGCATAGCGGCATGTAGTGTTGAACTCATAGTAATGCCACTGCAACTTTGGATGCGGAGGTGCTGCTGCCACTGCCACTCCTTGACATAAACTCAATACTGCAAAAGATAATATTAGTGGAAAACCAACATACATACGTCTCCCCATTAGGGCAAAACAACTCTTAGCTCTTTCTTTGTATATTACTAAGCTTGTTGTGTAGGTATTGCACTGACTTGAAACTTATTGCATCTTGCTGCTTATATAGCAATATGCACTGTCCTAGTGGCAATAAATAATCAACCAAAGAAAGAAACCTTGAAAAATAATACTAATGGCTTGCACCTTTCAAATTTGAATCGTAATTGATATTAAAATCTTTAATTATAATATAATCCATGCATTACTTACGGTACGGCACCGTGTGACGGAAGAGTGAGGCATGGAGCTGTTCACGTGCACCAATGCACTTTCAACAATCCTTCCCTCTAAAGACTACAAGGGTATGGTGACGTGTGTTGTAAGTAACGTGTTTTCCATGTGAACTCTACTTGGATTTAGGGTCTCATTAAGTTCTAATGCTCTAGCCACCAGGATAATGCCTGTGTTTAAAGATCCAATGTTTACTCGAAATCTAGAAAAATTAGCGTTTCCTTCTATACATGTAAGTATAAAGTTGGTAAAAGGGGTAATTCATTGCACAAGACTTCCATTTTTATAGGTTCTCCGGGATTAGATATACCTCTGTTTTTACAACAAAGAGGCTGTTTCCAGCAGGGTTTGAACCATAACCCCAGAGTTGCAATGGGTACAGAAATATAGAGAAACTAACATTTCACCCTCCCAATTATACATGTCATCCCCATAATTCATCATTCTAAAATATCATTTTCACTATTTATTCTAAATTTTATACATTTGTCAATTTTATTTTACTATTGATCAAAGTGGGTCAAATAAATTTTTTTTTTTATATTCTAACCAAATATTTGGTACCCCAATTTTAGCGTATAACAGAAAAACTTTGCAGTTTACAAATTTGCGAAATACTGGAAATTTTAAATTTTCGGTTGCGAAATACTAGAGATTTCCAAATTTTCAGGACGTTTTCCAAAAAATATTACATAAATCAGAAATTTGCCCAAATTTTCGAAAATTAGCTCAACACTAGAATTTTCAGTATGCCTGCAGATGAGATTTTATATATTTGCAGTCTAGAGCCATCAACTTTAGCTTCTTCTACGAGGGAGAAAGGATAAATTGATTATTGATTGTCTTAGAGGAAAAAATTTCAAAAGAAAAAAGGAATCTGGATCCACTTCCGATAACATCTATACTATGAAAATTAGATGCCTTTTTAGGGTGAGATCTATTCCAAGTGGTATTAGTTGGAAGGTGGTGGTTAGATGCGGGATGTATAATCATAGAGTAGATAAGGGTTTGGACGACCATGTCATATTAGGATGTCTAAAAGAACATGAAAAAAAGGTTTGTGAATGACATGACGAAGTACAATATCACACCAAGCTATATCATTTCTGCTTTGAAAGACAAAGATCCATATAACCTCACGAGTATTACCCAAGTATATGGAGCTAGAGCAACATACAAATTGAGCAGGAGAGGTGCAATGACTAAGATACAAATGTTATTGAGCCTTATTCACAAAGACAAATACATGTGTTGGATTAGAAATAGGGAGAATTTAGAAATTGTGGCTGATATCTTCTGGACACATTTAGGGAACACGACGACAAACAAGTACTCAGATTGTGACATTTTAATGTCAAGCAAGGAGATGTGCGATTATTTCATTAGAACAACACATGGGTTACCGTGTGCGTGTCTACTTGTCGGTTTTCAAGTTTTATGCACCTATATACTTTTGGAATCGATTGAAGTATTTTGGACGAAATTGCACATTTCAGAACATGATGCGAGTCTTGAAGAGAGTAAGTGAGATCTAGAAGAAGAGTGTGAAGAGTTGAAGAAATATTTTAGTACTTTGGATATTGTGAGTCAGAGGGTGTTGAAGAAAAAAATGTGATCCAACATATCCATCCACAACTTTAATGTGTCCACCGCCGATGAAGTACAAGCCGAATAAGGGAGTTAAGAAGAGTACAAAGGGCGAGGAGAGTGATGTGCATCATGATCCTAGTCAGCGAGAATATGCTGAGGCTTCGTAGGGGAGTCAGACTACGAAGAGATCATGTACAAAACCAAGTGGAAGTCAATTGTCACCCATCCTGATTGGTAGGAAACTTTCAACCAAATCTTCAAGAGATAAGTACCTATCACAATTTCATGCTTTCTTTCATCGACACATCGATGGCATTATTGATGTTTATAATGATGGAAACTGTGGTTTCTGTTACATTTCATCTTTATTAGGATGAGGAGAAGATTCATGTTATTTGGTTGGGAAGCAGTTAAATACGCAAGTCCATCGACACGCTAACTTATTTTCTAAGTTGTTATATGACATTGTTTGTGTTGTTAGGAATTTGTTACAAGTAGAAAAATTGGGTGTCTAGGGTAGGGATAAATGGGTGTTCATTCATGATACGAGTTACCATATTGCTTCTAAATATAGACTCATATTTGTTTCCCTTTCCATGCAAATTAACATAACATTATTCTCACTTCTCATAGCTCCACCTATGTACACGAGGCAGCTTACAATCATTGTTGTTGGTTTTGTCATCAATAATCATTGGATTCATATAAAGTTGAAACCCGATTGCCCATTGCCTCCTGTCACTGCCTGAGGGAAACATAATTGTTCTAATGATACAAAAACATGTGAATCAGCATGTGCAGGCCGCTTCAGGCATTGAGAAGATTTGTGTAGGAAGTGATTGTAGCTTTTTTCGATTAAAAAATGTATGACAATAATTATATTTATTTGTCAAGTCGGTTAGTTGATTTACTGTATAAATTATTCAAGCAAATTTTTTTATAAAAAAACAACTCCCAGTACTATCAGAACTTGAAATTTTCGGTTATGTGTAAAAAGTGGTAAATGAAACGAAATTTTCGGTATTTCATCAAAACTTTCAGTACAAAATAGTGAATTTCAAAAATTTCGATAATTTACAAGGATTTTTTCGATTATTTTGATCTGATAGGAGGATGACATGTATAGTTAGAGGGGTGAGATGTTTCTTCCTCCAACATTTAAACTTAAAAAAAATAATTAAAAAGCTTAATTGGCTTAAAATATTTTATCACTATTAAAGGGGTGCACTCGAAATTACCTCAACATTATTAATACATTTTCAGTATTGTCTTTAAAAAAGGCATTGATCCATTAATCTTAAAAACCTTATTTAAAGTATAATGTTGAAGTTATTTTCTTATAAAAAAAAAGAATGTTTTATGCATTTTCTTGAACAACCTAGATTTCAATTTTAATCTTAACTATAATCTTTCACAAAATATTTTGAAAAAGAAAAAGAAAAGTGTTGGACTTAGTGCATAATTCCTATATGACCAAATTAAAACTTTCATGAATAACTTGAAAGAAAAATGGAGCAAATGTTGCTTACATATCTGATGAAGAATAATAAAATAATTATATATTCTTTAAACATACTTTACCATAGTTGCTTTGAGGCAACTTAGTTTTAAAGTTTTAACTGTTCAATACTAAAAATGGTTCCAGTTGGATTACAGAGTGTATAATTAATTTTCGTTCTCTTACTGTCTTGTAGATTGGAAAAGTGTTATCTAAACATGATGGTTCAAGTTAAGCTTGTAATAATCCTCGTATAAGCAAAAAGTAGAAGCAAGTTGAAGCTAATCTCTCGGTGCAAAAAGGTATTAACAATAGTATTCGACTTGAAGTGCAATAATATAACTATTCCATTTTGTTATTTTATATTTATTTATAATTGTAGATTAAAATAAAAGTGATAGAATTAAATGAAATGTCAGTTATTATGAATTACTTTTATTTTTTTATTAATATGGAGGGTCTAACTCCAAAGAGAATGAAACTTACACAAACACATCTCTAGAATATCTTGAAAAATGGTATAATCTCCCTTCATCTCTTAATTATACTTGTCAAGCACAACCATTCATATCTCGAAAAATATGATTTATTTTCACGGTATCCAAAATCTCCCATCAACCTATGAATCTGGAAAATAAAGTTACTATCAATAGCTTTCTTCTTAAGCTATCATTAACAATATCCACAACCTCCTTCGAATCTGTTTCAACAACCACTCTCGTCCATCCTTTCTCAGTCACCATATTCAAACCTTCAAAATTCACATGCCTTACATCTCTAATTAGCCCCCCACATCCTGAAACACCATCCACATTATAAGATCCATCTACGTTGACTTTAACAAAATCCATAATCGGACGCTTCCATTGAATCTTGCTCTCAACCATACTACTTTCCATAACTTTATGATTACTAAGCATTGTCTCCTTATACTCCTTCAACTTCTTACCACTGTTCTCTTGAGAATTATACGGCCGAATGTAATGTTCATCATGCAATTCACGATTTCTCCACTCCCAATTCGAATGGCAACCTAAAGCCCAATACGCACACCAATCCTCTTCGTCCTCCTTCATAGCTTCCAAATTAATAGAAATCCACTCTTGGAGATTAACTGTATAAAAGTCTGGCAATATTGCAGAGGGAATTCTATTCATCCACACAAGCTTCGCAAACTTACAGTCCTGAACCACATGCAAAGTGTGACACCCCAAATAATTTAATATTTAAAATAATTAGAATTTTTAATTATTAATTTAATTAAGAGTTTAATTATTAATGTTTGGAATTTTTGGATTTAATTAATTAAATAAATGAAAGGAAGAGTTGGGAGTGTGAGGAGTAATGGGGGTTGTGACGAGTAAAATACTCTACCTATCCTAATTATTATTTTATTTATTTATTGGAATAATAAAAGGAAAAAGAAGAAAAAAGCGGAATAGAAGGTTTTTCATCATTCGTAACATTGGAGAAGAGAGGAGAAAGAAGAAAAGAGTGAAAGTTGTCGGAATTCGAAGAACCCACAAGGTAAGGGGTGATTTCGATTTATTAACATGTATTATCGGTTTTGATTTCAATAAAATTGATCGTAGTATGTCAAGAATCTCAATTTAGTAATTCTAGGTTTTCGTAGAATTATCCCAATTTGTGTCGGATTGAGTAGAATTGAGTAATTCGTATGTTATAGGGTGATTAGGAATGATCATAGTATGTTATATTGCATGTTATTGCTGTTGGATGGTGTAAATATATTGTGATTGGATGTTGGATTCGTGTGGGGTTGATAGGAATTGAGTTGGTATGCATGGAACTGTCAAAACTACATAATTTTGCCTCTGCAGGTTGCAGGAACCGGTTTCCATGTGGGAGGAACCGGGTTCCCAATTCATTTTTTCAAAGAAAACTGATTTTTCTGCTGGGAACCGGGTTCCTGCTGGAGGATCCGGGTTCCCCATATATTTTTCCAGGGGACGTGTTTTTGAACTTTGTGGGAACCGGGTTCTCCCTGGGAGGAACCGAGTTCCACTGTTACTTTTTGAAAAATTCCAAACTTTAAAAATTCATAACTTTCAAACCGTAAGTCCGTTTTGAGCGCCGTTTTGGACGTTGTTTCTTAAATTTAATGCTCTATTTTATGAAATGAAGAAAATTATAATTAATGGATTTTATTTTGAAAAGATCTGTTTTTCCAATTTGTGAACAATGTGAGTTATGGGAATGGTGGATGAATGAGTATAAGATTGTTCCGACAGGTTGAACGTGGAATGAAGCTTGTATGTTATTTTCCTGTTGTTTATTCATGATTGTATTGATATCATGTGTTTTTGTTGGTGTTGTATATACCTGGTAGTTGTTGATCTTAGTTGTTGTTGTTGTATATACCGGTGATAGTCTTGCCAATTGAAGAGTAAGCGTTTGGCATATTTATGCTTTGTGATGATTTATTTCATGATAGGTGATGATATCATGTTGTGGTTGATGATGGTTTATGATGTATGATGTGGTCATAACCTGTGTTGAATGTTGCATGCTTTTATGATGTGCATGCATATGCATTCTGATGAAGTTAATTCCCATTGTGTGGAATTTGACTTGTATTGCCAATTACCGTTCCCGGGTGATGATGGATGGTGAGGCTGGATTCGTGTCCGGGTGATTATGGACGAATCGATGATTACTGTATCCGGGTGATGATGGATCAGTGTGTGTGACTTGGTCACGTTTTGGTACCATATGCATTGCGTCTGCATTTGTATCTGCATGGGATTGTAACATGTTAGGATGGTCTCCAGTGTTACAATTCTCTTGTTGTTATTGTTGTGCATAATGGATTGTGTGGTTGTAACTGTGTGTTGAAATCTGAATTATGCTAGAATGGGTGGATTAATATACTTGTGATATTATGTTGTCTGAGGAACTTATAATGCATATTAATTATAAAGAAATCTCACTCTTACTTTAATGATTTCAGATTAAAGTTAGCAACTCAGGAGTTGGTGAGGATGACTCTAGAGCTATGTTATTTTGTGTCCGCGTGTCAGTGTCATGCTCTGATAGGTTGTAACACTGGAGAATGTTTTGCTGAGAGATTATTTAGTATTCAATTGTTATTTGAGTTACTTTGGGAATAATTATGATTTGATTTTATTCCGTTTTGGTTTTGTGGTACTTTTCCGCTGTGTAAAACATGATATCAATTTGATTGATTATTCTATTGAACCTTTCAGTGAAGCATGGCTACTGTTTATTAAGGTTTTATTTTATTCTGAATTGTGACATCCCTTGTTTCCATGTTGACTCTGATTTTAATTAATATATTCGCGGGTTATTTAGAAGGGGTGTTACACAAAATATCCTCTTGAGTATTACCGCATAATTTACACGCAGCACTACCTAAACCATAACTGGCCATTCTCATTCCTGTTAATAACCTGTCATGCTTCAAAGTCCAAGTAAAACAATGAACCCTCTCATACACTTTCAACCTCCAAATACTCTGCCAAACTTTGCTATTAGCCGACTCCACTTTTTCCCTCACTATCCGATACATGCTGCCGATAGAAAAGGAGTCATCCTCCATCACGTGAATTAACCGCTGATCTGCACCATTATCAGCAAACATTAAGTGAGTTATATCCACACCATTTTTACCCACTCGAAACAACTTCCACTTCCTCTTAGAAACCGCATGCTTGATCAAATGAGATAACTTATCCATACACAAAACAAAGAGATATGGAGAGATTGGATCTCCTTTATGAATACCACGTTGAGACCGAAAAAAATATTTCCTATTTCCATTCCAATTCACATTAGTCTCCATGCTAGTCACTCCATGCATGATCAAGTTAACCATTTCAACAGGCAGCCCCACTTCTACTAAAGTTCTCCAAATAAACTCCCAATTAAGTTTATCATAAGCTTTAGATAAGTTAATCTTAACCGCAAAAAAGCCTTTTCTCCCTTTCTTCTTAGTCATACTATGCATGACTTCATTGGCGATTATGATATTCTCATGTATCGATCTTCCCGACCCAAATCCTGTCTAATACAGAGCCACCAGGTAGGAAATATACGGTTTTAATCTTCCGGCTAACACCTTAGTAATAATCTTGTACATCATATTACATAGGGAAATCAGACGAAATTGAGAAACATTATGAGGTTCATCAACTTTCGGAATAAGACAGATATTCGTCTTATTGATATCAACAATGTTGCGGGGATTAGACCAAACATCCTTAACAAAATTGGCTAATCAAGTACCCACCATATCTCAGCCTTTTTGATAGAAGCCAGCTGGAAAACCATCTGGACATGGAGCTTTCCAAGGCTTCATGGAGAACAAAGCACTTTTAACCTCTTCTAAACAAATTTCCTTCCTAAGCAAATAAATAGCAGCTTGCTCTAGCTTAGGAAAATTCACTTCTGTCTGCCTCCAGCTATACTCCGCTTGCCCCTAGTAAACATGGATTGATAAACCTCAGTAACATGATTCTTTAGCTCGTCATGCTCAATGATCCACTCACCATTCTCATTCTACAACATATTAATTTGGTTCCTCTTCCTTCTAGCAATAGTTTGCATATGATAGTATTTTGTATTACGATCCCCGTAGGCAAGCCACATAGTTCTAGACCTCTAGTACCATATGAGCTCTTCTTGATTTAGAATACTACTCAATTCAGCTTGCAGCTTATTCTCCAGGATTCTCATACCACCTATAAAGGAATCAGTAACAGAGAATTTCTGATCTATGCCTTGTATGCATTGACCTGGAAATATTTATACAAAAAGGCTCATAAATCCCTCTCCTAGAATTAAGCTATACAAAATGATATTTTTAGAAATATCCTATGTTTACAGCTAGACCATAATAGAGAGCCATTATATGGTATTAATATGGGACCACTAGCACCCTAATAGCTATTCATTTTCTTTTAAAAATACTTCTTCTGTAATAATTACATTACCCCCCCTCAAGTTGGAGCATGTAAATTACATATGCCCAACTTGCTTAACAAGAAAGTGAATTGCGTGGTCCCAATAGCCTTAGTAAAGACATCTGCTAGTTGTGTTTGAGTAGAAACATAAGTTGGTGAAATATTCTTAGTAAGATATTCGTCACGAATGTAGTGGCAGTCCACTTCAATGTGTTTAGTTCGCTCGTGAAAAATCGGGTTCTTGACGATATGAAGCGCCGCTTGACTGTCAAAGTGAATTTTCATAGGTTGAGAATGTGAAATACCAAGAGTTAAAAGAAGACCTTTTAACCATTTCAGTTCTCCTGTTATAGTGCCATAGAATGATACTCGACCTCGGTAGGAACGAGATACAATTTTTGTTTTTAGTCTTCCAGGAAATTGGAGAAGAGCCAAGAAAAACAAGCCATCCAGTAAGAGATCTACGAGTTAAAGGACAATCGGCCCAATCAGAATCACACCAACCAGACAGTTGCATGTCACAGTCCCTTCGTAATAAAACACCTTGACCTGGGTCCCCTTTCAAGTACCGAACTACTCTGATAGCAGCCTCCTAATGATCTACTTTAGGTTCCTGCATAAATTGGGAGAGAACATGCACACAATATGAAAGCTCAGGTCTGGTAAAGCACAAGTAAATAAGGCATCCTACTAATCGCCTATACTGTTCTGGATGAGGAAACGACACACTTGTAGTGAGTGCCAACCGATGGTTCAGTTCAATTGGCACATTTGATGGCTTAGCTCCCATAAGCCCCCGGCTATAATATCTAGAGTATATTTACGTTGACAAAGAAATATACCAGCTGAGGATCGCGCCACTTCAACGCCTAAAAAATATTTAAGAATCCCCAAGTCTTTCATATGAAAACAATCATGTAAATAGGCTTTAAAATCAACGATAACATCATGATTATCACCTCCAATAATGAGATCATCAACATACACCAACACTACAATGTATACCCCAGGTTTTTGTAAGACAAAAAGTGAATAATCAGAGCGAGATTGCAGAAAACCATAGTGTTTCAGAGTAGCTGACAACTTTGCAAACCAACAACGAGGCGCTTGCTTAAGTCCGTATAGGGACTTATTAAGTTTACATACTGTGTCGGACCTTTGTGGACGAAATCCGGGGGGAGGCTTCATGTACACAACTTCTTCAAGGTCTCCATGTAAAAATGCATATGCACATCCATTTGATGTAATTCCCAATCTCGTGAGGCTGCTACGGCTAACACTGTACGAACCGTAACCATTTTCACCACAGGTGCAAACGTCTCTGTATAATCAATCCCTTTCTTTTGATGGTTTCCAAGGATTACTAGCCGTGCTTTGAACCGTTCTACACTTCCATCTGATTTATGCTTTATTTTGTACACCCATTTGCAGCCGAGTGCTTTCTTCCCGGGTGGCAGTTCTGTTACTGTCCAAGTTCCATTGGTTTCAAGTGCATGTATTTCACTTTGCATAGCCTCCCTCCACCGATTATCTTTCATTGCCTCGGTGTAATTGATAGGCTCCTTTTCCTGTGAGATAGATGAAAGAAAAGCACGATGTGCAATGGAAAAGCGGTCATAATTCATATAATTAGTTATGGGATAGGGTGCACCTGAGGTTGCCTTTGGAGAGAGTGAACAATTGGATGGGCTCAATCTTCTAGTAGTATTCGTCACATATTGGTGTAAGCGAGTAGAAGGTTGTTTGATTCTGTGTCCTCTACCTAACATTGGCTCGGTTATTGACATAGATGTATCTGTTGTATCTTCCTTGTCCATGTTTTGCGGATCAACATCTTGGTCATTAACCTTCTCATTTGCTGACGTGGTGCATGTAGTGGATGAGAGTATTGTTTCATCTATGTTTGTATACTGTGAAGTACTCACTTCAATCCCCACATCCAACTCACTCCTTCTATTGTCCACTCCCATATCATTACTTCTTTGGATGCTAAGTGTGTATTCTGTTTCATCTACATCATCAATTTCATCATGAACAACTTCTGCAAAATTCCAATTATTAGGAAGAGCATCTTTTCGTGAAGTAGCAGCTACAGCAAAAGGGAATTCAGTTTCAATGAATTCAACATCTCGGGACACAAAAATGTTTTCTGTTTCTAAATCAAATAGCTTCCATCCTTTCTTTCCATATGGGTATCCAATAAACACACACTTCTTACTTCTACTTGCAAATTTATCACCATTTCTTCTTTGATTATGAGCATAACATAGAGAGCCTATTATTCTCAAATGTTCATATTCAGGTTGTTGTCCATGAAGCATTTCATAAGGGGTTTTTCCGTTCAGAATAGTGGAAGGAGTTCGGTTAATTAGATATCCCGCGGTTAGAATGCATTCTCCCCAAAACTTAATAGGGAGATTACCTTGAAACCGCAGTGCTCGTGCCACATTTAGAATATGCCTATGTTTTCGTTCTACTCTCCCATTTTGTTGGGGTGTTCCAGTACAAGATGTTTGAAAAATTATACCGTGGTCAAGAAAATACTTTCTCATGCATGTGAATTCCGTCCCATTATCACTTCTAAATATTTTTACTTGTTTATTGAATTGCCTCTCAACTAAAGCCAAAAAATTGTGAAGCATTGTCGAGACTTCTCGTTTATCAGTCAACAAATATACCCATACAACACGTGAATAATCATCGACTATTGTTAAAAAATAAAAAGCACCAAAGGTAGAAGGAGTCCGATATGCTCCCCATAAATCATAGTGAATTAATTCAAAAACACTACTAGCTTTATTTTGACTCAAAGGAAACTTCTCTCTGGTTTGTTTGGCTCTAAAACAAACTTCACATGCTTTATTCACTACATTGCTGTCTCGTGTCTACTAAGGAATTAATTTTGAAATTTTCAAGGAAGGATGTCCCAACCGTTTGTGCCAAAGATCCATTGAATGGAGTCCATCAGTCTTGCAAGCTCTCTCTCTTCGAACTCCTCTGAAGAAATAAAGCCCATCTCTTCGTTCACCCGCTCCAATCAACATCCTCGAAGTACGGTCCTGCACAACACATAACTTATCAGTGAATTGAATAACACATTTTAATTCATCCATCATTTGTGAAACAAATATCAAGTTGCATTTCAATTTTGGCACAAAGAGAACATTAGCAAGTTTTAACCCTCCTTCCAACACTATACTTCCTTCTTTGATTGCAGAAGCATGTTCTCCATTAGGTAGGCCAACCAGACAACTTTGAATATCTCTTAGTTCTCGCATATGATTCAGGTTTCCAGTCATGTGGTTAGAACAACCTGTGTCAATTATCCATGTATTCATATCACACTCACCTGTCATCTTGTCATTGGAGTTTTCTTTATGAGCATTCAGAAATCCTACCAACAATTGCAATTGTTCTGCATTGATTCCAGCCAAGCCAGAGCCATCTTCGTGTGAAACCCCAGTTTCTGCATTTGTTCCTCTTGTGTGTACAGCATTTGCAGTTGCACGCATAATTTCTCCTCTTCCTCGTCCAGTTCCTGCTCGCTGCAGTGACTTGCCTCGTCCACCACTTTTCCCTTCATTTTTTGGTCTGTCTCCCCACCACTCGGGATAACCAACAAATTGAAAACAGCTTCCTGCGTCATGTCGTGCTCGATGACAATGTGTACAAGACATAAACTTGTCTTTTTCATCCCCTCTTCCTTTGACTGTACGTCCGTTTGTTCGAACAGCTAAGCTCATCACTTCTCTTCTTTCTTCTGTGGTTCTAGTCATCATTCTCACCCTTTCTTCTTGAATCACTGTTGAGTATACCCTATTAAGATTGGGCAGCGGATCTGTTGCAAGGAGATTGGATCGAACAGTCCCGTAAATTGCATCATCCAATCCCATAAGGAATTGATGGACTCTTTCTTCCTCCCTTCTCTTTTCTATTTTTGATGATATATCACACTTGCATCCACCACAACTGCATGTCGGGATTTGATCGTAGTTGGCCAACTCATCCCAGTTTTTTCCGTAGTATGTATGTGACATACCGTCTTGTTTGCACCTTGCTAGGTCGTATTTCAGCTGTTGAATTTTGGGACCATTCACCGTAGAGAATCTTTCTTTGATGTCTATCCACAAATCTTTTGCATTTTTAGCATAAGACATGGTGGAACGAAGATCTGCTTCAATGGTATTTAGAATCCATGACACCAACATAGATTGAACAGTTCACCAATCTTCAATTTGATCAGAGTTTTCCTTTGGTGTTTCAATGGTGCCTTCTATAAAACCCCATTTTCTGCGAGCACGCAACGATATTTTCACTGCACGCGCCCATTCTTCATAGTTCTCCCCTCGAAGTCGCACTTGAGTTATCAAGTTTCCTGGATTATCATTGGAATTCAAACCATACGGTGATGGAGTTTTCTTCACCGTTTTGTGGATCTTCTCTGTAGAAGAATTCCTTTCATGATCAGATATATCTTCCTGATCAGACATTGTCTCAGAATTGTCGTGCTCTGATACCATAAAGGAATCAGTAACAGAGAATTTCTGATCTCGGCCTTGTATGCATTGATCTGGAAATATTTATACAAAAAGGCTCATAAATCCCTCTCCTAGAATTAAGCTATACAAAATGATATTTTTAGAAATATCCTATGTTTACAGCTAGACCATAATAGAGAGCCATTATATGGTATTAATATGGGACCACTAGCACACTAATAGCTATTCATTTTCTTCTAAAAATATTTCTTCTGTAATAATTACATTAACCTATGTTGTCATTCTATTGCAACTTCCTCTGAACACCTTCCAACCTTCACATTATATCCTTCTTAGATGTTTTATTCTGTCAAAGGACTGGAATTTCCAATTTATTATCCCTTCCACAACATTCTGCAAGTTAGATAATAAATGTTATCATTCTCTCTACGCCTCCTTCAATCAGATCACACTTAGTCTCACTACTATCCACCGAATCATATCCTAACCTCTTCAAAGATTTGCTTAATTTAATCAGATCACACCTAGTCTCAACTACAACCATAAATAAATTTTATAAAATGTTATTTAAAATAGCTTTAAATTCCTAATTTTATAAATTTTGAAATTTAAAAAAAATTCTTTGTAATCTTTTTTTTTTTTTTACAAAACTACACTATTACTTAAAAATTAATTTTTACAAACTTAAACAAACAAGATCTACATTCTGCTTCATTTTACTTTTTTTTTTATCAATACAAATAATATAACTTAAATTTTTTTCGTCAAAATATGTTCGATTAAGATTAAGATGACCTTTGAAATAAAAAAAAACATATTTATATTTTTCACATTATCATCTTACTCATTATATATTTCATAAATTATCTTGTTAAATCAACATAATTGGTAGTTATACAAAGAATTAGATGGAGATGCAGAAAAATTAGTGTATATAAATAAATTAAAATTATAAGTTATTTTTATAATTTAATTAAAATATTAGTATTTATTTTAATCAGCCATTGTTTTAATTTGAGAGATAAAAATTTTAATTTTAAAATTTATTTTTTTCTCCATTTTACGATTCCTTTTTCTCCATTTTTGTATGATTATTTAATAAAATTAAGGGTTAAATATGTTTTTAGTCCTTACAAATATGCGATCCTGCAACTTTGATCTCTCTAAAAATTTTCTTCGAAGAATGATCCTCACAAATTTTTCCATCCATAATTTTAATTCTTCCCGTCAACTTTCATTAACAGAAAGTGACGTGGCATAGTGTATATGAAAATGTTTGAAATTATGAGGGTTTCAAACCTCCAAACTAACAAAAAAAATAGTTGTAAACTTTTCTCAACACCTTACAAACACTACTTTCGAGAAAAACTCAATCCATCACTTACATCAGGGTTAACACCTTCAATTGCTCTAGATAAGGTTGGTTAATATATACTTGTGTCCTTGATTCATATGTATCTTGATTAACATTTATAAAATTGCTTTGCTACCTTTTATTGGTGAAAGAGGTATATTATGTTGATTCATCCACAAATTGTTTTCATGTTATTCTTCTTCTCTACATATCCCTTGACTCCTCAATTTACATATGAATCAAGGACACTTAGCATGTATTAACCAATCTTATCTAGAGCAATTGAAGTTGTTAATCCTGATGTAAGTGATGGATAGAGTTTTTTTTCTCGGAAGTAGTGCTTGTTAGATGTTTGAGAAATGTTCACAACCAAATTTTTTTTCTGGGATATTTTATAGGAGGTATAAAACTTTCTCAAAATTTCAAACGTTTTCATATATGATATGTCACGCCAGTTTTCGTTAATGAAAGATGACGGCATAGATCAAAATTGTGGATGAAAGACCAAAGTTGCATGATCGCATATATTGAGCTAAAAACATATTTAAAGTTAAAATTAAATATATATATATATATATATATATATATATATATATATATATATATATATATATATATATATAATTATTATTATTCATTTTACAAATAAGTAAATTATTTCAAATTTTGCATTTATATAAAAAGTTTTACATTTGTATTTGTTAAATTTTTTTTCTCACACTCACATGTCTTTTTAATATATGACTATTTAATATACTTGAATTCTTATAATTATTATTTATTTATAATTAAATCATTCATTTCAAATTCACATGTTTTTAAATATATTTTATACAATATCAAATAAATTTATTTGTGCGAGAGCACATGTATCTTCTTAGAAATAAAACAAACTTATTTAGAATTAATATTTTTGTCTTTTTCTATAATTTAATTTTAATTAAATAAAAACATTTTATTCATTTTATTTTTAAATATTTTATATATTTATCTCGTAACTTAAACCCTTATGATATATATAAGTTAGGATTAATCATAAAGTAAATAATTTAATGAAGAAGAAAAATAGTGTCATCTATAGTATCTTTGCTACTAATTCAGTTTAATACACTTTCATAGAGAAAAAACTTTTAACATCTATAAGAGGATGATTAATATAGAATAATTGTTCCAGTCAATTACGTTACATTCTGACATTAAAATTGTTATTAAATTTGTTAATTTAGTATCATACTAAATTTTTAAATTCAAAGTTAACATATATTAAGTTTCAATATAATTAATACAATTTAAAGTTCACACTACCACTTGAATATCATACACTCACACACATTCTCTAAACCTAAAAGTTCAGATTGCATACTTGCATACACACATCAAACACATACCCAACTTCCGTTAAAGTATTTGTCATCAGTCACATGCACATCTTCATCAGTTTAAACTTATACCCAGTTCTTCCGACAAGGTATTTATCATTAGAGAAATTTTTTTCTCACACATAAACAATTGGTGTGTTAGAAAAAAATAAAACATAGAGAAAAAATAGGAACAAAATATCAACATAAGGATATAACGTGGAAACTCCAAAACCGGAGATAAAAACCACGACCGTTGTCAATAGAGAACCAGAGAATAACACTGTGTGAAAATTGTTACAACACATAATATACCCTCAATTAACCCAGGTCCCTAATACATCCACACCCTCCAAAACAAATATTTAATTACATCTCACAACACTTTTATACAAAAGCATAAAAGAACAAAGAAATTCAAATACAAGCTTAAAGTGCTTTTGACTGGTGCATCTTGTAAAAAAAACTTGGAAACTCCAAAACCGGAGATAAAAACCACGACCGTTGTCAATAGAGAACCAGAGAATAACACTGTGTGAAAATTGTTACAACACATAATATACCCTCAATTAACCCAGGTCCCTAATACATCCACACCCTCCAAAACAAATATTTAATTACATCTCACAACACTTTTATACAAAAGCATAAAAGAACAAAGAAATTCAAATACAAGCTTAAAGTGCTTTTGACTGGTGCATCTTGTAAAAAAAACTTGAATCTTATATATCCTTGGACTCATTCTTTCTTCACAAAACTAACTAATGTGAGACTTCTTCAACATGTATATTTTCAACCAACCCTAACAATCTCCACCTTGACTGAAAATAATACATAAGCTTCCATTGTCTTTACCGATAATCATACTCCACCATGAAGAGTATAGTCACTTGAAGCTACACTACTACAAGAATTTTCACATTGTCTTTACCGACAATCATAGTTTAAAAAACTATCATACTCCACCTAAAGAAGAGTATACTTCACTTGAAGGTAAACCACTTCAATAATTTTCACATGCCGAAAACCAAGTTGAAACTTTATTGTGAAACTTCCATGTTGGTAGGAAACTCTTCAACCATCGACATAATCTTGCATCTTGTGTAATCTTGATTGTAACACATATTTAACTTGAATTTTCCACAAGTTAAAACCAATTATTTCATCAATTTTCTCCAGTCCAAACTGCACAACGGAATTTGTGACCGCAACTTAACAACTCTTTCACAATAATACCTTTCTTTTCTGATGTGAAAAATCAAACAAAGTTGCAACCACAAAGCATACTAAAACACTTATCCCCAGATCGAATCAAAAACTCTGATACCGGTTGTTGGAAAAAACAAAACATAGAGAAAAAAGAGGAACAAAATAACAACATAAGGATATAACGTAGAAACTTCAAAACCAGAGATAAAAACCACGACCGTTGTCAATAGACAACTAGAAAATTACACAATGTGAATATTGTTACAACACATAATATACCCTCAACTAACTCGGGCCCCCAATACATCCACACCCTCTAAAACAAATATTTAACTACGTCTCACAACACTCAAATACAAGAGCATAAAAGAACAAAGAAAGTTAAATACAAACTTAAAATGCTTTTGACTGATGCATCTCGTAAAGAAAAACTTGAATTATATATATATATATATATATATATATATATATATATATATATATATATATATCGTTGGACTTCTTCTTCCTTCACAGAACTAACCGATGTGAGACTTCTTCAACAAATATATTTTCAACCAATCCCAATAAGATGATGCTCCCTTTCCACAAATGTTAGTACATTTGATTTGACATTCTTCTTCACACTCCTACCATAAGAGGATGACTATCATGACAAACATTCATACCACATATTTCTCCATACTTGGCCAGAGGTTGAACTTCACACTCCATCATGGCTAGACATTCCATTTTTGGAATCCAATGGTGATCAATAATACTGACACCATGATCTTTAAAATAAGCTTCATTCTTTGAAGAAGCAGACACCTGTGATAATGTTCCAACATCTTTTCAGACATCAATTTCGGTCACATGGATTAATTTAACACCCATGGTAAATTAAACACATCTTTTGAAGAGAGCACACTAGAACCATACTGGTGCACATTAGTTGATCATCCTTCAGGATCAGGCCATAAATACATGCAATAACATGTACACCCCCAAAACCTTCTCTTCATACCCCATACATCCAGTCTGATTTTGAGGTGCTAAACGTCATTCTTTTGCATCTAAGGAGGAGATTCCCTCTAACAGGTATCTAGAGCAGTGATAACACGAAATTATACCGTATGTTCGACTTAACTCACAAATATTTTAGTACCCTTTTCGATTATTTATGTCTTATTATGCCGATATTGCTATTCTATTTCAGGTACATTATAACACAAAGCTCACATGAAAAATATATATATATATATATATATATATATATATATATATATATATATATATATATATATATATATATATATATATATATATATATATATCTTTTGAAGATTTCTTTTTAATTTCATACCAAATCATATTAGATATTGCTTCTTCTTTATTTCATATTTCACTTCAACAATTTCACTATCCAGCCAACTAATTTTTTTGTTCAATCAATGTCTTTCTTTCTACTATTTTGTCGTCCGCTCTTTCACCATAATTCATAATCATAATATATTTTATTTTTTGTTTAAAATAAAATGTATGAATATTGGAAGACAAAAGCAGAAAAATAAATTTCAGGAGCTATGGCCCTCGCCACATCCCTGTGCTCTCACAACAGCTAGTTGTGCCATGTCTTCCATATTTGTAACTATGGCCCTCGCCACATCAGTAAATCACACCAGCTTTCCTAATTTTTCCCCATAAACCTAATCTTCCTGATTTTTTTTTCTAAGAGGCCAATTTTCCTTATTTTTCTCCACTGACATCATGAAAATCTAGGTCACTAGCAAAGGGGATATAAAAGAAAAGAAAGGAGTTTTTAGAAAGAGGGGATTCTATAGAGAAAAATTGACTGTCGCAGTTTGTCACGTAAAGGGATTGCGGCAACTTAGAATTTGGAACTTTAAATGGGTATACTTAGATTCTATAAAAAAAACTAGAAAAATACATTCACATGATTTGGTTGACGTGTATTTAAAAGATAAAGACAAATTATTTGAAACAAAGATAAGATTAAATAAATACATTTTTACTATTTTGATCCATAGCGGTTTTATCCAATTGTAGTATTTATGTTTTGATGATTTATTTCTTCTATATAAAACATAGTAAAATATTAAATTTGGGCGAATTAATAGTATATAATATAATAATAACCTTAGTAATTTTAATTCCATTTCCAACTCCACCTTAGAATCAAAAACCCTCTTCTCTCTTGTTGCTTATCAACCTCTCACTCGTTAACTCGCTCTCGCTCACTCACTCTCTCCGTTTCCGGTGTCGTCAAATTACCGCCGGCGGGAACTCACCGTCAATTCCGATAAACCTTCATCGGAATTTAATTTCCTCCTCCGATACCTACCAATTTCGAAGAAGAATAAGGGTTAGGTTAATTATCCATGGCGAACCCTTCCGGGACTGGTAACCATCAGGAACAACATACTCATGTTAACCCTTCCAATTTTAACGGCAATTCGGTTCCCGAGAGTTCTACCGGGCTTGTCATGAACATGAAGCATAATCCTGGAATTTCTCTTGATTGGACGCCGGAAGAACAAGCTACCCTCGAAGATGGACTCACAAAGTATGAAACTTTTGTGTTTTTATAATCATGTTATGCAATTGCCATGAATTTCTAGGTTTTTGTAATTGAATTCTATTTTTGTAGCTTAATTCATGACTTAGGACTTTACTGTAATTAAACATGGATGAGATTCACCTAATTTTTTATATTCAATTTTTATTCTTTACTGTATTGATTGAATTTAACTGTAAATTCATTTTGTTCTCGAACGGAGGTAGTAGTGACATGAATCAGTGAAAATTTTGAAATTTCTTGTGCAGATATGCCTCAGAATCTAGCATAGTCCGCTATGCAAAGATAGCCCAACAGCTAAATAACAAGACAGTCCGGGATGTGGCTCTGCGTGTTAGGTGGATGAATGTAAGCTACATACTTGTTTGTTTCTGCCTTAAGGTGTTTATTTCATTGTCAATGGTGTAATAATCTATAACTTCTGATTCCATATGAATGCTGTTACATTAGAGTTTAGATGTGAATTTATGACCATTTGTTTGGACCTGGCATCAGGGTCTAGTTTATCATGATCCGATTTTGATGAACCTAATATGAAAACTGTGATGCTATCCCATTTCCTCTGTAAGAGTGATAATATCATTTTTCGTTCATATGGATTTAGTGGATAATAGACAATTTTTGGACTTATCTATTTAAAAATAAAACTCAAGATTGGGCATGTTGGCTGTATAGTGACTCTTTTTTATTTGTATACGACATTCCTTTTTATTTTATATAATAAATTGATTTATTTCAACCGCAATGAGCGGTTCTGCTATTTGCCCACAATGCTATGAGCTATTTCACATAGTGTTTTCCTTGGCGTTCCACTATTGATAACACTGCTTGTGATGGTTGTGACTTGTGAGGACTTTTCTTTTTGTTTTTTGGTACATGATAATCTTATCTTAGATATGTCATTGCATTGTAAGTATACCCACCTTTTGTATTATAAAATTTTTGTAACCTTTCAGCCTCTTCTTGTGGATTTGTCAATTATCATAGCCTTATCTTCAGCTTAAAAAATGTTTGTAATAGGATTTACTTACTTGATTGTGTTAGAATTTAAGAGATAAAATTGAGAGATAGAGAGAGATGGGATTCATAACAGAATCTGTTATGATGAAATGTTGAATGTATTAGATGATTCTAATTAGTTACATCCGTGTTTATATATAGAGTGTCAGCATAACACCATAAGGAAAAGACTTTGGTGAATAAGTCATTCCTAACAGATTACGTAAGATATTTGAGAGAGATCTTGAAGAGTGACCATCTTGATGATCTATTCATCCATTTAATGGTGCAATACACTTCTGTTCTGTTTGCAACCCTTACCATAGTTAATTTAAAGTATGAAATATCGATGCTTAGTGTTATCGAGATTACTTGAACTCAGTTTCTGCAAACACTTATTGTAATTGCATGTTTGTTTTTCATTTCTTTCAGAAGAAAGAAAATAGCAAGAGAAGGAAGGATGATCACAATTTGTCCCGAAAAAGTAAAGATAAAAAGGTATAGATTCCGTTTATTTGGCATTCTTACAATTATTATATTAATTTTTTTCTTGTTCTGTTTCCTAATGCGCAGCTTTGGAGATTCTTTTTGTCATCTTTATGTAATGTTAGAATATTGTTTGTGTTTGGTCCTATCCATGTGAATGTTAATTTGTGAATATTATGTTTACCGCCTTCTCATTCTGAATTTGTTGTGCTGACTTTAAGTTTTCTGTATAGCATTTTCCCCTACATATTATTTCTCAGAGAATTTCATTATGAAGGTTATTATTAGTTTTTAATTTTGGAATAAACTGAGCATTGTGAAAATATCTAATTAGGAAGAAGCTAACGTGGCATTCCGTTTCCTCATTTCTTTTAACTTGTTAAGTAATTAATATTTTAGCATATGGGTTAAAAGAAGCAAGCACAATTGAAGAAAGTTAATAGAATGTTTGTGCATTTCTGAAACATTGGAAACTATCAAATTCTTTTTTTATGCTTCTCTTCAATGGGACTTTGATGCTTATCGAAAATCTATTTTAATTTCCAGGAAAGAGTTTCTGATCCCGCAGCAAAATCGTCTCAATTTTCTGCTCGACCCAATGTCCCTCCATATGCGCCACCAATGATTGCAATGGACAATGATGATGGCATCCCATATGCAGGTAAGCTAGCTTGCGAACTATTTTGCACACCTTTGGATGTTGTGGTTTGAGAACATGACAATACAACCTTATATTTTGAGCTTTAAATTTCTCATCTACGCATTCATATAAATAGTCCAACTTCTCTTATATTTTTTTCCGGACATTTTTTGCTTTTCATAATTGATAGTTGTTTATCACCATCCTTTTGCAGCAATCGGAGGTCCTACTGCTGAGCTATTAGAGCAAAATGCACACGCCTTGACCCGAGTCTCTGCAAACCTTTCCTCTCTCCAGGTGTGTTGATATTATCTATACAAATGAAGTATTGAGTTTGACTGATTATTTATGTATTTGAAGTAATTGCGAATCTTGACATTAGCCCCTTTTTTTTTCCAAGTTTTCTTTTGTTCTATTTTCTGTATTCTTATTTTATATTCATTTCATTTCAGTCAGATTAACAATAATATAGTCAATACAATTTCCATTTGTAGGCCATTTTCTGTCGCTGTAAAACTGCAATAATTTTCTTGTAATCTGTCTTGTTTCCAGATACAGGACAACATTCATCTTTTGTGCCAAACTAGAGACAACATCATTAGAATAATGAATGAGTGAGTTGTACTGTTTTTGTTCTTTCCTATATTTACTCTATACAGATTAAAGCAAGTGATTCATTTGTTTCTCTTTATATGGACTCATTTGACTCAATTGTAACACTTTGTCTTTCCTCTTGATCTTTTCAACAGGATGAATGATTCACCTGAGGTGATGAAGCAAATGCCGCCTCTTCCTGTGAAGATGAATGAAGAACTGGCCAATTCCATACTTCCAAGAACACCTCTCCAGCCTCAGTCGTGATGTTTTTTTATTCATCGTTAACTGGCTTGCCTCTTCATTGTTTCTTTGCGACCCAAGATTTAGTCTTGGAAAACAGAAGAAAGAATGAATAGTTGTTGATAATCCGTCAAGTTTAATTAGTTTTCATAATTTTTTCCCTTCCAGTTGTTAGATGTCTTATTCCCTTGTTTGGCTCTAACTTAGTACTACGATAGGAATTATTTTGTATTCATGGTAATAATTTATTTCAATTTAAGCAATAAGAGCAATAAGTTGTGGTATAATTTTATTTATCTTACAATACATTTTATTATGCATATTGATTGTATCAAATGGTACATATTTTTACCTGGTTTGTTTCCCTGTGATCCATTACTTGAAAATGGAAATTTCATAATTGTCTATAACATGAATCTTTCTCTTCACTCTGTTGAATTATGTGTTTAATTTTCTAGTAACTGGTTGAATTTCCCACTGGCTGTGTTGGCAAATTGTTGATTGTTGGTTCTCAAAAAATTTCCTTTGTAAGATACTATCCAAATTTTTTTTGTCTTATTTTGTAACCAGAAACAATCTACGCATGGCTTAGGAATTTGTGGGGCCACATGGATGAGTTTGGTTTGAAAAATGTGTTGCGGTGAGAAGGTTTCTCATATCAAATGTCATTTTCATTTTTTTTTTTTGACAGGAGTGTCATTTTCACCATCAGTAAACCCTAATACTAAGCCTAATTTAAAGTGTAGATATTTTTCTTATATAAGTTTAATTTGTTAAAAATAAGTTTTTAGTCCAATTTATAGACTCTCTATTAAGCAAGTCTTGAAATTGTCGAAAGTGTTATAAATCACTAGACTTGAGGATTTACAAGATTTCATGCTCATAATAGATTGATAGACTATTTGTTTTGTAATTGTGGTCAAGAGAATATTCTTATATCATGGCCAACCCAACATTTATAGAGTAAGTGCTAGAGATTACAAGAGGGGGCAATGAGACAATCTTAAATACAATTTTTTCTTTAAATACTCCAAAGAGAAAAGATATTTTTACACTAATTTTGTAACACTACACTATAATAGAATGTATTCAATCTACTAGTTTATGTATTTAATCTACTAGTTTAATATTTATAATATTTTATTCAACTTTGATTTTTGTGAAAACAATTGGTCTTTTTATTTTATACGAAGTGGCAAAATAGCTCAAGTGTACTTCAAAACTTCTATATGTCCTTTAGAACTCCTAGTATCAAAAACTTTCTTCTTAGAAGAGAGCATCCTCAAATTCTTTAAAAAATTTACGAGAGGAGAAGTTGACTCGATGAAATCTAAACCCAGCAAGTTACATTTAGCTATCATTATAGCTAGTTTGTTTGTGCCAGATGTAGAAAAATAGATTTCTCATTGTTGGAAGAGGTTAAAATATTTATATAAATAATATTTATGATTGATCAATATTAATCATCGTGTCATAAGTCAGACCCACAATTTTTCTATTATCAAAGGTGTAAGGATGCCATAAACTCTTGAACAAAACTTAAGACATATTAGCTTGAGTCACTTTATAAGTAATACGCTCTGTCACCTACACTCTCGATCATCAAAATTAGATATATTATAAAGTAATTATTTAAGTTTTATTGACCATCTGAATATTCTTCGACCTTTTATTTCATCAATAGGATATGATATTCTCATTTGTAATTTGTAATTAATGTAATAAGTTATATAATTTCTTATATAATACAATTCCCGTAATGTTATTCAAATATACTATTTATGAAATGTCTCTTAGCTTCTCATATTTCAATATGATATCAAGAGCATACTAAGAGACAAATCTTCATCGTACGTTACCTGGTTGACCCACTGTCTTATGGTGATAATTTCTTTTGCAAACCATGTCATCACTTTGGTTTGCCTCACTTTTCAAAAAAAAAAATCGATGACCACCGCACTACAATTGCCGTTAATGTTCACGTCAACATTTCGACGAACAAACCACACCAGAGGATTCGTCGCCTCCGATCCAGTCCGACCCTAAAAAATTGTCACAAAAAAGACAACCACGTACCCTTATGCACCACCCACAATACGACACGTGAAGTCCACGTGCAACCTTTCTTCACTGCGTGTGATCGCGCGTCTAACTTCTTTTTCCGTCGTCGTTTTCGCCGCGGCGGTCGCCTCCCTCCCCCAGTTCCAAATTCTTCCTCAGTTTTCTCTTTCGACTCATAGAAAGTCGTGCTATAGATCAAAACGCCTCATTTTTCTTCGACTCACGTGATATTTCACTTCTTTCACTTCATCAACTTAATTAGTTTTCATTACGCAGACATGTCTACCGATATTTTTCTTCAATGAAAAATACGTTTTTTTATTGTCAAGCAATGGAAGAATTATGTACCAAAGTTTCGCTTATCCCATGTGAAAAATTAACGGGGACAACCAACAACAATATTTGGGCAAGTGCTGTCAAGATGTGGTTTGACGATCAAGGATTTGAAGATCACCTAACCACAAAAGTGGATACTATTAAAAGTAACTGGAGCCTGACCCCAAACGTCAGTATGCACGTAGTCTAATATTCCCATACTTTTATGCTTGCTTCTAGAAAACCACAACCTATGTGCTTTTCCATATACATAATGTTCACAAAATTCCATGCATGGCTTTTCTATGCGCTTCAGCAAACCTTTCTCACCAAGCAGTAATAAACCCTTTTCAAACATATGTCCAAGGCGCATGTGCCACATCCTCGTACATTTTGTATGGTCTTTACTTATATTGATTCCAATTGCCAAATCAGCCGTGACAGTTTCGCCCATAAGAGGATAAAGATTCTTTTGACGAACCCCCTTCATCACAACCAATAAACCACGAACAAGCTTTAAGACTCCATTTTTTAAGATTATTTTGCAACCATTTTTCCTCTAATACACCAAGAAAAATAAGATTTTTATGCAAATTAGGGACCTATCTCACGTTCCTCAAAGTCCTTACTGCTCAATCATGCATCTCGATTCGTATTGTACCATACCCCATAATTTTACATGCATGGTTATTCCATATTAAAATTGTACCACCATATGTGCTTTGATAGGTAATAAACCACTTCCTATTTGGGTACATATGGTGTAAAGCTCTTGAATCAAACATCCATCTTTTGGAGATATCACGGTCTTGCTCTGAAACTGAGAAGCAACCATCCTCGCCATTTGAGACATAACTCGCCTCCTGCAAATTTATCTGGACAATTTTCTTTAAAGTGCTCAAGCTCAACACATTTAAAACATGTTTTTTCTATAAGAGCTCTAGATTTTGATCTAGACTTGTCGCCCATCCCTTTCCTCATTCATTGTTTTGCCCCTACTAGCAAACAATCCTTGTGCCTGCTCGTTATTTTCTCCACCATTACCAGACATCCCACTAGTAGCAACCTTTCGAAGATCATCCGCTAATTACGATGTTTTAGTCTCATTCATGGTTAGAGTATCACTCACAAGCATTAATGTTTAAACTAGATTTTCATACTTCTTGGTCAATGAAAGAAGCAACATAAGTGCTTGTTCTTCATCATCAATCTTAATTCCTGTATCCTCCAAGTCTGATATAATCCTATCAAGCTTATTGACATAATCTCGGATTCAGGTGCCTTCCTCCATTTTAGATGCATACAATTTGGATTTCAAGTAGATCCAATTTGTTAGAGTTTTTGTCATGAAATTTTTCTCCAACTTTGAACATAAACCCGCAGCCGCTGCTTTTTCATTAACCAAGAATGCAATATCCTTCTCAAGGCATAACATTACGGTTGCCTGTGCTTCAAGATCTAACTATTCTCAATCTTTATCCTTCATACTCACAGGTTTTTGCTCTTTGCACGCTAACGTCTTATGCAACTTTTGTGATATAAGCAAATTTTTCATTTGCATTCTCCAATAGGAAAAATCATTTTTCCCATTGAACTTCTCTCTTTCATATTTCCCAACCGTGACAGTTCCACTAGTAGAAGCCACGATAACCAATAAAAAATAATAAAATTTTACCACTCTACAATTTTACAATTATCTCTGATACCAATTATTGGAGTCACAACAAAATTTGGTTTCTAATAATGATATGAAATATCATCCTCACTAAAGTTGAACATAAAATAATGTAACAAGAACAATAAACTTGTATGAAAAATAAAATGTCTAAAGAAAAAAGATTGTAAGAGAAAACTACTTTGTATATATACATTGTATTGCTTATGTTGTTATAATAACTTTTCAATTGATTCTACTTATATAGTAATTGAATGATATTACAAACACATGTAAATCATTATTGCAAACAAATATAAACCATTGTTTTCCTACTGTTTCTCCTTACGTTCATTAGACTAATGTTGCATTATTTCATAATTAGTTTTGACTAATTATTCCCACATGATCATTAGCACTACATGTTTTCAGAGCAAATCTATAGCCATAATACTTACATTTTACTAATTTTGTCATTTCTGTGTTCGACGACAGTAGTGTAAAATGATTCATTTTCTGATCGATTTTTACGCTTGCATTATTAAAATATGTTATTCTGTCTCAAAGTCTACAACAATGTCATAACTATTTATATTGAAGTTGCTACAATTTTTTTGAAAAGTTTTAAACACCGACCAAATCTATTAGGAGAAGCTAGATGCAAAAAGCCATGACCAAAATTCGTATTTAACAAATTTTGTTGAAAATTTCTTAGGATCACAATACGTATATAAAAAGTTTTCAAATAAACCTGCATTTGAACCATTTTATCGAATGCAATTTTATTTAAAAAAACTAAAAAAAATGTTTTTTTAGAATATATAAAAAAACAAGTTTGAAATTTGGTAAAAATATAATCTAGTTTTTTCAAAAAAAAAAAGGTTTAAATTGGTTAAAATAAATTAAATTGTTTTAAAATTATGAATTGATTCTCAATAGAATTATAATTGATTTAATAGATTAAACATTTTTGTTAAAATGTTTTTTTAAGAACTACATTGAATTATTAATATGGTTTGATTCAGAGAGACAGTTTCTTTTGTTATTTTTTAAAAAATAATTTTTATAGTGTTATAAAATTTTATGTAAAAAATAATTATAAAGAAACTTTTCATAAAAGTTTCATATAAAATTTGATTTGAATAGTTGTTCTAAAAATATTATTTAGGTATTTATCTTTTTATTGAAACTTTTTTCAGATATTAAATTTTCAAAAAATCATTTAATTTTGAAGTTATTTCAAATAGATTTTCATATAAATCATTTTTAAAATACAATTTTTTTTATAAAAAAATATGATTTTGACTATGTGTTAGTCTTTAATAATGTATATTTATGTTATAAGATGTCAAAATTAATATTTAAATTTAGAAAAAACAAATATAAAAATATTTATAATATTTTGAAAACAATTTTATAAAATTTATTTTCAAAAATAAAAATAAAAATCTACTTTTTTAAAACTGAAATAAATAGGCTCTCAATTCAATTCATGAATCAGAAGCACCTTTATTCTATAGAACATCTTTATTCTACAGAACATGGTGTATATTATTCAAAGAGAAAATGTATCTTTGTATATCTAATGAGGTTGAAAGGGAACCACCTTAATAGAGCTTGTAGTTTTATCCTCAACAATCAAAAATAAAATAAAATAAAAAATCACCGGAAGTTTGCGTTTTTCATATTTTTTTCTCACGCTGATGTTACTCCGCTCAAAGTTTGCGTTTTTCATATTTTTTATGATGTTGAAGTTGCATCACACCAAATTTGAGTTTTCCAATATATTTTCTCTCATGTTAATGTTGTATCGTCCAAAGTTGCCTTTTTCATTTATTTTTTTTATGTTGGTGTTGCACTATTCTAAATTACACATTATCAACTGTTTCATATTTTTTTCTCTTCATATAATATTAAGATTTAAAAGTTATTTTTATTCAAATTTGTTATTGTTTCTAAGTTTTTCTCTAGAATTTTTCATGTTGCATGCGCCATAATTAAATAAAATACAAAGATTGACAGATCTTACCTAAAATACATAATTATTCAAATTTCATATACTAATTTTAATTTGTGTAAATATTTCATATTAATACTTCATATACTCATTTCAATTTGTGTAAATATTTATATACTCCTTTGAATTTGTATTAATATTTCATATACTAATTTTAATTTGTGTAAATATTTCATATACTCATTTTAATTTGTATTAACATTTCATATACTCATTTTCAATTTCAACCATATTTCATCAATTATTTTTATATAATAAATATTTATTAAGTAAATAAGTTTTCAAATATTTATGTAAGTGTCTTTTAAACTAACATAAAAAATATTTACATTAATTAACATTAAACTGATATTAAATAAACAATTTAAAAAAAATAGGCCGATGTATTTTTTTAATCAAAAAAATTATATTAATTCAAAAATCACTAATTACACATGGCGATTATAACAGATCCAACTACCCATAAGATCAAAACGAAGGACAGCCCAAATTATAACATGAGAGTAGTTATGTGTTTCCTAAGCTTCCTATGAAACCAACCTCTATACATAATCATATCACTAATGATATCTTCTATCTTCACATTATTGGTTGAAACTATGTGACTCCAAATTCTATAGACTGTCTCCGTAATTGCTAACTTTAGAAGAGTTTTTCTCCAACTTTTTCCTTTCGTCATCTGCTCCACCCACCTTTTTTCATGGTCCCAGGATTGAGGAGCATACTGAACCCCGATCCAAGTGAGAATTTTCTGCCAAATTGCTTTCCAATATAATAGTAAAATCTACGCGCTCATCACAGAAGTTACACTTCGCCTCCACATCAATGCCAGCTCTACGCGCTCTCTAGTAACTAACCAATTATGGCATGCTAATCATAATGTCAAGATTTCCCTAGGTCTTGCCGCATTATCATACATCAGGAGCTTCCAACTAACCATTTCAGCGTCCGAAGGATCTCCTTGTAGATGCTTCTCATACTGAACTTATCTCGTAACAACATCAGATTCCACACACTTTGCACATTGCCAATACCCTCTCTCTGATTTAGGATCCTCAAACTATCTTTCTTAGTTGCTACAATCATCACAAAATATGGCCTGAGGTATCATTAAGGTTGTTATTAAATATTATTAAAAAAATGGCCTAATTTACTATTAATTAAACAATTTAAAATGAATTATTAATTATGTCATATATACATTTGAGGAGATAATAGTTTATAATAAACGAAATGGCCTAGTGGTGAATGTCTTGATTGGTAATGTTGTGGTCAAAGGTAAATTCATTGGTACCCATGAATTTAAGTTAGGTACAAGTAATCTTTAGTGTAAACTATTACGTTGAATTGTCATGTTTGATGGTTGAAGGTACCGATAGCAAACTAAATTCAAGGGTACTAAAGTGTTTATTTTTAAAAAAATTAAATTTTTGTGGGAGATATTATTATAATATCATAAACTTTCTTGCAAAAAATCATGAAAAACAATCGTAGTCTAGCTCATAAGAATGATATATTTGAATTAGTTAGGGATTAGCTTCGAATTACCTAAATTTAGCTACAATTTATATGTTTCAGTTTGAAGTTCATGTTAATGACGGACTTAGCGTCATAATACTATAAATTAAATTAATAAATAATATAAAATGAGGATAAAATATCACATGAAATCCATGTCAATAAATTTGTCACATTGATATTGCCATGTGTCAATACCTCATCAACTCTGTTAACAAACATTAGTAGGAGGGACCTAAAATGTGAATGAAATTTTTTACACGAATTATTCTTTAAAAAAAATTTAATGGAACAAAATATAAATATTAAAATATTCAGAGAGACTAAAAATATATTTAATCCACATGTTTAAGTTCTAAAAATTTATTTCAATTAAACTACACTAATATTAATGAACAAAGTTTTAGTGTTAAATAAGATTTAAATTAATGATAAAGTTTACAATTTATTTTATAGTTTTTCTTTGTTAATTAAACAAAAAATTATATTTAAAAAATTAAATGATTAATATGATTTTCTTTTTAAATTGCAAGATTAAGTTAAACTCTGAAGTTAACTTATGAATCCAGACTAAAAAGAATATTAAATTTATAATTTAATGTATTAAAAAATTGATAATTTTTTAAACTATAAGAATGTACCTCAACATTTAAATATTTCATGTCAAAATTTAACCTAATTAGTTACCCTTAATGAATTTAACTTAATTAGTTACCCTTAGTTCATTGTTTAATTTTATTTATTAATTTATCTAACTTTTAATTTAAATTGTTTCTATTAAACAACTTGTTCCTCACACATTTGAAAATTTCAATACTAATATCATTTCAACTTGTTCCTCACACATTTGAAAATTTCAATACTAATATCATTTCTTCATACCTTTAATCTCTACACTTAATATGCTAGTTATAATGCATATGTTAAGTATATAAATTAGTTACTCATTTCATTTAATCCTAAAATATAAGAGAAAAAATGTGTTTTTTTTCAAAATATAAGAGTGAAAATATTTTTTAAAAAATATTTTTAAAGATAAACTTAAGTAAAAATTGAATTTAATTTAGATTTTCTCTCATCTTTTTTATGATTAATAATTAATTAGAATTGTTTTTACATCTTTTTATGTTTATTGGTCTCACCCGATCAAATAGAATTAAGTTAAAGTAAAACATGATTAATTATATTTTCAAAATAATATATGTCTTTCCTGCGTGCCACTAGAATATGTCTTTCACTTAAGAGATTTTTTTTCTTCTTTCTTTCAAATGAACAAGAATCATTGAATATTGTTGGTGTAAGTCCTAGAGACCAATATTTTTGATATTTCTATCAAATTATTTATTATTAATAAAAAGTATTTCTTTATTATATTTATTTATTTTAAATAATTATAATAGTTAGTCCGTTTAATGAAATATTAAATGTGACTTAATCATGAAACTTCATTAAACATAAGACACTATTCTTAAAGTATTCATATTTTCTTCTCGCTACTCTCTTTTTTTAATAAAATTATTTTCTCCTAATTAGACTTTCTCTCTTCTACCCCCAACTTATTCTCGTAATTACCGGCTTGCCCCTAATTTCTCTACACACTCTTATTTCTTTTATTTTATTTAAATAATAAAATTTAACCATTATTTTTACTAATAAAATAAATTCTAATTTATTTCCTCTTACTCTAATTATTCTCTACACCCTACCATATGGTCACATACACACTCTTCCTCTCACCCACGTCTATTTAATCATCCACATATAATAATTAAATAAACAATTAAAGCTATAATTAAATCAAAATAAATGACTAAAATTGGGGTGTTACCATTCATCCATATGATACTTTGAGTTTGTTTGTTGTACATTCGTCAGTAACCATCAGATTCCCCAAGGCACTTCCAATTTTGGTAAGGCTCTTTACCCCTATAGATATAACAGCAAACAAGGAAGTTTAACTCAAATTCATAGAGTTCTTAGTAAATCTTCCTTGAGATTGAAATCAAGCTTTCATTCCCTTAGTCACATCAGCATGTTGTGAATGGTATATGAACCCTTCATCATCGTTGTCTCCATATTATTATGAGATCTGAATTTGACGAGAAAGTACCCCTCGTCGTGATAGGACATGTCTGGTAGTTTCACAAAGTTCCACTTCTTCATCATACACTACTACACCATGTTCATACTCATTTCACCCCAATCACATACATGACTAATGTTGATTCCCATAATTTTATCTCCGATTCGATAACCTTTTGCTTGATCACAATTTCAATTTCTCCATCAACAACTTTTGGTGCTACATATTCATTAAAAATTCCCTTTGCTGGATTTCGATTATCACTCAGCACATCCATCATAATTTTCTCGGTTCTTTCGGATCTTTCGTTGTTTCCTTTTTAGTTAGGGTTTTGTTCTGTGGTGGTTCTACTTCAACCTCCTCACATTTTCTTCCACTTGCAGAACCGATTACCTTATTTGCTTTTTCCTCTTGCTTGTTATCAATCATTAACAAATCACTACCATCGCGATTCATTAACGATGTCGGCGCCAATTTTTTTAAATCATTACTAAGTATAATTTGATTTTTATTTAATAAAAAATGATAATAAAACTCTCTATTTCTTTTGAGAAATGGAGAGGATCATAACTCATAAACACACGAAATGGAGAGAGTGACAACTTATAAACATTACATGATTTCATCATTCTAAAACGTTGTTTATCTTATAACAATTCATTATAACCAATCAACCTCGTCTTGTTCGATGCATCATATGTATTAAATTTCGAAGTGCTTACAAAAGGACTAGTTTGGTAATATTCCATAACAATATTACAATTTAGATTTAAATAGTCTTTTGATCCTTGTAAATTAGCAAGTTTTGGATTTTGATCTCTGTGTCCTTTTTTGTCTTAGTCCCTTTATGTCATTTTCTTGTTGACATTAGTCTTTGACGTTAAAATTTCGTTAAAAAACGATTATATGACGGACGATGCTGATATGACATACTCTTTATTTTATTTAATTATATTTATTAAATTTCATGTAGACAAATTTATTATTATTTTATTATTTGAGTGTTAAATGATAAACGTAAAAAACCTATGGCCATGGGATTTTAAACCCTATACCTTTGGCTCACAGCATTGATGCCCCTCCACTAAACCACTTATGTTGTTTATTTATTATTTAGTAGCAAATTCTTTTTATATTGTAATGTTAAATTTTGTTTAAAATGTTAAATAGTAATGTTAAATATATTAAATAATAATTAAGATATTTTAAATATTAACATAAATGTTGAATAAACTAATTATTTTATATTATTCTTAATTAATTATTTCAAATCATTGTTTCATATTTACCTTGAAATATTTAACTATTAAATATTTTATATTATTTTCACTATTTAATGTTTCAACTATTTAATATTCCACTATTACATAAAAATATTTCAATTACACATTAATTAACTTATTTAATATTATGAAACAAATAAACTATTTAATAACTAATTGAAATATTTAATAAACTAATAAAATTTCATCTATTAATATTTCAACTATTAACATTTTAAATATTTTTTTATTAAGTAATTATTTATTAAATATTTTAACTATTTAATATCTCAACTATTAAATTTCTATTATTTAGTTTATTAAATAATAATTAAAATATTTTAACTATTTAACATTAAAAATATCCAATTAAATTTTTGAAATATTTAATAAGCTAAATAGTTTATTTTATTTTAACTATTTACTTTTTTAAATATTTCAACTATTTAATATATAAATATTTTAAAAATATCCAATCATATTTTAAAATTATATTTAAATATTTTAAATTTTTCTTGCCAAAAAAAATCAACAAAATTTTTTAAAATTTTTTAATCATCAAACCAAAAATAATAACAAAACTCAACTAAAACAAAACATATTTGAATATATATATATATATATATATATATATATATATATATATATATATATATATATATATATATATATATATATATATATATATATAAAAACTAAGTATTTAAGTGTGATTAATAACTTTGGTTAAAATATTAAAATTGAATTGATCAGAAAATATCGACTTTAATTAATAAATCAAAAGAGCAATAGTTTAAAAATAGATAATTTCCTACAAGTTTGTTTTCTAGAATAATACTTGTTGTAAAAAAAAAACTAGAATAATATTTAATCCTCAAACTATAAAACATGAGAATTATTTCTCCTAAAAAGCGGATAATTAAGACAAAGTAAATAAAAGTGAACAACTCTTTGTAGAATCCTATAGTAAATTTTAAACACAGAATTTATCGAAGTGATTTTCAGCCGTGTGTGCTTTTCATCTTTAACGTATATCAATTCAAATTTATTCCTTCCATTTTTTATATTAAAAAAGTGGTAACTATGTAATAATATTCCTTCCATTTTCTAAAAGCAAATTCTGTTATATATATATTTTTTATTTATTTAAAAGTTAGTTCTATTCTTAAAGACTAAGAAACACCTGATAGCACAAAAATCAAATGTAGCTTCAGTGAAAAAAGAGTAAAAAAATTAATTACGATATTAATCTTCTATATTTTCGCTCATTTATTAAAGTTGTCGGTCAAATTTAAACTTGTTAAAGTTAATTTAATAATTAATCAATGTAAGACATGCTATTTATAACACTTACAACTATAATCCTACTCTATTGGGAAACTATATAAATTAATATCTAACCAAGTGTTACATTTATCAAGAATGGTAATTAGTGAATTACTTCACCCACCTCATATAAGGGTGTGGCACACTATGTGAAAACTCTAAAATATTTATAAAATTGAAATTTTATTTTCGATATGTACTATTTATTGAAATTTTAGAGTGAAATTGAAAATATAGTTCCGGAATTTATCATATTTTGAATTTATAGTAAATTTGGTCTCACTTATTCTCACTTTCTGAAATATTTGAGTGAAACCGGAAATATACTTCCGATATGCATCATATTTTAAATTTATTTCAAATTCGGTCTCACTTGTTCTCACTTTCTAAAATATTTAAGTGAAATCAAAAATATACTTCCGATATGCACCGTATTTATACTTTCAGTTTACACCCAATATTTTTTAACATAATTTCTATGATATAGAATACTAATCGAAAATCGATATCTTAAGACAAAAATGCAATTTCACTCCACTAGAGTGAATAAGAAGAACGTTAAGTGATTTAAGAAATTAACTTATAATTATAGTATTATATGTAGAATAAAAAAAAAAAATTATGGTAAATTTAAAATTCTAAGATGAGGAGAATGCATTTGAATATGTTTTTAATACGGTTTATTGGAGATCATCCTCTATATATAAATAATAATCAATTAAATTCTTCTTAATTTTAAATTAGTTATTTTGTTGAATATGACTTATCATTGAGATAATAATGATTTCTTGAGATAATTATGGATTGTTGCAAGTGTAATTCACATTGTTGAGATAAATATTCCTTCTCATTTTCATAATTTTTGGATCTATTTTTAAGTTGAATTTGGAATTTTTTCAGAACCCAATTTCTCCATCGAAACATCGTTGGATCTACTCTTCTATTCTATACTGATAGCCTATTCAAATCTCAGTTAATGTATATAAGTCATTCTTAAGCCATTCCAAAATTTGGATTCGTGCAATCGTCACGGAATAAAGGGTCCATTATACCCAGAACAAAATTTGTGTTAAACTACAAATTAAATTGATAAAAAAATTTGAATCTAAATTTAGATCCAAACTATACAACTCAGACTCATATTCATCAAATAAAGCGATGAACACAAGCCCTAAAATCGTTTCATGTCACAGCCTCAAACTCTTTTGTTTATGGTTTTTTTCAATTTGAAGTAGATTTGCGTTTTAGATTCAAGGTTTTATTTGGTCATAATTGAATGTTGGGTAAATGATTCACTTAAAGTAGATTTTAAGAAAATTATGTTTTTGGGTTTTGAGAAAATTTAAGTTTTTGTTTTTTTTTTTAATTCGAATAAAATTTAGATAAAGATAATGAGGTAGAAAATGAAGAATCATAACTAAAATTTAGAAAAACAATTGTTACAGATTTTTGCGTCGCTAAATCCGTCACAAAATTGATCTAACCCATGTGTCATCCACGTCAGCGCCACATGGTATTGTGAATTGACTTTGACTAACATAATGAATAGAAAGGACTAACGTGATACGTTTTGAAAAGTTGAAGGATCATATTGGCCTTTTAAAAAAATAAGGGATCAAAATAGACCCCGAGGTATAGTTAAGGGACGAAAAATGGTATATATATGCATGTGTGTGTGTGTGTGTTTTAGCATGATAGATTCTACAAATGCAAAATTGTTAGCTATATGTTGGTCATTACAAGTGGCGAAAGACTTGAGCTTAAAGAGCTTTGTGGTGCAGTCATAAGCGCTTCCAGTTGTTGACAATATCAATAGAGTTATGCTCAATGCAAACATGAATCCTATTCTGTGCGATTGTAGGACTTTAATGTCTGATTTTAGTAATGTTTATATCATGCTTATTACCAGAGCTTTTAATATTGATGTTCATCAATTGGTTGGTATTGGCAAGTCCTTAGACTCTAGAACTTAGACTGGCCACATACTAAGTGTTGGATCTCCAAATTGTATTATTGTTGTTTTCTTCTTCTTAATGAAATATGCTTAACATTAATATATATATATATATAGTCACTGACGTAGGTAATTTGGTTGGACTGCATGAACAAAAATCTTGTGTGTTTCTTTCTACTCTAACCTATATTCGCGTTTATGTTAGAACAATTGGTATCAAATATCTGGTTGGTTCGATGGGGGAAGCAAAAGTGGATTATAGTGTAGACTAAGGCTAGTAATGTGGGGGACTCATGCTTGTGGGGGAGATTGTCGGGTTTCAAGTATGAAAGTTGTGCAAAGTCCCACATCGACTAGGAATGGGGGAAAGTGGGATTTATAAGAGAGGTGACCACCTAAAGGTTTTGGGTGGATATGTGGTGTCAAAGTCTCTTGTAACCATGAATGTTTGCCTCATTGACACTTCTGGACCTCGCTCCCCGAACTTCGCTAACAATTGGTATTAAATGACGATTAATCTTTGAGGTGCAAAATTCGAAGTGACTCAGTTCGACGGAACAAGAAATTTCAATTTATGGCAAGTATGGGTTAAGGATTTGTTGGCCCAACAAGGTTTACATAAGACACTTCGTGAGGAGAAGCCCACAGATATCGCAACCGTTGATTGGAATGAGATGAAGGAGAAGGCTACATGTTTGATAAGACTTTTGTTTCTAATGACATGATGAATCATATCCTGGACCTCATAACCCTGAAGGATGTCTGAAATAAATTGGAAAATCAGTACATGTCTAAGACGCTCATGAACAAATTGTTCATGAAACAACGTCTCTATAGTCTGAATATGTAGGAAGAAGGCGATTTCCAGGCTCATATCAACACTTTCAACAACATCCTTGCTGATTTAACACGACTTGGTGTGAATGTCAACAATGAGGATAAAACTATTATTTTCTTGTGCTCTTTACTAATCTCTTATGATCACTTGGTGACCACTCTCCTATATGTGAAGGAAACAATCATGTTGGATTCTATTTCTTCTACTCTTTTACAACACGCACAACGTTACCAAAGTGTAGAGGAATGTGGAGTAACCTCAGATGGATGTTTGTTTGTGAATGGAGGTCAATATTGTGGCAGAGGCAAGGGTAAGGTAGTCACTTCTAGAAAGAAAAAGAGGTTCAAATCTAATGACAGAAAAACATCAAAATGTTATGGTTGCAAGAAAATTGGCCATTGGAAGAGGGATTGTCCAAATAAGTCATGCAACAATAGTTAAGCAAATGTCAATAATAATATCTAATGGTTTTAACAATTCACATTTCAACTTCTTTATTAATGTATCCAATCAAATTGCTTGACATGGAAAAAATGAGCAAGCTATATACTTTGGATTACAATATGATAGAGTTGTGATAAGTTACTTCTTTGTAAAAGAGTAAATGGTAACCTCATTGTACATAAAAACATAGTTTGAAGTGCTTCTATTATTAGTTCTACCACCATAAAAATTAGAATTTGAATAACCTATCAATATTTCCTTCTTCTTCCTCCCAACAATTGTAAATAAGATACCAAGTCTCATGGTTCTCTTTAGGTACTTAAGTAAATTCTCTTTGTTTTCACTAGGTGCGACTTCCTAAGCTCACTCATGAACTTGTTGATTATACTAGTACATAACATATGTAAAGTATGTTATTGCGTAAGTACCACAATGATCCTATAAATTTATTGTACATGGTTTCTTCTACGTTTATTTAATTAATGCATTCAACAAAATTTTATGCTTTTTTTAAGAGCCACTTGAGGTTCTAATATCTCAACAATCGTATTTAATTCTTGGTATCATCATGAATCACATTCACCTTGGTGCATTCGCTCACCTCAACCTCAGCCAAGCCATTTTTCAACAAAGGTCTTAGAGACATGCTCGTTTGACTCTTTCTCTAAATTGTTTTGGCTATCTTTAGCTACACTTTTCTCTACATCAGTATTATCACCAAATTCATTATCATTGACATGAAATTTTTCTCAACTAATTCACTCACCATTATCAACTACATTTTTCTAATTCAACATTATGAATTTCGTTTTTCTCAGCTAATTCACTAACTTTAATATGAACTACACTTTGCAATTCAACATCCAAAATTTAGTTCTTCTCATATAACTCACTCACTTCATCCCCAACTTCACTTTCTAATTTATTATCATAAAATTCATATGGATCTTCATTTTGAATATGTTTTGCACAAACTTGAATGATATCACCTCATGTATTTTGTGTATCCTATCAATTCCAGGTTTGTAATTCATTAAAATCACATCTTTGTTGATGTTCATTCTCTTGTCCACAAGATTATACATCTTATAAACATTTGTGGAATCATATCCCATTGATACTATGCTTTAACTTCAGTCATCCAACTTACATCTTCTTTTATCAAGCATGTGCTTGAAACATACTGACCAAACACTTTTTTTAAGCTTCACATTTGAACTTTCTCTACTCCATACTTCTTCAGGCACTTTCATCTTTAACATCCTAGTTGTACATTTTTTACCATATAGGGTGTTGTATTGAATGCTTCTCCCTAGAACATATAAGGCATGTTCTTGTGCTTTAGCATACTTTTGGTCATGTCTCGTATGGTCATTTTTCTTCTCTCTTTTAGACCATTATGTTGAGGAGTATATGGTAAGGTAACATCATGTATTATGCCTTCATTGAATCAAATTTACTCAAACTACTTTGAGGTATACTCTATACCACCACCAGTCCTTAAAACCTCTATTGCTTTCACACTTTCCTTCTCAATCAAGGTTTTTAACTTCTTAAACACTTAAAGTGATTCACTTTTGAATTCAATGGTATACATCCACAACATTATTGTAAGTTTATACACAAATGTTATGAAATAATTGCTTCCACCTAGTGACGATATTTCAAAAGGGCCACATACATCAGAATACGTAACCTCTAGTGTTTCATTTGATCTCTTAGGCATGTTTGATGCAAATTCCAATATGCTTTGTTTGCCTCTTAAATAAGTTTCACATGTTATTGTGTTTTCATTTAATTTATGTAATAAATACACTAAATTCTTAGAGCTTAATTCACTTAGAATTCTAAAATTTAGATGATATTATCTTATATGCCACAACCACTCAAGTTTCTAAATGCTTGGCATGCACACCTTGTAATGCCCGACTTTATTAGAGTTTAATTTTAATTAAAATAAATAGATTATATGATGTTCTTTTTCGTGTTGATGAATTTGGTGATGTGTTGTGTTGTATTTTGAAGATCAGATGTCTTGAAAGTTATAGAGAATGAAGTGTTAGGGGTGTGATGTATAATAGATAATTAATAGTTATAATAATATTAAATATGTTATTATTATTTAAAAATAAATGGTTTAGTAGAAGTATGACAAGAGCAATGTTGTAATATTGGTAGCATAAGTGAGGATAGAGAAGGGAAAATAATAAAAAGGGTCCTAAGGGCAAAAGTGACTATAAGAAAATTGAGATTTAGGGTTGTTATTAGTTACACCATGAAAAATTAGAATTTAGAATTGTCAGGGTAATCATAGAAGAGAGAAGAAAGGGAAGAGCACCAGAGGCTAGGGCAAGAGGATTCACCGTAGAAATCAATGAAATCACTAAAAAACCTAAGGTAAGGGTAGGGCTCTAACTCTATAATACATGGTATAACTATGGGTATATGATGATGTTCATGTTAGGTTTAGGTGTAGGTAAATTGTTGACATTGGTGGTTGAAATTAGTTGTTAAATTGTGATTTTAAATGAGGAAATTGATGTGTTGATTGTGTTTGCATTGGTATATTTAATGTGGGTTGATAATCTCATAATTTGACATGTTTTTGTGTGGTCACAAATCTGATTTTGGCTGAGAAAGGGTGTTAAACCGTAGCAGAAAAATTATGGGTTTTGACCCTGAAATAGCGCGGTAACCGGTTACCAGTATGGGGTAACCAGTTACCTCATCAAATTTGATGTTATTGATTTTTGTCTCAGTGAAGTATCTGATTACCAGTATGGGATAACCGATTACCTTAATTCAAACTTTCCAACCGTGACGTGTCTAGAGTGAAGTAACCGGTTACCAGCATGAGGTAACCAGTTACCTTGCTGAAACTGGCAGATTTTCAAAACTTTAAAAATTTGCAATTTTTGACTCGGGTGTCCGTTTAACGCACCGTTTGGACCATTGGAAATCTAAAAATATTTTCTATACTATGCAACTTGTTTTTATAACAGTAGCTTGATAATTAATGGAAAGAGTTTCGACGAAAGTGTATGTTGTGATCAATATATGTTGTAAATAATTGTGTCAGTGTTGTATCCATGATGTGCAAAGAATCTACAATTGAGGTTGTAGTAATAAGACGGTGATATTAGCCTGAAATTAGAATGATGTTGATGATGATGCTTGTGATTGTATAATTGTTATTGCATGTTGCATTTCATGCATCGTTAAGGGCTTATGCTCTGGCCTGTATTGGCAATCGTTGAGGGCTTATGCTCTGGCCTAAATGAAAATTTGTTGAGGGCTTATACCCTGGCCTTATATGACAATTGTTGGAGAGGACTTATGCCCTGATGGTACCACATGCATCTTGCATCAGTGTCAGTCGCATTGCATAATGTCAAACTGTTATCATGAAAATGATATGATTATACATTATGGTTGATTATGATGAATTTCAGTTGATAATGTTGAATATGAAATTCTTGCATGATATATCTGTCGTATACTTGTAATTATATGATTTATTATATTGTTATGATATCTCACCCCTTTTGTTTGAATATTGCGTCTACGTGGGTAACGTGCAGATAATCAGGAGTGGTTTGAGTGTAGAGTCTAGAAGAGGTTGCTCTTATTTAGATTGGGTGTCAATGCTCTGATACGTAACAGGGGCTTGAACATTCGTTTCTTATTTTGTTGTTTATTTTGAGGATTATGTTGGAGTATTGTGAACTCCTTTTTAATTGATTAATTGTTGTTTCATGTTTGAATTAAGATGTTGAACATGATAATTAGTTCTTTTCTGCTGCTACAATAAAGTTGAAGTTTTAGACTATTTTGAAAGATGTTATTGGTTCAACCAAAGTTATGGTGTTATGTATCTGTTAATTATAGTTGAGTATGTATTTGATTTGTTGAAGAATGTAGCACCCTATTTGTTGATGTTGATTTAAATTTTAAATTTACTCTGATTTCCATTATATTATTCGTTGGGGAAATAGGGTATTACACACCTCATTTGCATTCAAAATGGTACATTTGAATGTCTTGTTCTTTAATTATTTTGACTTCAATATTAGCTTCTTGTATGGATCAAACAATTAGAGTGTGCCACCACTCATGGATATTAAAAATACCTTTTTTTATCAGTATAATCTCCTTTGTGCATCTGTGTGTTGTTCTTCCTGTTCTTCATTGCCATTTAGCACCATCTCAAACATATATTAAGCTCCAAACAATGATTTAATCAATGCACTCCATGTTTCTCAATTACTTACATCAAGAATCAAGATGTTAGAAACAAATCCACCATTTGTGTTTACTACAATAACTCTTGAAAAATTCACACACCTCTCTAAGGGTTTCTCAATTCAACGATCCTCACATAATTCTATTATGTTTCCCTTTGACACAATCAGACTGTCAACGTCAATTATTAGCGCAACTATGTTTCTTATGTAAAATATTAATTAATTAAAGTTGTTACAAAGGTGATATATTTCATTCAGAATCAAAACATAATTTACAATCAACTTAACTAACTAACTAACTATATATTTGTTAGTTAGTTTAAACTACTAATAAATTTAGTTATAAATTAATTACCTGAAATATATACTTGCACAAGTGTATAATATATCTAAAAAACCAACTACTTCTTATATCCATACAAGTGTATAATATAATTATTTTACGAAGTTATATATATATCTGCAGAAATGTATAATATAAAGGTGAGAAAGTCAAGGTTGTCAAGTTTCAGTTGTAGAAATACACCCATCTCATGAAGGGTTATGGTGTAATCCTAACTGATAAGATGATAGTTGGGAAAGTAATGCATATGTTGACCTCTCACTTTGATCACATTGTCGTAACTATTCGCGAATCTAATAAACTTGAAATTCTAAAACTGGAAGATTTAGTTGTTTCGTTGGAAGCACATGAGATTAGGATTGTTGAAAGGAAATGAGTTCAAGATTCAGTACAAGCTTTGTAGGATGAATCATGGAAAAATAATATTTCCAACAAATTCAAAGGCAAAGTCGACAAGACTCAGGGTAAGAATCCTTGGTTGAACTATCATAAGCATCAGGTCGATGATAAGGCTTCTGAATCCTCAAAAAGAGGATGATGAAACAATCGAAAGGTGTGCATTGCTACATCTATGAAAAGTGGGGTCACTTGGCCATACATTATTGGTACATGAAAGTCAAGGGATCAACCAAAGGAAATGATGAAAGAGTGTACCCTGAATGCCAAGATTTAGATGATTACGAAGGTATGGTGGTTATGGATGCAGTTGGAGATAACTATATGGAATCCAAGATCTGTTTACTCGACTCAGGCTGCTTGAATCACATGACTGGTCAAAAGGTGTGGTTGGCATATTTTGACGAGTCAAAGAAGAGCAAGGTAAAAGTTACTGATAATAATTTGTTACAAGCAGAAGGCACTGACAACATAGTTTTTCAAATGAGTAATAGAGGTGTTATACCCCAAAATTTGCCCTCCTACTTTTGAAGTCAATGCACATCTCCATGGGTTGATCAGACAAACCCTCTCCTAAGCAATCAACCCACAACTAGGATTTTGTTTCTCTTAAGTCAAAGTTGACTCCTATTGCTTCAAGTGAGAATCATGCCTCCTCATATGTTTCAAAGTATCATCATGTCAAGTTTCAAGCCTCATAGCCTAAGTTTACTCAGTCAGCTGTTCAGATGATTGAAAATCAATTGTATTGGACAAAAAGTCAACTGTGGTCAACATATAGTAAAACTTCACCACTTTTGGTCAACATCAAGATTTTGAAGTCACATTCATTAGTTGATCAAGGGTTGATCATAATTCATCAAGAAAATTCAAAGAATGATCAAAAGTCAAAAGTTTCTAAATTAAGGTTTCTTAAGGAAAAGCCAACAGAACTTTGACCAAGTATAAGTTTCACATGTTTCATCAGAAATTTTTCCACCCAAAGCTCATTTCAAAGGGAATTCAATTCTCTACAATTTTTTTCTCTCACAAGCTTTGCCCAAAAATGCTTCATTTAAAAGATATGGGTCAAGACATTATAGGTCCTTCTAAAAGTCAACAAAAAGTCATCTTTTTCCAAAGAAGTGTACATGAGCATGGAAGCTTCAATTAAGATGAAACCGAAGGGAGAATTTAGAGGACATCTTAAGATTTCTAAAAAGTCCAAGAAAACTCTCAAGTGATAAAAATTGAGCAAGTTAAGGTTTGAGCAAAATTGGAAATTTTGAAGAAATGCATGAAGAAAATATTGATCAATCTTGAATTTCTTCCAAATGGGCCTATGTTTTCATGGTCTAAACTTATTTCTAACATCATCCATGACCTCTAAGTCCAGTTACACACCCTCTTGCTATTTATTTTATTTATTTTTGAATTAATTCATTAAAATTCAAATTTAATTAAAATAAAATACAAAAATAAGGAGCATGTGTGTAAGGCCTTGGATTTAAGTATCTCAGGACCCAGGAAACCCATGATAGCTGGTCAAATCGTGTAAAAGTTGATTGCATGAAGATTGAGCAATTTTGGAAATATTACATTTGATTTTTTCAATCAAATATTTTCCAATGAATGCAAGATATTTTTTCCATATTTCTTTACCTAAATTGCTCCTCTATATAAGCACAACAAGACCATATGAGAAAGACGAATTGTTGCTCTCTTACACAAACCCTAAACTTTCAAAAAATTCAAAGTTTTAGGGAAAAGTCAAAAGAAATCCTTGAGCTTGTTTCAATCGGTTTCAATCATTCCATCACACTCCTGAAGTTCCCAACAATCGATCCAAGCCCTTACACAAGCCTGAAGCATCCCAGAATCGTGCCACTCGATTGCACCGGTTTGGTATAAATTTTGCATCTCAAACTCTCGATTCATGCCATTTAAACTGTTTCGATTAATATATACATGTTTATGCTGATGTTTGTGATTGTTTAAAACCATCGTGCATGGGTTTTAACAAAGGAACGATGAAACATCATTGTTAGGGCAAACAGACGGTTGAGCTTCGAAACCCTAGTACAGGCTGATTCAAACCAAACTAACACCACCATTGAATTCCTGAGGTTCAATTTAGGGGGATAAGATTCCTCTCTTGTTTTTATTCGTTTGATTTTGCGGATTTGATTTTCCAGGTGGCCGAAGAAGACGACCAAAGCATGGCTCTGGTGTCTCTAACTTTATTTTGACCAGCGAGGCTTGGCGTGGCGTTATGTGATTCATCCATTCAAATCCAGGGGTATCACGCGTGTTTGTGTTTGAAAAATCTAATTTCTGAAACTAAAACTCCAATATATATTTATTCAATGACATAAGATAATGGATGTATCACCACCCTAGTGGTTAACCATGCGCGCGTTAGTCCTCTCACTTTCTCAAGGTGTGAGTTCGATCCTTGCCTTCTGCAACTTTTTTCTATATTTTCTGATTTTTGGAGGTTACACATACATACATCCAGGGGCGAGATCTAAACACCATTGGCAAGTGATGTAGTGGTTTACTTTTGAGCTTGTGACCCTCATGTCCTGAGTTCAAGCCTTCCAATGACCACCCTAATTTTTTAACACTTGATTTCTTAACATTTTCTTATTTTCTTTTATTTTTCAACCAATTTTAATTTCTTTTTATAAATTAATTTTTCACATAAAAATCCTAAAAAATGTTTTAATTTTAGATTTAGGTTTTAAAAACCTTTATTTAATTTTTGACACAAAAACATTTGATTTTTCTTCACATTTAAAATATTTTTCTTAATTAAATACTAATTACTTAGAATTAGGGTTTTTCTACATAAAAATCGATTTCTAAAAAATACAAAAATATCTTTCTTATAGTGATTAGGTTAATAACATTTTCCTAACACTTGAAACATTTATTTATTTATTTATTTATTCCGCATTTTAAAATTCTAGAAATCGATGTATAGGTCGCAATGATATTTTTGTAATAGCGTAGATTTACTTTTCTCACATATTTACTTTTCCGCACCTCTTATTATGTAACTGCCCCAAGGCCATGTAATAGCGTATGACCTTTACTTTTCTGCATTTACTTTCCGCACTTTATAACTGTATATAACTGCTTAAGTATTTTGGAAGTTGAACATGATGTTTCAAGTTGTTTAAGTGAATAAAGATGATCAGTTGATGGGTGGATAACAACTCATAAAGAAATATTAGTAGCTCAAGGTTTTCTTCAAAGTGAGGGACTCGACTAATCTGAAGTATTTTCTCGACTAGAAAGATTAGAGACCGTTCGACTAGTGGTAGCATTGACATACAACCATGGCTGGTCGATATTTCATTTAGACGTGAAATCAAATTTTTTGAATGGTCCTTTAGACGAAGAGGTATATGTCACATAACCTCCAAGGTTTATGATTTAGAAGGAAGAGAGTAAAGTATATAAGTTGCACAAAGTGCTCTATGGCCTCAAGCAGGCACCTATGACATATAACAAGAAGATCGACTCATACTTAGTCGAATTAGATTTTTAAAATGCAAGTTTGAGTATGGTGTCTATGTTCAGTTTGTGGCATGAGATATAATAATCAACTACATATATGTCGATGACTTGCAGGTAATTGAAAATAGTTTGGAGAATTTGTCGAAGTTCAAAGAGCTGATGATGAGATAATTTGAAATGTCGGATCTTGGAAAATTGTCTTATTTCCTAATAATTGAATTTCAAATACCGAAGCAATGTATGACGCTACATCAAAGGAAATATGTCAAAGAGATACTCAAGAGATTCTGAATGGATGATTTGAATCCTAAATCCCCACCTATCGAATCAAATGTGAAGTTGGAGAAGCATGGAGAGAAAGACAAAGTCGATATAACTTTGTTCAAACAGATTGTGGTCAGATAGACTATGTAATCGTGACAAGACAAAGAATTGAAGATCGACAAATTCATGAATTTGAGAAAGAAATTAGGAATAGTTCAGATTGACTATTTTTAAAATATGTTCGACAACTTGAATTATGAGGGATATGTTGAGATATTAAACCTAATCCAAATTGTGTAGCCTAAGCCAAAACCCAATTAGAGTTTGTTAGTCTACTTAAAATATAAATTAAACATATAGAAAAATAGTCATAGTTTGTATAATAATTTAATTTAATAATACAATAATTATTTTCTCATTCTTTCTCTTTCTCCCCCTCATTTAAAAGGCCCCACACATTAATAATATTTAAGAGTTATCGAAGAATGTTAGGGGAAAAATTTCTAGGTGGGAGCATTTACTAGGGAGACACCTTTATGAGAGGCACACCATATATCCACCCAAAACCTTAAGATTTTAGGTGGACAAGTGGCGTGTCTCTCACAAGGGTGCTTGTTCCTCAACTTTATATCAATGCTTCTACTATTAACTCCCTCTAATATGGTATCCGAGTCAGGTTTCGAGATAGACACCGACTAACTTGTAGAGCTTTCACATGAGGGGAGCATTGTGACTCACACTTGAGAGGGAGTGTTGAGAATCAAGTGTGAGAAAGAAGTCCCACATTGGTTAGAAAAAAAAAATGAACACTTTATAAGTGAGAGAACCCACACACACATTGCCTTAAGGTTTTAAAGGAATATGTAGTGTGTCTCTCATAAAAGTGTCTCTCTAGTAAATGCTTCCACCTCGGAATTTTCCCCCTAAAAAATAAAAAATTTAAAACACATATTTGAATTCTGAGACATATGTCATATGAATTTTTAAACACTTCTATAAATTTGTAGACATAACACGCTTAATTAATCCTCGCAAGGTGCAAGATAAAAGGTGCATATAGACATATTTCATTTGTATGCATTTACACCAATACTTGGACTAGATTACGTGTGCACATAATATAATAGTCGTAATAATATTGGTAAAAGAAATACAACAATTCATAAAGCATGTATATGTTGCACCTCCAAGTTGTTTTCTTGACCACTACAAAAGTCATGCCTTGTCATATTTTTGACTTAAGAAAACTATGAAAAAGGACAACATAATGTATAGTGTTTGAATGTTTGGAGTTGTTGTTTATGACTTATGAGGTCTTAAGTGGATTTGGTTGAAATTTTTGACACGAATTAAATTCAATCCTTTTTACAAGTTTAGTGGAGTATTTCACACGATTTTACTTTTATTTTGTATTTTTCTTAGCCTTCACATTGAGTAAAGTTGTTTTTAATTTACTTTTTATTATTTCGTTTGGAGTTTATCACTTTTATATATAACCTTTTTTTTTAATTACCAATGGAAGAAGCAAAGTTGCATCAATTCTCACCATTGATGACTAGGTACGTGAAAGTAGATATAACATTAACATTTTATTTAAACACTAAGAAAAAAGTATTTAAAAGTAATTTTTCCTACTTTCTTTAAAAAAATGGGAAACATTAATAATATATACCGTTGGATTTAAATTATTTATCGAGATCTGTTATTGCATGAAAATATTACCGCAGAGAATCCGCATCCGTATCATAGGACAACCAAAATTATATTTAAAAGTGTTTCAGTTTAGATGTTGGATTTGGTTTCTTGCACTATACCATTTGACTAAAGAAAAATTAGTTAGGCGTTATCTTATACTTTTTTGCACACTTTATGAGACTTGAAAAATGTGATATGATTTAAGCTGAAGAATTTTGTTGTTGAATTTCATTTCTGAATTTTTCAAGTAAGTAATCTGATAAATTCCATGCACTTTCACATGTCATAATGTTCTTTTCTTGTACCTCAATTATACCATGAAATATTGCTCTAATAAAGTTTATTCAAGATTGCTTCTTCTACATTTATATGCTTAGTATAAAGTTTATAAACCATGGAAACTCTATTTTTTTCTTTCTTGATTGGTTACATCTAGTTAAATTTTCAGGTTAAAGATGTTAGCCAAAGGTTTGGTGTCTATTATAGTCATCATAGTTTTGATTCTGCCACAAATTTCAGCACAAGCTTTCTCACCTTCTGATTCTGCTGCTGGTAATTTATTATTTGGTTTCATCAAAGTCTCTAAAATCTAAGTTATCACATTTTTTCATATTTTCGTACTTGACATGCAATTATTCATGCTTATTAATGTTGAAACATTATTCGGTGTGACATAGTATGAAACACCGAAAATGACAAGTACTATGTTTATGTTTGGTGCAGATAATACGACGGAACAGATTAGGCAGAAGGATAATACAATTAGAGTTGATCCTTTAGAAAATTTCAAAAAGTATAGAGGAGGATTCAACATCACCAGCAAGAATTATTGGAGTGTAAAATTTCTTTTTCCACTCTTCTTTTTAGTTTAAGTTTAAGCACCAACGATGTTGTTATTAACATGTTTTTAATGTTTTTTTTTTTTTGTAGTCTTTGATATTCACTGGAGTATATGGATATGGAATTGGAATGTTGTTCCTTCTATGTGGAATATTTTATGGAGTTTTTTTGGTGATCACCAAGTTTTGTTATCGCGAAAATGATGAACGAGGAAAAAGAATGAAGAAGGTGTTTCCTTGTAATTACAAGACTTGTGATGTTTCACTTATTCTTGTGGCCTTGTTTTTCATGTTAATTGCCATGTAAGTCATTCAACTTTGTAGCACAGACATCTCTGGAAAAATGTGTCTGTGTTAGTATCGGTGTTTGAAACTGATAATGACATGTCTGATTATGTTTTTTCAAATGCGTCTAATGCAGCTTATGTGTGACTCTTGATTTTTGTAGAGTTGCAACAGGGCTAGTTCTTGTTGGGAGTGCAAGATTTCATTCGGAAGCGAAAATTTCGGTTGATATCATAATCAAAACTGCGAATAAAGCTTCGGAAACAATACATAACACAACGGATGCATTAAAAGGCATGGAGAATAGCTTGATGGAAGCAAATGTTAGTATTGAGGCTTCTTCAAATCTTGACTCTACAGCTGAGAAACTTGAAGGTGCATCAGAAAATATTGAAATGCAAGCTAGGAAGAATAGGCGCCTTATCAACAAAGGCTTGAAAATAGTGTAAAACTCTCTTCCTCTACCAATGACACTTTTGATTGAAGATGTGTCTGGTACCAGACACAATATTGACACACATGACACACTATATTCAATAATCAATTTTCTCAAACTATTATCATTGTGCATGTGTCAGTGTATGCCGTGTCCAGTACCAAACACAATTTTGGCTCACATATTCAATAATATATTTCTTAAATTACAGTTAAGTCTGTCCTGTGTCTGGTGTTAGTATCAATGTTCTCCAGCTCTTTCGGTTCTACTAATTTTAAATTGTGATGGAATAAATTTCAATTTTATTGCAGGTTTGTAACTACTACTGTGATTATGTGCTTGAACTTGCTTGCTGTAACAGTTTTATCAGGTATTATAAAATTTTGCTTTGATTTTAAACCTCAATGAAGAAATTCTTCTTTATATTATACACATAATGAATGACCCATGATTCAATTTCTCATAAGTTTTTGAAATTTTCTATGAACAGTTTGTGGAGTACTAAGGTTAAGGAGGTCACTGTACATGTAAGCATGCTAAAATTTCATATATGATACATGTTACAAAAATTAACATTTGTTTTTAATACTTTTCCTCTTTATTTTTCACAGGCTTGTTGCACTTTGTTGGTTGATGACAGTGTTATGCTGGCTATTCTTTGGAGTATATTTCTTCTTAGAAAAGTAAATATAAAGTCCTACTTATATATTCTCAAAAGTTTTACAATGATTTCCTAGGTTAAATTCTTCGTAGCACTGACACATCTAAAAAAAATATGTCTGTGTCGGTGCTCGAAACTAACGCCAACACTTGTGATTACGTCTAATTTATTCATTTTTAAAAATTATTATCATTGTCGACACGTCAGAATCAATGTTGTATATCCGGTGTTCGTGCTTCATTGGTTAATTACTAAATTATCCTCACATATTGTAGATTTTCTAGTGATGCATGCATAGCTCTTGACAACTTTCAAGAAAATCCTTATAACAACAGCCTAAGCTCAATCCTTCCATGTCAAGAGCTACTCAAAGCAAAACCAGTTCTATCTGAATTCAGTTCTGGAATCTATCATCTTGTTAATGAGGTAAATTTTTTGCATAATCTAAGAAATCAAATTTCTTTCAAAATCAATGCTACATTGAACTAACTTTTTGGTCATTTTCTAGGTGAATGCAAACCTATCAATGCAGGCAACATCATATCCAAATCCTGTTCATGTTTGCAATCCTTTCTCAGAACCACCAAATTACTTCTACCAGCCAGAGAATTGTGCGGAAAATACTATACGAATAGGAGACATTCCAAAGGTACGTAACACGACACACTTATTGAACATGTTTTCAGTCTCAATCAAATCACGACCGCTTAACTTTAGTCTCAAGAAATGATATTTTCAGGACTAAAGTTAAACCGTCTTGCTTTTAATTTTTTTCTCTAAATTATAAGACCAAAATATATAAACAATGTGATTCTTTTTTTAAGGTATTGAAGCCTTTTACTTGTTTGGATGCAAATGTTGTGACATGTGAGAATGGAAATTTCATAACAAATAGTGAATATGCAAGAGTTGAAACTTATACAAACTCAATTCAAGATTTATTGAATGTGTATCCAAGTATGCAACATTTGTTAGAATGTCAAATTGTGAAAGATGCATTTTCTCAAGTTCTTGTTCACCATTGCAAGCCTATGAAGAAATATGCTAAGATGACTTGGGTAGGAATGGTGTTTCTTGGAGTGATTATGGTTTTGTTGATTCTGCTTTGGACTATGAAGGCTAGTTATGAACATTGTTATCATGTTTCAGATGGTTCTGTGGAGCCTCATTTTGATGTATCAAATTCCTTGAAATCAAGAGTAGATAAAGATAAAGAGATTGAGATTTGATAGAAACTTATTGAGATTTGATAGAAACTTAGTTGATTAAGAATTACTCAATTGTTTAGATTGTTTAGTTTATAAGAAATTAGAAAATAGATACTGGAAGGCAAAAAATGCGCAAGCAGCTTTCCAATAATCAATGTATAGGAAGTGCAACATTTGAAAATGTCATATACAAAATGTATACATATATACAAATTAAATTTATGCAACACCAAAGGTGTCTAGAATTTGCCTTTGATGATATAATTTTATTTGATTTTTCTTTTAATTTAAGGGCAAGTTTAGAAGGGGACCAACCCCATAAGCATACACATCCAGATGTACAAAAGTGGTTTGAAATGCTCTGAAGATTCGGAGGAACGAGTCTAATAGTGGTTTCATTAAATTGGATGAGATAGTCCCCTGAAGATTCGACGGACCCTTGTATTATATTGAACAGGATGGTGGAGGTCATTTTTCCGTTGCGACTAGTGGCGAACTGGTGCACCAACTTCCTTACCAATTACTGGTAATTGGCGATGAAGGCACGAGGTAATCCCATGCACCATAGAGTGGTGTCTTTGAAAGTTTTCGATAGAAGTTTGCACTTCAAGGAGTCTAGTGCTCCTATATAGCCATATGCATGTTTATGGAGGTGACATGTTCATAGGGATCGCTTTGGTTGTTGTACTTGACCAACGATGGCGTTTTGAAACCTTTTGGAATATGTGCTCCCCATATCTCATTAGAAATAGGTTAGGGATTCAACACCTCTATTTTGTCTAGAGGATTAGTTTCTTGTTATTGTTTTCATATGTTGGTGACATCGTGGTCCAAGTTTTGGTTATGATGGTGCAACGCTTCAATGACATTGAATATCTCTGCCATGACGTTGTTATCACTACTCCCCCCTTGTGTCTTCCGGTGTAGGGGATAGTGTTACCTTGAAAAATCTTAAAGTATATAAACATGCGTGATAAATGAAGATGTCACACGCTAAGGGCAATCCTTTGACAAAGGTTATAAGAAGATTGAAGATGAGTGAAAGAAGCAAAGTGTCGAAATGTGGTCCTGTCGACCAAAGGAATAGAAGTTAAATGGCAAGAAAGTTGAAATTAGTCTAGTCGACCAAAAGATAAAGAGCGAGTAAAACTAGTCGAAAATGGATTTTGTCGACCATAGGGAGGCCAAGACTTAGAAGAATTTTGGATGATTTAGTCCTGCCAATAGATAACGTCGAAACAAGCTAGAAGCGGAAAGATTTGAAATTTGAAGTCACCGGCAGTTGCAAGGAAATTCGTTCCATTTAGGCGCCAAATAGGAGGCAGACTCTAGTGAAGAAGTTGCCTTAAGTTTTAAACGTGTCAAGTAGTTATCATGCATAGGAAGTTATGTTGTAAATACTATAAATAAGAGGGTCTAGTGTAGGATTCTGGGTGTTCACTTGTACTAAAATCACTCATCAACACTCTATATTTCCAAGCGTCAAGATGTAGAAAGTGTTTGATGTACATGAATTACCACATTTATTTCAATGCAAATCCTTTACTTTTCCATTGTCTCTTTCGAATATTTTACCTGCTTTCTATTTACTTTTGAGCATTCTCTTTACATTATCATCTGTTTTGCGTAAACATTATCACGAGTTACCAGTCATTCGGTCTATTGACTCTTGAGCAATCCATTTACGTTATCGTTTACGTCGTTTAAAAGCCTTCTGTCGGTCACGAGTTACCAGTCAGTCAGTCGAATCATAGTGTGGAAACTTCATACTTTTTCCCTTATTTATAGAAAACTGTTTCTAATAGTAAGGATTTCGACATAACAAGTTCATCTCTTAGCACATGTCGCAAGATCAACTAGTCGATCTTGCGAGTAACCCTTAGTTTTAGGATTTGGGAGGACTAGCAGTTGTTTACCACTTTCCACAGTAAACAAATTGGCACACCTAGTGGGACCAGTGCTAAGAGTTTTTTATTAAATGTTACAAGTTTATGAAACTTAGGAGTGAGAATTTAACCAAAGAGTATAATAAACCACCAACTAGGAGACATACACCAAGGATGACTAATCCTGTCACCCCAAATATATATGTAGTACCATCACGAACTTTAAGTACTACAGATCCGGTAATTTCTCAGGTTGCACCTTTGCCTCATTTAAAAAATCTAACTGCCCTAGTGCCGACTGTAGTCTCCGTTCCCATTTCCCAGGCTCCACCGGTGAGTCTAGGGCCTGTGACGACTACGAGCGCAATCCCTAATGTGCCTCATTTTGGTATTGCTGATCCTGTTTATGGAATGTTGTATTTTATGATGCCAGGACATCAGTCGACATCCAACACAACAGTAATGTCAGATAGTATTCAGAATATAAATTCTCCTATACAGAGATCTGCACCAGGAGGAAATAGAGGCAACCAAAATAGAGGAGTGCCTTCTCATCCAGTAGTACCGCCTCTTACTAACACATCAATAGTGGTGTTAAGGCAACAAATGGATGATAGTAACCATGAGTTAGTTAGCATGTTGACTAATCAAATGGGTACTTTATTTATTCCTTTAGTGCAAGAGTCAGTTAAGACTAATAGACAGTCCGCTGAAACAAATCGACAAGTAATTTCCCAATTAACATGTTTGTGTAACTTCTTGGGTGCTCCCTCAGCGCCTGTTCGACAGGTGCCTCCTATTTGATTAGTTGCCCCTGGTCAAGAAGACATGGGGGAAATAGAGGATGAAAGTATCTATCAGGGACAAATAGTGATTCCCCAGCCTCAAAGAAATTAGGTAGTTGACCCACCAAGAGTGTTGGTTAATCGACACCAAGAGGCTGGTCAGATTGTTGATCAAATTCGACAAGAAGATTCATCCGTAGAAAATAATTTAACTACTATTATCGAAAGAATTATGGCTAGGAATGGTATGAATACCACACTTCAGAGGTCAACATATTCTTCCCCTTTGTCTGAATATATCTTACAGACTGAAACCCCTAAGGGATGGAAAATTCCTAAGTATACAAAATTTGGGGTTGAGTCTAGTGAGTCGATAGTAGAACACATTCCTAGATACTTAACTAAGTTAGGGGATATGGAAAATAATGAAAGTTTAAGGGCAACATTTTTTCCCTCATCCCTCACTAAGGCAGCCTTCACGTGATTTACTACTTTGCCTCCAAATTTAATTGATTCATGGACTATGTTAGAAAAAAAATTCATGAACAATTTTATGAGGGACATTCAAAAATCAGTTTGGTAGAATCATCAAACATCAAGAGAAGGTTTTTTGAAAGTATTGATGACTATCTGAATACATTTAGGTCGTTGAAAGCAAGATGCTTTACTCAAGTGCCTGAACACGAGCTTGTTCAAATGGCTACTGGGGGTTTAGATTATTCCATTAGGAAGAAAATAGATCCGACCTTTGTGAAAAGTATGTCGCAATTAGCTGATAGAGTTTGACATCTTAAGTGTCTGAGATTAGAAAAGGTCAGACATACTAAGGCTAAGAAAGAAAAAGTAGCCTTCATAAATTATGATGACACAGATCCTATTTATGAGGTCGACTACATCTCATCTATAGAGGTAGAGGTAGACGTGGCTGAAATGAAGCCAGGGCCTTCATATGAATGCAAATTATTATTTCCTGCTAAAGGGAAAAATACTGTCTAAAATAATTCAAAATTTCCAGCGAAAATTTATACATTTGATGTTACTAAATGTGAAGAATTTTTTTATTTTGGTTAAAGATGGTCAAATTTTAGTACCTTCAGGTGCTAAGTTACCACCATTAGAACAACGACAAAAAATAAGTTTTTGTAAATTTCATAATTATCTTGGTCACACAACCTCTCAATGTTTCCTTTTCAGAGATCTTGTGCAGAAATCATTGCAAGAGGGGAGGCTAAAATTTGCTCAGAGAAAAATGAAGATTGATACTGACCTTTTTGACAGGAGAAGGAATTGTTTGTCAACATACACATGGTAGAAATTGTTGAGTTTGTTGATGATGACATGTTTGAGGACACTGGTGAATGCCCTGATGTCGTGTTAGCAGATGTCCACCCAAATCTTGAGGAAGATTTACTGGAATTCCTTTACCGCTGAAAGAACAAGGGTTCACAAGCTTGCTTGTGTCCTAGATGTGGCGCTCTTACCAATAAAATGGATGCTGAAAACTTTCAAAAATTGCAGTTGGAAAAGGCTAAGGGTAAGCGTTATAATCAAAGTTTCCCCACAACAAGAGAGGGAACTTCAAAAAAGGTTGTAGGAAACTCCCAGGAGAGGCCGAGAGTTATATCCCATCGGCGAAGATTCCTTGAGGCACTTGGATTCATCCTCAAGGAAAAATGGAGGCCACAGGTGGTGTCACCATGAATAAAGACAAAGGAAAGTCGGCTATTAGTTAACGACATGAGTTCAAGATTGAGAAGAAAAATAATATTTTTGAAAACTACATGGGTAAGAATCCCATGACCAGAACTCAGTGGAGGCGCTTCCAGCACCGAAAGCAGGCTGAAAGGGAAGCCGTTGCTGCTGTTGATCAAATTGCTGCAAATAAAGCAGGTTCTAAGAAAGAATTCAAGGTGAAGGTTGATACGGCTGCGAAAGAAAGAATAAGAGAATTTGTGAGCCGACCAAATGTCAAAACATCTGAGGAAGTCATTGATGATTTCCAGTCAGATTCTAAAGCAAGTCTGGATATTTTGGTCAATGTAGTATCAATTTTACCTGCTGAATACGATTTCCTAACTAAGGTAGAAGAGTCGGAAGATGATGATGTTGAGGAGATGGCTTTACATTTATTTTGTGATGAACAATGGTTTTGTTGAGAACCAATATGCTTTCTTCGAAAATCCAACCATGGCTATGAAGAATCATCTTAAGCCTCTTTTAATAAGGGCTAAGGTTGAAGGAGTAGCTATCAATAAGGTGTTGGTAGATTGTGGCGCTACTGTGAATATTATGCCGCACCATTTGCTCAACAAAATCGGTAAATACGATACTGACATAAGATCTCACAACTTGGTCTTGTCAGACTACGGGGGCAAAAATGGAGGCATAATGGGTGTTATCCAAGTGGAAATAACATTCGACACGATTACTAGGTCGATAATGTTTATGGTGATCAACACCAGGCCAAGTTATAACCTTCTAATAGAAAGATAATGGCTACATGGTGTCAGTGTTGTGCCATCTTCCATGCACCAACGTTTGGTGATTTGGAGAGAAGATGGTATAGTAGAAAATATCGAGGCTGACCAGGGGTATTTCATGACTGATGTGAATAATGTCGGAAAGAAACAATTTGATAGAAAATTAGCCAACATTTCCCCTTGTCAACCTGCTGAAGATGTCTAGTCCAATCTGGATGAGGCATTTGTTTCTTTAAAGCTACATGAAACTCATGGTTTTACGTGGGACGTGGAACCTCTTGAGGATTCATATTATGAAGGAGTTCGACCGACAGGCTGGGGAGACATCATTGATGATGATGTCTGAGTTAGAAGCTTTAAACAAGATTTCAACATATATTGCCGAAAATAAGTTAAACTCGGCTTTTGAGGCTGAAGAAAATATGGTTGTCAAAACTAATAAAATTCAAATCTTAGGAGAAGATGTTATTTTGGCTATTGAGCCAAAACCACCAGACAAGTCAGAAATATCTGAGGAAAATGTCGATGTGTAGCGTTTAGACTGCATATATAACGATGAACCCTTAGGCTTCGAAAAGGATCCAATGGTGCCAAAAACGATGCAACCACAAGACCCTTTAGAAGAAGTAGATCTTGGCGAGAATGGACATAAAAGACCAACATATATCAGTGCCAATATCGACAAGGTTTGAAATATGAGGTAACATCTTTATTAAAAGAATTCAAAGATTGTTTTGCTTGGGACTATAATGAAATGTCTAGTTTAAACAGGGATTTGGTCGTATTAAAACTGCCAATAAAAGCTGGGAAAAAGCCAGTAAAGCAAACACCCAGGCGTTTCGCTCTAGAAATAATGTCGAAGATCAAAGAGGAGATAGAAAGACTCCTCAGAAGAAAGTTCATAAGAACTACAAGGTATGTCGATTGGTTGGCAAATATAGTGCCAATAATTAAGAGAAATGGAACTTTAAGAGTGTGTATTGACTTTAGAGATTTAAATGCTATCACTCCTAAAGATGAATATGTCATGCCTGTGGCAGAGATGTTGGTCGACTCTGCTGCTGGTTTTGAATATTTAAGCATGCTTGACGATTATTCTGGTTATAACTACATTTTTATTGCAGATGAAGACGTGCTGAAGACGGTGTTTCGTTGCCCGGGGGCACTAAGGACCTATGAATGGATTGTCATGCCATTCGGCTTGAAAAATGCTAGAGCGACATACTAAAGGGTAATGAATTATATGTTCCATGATTTTATTGAAGATTTCATGCAAATTTATATTGATGATATTGTGATAAAATCGAACCGTAAGCCGACTCATTTACAACATCTTCGAAAGGCTTTGGAAAGAATGAGGAGATATGGATTAAAAAGGAATCCATTAAAATGTGCCTTTTGTGTGCATGCAGACGATTTCCTTGGTTTGTGGTTCATAAAAAAGGAATTGAAGTAAAGCAAAGCAAGACCAAGGCCATCATGGACATAAAGCCTCCGTCGACCAAAAAAGAGCTTCGGTCTCTGTTGGGCAAAATAAATTTTCTGAAGAGGTTCATATCCAACTTAAGTGACAAAACCAAAGTATTTTCACCACTGTTTCGACTGAAGAATGAGGATTTCATCTGGTAGGAAGAACATCAAAGACTTTCGACAAAATCAAAAAGTACTTGATGGAGCCTCCAATATTACTATCAATCGAAATTTACAATTTTGAATCTCAATATATATCCAAAATTATCTATACTAATTATCAATTGATTCACACTATTTATGTCATAATATTTTAGTGTGAATAAGAGCACATACTATTAAATTATTTATTAGAATTTACTAAACTAATATGTATGAATCAATTGTTCAAAACCGTAAACTGAAAAGGAAAAAAATAATAATCCAATTGATTATCTATCAAAGAAACAGTAGTCATTATTACTAGAGAATTGCTATTAATACACTAAATTTTTTACACCATGTATCTACACCATATAAAATATGGTAAGACAAGTGTTTCATTGTATCGAAAAAAAAAAAAAAACAATTATTATTAAATATAGTAAAAGGAATCAAACCGTAAGGTGTAGTTGCAACATCTAAGTGTAGGATCAACATTTCTCTTATTACTATTAGTAGTGTTTGTTAAATTGTTTGTTAAATTCTAATGTAATCAAACAAAATTAGCTTCAGAATCCAGAATCACATAATTTGAATTTGTACCGTAACCGGCTGAGTTTACACCCCAAAAATTTAAGATTAAAACAAAAGTTGAATCAAATTCAACTACATCGAAATAATATAGTACAAAACAGTGATTGACAACCTAAAAACATAAATCTTATGCAAAATAAAAGATCAAAGAAATCTTTATTTTAAAACCTTAATAAAAAAACCCTCAAAAATACATGATCATTCACGTAAAAAATATTGATTTATATAATTGGGAGATAACTCTCAAATCAAATTGAATCAAATATGAGAAACTCTTATACCAATTTATTATTGAGAATCACCGAAGTTTTGTGGGTATGTGTATGTGATCTTCCAATTTGTAGAGTTTTTTAGAATTTCCTGATTCTGCTCTGATGGGGATGAAGAGATACTTAATAAACCGTTATCTCCTTGTCTACAAATGAAATCATAACCCCTATAAATAACATTAAGATTATTTCTTAGTATTCAATATTTTAATTTGACCCTTCATCAAATTAAATATTGACTTATGGTATCTACAGAATAACCATACCTTTCATAACATTTATGCTTTTAGCCACAAACTTAATATTATATTAATTAGACCCCTTTAACTCTTGATTAATTAAAATAATAGTCCTAACACCTTAAATATTACATTTGTGATCCAAAATTCTATCGATTCATATTTCTTGCTAGGGTACCTGTTTCTTATATCACTTGAATTCCTACATACACATACACATATTGTTGTAAGTATGTTGTGCAACCTTCTCTGTGGTTTTGTCTTTAACTGTTTGAACTCAAATATCTCTTTTATGGTATTCTTTGGATTTATTTGGTTATTTTCTAGTCGATATTGTTTATGCCGCGTTGAAATTCAAGTTTCTATTGTTATACATGATTACTAATATGACTTTTATTGATAAAATATATGAATTTGTCGAACATGTATTTTTATGCCATGTTGAAATTCACGTTTCTATTGTTATAAATATTAATTTTATGAATAATTAAAATAAAATCAAACTTAAATTAGAATGTAACGATTATCTATTATAATTTAATCTAAAAAAATTAGTTTTTTAAAATTTATTTGTATTAAAATCAAGAGAACAGAATAAAAAAGGGAAGTGAATAATAATTACAACGGTCATTATAACGTTGTAGACTATCTTTGAGATTATCGACTGATTCCATAAATTAATACGAGTCTTTTTAGCATGATTTGTCCTCACTCACACGCTTTCCGAGAAATTTCTCAAAAGGTCACCTATCCCAACACTACTCAAAGCCAAACACACCTAACTGTGAAGTTCTTATAGAACGAGCTACCTAAAAGAAGATGCTTCTTGTTGGTATAGGTTGTACCAATTAATCCTTATAAGACTTCCTTCAACAATTCAGTACCATACCTGCACAGTCTAATGATCCCTCTCATTCTGATGTTGAGACCAATCTTAGTCCTCTTTGGCCTCGAGTGTTACATGCGGTGTAACCACCTCCGCATTCTTTGGCCTCGGGTGTTACATGCCCACCAGCTTCCGCATGGTTCATCCCTGAACCACATAGTATTGAAAGAGGTTTGTCTCTTATACCATTTGTGACGCCTCAGACTGCCTTCAGAATTATCAACTGACCCCATAATCCAACACAAGTCTTTTCAGAATAATTTGTCCTTACTCACACAGTTTCTAGGAAACTTCCCAGAAGGTCTCTCATCCCAACACTACTTCAAGTCAAGCACGCTTAACTGTGAAGTTCTTATGGAACAGGATACTGAAAAGAAGATGCATCTTGTTGGTATAGGTAAATTCTTATAAGCCTCCCTTCAACCATGCAGTCTCAAAAAATGAAATTTTAGAAAAAAAAACTGAAATTTTAATTTTTTTTAAAAAAAATCTATATTTTTCAAAATAAATGTTTTTTGAAAATAAAAAAATTTGAAAATATTTTTTACTAAAAATTTCAAAAAAGCTGTAATAATTTTTTTTTAAAATTTAAAAGAATTTTTTCCAAAAAAAAAATTTCAGAATTATTTTTTTTTAAAGAATTTTTTTTTTCGAAAAAATGTATATATTTTTTGAAAATAAAAAAACTGAAAAAAAATATTAAAAAAAATTAAGTTTTTCAACAAAATTAGTTTGAAACTAGTTAAATTATATTAAACGGATTTTTTTACTATAAATTGTTTTGAACTAATTATAAACTAATTGTAATTGGTTTAACAGATTAACTACTTTGTGAGATATTGGGTCGAACTCTATTGTGTCGAAGGATGCTAGAATTGTTAGCATCGAATTGGGCCTGTTTGTTATGTCCAATTGGTTAAGTTAGCTTGTACCCTAAGTTAGCTTGTAATGGGTATTTGTGATAAAATCCCATTAGTTTAGTATGTTAGGTTTATTATAAATAGCATACTAGTCTCTCATCATTGTATACTGCAAATCCTAATTTAGGGTGAGAGGGTTATTTGTTATTCTTGTATACTTGTAATCTTGTTTTAAGATAAAGGAAAGAATAGCGCTTAATAACCAATCTTGTGTTCATCGTGTTCTTCATTCTTTTCCCTACAAGCTTATATATATTTGTTTCAAGGCATCCGATTCACAACAAATTGGTGCGGTGGCGTGGAGAAGATGCCTTCGACAAAGTATGAGATTGAAAAGTTCACCAAGTGAACGATTTCGGTCGTGGCGCTGAAGATGAAAGCCCTATTGGTTCAAAGGTTGTTTGGAAGCGCTGAAGGAGAGTCACCATGAACGAAGAGTTGACGGTGAGAAGAAGGCAATGATAGAGAAGGCCCCAGCAATTTTGTTGAGCCTTGGTGATAAGGTTCTTGACGATATCAAAGGAGACGGCGGTAGGGTTATGGGTGAAACTTGAAAGTTTGTACATGACTAAATCGTTGGTGAATCGACTCTCACAAGCAAGCTTTGTATTCATTCAAGATGATCAAGACAAAGTGTTGGTCGAAATTGGATATGTTCAACAAGTCGATTCTTGATCTTGAAAATATTGATGTGAAGATTGATGATGAAGATCAAGCTGTCATTGTCGCTGCCCGGATCACATGCCCACTTCAAAGAAACTCTCTTGTATGGAAGGGAGTCCCTGACCTTTGAAGAGGTTCAATCAGCCTTGTATTCTAAGGACTTGAATGAACGAAAGTAGCATAAACCTTCGACGGTTGGTGAAGGTTTGGCCGTTAAAGGAAAATTCTTGCGAAAAGATAATAAGTTCAACAAGAAGAAAGGTAAAAGTCAGCAGAAGTTTTATAGTGGTGAAGCATCTGGTATTCGACGTTATCATTGTAAGAAGGAGGGTCACACAAGAAAAGTGTGCCATGAACGCGTGAAAGATCATGGAGGAAAGGATAATGGCAATGCAGCTATTGTTCAAGATGATTTCGACTCATCTGATGTTCTTGTGGTTTCAAGCAGCAACTCGTCGAAGGAATGGATTATGGATTCTGGGTGCACTTGGCACATGACTCCAAACAAAGACTTGTTCGTGGAATTATGTGATCAAGATGGTGGATCTGTATTGCTGGGAAACAACAAAGCTTGCAAGATTGCAGGTATTGGATCTGTGAGATTCAAACTCCATGATGAGTCAATAAGGTTATTGATCAAGTCGTATGTACGATTCAAGAGAAATTTGATTTCTCTTGGTGAATTCGACAAGAAAGGATATGTTTTCAAGTAGAGAAAAGTATCCTAAGAGTCATGAAGGGGTCAAGGAAGTCTTGAGAGGCGTGAAGAAACAAGGCTTGATACCCTTGTGGTGAAGTTGTAAGTGGTTCGACAAATGTTGCATCCACGAAACCTTTGTCGAAGATGTAACCGCACATGAGATTAGGCCATGTCGTTGAAAGGTCCGTCGAATTGGGAAAACAAAATTTGCTTGGTGGAGACAAAGTCGAAAAGTTAAAGTTTTGTGAACCCTGTGTACTTGGAAAATCTTGCAGAGTGAAGTTCAACAAAGGCAAACAAAGAACACATGGATCCCTTGATTACATTCATGCTGATCTTTGGGGGCCTGCAAGGTGTCCATCACATTCAGGAACAAGGTATTTTCTATCCATAGTAGATGACTATTCCAGAAAGTTATGGGTATTCATTCAAAAGACTAAGGATGAAACTTTTGAGAATTTCAAAGGTTGGAAGACTCTGGTCGAAAACCAAACCGCGAAAGGTCAAGAGGTCGAGAATGCATAATGGTCTTGAATTTTGCAATGAGGCATTCGATAGCTTTTGTGCTGCCTCTGGTATTGCAAGACACAGAACTACTGCAGGCACTCCACAACAAAATGGTTTGGCTGAAAGATTTAATCGAACCATCTTGGAGAGAGTTAGATGCATGTTGACTAGTGCTGGATTAAAGAAGGTGTTTTGGGCTGAGGCTGTTTCGACAACAACATATCTGATAAATAGATGTCCTTCGATCGCTAGATATGAAGACACCAAGAAGTTTGGTCGGGACATCCACCAAATCTCGACAAACCGAGAGTATTTGGTCGTAGCCTATGCTCACATTAGGCAAGACAAGGTCGAACCTAGAGCTCTCAAATGCATGTTCCTGGGATACTCTGAGGGAGTCAAAGCTTATAGGCTATGGTGCCTAGAGTCATGTCACAGAAGGATTATCACTAGTCGAGATGTTGTTTTCAATGAAGCTGAAATGGCTTTCAAGAAAACGGATGATGTTGGTCAAGTGCAAGTATCGACGAAGAGGAGAAGTAGAGATTCCTCGCTGAGGTGGAGCATGTTGATGCCGAATTGCATATCCCGGATAAAGTCGAAGCGGATGATGTTGATGAAGTTGAGGAAACTGCTGATGACTATCTATTGGCAAGAGATAGGACACGAAGAGTCATCAAACCACCTCAAAGGTTTGGTATGCGATCTTATAGCTTATGCCTTAATCTCTGCAAGTGAGGTTCGGACGAAGAACCAAGAGACCATAAGGAAGCTATGAGGAGTCGAATAAGACCGAATGGTCAAGGCCATGGATGATGAGATGAAGTCTCTTCATGATAACAACACTGAATTGATCAAGAAACTGGAGCCAGTTAGTCACCGTAAATGGATTTTCAAAGTTAAGGAAGGAATCGAAGGAGTGGCGCCGAAAGATACAAGGCAAGGTTGGTTGCAAGGGTTTCACTCGAAAGAAGGTATAAATTTCAATGATGTGTTTTCTCCTGTGAAGCATAGGTCCATTCGAATGTTGCTTGCCATGGTGGCACGCTCGATCTTGAATCGAGATGGATGTGAAGACGCGTTCTTGTATGGTGATCTAGATGAAACAATCCGACGAGGCAACCTGAAGGGTATGTCGAAAAGGAAAGGAAGATTATGTGTGCAAGTTGAATAGATCTTTATATGAAACAATCTCCTCGAATGGAATAGGAGATTCGACAAATTCATGACACGCATAAGTTTCGTTAGAAGTCGGACCACCGTGTGTTTACTTGATTTCGTCCGGTAATTCATTTGTTATTTTGTTGCTTTATGTTGATGATATTCTCATAGCAAGTAACAATGTCGAAGAGGTAATGAGGGTGGCGTAACTCAATAAGGAGTTCGAAATGAAGGATCTAGGAGCAGCCTGTGATTCTTGGAATTGACATTCAAGAGATAGAAAGCGTCAAAATTATGCTTATCTCAAGAGGCATATTTACGAAAGATTCTCGAAAAGTTTGATATGTCGACCAAGCCTGTTGGACTCCAACAAACCCTCAATTCAAGTCGAGTATTGATCAATGTCCCAAAGATCGAGGTCGAAAGGACTTATATGAATAGCATCTCATATGCTAATGTAGTAGGTTCTTTGATGTATGCTATGGTTTGTACTAGACCCGACATAGCATATGCAGAAGTCTTGTAAGCGGTACATGGCGAATCTCGAAAGGCTCACCGCAAGCATTGAAGTGGATTCTAAGGTACATAAATGGGTCTCGAATGTAGTCTTAATTTATGGTGGAGCCTTTGGTGAAGATAGTAAAGCGAATCGAAGGATATGTCGACTCGATTATGCAGTTGTATGGATTCCGTAAAATCTATTTCGGATATGTTTTCACTATGTTTGGTACAATTATTAGTTGAAAGCAACACTTTAAGGTTGTTGCATTATCAACCACCGCGAAATATATTGCTTTAAGAAAGAAGCATTGTGGCTTGAAGGTTTTGCTAAGGAGTGAAAATTCAAGGGAAGTTATCACCGTTAAATGTGATAGTCAAAGTGCAATACACTGTCAAGAATTTATCATGAGCGAACCAAGCACATTGATGTGAGGCGCATTTTGTCGAGGGGTAATCGAGCGTGGAGAAGTCCAAGTGTCAAGGTTTCGACAGATCATAATCTTGATATGATCACCAAGACATTGCCTAGTTGCAAGTTTTTCCATGTATGCATTGATAAAGTCGCATGAAGAAAACTAATTCGTTAGTTGATAATAGAGTTTGTTCCAAGGTGGAGATTTGTGAGATATTGGGTCGAACTCTATGTGTCAAGGATGCTAGAATTGTTAGCATCGAATTGGGCCTTTTGTTATGTCCAATTGGTTAAGTTAGTACCTAAGTTAGCTTGTAATGGGTATTTGTGATAAAAGCCCATTAGTTTAGTATGTTAGGTTTATTATAAATAGCATACTAGTCTCTCATCATTTATCGCAAATCCTAATTTAGGGTGAGAGGGTTATTTGTTATTCTTGTATACTTGTAATCTTGTTTTAAGATAAAGGAAAGAATAGCAGTTAATAACCAATCCTTGTGTTCATCGTATTCTTCATTCTTTTTTCCTACAAACTTATATATATATTTGTTTCAAGGCATCGATTCACAACATACTTTTTTTAAAAATAATTTTTAATAACTGAATTAAACCATTAATATGGTTCAATTCAATTCATGAACCACGAACACCCCTAATTCTAATAGCACTAAATAATGCAATTAGTATGGTCATCCTCCAATAATCATCACTAATTTAATTAGTATTTGTCATTGGGGAATTAACTATATCAGGTATTACATTGATTTTCACATTCGTTGATTTTCTTTGATTCTTAATTCGAAATCAATCAAGCTTTAGATTTAATAAATACAGATCAATTATGATTAATAAGTAATCAATGCTAGTTATATTATATTAATGATTTTTTAGGGTTTATATGGTTTATTATGATGCATTTAATTAATTAATAATGCATCTTATTATGCTTAATACGTAATTGTTTGTTAGATTTTCTAAGGTTTATTAAGCTTGCAGTTCAATTTGGTTAATTAAAAAATCACACCGATTTGGTTAATTCTTTCTTAATTTTCTTGTACAAAAAAAAATGACAAAGCGTAAGTGTAACAATCTTAAGAAAAATGCAAAGATGAAACTGATACAATGAGGGTGGCTTGGTTAAAGTTGAAAGGCCAACCTTTTGCCTCAGACTTGGAATTCTGGAAAAGTGAAAACATAAGCTCGGTTAAACAAATCCCCCATGAAAAATCTACCAACTCTAAACGACATCATGGCCAAAGATATCCTATCCATACACGGGACAAAACCTCGTGCATCAGGCATACCGAGGGCTGATCCAATCAATTTATGGGAAAATTCGAGAGCTGAAATGATTGAACAAGTGACTGTTATGGGTGAGCCTAGCCATGTTGTTGATGTCTATGATCCAACTGATCAATTAGGAGAGCCTATACATGGTGATGGTGACGATGGAATTTTCCGTCTCCATGAATAAAGGAATCAAAGCTGTGTAATACTGTAATGAATGTGTCGTCAGAGGTTACATGCATTAATGAGTCGGAATGTTGACGAGTTGCTACGCGGGTCTGTGGATCATCCAATACTCTTTGGGTCGAGCTGCTCCCCAGATAACTTTGACCCTGAGCCGACCAATGGTTTAACCTTTCTCCCTACCAATTACACTATCCGATCGGGCCCATTGTTTCAGGGATGTACAATAACAAAATCCTAGAGATCTATATCATAGTCTAGAAAGAAATTTTCTAGTCTATCTTTCCAATAGACTTAGCATTGTAACTATATATTTCGTTTGTATTAGCAACAACCATGAAAGTTTTTCTCACACTGGATCTCTCTAGACGGTAAGTGTTTGATATTGAAAAATCAATAACAGAGTCAGAGCTCTGATATTAATTGAATGTTTAGAAAAACATAAGAAATGAAAGTTTGAATTGGGTTTTCAAAAAACTTTTTCTTTAGAAGTGCTTCTCACAAACAATCAAGATATATACAAGCTAAGAAAGAAAAGTGACACAATCGGTTTATACAAGTTCACTTTGAACAAGGCTACTCTTGTCCACCCGCCAAGGTGATTTCTCCTTCAAAAAGGACTTAATCCACTAATTTTAAAAGATTATAAACAACGTCTAAGACTTTAGAAAAACACCTTAGCCGTTTCAAGTATACATACTAAAACCTAGTCACTTGAGGAAACAAATCTCAAAAGATTACAATTGTCTAAGAGTTTAGAAAAATAGCTTTGTCCTCTCAAATATATAGACTATCACCTAGTAACTTGAGGAAAAAATTCTAAAAAATTACAATCAAAGTGTTTACAATAGTGCTTCGAGAAATGCATATTTAACACTACAATGAAGAACAAATGTTTACACACAAATATGAGCAACAACCCTTGTGTATACAACAATGATGATTAGCACAAAACTGAGCAACAACTCTGTGTGTCTTAGATTGAGAAGAAAATGATAACACAAAATTGAGCAACAACTCTATGTGTCTTAGATTGAGAAGAAAATGATAACACAAAATTGAGCAACAACTCTTTGTTTTGATTTTTTATTTGAAGAATATTTTTCACTTGATAATTTCTTTGAACAATATCTTCTCTTTTGTTGTTTCAATATTTCTTATCTTTTCTAAATACGTCAATTTCTCCAATGAAATAGTTCTCTTTATATAAGCTGAGAAAGTAGACCATTGGATAGTACAAAACGTCACTTTTGTTTTTCAGCTGCTACAACGGTAACATGAAATTGTGGGAGACACATTCCTTTGGTAGTACAAGTAATATTCATCATTGTGGAAAATGTACAATATTTTTATACTATTTTCTTCTTGTGCTAATTTACTTGATCTTATATTTTAATGGAGGACTAATGACCTAAAGTAATAATGAAGCGTCTAGAGGAGATCACAATCTTGTTCTTACTTTTCTGATGGAATATTTCTGATGTGAAATGATGATAATCCGGAAGACGTTTCAATAGTGTTTCCAAAAGAATCAGAGTCTTCAAAATCAGAACATTGCCTTCAGACTTGGAGCAACAACTTATCTGACAAACAAATCTTGATTTCTGAGTTGGAAGCAAAAACTTATCTAATAAACACATCTTGATTTCTGAGCCTTGAACCAAAAACTTAATTTCTGATCTTTAAAGGAAAAGTTTGATTTCTAATCTTTAAAGCATAAACTTGACTTCTGATCAACACATGGAGATCATTTTCTAACGAACAATCAACATTCATCCAAAATGTTGATGTTTTTTTAGAAATATAATAAAATTAAATGACATTACCATATGATAGAGAAATTTTATCATATTTAATTACCTAACATTTTTCTAAACTTTTAAAAAAAATTCCCTTTCCCTGAAAACACCAAAACATAGTTTTGTGTATTAAAAGAAGCATAGATACGAAACTCAAACTTCATATAGATAGGTTTGTGAATTGCAGCAATTGAGTTGAGTTGAGTGAAAATGGAAACCAAAAAGGGTGATAATGTGAATCAGTTTTCTTCTCCGGTGGTGAACCTGACTGATTCTTTACCGGAGCTTGTCAAATTCACTCTCACTTCCCACTCTCACCTTCTCAATCTCGAATTCAGTTTCTGCTCCACTCTCCTCAATCAAGACAGTGCTTCTTCTTCTTTCGGTAATCTCGATTAACCTAATTTCTTCAGAATTTTTCAAGTTCAGATCCTTATAAATGTTTGTTCTATTATGCAGATTCTTCTATGGAAGGAGTTCCACCATATCCTTTATACAACCGTCTTGCTTCATCTCTGTTAAGGTGTATGGATTCTCAAGCATTTTGTACTACAAGCTGCAATTTGGAAAAGATGAACAATGAGTTTGAGAATTCTTCCATGCAGCAAAAACACAGTGAATGGCAGAATTTGATTGTGGAGAAAGGGTCTGAAATAGTGAATGTATAATGTTATATGAACTTTTTGATCTCTGATTATGTTGGTTCCAATGTAAATATGTGTATATATATATAACAGTTTTGTTTCAGCAGATTTTGAAGAGTGTTTCCTTTGAATTACATGTTCAAGAGCCTTTTTTTACACAACTTAAAGGTAGCATTTTTTATCACTCCTTTGTTCATTTTGAATATAATCAAGTTCAATGTAATCAAAGCTAAAAAAAAGAATACATTTCGTATTACAAGTGTTACTGGGTTGAATACGAATAACTGCATGCTAGTAAATAACGTCTCTGAGAGTGTTATTCTCTATCTAACTAGAATTTAATTCTATCGTGTTTTATGATGTTATTGCCTGCAGATGGCCTGAAAACAATTGAGGGGAGGTGTGCCAGTGCCAAATACAACAGGTTTCAATGTGATACCTATTATTCTATTTTACTGTTATTGATTTCTTTCGGTACTAAAGGGTACACTTATTTTAGTTACAAGATACCATCGTAGATCATACTATGCTATCTTAAAAGTAGAACCAACCGAACAAACAGATGATTTACTTATTGACAGTTTGAAACCTGTAATGTCAAGAACAAAATTTTAATGGGCTTGTAGTTGTAGCTCTATGGCAGGTGCTCGAGTTATTTTGATGTAAATGTTTTGATTCTTCATTAGGGCAGATGTTCCTTGTCTAGGAAGTCAATTTATGTGACATATTTATACATTTCAGTGTTGAATTTTATCAAAGTAAGCTGAATAAGGGAATCCATTATTATGTACCATTGCTATTATGTCATAGTCACCAGAGCCATGTTACCTCTATATGGACTTATTGGATTTTACTATCTCTTAATAGTTGACTATCCATTTTACTTCTCTCTTCCATTTTTGCTGTTTTGATTTTATTTTTTAATTTGGTTTCTAGGATTGAATTAGGAAATCTGATTCTCTTAAATAAGTCTTTGGTGTATGAAGTTCAGGTGATGCTTTGTTTTACCAATTATTCGTGTTACTGTCTGTAATGGCTTTTCCCTGTCTCTTACTTCATCAATATACAGGGAGTAAGGAGGTATCCTTCATTTTTTGACATGTTGGAGACAGAAGGCCTTGGAAAAGTTCTTCCCGGAGTTGAAAGTGTCGAAGAAGGTATTGAATCTCCATTTGTTAGATAAAGAAATTGAATCAGCATTTATATCCTAGATGAACTATAGAACTGTCAGGAATGAGTATTTATTCTTGCATTGTATGTATTTACTCTTGATTTTACACAATTCTTCCATAGTAACACTTGCATGGCTTTATGTTATAGGTGTGAAGATCTATCGGAGGTTTTACACAGAAGAGATGGAACAAACAAATGGTGTTCTTGCAATCAGTGTTTCAAAACTCTCGGTTCAACCATGCACTTCATTGGCTAGCTTATTTTCGGTGGGTCCACTTTTCTATGAAACCACTATAACTGACTACTTGTTGGATTTAAAAATTGACTTTGATTCGCTAATCTTTGTATCTTCCTAATTGTTGATCATGATATGTATTTCACATGCAGAAAAGGAAATGGTTAGCTTAATAGTTAGACATTCATGTTTTGCTAAAGACAAATAGAAACATCCAGTAATAGCTACTAATGCTTATTTATTTACATGTCTTGTTTCATTTGACTACGTATGGATTAATGCTCCAGTATTCTCGTATAGAATTTCACCGAAGAGTTATTGATTTTGTGCTGTCCTTTTATCTAGGAATTAAGCTATGCGGGTGTACAAGGCCTTCTCGGTCTAATGCATACCACTGGGACAGTTCCTAATGCACTTCCGCCACCAAGATCAACTCTGTTAGCTTCCTTTAATTTACCATGCAATCCAAATGTAAGAAATTGAATTTGTTCAACTGTTTTGGGGTTAATTTTGCAGAGTTCTAGTTGCTTTCACCTCTTCAAGAATTTCTTTTTGGACTCATTTCGGTTATATTTTTGAAGAACCTTAAGAACTAATATCATTCCACATTAAATTAAGAGTTGAAAGAATTTCATTGTTTTTAATTCTTACAATAATAAAATGTTCACACCCTATGTTACAAGCAGTTTATTGATATTTAATGACAAATCATAAATGTACTTTTTATGATTAATATTCAGGAAAAGTCCTTGACTCATGGAGCTCGGGCATTGGCCAAACATGCCTGTAGAAGTAGCAGTGGTTATTGGGGTTTTTTGGTTGGGAATGGTAAGAATTTGTTTTTGAAAGAGAACCGTTGAGATATATCTATGGTAATTGCTTTTCAATTCTACCTTGGTTTCCTAGGTTTTTCTTCATATGGATATGTTTTACATTGAAGATTTTTAGGGCATTTGAAAGTGCTTACTTAGATTTGTTTGAGCTTATCAAATGGAAAAAAAAAAAAAATACTTTTTTTAGTATTTGGATACAGTTGCAGAAGTAACTTATGAATAAGGGATTGGTTAAGAATAAGTATTCAATTAGGTTGTTTACTCAAACACTTTTGGTGGAAGATGTTTTCGGTTTGGGTTCAATATGTTTGCTTAAATGCCTGTCAGCAAGTACACTAATAGTGTGTCATTGACACAGCCTCTCTCACTCTCTAATAAGTTGATCACGTCGTTTTAACTTATCCTGTCTTTTTCAACGCTCTTTCCAGATTCTAATAAAAATAGGCTCGCAATGGATGTTATTAACAACTTAATTGCACATTGCTGTTGGATGAATATACACATTGTCCCACCACACGGAGTTGTCTTTGAAATAAGAGTTGCTGATGGATATGGTGCTCGTTGGAATGAAGACGGAAGTAAGGTGTGTGTAGATACACTAAATTCTGGTATTTATGTTAGCTGTTCAAATTTTAGCACTGGATGTAGTATTGGACTTCCATTTGAGTCATCTTACTGTATATATAATGTCTGGGAAAAGTTCAATATTTTCAACCTGCATTATACATACATGTTCTTTAAATTTGGTAATTAGAACTTCTATATTCAACATAAAATCTCAAACTAGTTCTTTTCAATGTATTTCTTTTTCAGTTTATTGGATTTTTAGAGCCATACATGCAAGATGGTCACTCAAAAGGATGGAAGCATTAGTTCTGCCAGCCAATCTTGCCAAGGTCATAGCAGCCAGCAACACCTATGTAATTGAATACCACTTTTCCATATTAGTTTGTGATTATGCATATTATTTGAATTTTTTCTCTACTTTTTGGCATTGCTATTTAGCTAACAACTAGTTCTCATTCATACCCTTATAAATGATATGTTTTATGTTAGATTTTGTGTGTTGGGCTGGGAGTTTATTGCAAAATATGAACATGAAGAATATCGAAGTGTTTGTGAATACACTAAGCTTTAAGTTTGATTACCTTTACTAATTTTGACAAATTAGATGCAAATGGATAGATTGACAAATCTCTTTCCGAATACTTTAGAAACCTTAACATCAATCATATACCTGCTTTTAGCTGTTGATGTATGTTAGGAACCAGAAAACGAAATACAGAAACTGAGGGAATTAAACTGTGAAAAGTGTAATAATGAGTTTTATTATATCAATAATGGAGATTTACAGAATGAGAGGAATGAAATCCCTAGATTCTAACACAGAGCTGAAGCTCCTATAGGCTTGCTACTGTTGCCTATTCATTCTTACAGCCAACACAATCAAAGGTACCTTCTCCAAAGCACTCACACTCCTTATATTCCGCAAAGTAGTTACTAGCTCACAACTCTCTCCCCACGTCACCCAGTACAACTATCCCTTAGTGACTATCTTATTCCTTCTAAAATAAACCTTCCATTCTTTGGGACCCACCTCATGATTGATTAATTATTCATTTGGCCCTACTCCTCCTCTGGGCCCACTATACTCCACATCAGTCCTAACAACACCCCCTCTTGAAATTACTGCCTTGTCCTCAAGGCTAAAGTTTGGAAACTGACTTGCCAACACCACTGCATCTTCCCATGTGGCTTCTTCTATGTTTCGTCCTTTCCATTGTACTAAAATCTGCCTCACATTCCCTCCATGTACTTGTACAGTTCTTTGTGCTAAGACTGTACCTGGCTCATAAGTGTTGTCCTTTTCACCTTCCAAATTATTGGGTAAAGACCCTTCTGACTGGTATGATCCAACAACTTTCTTCAACAGTGACACATGAAAAACTGGGTGCACGCGAGAATCTTCTGGCAACTTTAGTTTATAGGCTACTACTCCTATGCGTTCAACCACTGGGTAAGGACCAAAGTATTTTGCTGCCAGTTTAGCATTAATGCGTGATACTACTGATTTTTGTCTATGGGCCATTAGTTTGACAAACACTCATTCCCCTATGGCAAAGCTCTTGTCACATCGTTTCCTATCAGCAAAATGTTTCATTCTATCTTGGGCTCTTAATAAATGAGCTCTTAGTTGTCGACTTCATCCCTATCTAACAACTCATTTTGGACCTCCTCTAACTTCTCCTTGGATCCACCGTACAATGGTTGGAGGAGTCCTACCATAAACTACCTCCAAGGGAGTTTTGCTGTTAGCATGGCAAGTGGTGTTGAACCAATATTCCAAGGAATCCATTACATCCATGTCTTTGGTTGATCGGTGTAAGCACCTTAGGTAAGTCTCCAAAACTCATTAATCTCAAGTTGCTCAACACCATGAAGCTAACAATTTCCTTCAAATGCTATTGTCGGGATATGGATGTTTCGAGCAATGAAATGGCAAGATTGATAATCGGTCCACTACCACTAAAATAGCTTCAAACCCCTTTAGTTCTATGAAGTCGATATATCTTCCCAAATATCAGAGATACCTGAGCCTTGTATACATTCTTCATGCAAACCTTGTATGACATTCTTCATGCCCACCCATATCTCACTAGGTCCTATAGAAACCAGAATGTCCACCTTGAGAAGTGTTATGGAATTCCTTCAATAGAGTAGGAATTAGCACTAACTTACTTGAGATCACCAATCGACCCTCATATAACAACACCCCTTGTTTGAAAACAAAACCTGGTCTCGAATTTTTATCTCCTTGTAAATCAACTACTATCTTCTGAAGGTGTGAATCTTGGGTGAATTCTTCTCTCAAAATGTCTGCATCCTTCCATTGCAAATTAGACGTCATCACCTGTACTTCCCCCTTCATGGGCTATGGATAACGCATCTGCTCCCCTGTTAAGTTTTCCAAGCTTGTAAACGATATTGAAATCAAATCCCAACAATTCGGTAGCCCAATTTTTCTGCTCAGCTGTTACAATCTCTTCTGTAGAAGTTGTTTGAGGCTTTTTTAATCAGTGGACACAGTAAATCGCCTTCCCAACAAGTAGGGCCTCCAATGTTGAATGGCCAAAACCACTGCCATTAACTCCTTTTCATAGGCTGACTTAGTCACGTTTTGTACCCCAAGTGCCTTACTAAAATAGGCAATTTGATTCTTCTCTTGCATCAATATAGCCCCAATTCCTATACGTGATGCATCACATTCAATGGTGAATTCTTTAGTGAAATCTGGGAGGGCAAGAACATGGGCTGTTGTAAGGCTCTCCTTCAGCTTTTCAAATGCCTTTTGCATCTCTTCGTTCCACGTAAAAGCATCTTTCTTCGTTAGTTCAGTCAAGAGCCTAACTACCTTCCCATAGTTCCTTATAAACTTTTGGTAGTAACCGGTTAATCCCAAAAAACCTCTCACCCCTTTTACATTTTTTGGAATTGGCCACTTCATTATACTTTCAACTTTATTAGGGTCTACAGAAACCCCTTCTCCAGAGATCACATGTCCCAAGTAGTCTACATATTTTTGTGCAAAGTGACACTTTTTCTTATTAGCCACTAAACCACGCATTTGCAAAATGTTTAGTACTTATTCTAAATGACATAAGTGAGTACTCCAATCTCTACTATACACAAGAATTTCATCAAAGAATACCAACACAAACTTTCTCAAATATACCTGAAACACCTCATTCATCAAACTTTGAAATGTGGAAGGAGCATTCATTAGTCCAAAGGGCATGACTAAGAACTCATAATGCCCTTCATGGGTGCGAAAAGATGTTCTATGGACATCTCCTTCATGAACTCTCACTTGATGGTACCCAGATTTGAGGTCTAACTTAGAGAAAATTGTTGCCCCATGGAGCTCATCAAGAGCAGCTCCTCTATGACCGGAATGGGAAATTTGTCTGGAATTGTGGCTTTGTTAAGAGCTCTATAATCAATGCACATCCTCCATGAACCATCTTTCTTTTTTACAAGAATCACCGGGTTAGAGAAAGAACTTGTGCTATACCTTACCACACTTGCAGCCAACAACTCTTTCACTTGTTTTTCTATCTCATTTTTGTGATGGTGGGGATATCTGTAAGGTCTCACATTGACAGCTTCATGTCCCTCCTTCAAATTAATAACGTGCTCTTTCTCCCTTCTTGGAGGCAGCCCTCTAGGTTCTTTGAAAATGCCCTCATATTTGGACAACAATTCCTTTGATTTCTTCTGTTGCTCAAAATTGAGGTCATTCTCACTTCCCTCTTTTTTTTCAACACTTCTCATCCACCCCTGACCTCCTCCTCTACTCGAACAACCCACGATATTGTTCAAGGTCTCCATATTGCCATTAGCCCCTTGCAGAGTAATCCATTTTTTGTCAAACCAAAAGTTCACAGTGTGCTTGGTCCAATTCATAATGATATCACCCAGAGTTCTCAACCAATCTACCCCCAAAACAATATCCACACCTTCTAGTTCAAACAAATGGGTTTGCACCGTTAACTGCACCCATTCTACATCAATCTTTAAATTTGGACAAACCCCTGTAGATTGAGCTCGAGACCCATCACCTAATTTGATACACATGGAAACAGAATCATCCACCCCCAACTCATTTTATGCACCATCTTCTTGTCAATAAAATTGTAGGTAGCCCCACTATCTACCAGAATTACTACTGGCACTCTGTTAACCGCACCATTCAATTGGATAGACTGAGGTTTACCCGCACTCAACTGGCCCAAGTTGCCCAATTAGAACAAACTCAAGATGCTCAATTCCCCTTCAAACCCTCATTCTTCTTCTTCCACCTCCACAGCCAACAACCTTTCTCCTCGTTCCTCTGTTTCGTCCTCCTCTGTTATCAATACACTTAAGTGTTTATCGAGACATTGATGCTTGGGGTGGAAAGGACCTCCACATTTAAAACAAAGCCCCTTTTGTTTTCTTTCCATTAATTCATTGTAGGATAAGTGAGAGTAACCTCTATCTCGTGGGCCACTCCTTCCTCTTTCATTTCTTGGCCCAACACTGTTCCTCTTACTACCTCCACTTGGCCCACCATCCTTCCCTTTGACCATGACCCAGTCAGATCCACCTCTTTTTTGGGTCCCATCAAATCCTGATTTGGATGATCCCTGACCCGATTTTGAGTGTCTGCTGTACCCCGTTCCAGTATCACCTCTTACCTCTCACTCTACCACCCTTGTCACTTGTAACAATTTTCCCCTACTAAGATTTCCCACCGCCGACAAACTCCTCACCTTCCCTTTAATATCTGCCTTCAACCCATGTAAAAAATATCCCAAAAACTGTTTCTCCGGTAAGGGAGGAATTTGAGCTGTAAGATACTCGAATTCGGTGATATACTCATCCACCGTCCTTACTTGCCGGAGAGCCGTCAATTGTTCATACACATCCCCTTCACCATGACCTCTGTATCTTTCTACTTCGTGTCCATGTTGCTGAGTAGAACTAACTGATTTCTCTTAGGTGGCATTCACCGGTCCCAACGAATCCAGTAGGTCGGACCAATTTGTTAGGAACCAGAAAACGAAATACGTAAACAGAGGGAATTAAACGATGAAAAGTGTAATAATGAGCTTTATTATATCAATAATGGAGATTTTAACGAGAGGAATGAACTCCTAGATTCGACACGAGCTAAAGCTCCTATAGGCTAGCCTATTCATTCTTCTGACCAATGTAATCCAAGGTACCTTCTCCAAAGCACTCACACTCCTTATATTCCGCAAAGTAGTTACTAGCTCATAACTTTCTCCTCACGCCACCCAGTACAGCTATCCCTTAGTGACTATCTTATTCCTTGTAGAATAAACCTTCCATTCTTTGGGACCCACCTCATGATTGATTAATGATTCATTTGGCCCCACTCCTCCTCTGGGCCCACTACACTTCACATCAGTCCTAACAATGTAGCATCAGTTGGGAGGTAAAGAGCAACCAAGAGCAACCAACCTGTAATTGTCTCTCTTTATTTGCATGCATTTATCTACCTGTGTTTTCATGAATAACAAGTAGGATGTGTGAAGTTTAGTCAAATAGTTTCAACAGCCTAACCATAGAATGATAGAAACATCTATAATAAAAGGCAACAATGTCAATGTTTACTTGTTCTGGGCTGGCTCAGCATCTGGCCCACCGTTATTGAGGCCCAATCCAGTGGGCATAAGGATTCGAAGGTCCATCTGCCCATAACCGCTAGGGATATCCCCACGTGCGTTTTAGGGCCACGTGGTCAACGATTACTCAACCGTCACCCTGCTCTCCGAGAATAACGGGTCAACCGCCCCACATATCACGGAGCAACGCACTGGGGAGGCCACGCCGGACTCCTTGCTCACACAAACCCTGGCAGTCCCTTAGTGGGCTTCGCTAAACTACCCACTAACTGGACCTTGGCCCAACGCTGGGGGTTATAAATATCCTCTCATTCGAGAGGGTCAGGTATTCTATTCTCTTCACTTACTTGCTGTCTCCTTTCGCCCTCACTTACTTTGGCATCAGAGTTTCTTGCAGGGGATTTGCAGGTATCCCCCATCTCTTTCAACCGTAGTAGCAACTTGGGCCTTGACGAACCTTCTGATCAGGTACGAGCACTACTATTTTAAACTTTGTATTGATATCTTGTCAAAACTTGCAAGCACCAAAAAGAAGGGTGAGAACAAATCCGTAATCCAAGAATCCCTTTCCAGGCCGAGCATTGAGAGGTCTCCTACATTGCTCAACATATACGCCATCGAGGACGCAGACTGTTGGATGACCCCAATATTCAACTACTTAACCAAGGGAGAACTACCTGCGAATAAGAAGGAAGCCGCCGCTACCAAACGCTGGGCATGCTCCTACGTCGTCCTCAAAAAATGCTTGTACTGACGAGGATTCTCCATCCCCTCCTAAAATGCATAGAGGAGTCCAAAGTATCTGGCGTGTTGCACGAGATACACGAGGGTATCAACACCCAACATTTGGGTGGACGGTCTCTCGCCCGAAAGGCATTACAAACAAGATACTATTGGCCCACTATGCAACAAGACGCAAAGGAACACGTAAAGAAGTGCGACAAGTGTCAGCGCCACGCGGACATGCACGTCGCTCCACCCCACAAGCTCACCACGCTCACCTCCCCGTGGCCTTTCATTTGGTGGGGAATGGACATTCTCGGGACATTCACACAAGGCTCCTACCAAAATAAATACCTCATCGTGGCCGTCGACTACTTCACGAAGTGGATAGAGGCCGAAGCCCTCGCCAATATCACCTCCTTTAACATGCTTCGTTTTTACAAACGAAACATTCTTGCCCGCTTCGGCATCCCGCAAGCACTCGTGATGGACAACGGGACACAATTTACCGACCAGAATTTTTGAACTTTCGTCGCAAGGTTAGGTACAAAGCAACACTTCACTTTATTCGAGCATCCATAGACCAATGGCCAAGTCGAAGTCGCCAACAGAGTCCTCTTGCGGGGGCTCAAACGACGACTAGGTGAAGCCAAAAAGCGATGAGTCGAAGAACTGCACAACGTGTTGTGGGCCTACCGCACAACCCCGCATTTAACCACTAGGGAGCCGCCTTTCCGACTACCGTATGGAGCAGCGTCATCCTCAGAAATCGGGGAGCCACACGGCATCAATTCCTCTAGACGAGGAGATAACGATGGCGCACGAGCGAGCCAGTCGGCGAAACAGATAGGGGCGCCTCCAGAGGCCCTCTTGAAGTAGAAAATTACTTTGCGCCACGACGCCAAAGTCATCAAGCGGAAATTTGTAATCGGCAACCTAGTCCTGCGAAGGAATCAAAAGGAAACCCGTGAGGGGAAGGTGACCGCCAACTGGGAGGGCCCATACCGCATCCGTAGCAAAACGGGCACGGGGGCATGTTATTTAGAAAATCTAGTTGGAGTACTACTCTGTCGACCTTGGAACACTACGAAGCTAAAACAATACTATAACTAAGTCCCCCAAGTCACATCCCCATGGACTTAGTCGTCGACGATTCTCCTCTTCACCAAAGACAGACTGCCGACCAAGGGTCGCAGGGTACTAACGCCCAAAACCACGCAGAGGATTCCCTCAGTAGCTCGAAAGCGTAACCTCCTCCGACATAGATGCTTGAACAAGCCCCGTGGACGACGAAATGCCAACAGTAGGACGTATGGTTCGCGACAGACAGTTTACACCCCGACGCCAGAGTCCCAAACGCGGCTATGGCCTCGCCTAGTGACCTCCGAGGCCACCCCTTCCGGCATGTGCGCCGAGAACAATAACAAGGTCGAGCAGACTAGATAACAAATCAAGCATAACAAATTAGGTCGAGCATATGAAACGACAACAAATATTAATAAAGTCGGCTACCGAGACGGCAAAATATTACAAAACAGGTTCACATGCCCAAATTTAAAATGTGCAGGAACTTGGTCCAATATATTCCAAATTTGATAAAATGACATGCAAGCTAGAAAAAACAAGGACGCGCATGTCCAACAAGCTTTACAAAGACAACCTTCTAGACGTCGGGCGGAGGCTTGATCTGCCCGTCGACCACTCGATGGAAAGGACCGATCCCAGCGATTACGAGGTCGACCCCGGGGTTGACTACCTACAATTGGAGGACAACTTGATCAAACCCAAAAAAGAGAGTGCCTCCACGGTATCATCCTCGAGCACCTGAATCCTGCCGATCGATCCGCCTCGAGAGAGCCGCCGCCGATTTCTCACCGGGCCACCGCCTCGAGCTCTTTCACGCGGGCAGCTAACTACTTGTTCTCTACGCTCAAAGGGTACATCTGCAACCTCGGCTCATTCAGCTCCTTGGCCAGTTGCACATGCCTATCATGTTGCCCCCGAAGCCTCATAAACTCATTGTAATATTCCCTGCTTTGGGCCTCCAATTCATACATCCGAACACGAGCCTCGTTGAGGGTAGCTTTGGAGGAGGCAACATCATCGTTCAACGTCAGCACAAACTCGAGCACCCTCATGACAGCAGCCACATCGGCGTGAGGTCTTGCTTTTGAGTCTTTTTGTCGCACGAGAGAATGACCTCCCTTTCGGCTTCGTGCAACCCCAGGGAGTTCACATCATCAAAAAGTTGTCGGTTTCCATAGCACAGGGGCAACACAAAGATCTCCCGGCAATCGACGTCCCGGACACCCGCTCAGATGCTCCCTTCTCTCTTGGGTGCCGAGAGGACACGGGGGAAGGAGTAGATCCGATCGCTTGGTCGCCTTTCCTTGCTTGCTCCTATAATTCAGCTACGCGATCTTTGGCTGGACCACAGGCAACTTTTTTCCTCAACTTCAGCATGTGCTCTTCCATAGCCGCCATTCGAGCTGCAAACAAAAATAAAGCAAGTTAGAAAACGGATGCGCAATCAAAATAAACGGCGACCGCCAATGGTCCCCGAGGAAATTACTTAGGAGTTCCATCGCGTCCACATTCGATGGACAATTGAGCAGGGCCGTGGTGTTAATATACCGACGAGTAATTTCAATTTCCCCGTGATCATCTAGGAGGACATTTCCCTCCCGATCCATGCAGATGGCCGGACGAAACCCTTTAACATAATTCTCCAGCTTCTCGTACGAGAGCTGATCCTTCATGTCCAATTTCTCATGCTTTACAGAATAGAAGTCAGCTCCCCGATTGTAATGTTTTTATACCCTCCAATGGAACCTCGCCTTCACCTTTCCCCGCCCCGCCATCGACCTCCACGCACGATGAAGAACGTATCCTCGGCCTCCCTAGTAAGAGGCTTCACCACGTAGAAACGCTTCCCGAAGTCTCGTACAGACTCCAGGTACGAACGAAACAACTTCCCGGACTGTTTCGGCAATATCCAGGCATACTTATCGTCGACCATCTGCCGTTGAACATGGAAGATCTGGAAGAAGAGGGGCAGAGTGGCCCCAATATCAAGATACCGACAGACAAGTTCAAAAACCTCATGAAAGCCAGGGCATTTGGATGAAGCTGCGATGGGGACAAGTCCAGCCATGTGAATACCCCAGACTGGAAACTCGTAAAAGGCATACGCATCCCCGCTTCTCGAAAGGAAATCTCGTACATGGGAAACCGCGTCGACACGTAGGAGGAGCATATCCTTCTAGCATCGCCTGGGATCTGGAGTGCCCATGAAGGTTCCATACCTTCGTCCAGATCCTCAATAACATTGAAAGCCGAAGAGGGGTCGACAGCAAAATTAGATTGAAAGTCTCGCGGTTTAGGCACGACCCACGAGAAATCTGCAGCAAGACGAATTAGCCGACGAATGCTCGTGCGTTCTCTGTGTGGATCCTCGATTGGCTGGACCCCGATACCTGAAAAGCAGTGAAAGAAAAGTGAATTCGACGTTATCAAATCCACCCTTCCACCACAAGTAAAGTGAAAGGGCGAGATGCTCGGCGTAACAAACGCCTCGCGGGATTGCCCGTGACTCAACCCTTTAACCCTTGGAGTCGACCAGATAGACGGAACAGAATCCCCGCGATATTCATATACCTCTCCACAACATTCATAACAATGCCCGTGATACTCATGTATCTCCTCGAGATACTCACGACTATCCTCGAGAGATTCATACATTCCCTCAAGAGATTCATGGCTGTCTCCGCGACACTCACATATTCCCACGAGAGATTCATGGCTGTCCCCGCGGCACTCACATATCTCCTTGAGATATTCATGATTGTCCCCGCGAGAATCATAAATCTCTGTGGCAAGTTTATCCCAAAATCTGAATCTGGAGAAAAAACACAAAGAATTTGAAGGATGCTTACCTGCATTGTTGGGATTGGTGGACATCTTTTGAGAATGTGTTGGAGATTCTTGGAGCTTCGGACGGAGAATTCTAAGATCCAAATTGACGGACTAAATGAAGAATAAGTCAAATGATGCCCTAACAATCCTTTTATAGCCAAACTTCCTTGGGCATGCGAGGGGTCACACCCTATGGAGCTCCACACACTTCCCCAAGCGGGACATATGGCCTGAGGGTCAACACGTCACCCATAAGCTGACATATAAAGCCACACCAGCGGGGTCCCTGATGGGCGACTCCCCGACTCAAAGTCATCACTCTCTTCGAGAACAATAACTTGGGGGCTCCTGTTCTGGGCTGGCCGAACATCTGGCCCACTGTTATTGAGGCCCAATCCAATGGGCATAAGGATTCGAAGGCCCATCTGCCCATAACCGCTAGGGATGTCCTCACGTGCGTGTTAGGGCCACATGGCCAACAGTTACTCAATTGTCACCCTGCCCTCCGAGAATAACGGGTCAACCGCCCGCATATCACAGAGCAGCAGACCAGGGAGGAGGCCACGTGCTGGACTCCTTGCTCACGCAAATCCTGACAGTCCCTTAGTGGGCTTCGCTAAACTACCCACTAACTGAACCTTGGCCCAACCCTGGGGGTTGTAAATACCCTCTCATTCGAGAGGGTAAGATATTCTATTCTCTTCACTTACTTGCTGTCTCCTTTCTCCCTCACTGTCGCACCCCAAAATTTCCCCTTCGTGTTACCTCGGTATTTTGTTTGCTCATAAAATATGCAGTCTTGGAGATTTCGGAAGAATTCTACAAGGGAAATTTCCATGAAAAAATATACGCTGGATTTTTGGAAGAACTTCCATCTATTCGGTATAATTCGAATTTCAAGGAGGAATTCATTTGCTTTCGAGATTGGTATTCAAAATAATGATCCGTTTGTGGTTGAATTTAAGGTTTCAAAGGATTTATTTGTTTCGGGAATTTATTTTCATCAGAAAGAATGGTGGTTGTCCTGAAGTGCGAATTTATCAGAAATAAGCATCGAGAAAATTCAAAGATAATTTGTCTTCGGAATGCATTGCAATATTCTTTCAGATGAGGTCACGAATGTCATTCGAATTGGTGTTCATTTGTCAAGTTCTACAAATTACATTGCCTTTTATCAGAAGAAATTGGATTTAAGTCCGAATTTTGAAGAAACAAGTTTGTTTATTAACTTGGGTAAATTTGAATGACAAGGTTTACAAGATGTTCAAAGTTCCATCGTGAAGGCTACAATTTTGTTACAAGAGCAATTCTAAAATCTTACAATTTCAAAAAAAAAGGACGTCCTAAACTTGTACCAACATGGGCAAGTGGAATTTCGAATCCGCTCAAATGCGGATCTCATTCAAATGCTCGCGCGCAGTCCATTCAAAGTTTCTTTTAAGTTTTGGAAATTTTCGCCAAGGTTTGTTTTGTTCAAAGATCAATGGGGACCATTTCATCAACATTTTAAAAGACGGTCAAGTTAGAATGATTATATTATGCAATTCAAGAATCAAGGAAGCATTCGAACCAAGCTTGTTTTCATTCAATTTACCAAACTTTCGGTGCAAAAGTATTACAAATTTGGAAGTATACAAGTTCTCCAAAATTGTTCGAAACTTCTTACAATTTCAATCCTAAATTCTACAATTCAAATCTACAAAGTTTCTAAAAAAACAGTTTCTACGATTCTACAAGGAAGGCCTCGAGGTCTCCAAGAGTCTTGGCCGTTTTCTTCGAGTTACTTCCTCTTCGTTCTCATGCCCACTATTATGTTGCTATCACTTTGTCTTCAAATCATTCTCGATGCCATCATCTCGTTACATGAAACAAGAAAGGAAGCGTGGTTAGCAAGCATAAGCGAAACAAACATAAACAAAATGCGAAACTATCATAGAATTGTGCTTTGGTCGAGGCATCATCATTAGGCATTTAGGCGGAATCGGTTTTCGATAATAGGCCTCGAATCTTAAAAGATTAATCATCGGCGAATGGCTTGCTTGCAAATCGCGGGTTAACGGTTCACAAGCAAGCGCAGCGGGCACAAGGCATTGGCGGCGATTTAGTTCCGACAAGGCATAAAGCGCAGATTTAATTCAAGGCAGACATAGCAACATTATAAGGCAATGATTTGATTTCGACAAGCATACAAGAAGCGGCAGTTTTTCGGGCAGCAAGTATTATATCAATTCACGACTTAATCTATCCAACGGTATTGACCCAAGGCCACAACAAGTATAAGATAGAAAATCCCAAAATCAACAATTTGACAAGCATACATAGCAGCATGTACCAATACATGACAGGGACAATTTGAGAGAGAAGATAAGTCAAGAAGTCAGAGCAGGCCAAACTCGGGCGATGAAGTATGCGAAAAGAGGAAAGGAGTGTAATTATAAACAATCAGATCGTAGTAGAGAAAGACCAAGACAAAATCAGTAATTATCAGAAAAGAGGATGGCATCTAAAAAATCCCAGCATAGTATCAGTTCACAAACATACCAGAATAGGAATACACTCAAGTATGTATCAGTGTAGCAGTCCAAGAGATCAGAGAGAAAGAGATAGAACAAAGACCAAAGGCCAAGACCAAAAGTGACATCATTCTATAATAACGAGTTCAAAACCAAAAGGAGGGGAGACAAAAAAACCAAGTGAGAGCATCATTCTAAAGAAAAAGAGAAAAACCAACAAAATCCCGAATACAAAGCTATATGACAACAACAGAAGCAAACGCAATAGCAAACACCCAACATCATCATCATTTTCCAACCTAAAGCCTTCAGTTTAAGTGTTTGTTCAGAATTTCTTTTCGATTCGAGAAAGAAGACAAGTTCAAGAAAGGTATTACCGGTTTCAAAGGAGAGATTGCGAACAGAGCCACCTTTCTTCTCCTTCATTCCGTGCTTTTCCCCTCATTTTTCACATCGCATCATGTTGCCGTCACCGATTGGAAGGCTAGGGTTCCCTTGTCCCTTTCAGTTTTCCCAATCTGTCAAACAAACCGAACCAACAATCAGAAAACAAAAAAATCGAAATCAATAGTATCAGAAACCGAAATATGCAAATCGATCGCGGCGAAGAGGGAAAGAGAGGATGAGCGATCATGACGCCATGGCGAGGAGATAAACCAATCGCGGGTGAGAGAGGAACAGCGGCGGTGAGGAGAGAGAGGTCCGGTGAGGAGGCGCGAGGAGATCGTGAACAGTGTGAAACCGGGGAGCGTGAGCAGAGGGAAGAGGAAGAGATACGTGAGTTTTGGGTCGTTTGTCTTTTTTCCAATTGATTTTTGGTTAATTAAAATTATACTTAGTATTATTATTACTACTATATTATTATTTATTACTAACTAGTATTATCAGTATTACCAACCCCTATTATTTTCTAAACTGCTAATTATATTATTACTAAATATTATTATTATTAGTGCTAACATTATTATTATTACACTGTTATTATTATACTATTAGTATTATCATATTATTTATACTACTAACATTATTTTGTTAATAATATTATCATCATTTATCTTTTATTATCACTCACCATTAATATTATCATTACTAATAAGTATTATTATTATTTTTTTTATTTTTATTTTTTTAAGCGAAATGTTTAGATATACTCAAAAATGCAAAAAAAAAAAATAGTAGTATAGTTAGACATTTTCTTATTATTAGTTTTTTAGCATTTTGTTTCTTTTTCGGTATATACATCCCCATTTGTAAATTTGTACCCCCATCCCCACCGGTTGTAATAGTTTGTAATTAATTTTATTGCTTTATTATTTAATTATTCACAAAGCACAAACCAAAAATATCTTTCAAACTAATACTCGTGCGAGTCATTTTTTTTACCCTGAGTGGACAAAGCTTTGAAGCGTCCCAACAGCCACACATTTTTGCACACACCACGATTACTCTTGGGCTTACAATGAAACCTTAATTAATTAGTTAAACATTATTTAATTATCTAATTAGGTTATTTAAAATTAATTAGTTTACCTGATTAATTTTATTAAACTAATTACTTGATTAAATTTTGTTTAATTAGTCGATTAAATTTATTTCGCGCATGCACTTACACGAGATAAGTCGTTTATTTATTTGTGCCAGCCACCTTGTATGGGCTTTTAATTCATTTACCCGCTTTATTGAATGCTTGTATGCAATTAATTGTTCTTTTCCATTATCACACTTTAGGACCATAGGCTCAATTAATTATAACCCGTACCTCCAAAACACTTTCATGATTAAATTACAAACCTCGATCCAACGTCGAGTGCATTTTCTAAATTCTTTCATAAAGAAAACTCAAGTGTTTAAGCCATTGGATGCTAGACTAGTTGTTTAAACACTTGCAAAAAATGAACTTCTAATCTTTAAGTCGTTGGATGCTAGACTAACTACTTAAAGATTCTTAATAACGTGAACCTTGTTTCACTTCATTTTTTCATAAAAGAAAAACTTTTGGGATGATAGACGACTCGATGAGCATTGAGTTCATCTTGTTTCTAGTATTTGAATCATAGGATGCTAGACTTATGGTTCGGTACTTTTCACCCACATAAAAAACAATTCAACTCATTCAAATTCTTTTATCGCTCATATGCGATCGTAAAAAACTCTTTTCGGATAAAGAGAGTGTAATAGTCGTTTCAAATACGAGCGAGGACTTAAGCTTTTCAAACAAACAAAACAAGTCCTAGTTCAAAGTATTTGAAATGTCTAAACGCACGATTTTTCTTATAAAATCAATACAACAAACTTAAAACCTTTTTAAGAGGAACTACAGAGTTTTGACTTTCCCATTGCACAAGGGAATATGTAGGCCCGCGGTTCAAAAACCGTGTCAAACTCAAAAAAATAACAAATAATTTCTTTTTTCCTTTTGGTATTCATAACCTAGCGATAAACACACACACAAACGCGTAAAATTAAATGGGTCCCATCGAGTACGATGGATGTAAGGGGTGCTAATACCTTCCCCTTACATAATCAACTCCCGATCCCACTTTTTGGGTCATGTAGACCGCCTTATCCGCATGTTTTGGGTTTTATCTATATCTTCCCGTTCTTTTTAGAACAAATAAAATTAGGTGGCGATTTCACTAGTTTTCGAGAATTAAAAGATTTTTGAAAATCGAGTTGCTTCACTCACTTACTTTGACATCAGAGTATCTTGCAGGTATCCCCCATCTCTTTCAACCGTAGTAGCAACTTGGGCCTTGACGAACCTTCTGATTAGGTACGAGCACTACTATTTTAGACTTTGTATTGTTTTTTATTTTATTTTATTAATGCACTTTTGATCATATTTTTATTAATTCCCATTATTGATTCCTTCATTTTTTAAATTCTCCAGTTTCTGCTCCTCTTTCAAATTTGAATTAATAAGTAATGATGTGAAATTAAGTAACATGATATACGATTTAATAATGTGTAACCATCATCACTCATGGAATTAAGTGGGGGCATCGATTCAAGTCACATTCACTTGATTAAGAGCAGTGGGAGAAATGAACAAGAAGAAGGTGAGCCACATAAAAGCAAGAGAACTTGAACATCTAAAGACTAAGTCCTCAACTTTGCAGTCTTCCCAATAGAAGAAGATCCGACAAACATTCAAGAAACGATGTCTTCACTGTATGCTGACTTATGGCAGGAGGCCATTGACAAAGAGACGAATTCTCTAGAATCTAACCAAATTTGAAACTTAGTAGATGTAATATGATGGGAGAACTGACTTGTTTGTTTTGCGTTTGATCGCAAATATTGCGGATAGCAAGAGTCGCCACCGACTTTTCTTTCATCCAATTAAGGGAAGGCGAAATTAACAGGAAAAGACCTTCGTTAGATTCTGAGTAAGGGAGGTGGTTATAAAAAGGGAATGTGTTAGCACCCTTTCCATCCGTAGGTATCTACGGGCTCTTAATTGCTTAACTCACTTTGAAATTTTCTTTCTGTGTGTTTGAAAATGTTTTGGGAAAGACATTTCGCTTTGACTTCGTAATGATTCACGCTGGAATGTATACGAAGTGTTCGGAAATGTTTTGTTTGAAAAGTTTTGAGAAAAGTGTGAAGTGTAAAAAGTGTTTTGATTGAGCAAGAAAAAGAGACTTATTTACCTACTCAGAACGGTCATTTCCATGTTATTTTGCTTTCCTTTAGAATATCGCTATCCATACCATTAGTTGGTAGGTAACCCTATCCGTTGGATGTAAAGGGACATCGGATGGTCATAGAAGGCAACTTGTAGGAGTATCCTAGCACACTCGTAGGGACGATCATCACTTTTCGTAGGCAAACATTGAGGGACGAGATCATGTATTCGTAGGAAACATCGAGGGACTATGATCTTTTAAGTCGAAGGAACTGTGATGATATTTCGTAGGCAACCGTGCTAAGACACCCCCGCGTTCGAGGAACTTGACCATTTATAAGGCAACGAGAGAGGATACCCTAAGGGGTGCATGTGTGAGATGAGTGTTGTATTCAGATATTTATCTTGTGATTAGTGATCTATGTTGATTTTATCTTGCCATACACGCCTAATTACTAGCAGTTTAATAGGTGCGGAAAATAAATTACGGAAATATAAAGGTCCTACGCTATTACATGACTTTGGGGCAGATACATAATAGGAGGTGCGAAAAGTAAAGTGCGGAAAGTAAAGTCCTACGATATTACATGATGAAAAAAAACTTGCAACCTATACAACCTTTCTAGAATTTAAAAATGCGAGAAAATAAATAGCAGAAAAGAAAACTAGTCCTAATATTTTTGTATTTTTGAAATTAGATTTTATGTGAAAATAACCTAAGTCTAATTGATTTTAATTAATTTTAGAAGAAAATATTAGTGAATATTTGGAAAGGGTCCAGAAGCTGGAGCTTCTGGAGACTCTGGATATGGGGCGTCTAGAAGCTAGAGCTTCTGGGGGCTTCCCGTCTGGGGCCATCCAGAAGTTGGAACTTCTGGAGGAACTCTGCGCTGAGAGACTCAGAAGTTGACACTTTTGATGCTGATGAGGCCTAGAAGCTGGAGCTTCTAGTGCTTATGACGCCCAGAAGCTGGCACTTTTGGCTGGAAAGGACCCAAAAGCTGGAGCTTCTGGGGCGTAACTTCTGGCAATCTGGAAACCTGCAAGGCAAAAAGAAAAATATTGCAAAAGGTGGGGTTTAAACCCACGACCTGATTGAGAGAAGGACATAGTGCGCGCAAGGTGAACCGCTGGGGCGACGATACATCCATTCATCCTTCTAAACCCATAAACAGGTAAGGGTTAATAACCTCTGAATCAGAAGCACCAGAGCAATGCTCCGGTCGTCTTCTCCGATCGTGCTCAAACACCAAAACCTGAAAAAACGCATGAAAATACAAACCAAAATAACCCAGATCCACTAATTAGGATGCTACGAATCTAATGGTGGCATTCTCTTGCCCTGAAACAGATTCTAACAGTGAATACGAAGCTGCACAGTTCATGAGCGCTAGCAACGATATTTCATGATTAAGCCATGGAAAGCTTGCTACGATTGATCTAACATGCTCTAATGAACCTCAGGAACACATTAGAATTGTTAGTTTCGATTAAAACATAATAAAAAGCAGAATGCAAATTCATGAAAAATATGCAAAGGGATGTATATGTATAGCATGATTCAACGTGTTATGGCCATGTTTCTGGACATGTACCTACCCTATAATACCTCAGGAACACGTTTAAGTGCTTGGAATTGCTTGAAACTGGCTGGAAAGCAAAACACGATTTTGCCTACTTTGTAAGAAATTTGAGAAATTTCAAGGGTTTGTGAGAAGCTGGCTGCACGTGTAAGGGTTATCTCCAAGGGCTTATGAACTTGTAAGAAAGCTAGGTATTTATAGATGAGTGGAATTAGGTCAAGACATTAAGAGAAAATATTCTCCTTGAATGGAGAATATTTGATTTGGAAAATTTCACAAAATCTTTCCAAATTTGCTCAATCTTCCCTCAATCTTCTTGCACGAAATTGACAGCTTGTAGTGAGCTATCTTGGACCCCAAGCCATGCAAATATCCAACCCAACTTGCCTTATCTTTTATTTTTGCATTTTATTTAATTAAATTTGAATTTAAGTTATTAAATTCAAAAATAAATAAATAAACGAGGTAGAAGGCGTGGCATGCTGCATAGTAGTCATGGATAATCTCATGATCAAGTTAAAATCATAAGATCTTAGGTCTATTTGGAAATTTTTGGCTTTTGCAAGGTATTTTTCTTCATGCACCTCCTCAAAAATGCTCATCTTGCACAATTTGTATCTTGCTCAATTTTCAACATTTTTGGGTGTTCTTGGACTTTTTAGAAAGCTCAAGATATCTTCTAAATAGCCTTTTTGGTTTCATCTTCATTGGAGTTTCCATGCTCATGGGGACTTCTTTGCAAAAAGATGACTTTTGTTGACTTTTCTAGAAGGACCTATAATGTCTTGATCCATAGCTTCCAAATGAAGCATTTTCTGCCCAAGCTTGTGAGACATGAAGTTGTAGAGAATTGAATTCTCTTCAAAATGAGCTGTGGTGGAGAAATTTCTGATGAAGTATGTGAAAATTATGCTTGGTCAAAGTTCTGTTGACTTTTGTCTAGAGAAGTCCTAATTTGGAAACTTTGTCTTTTGATCAGATCTTGACTTTTCTTGAGGAATCATGATCAATCCTTAATCAAATGATGAATATCACTTCAAAATATTGGTGTTGACCAAAATTATGAAGTTTGATTGTATGTTGACCACAATTGACTTTTTGTCCAATACCATTGATTTTCAGCTAACTGAGCCATTGGATGAGCAACTTTGACTTTTAAGGCTTGAAACTTGACATGATGATCCCTTGAGGCATATGATGAGGTATGATAACCACTTGAAGCATTAGAAGTCCATCTTGATTGGAGAATGACAAAACCCTAGCTTGGATTGACTGCTTGGGAGAGGGTTTGTCTGGTCAACCCTTGTGAAATCCTTAAGTATGGAGATGTGAATTGTCTTGAGAAGTAGGAGGAAAATTTTTGGGGTATAACAATAGACTTTTCCCATGAGAACAAATCTATAAGTTGTAAATGGATTTTCAAAATCGGATGAAACCATTGAGAAGTACAAGGTTCATCTCCTAGTCAAGGATTTTAGACAACTGAGATAATATAGGTTTCTTTGAAAACTTTTCACATGTTATTAGAATAAAATTCACTAGGGAACTTTTCACTTGCAACAATTTATAATTTAGAGGTACCCCAAATTGATGTTAAAACTGTTTTTTTAAATGGTGATTTAGAAGAAAGAAATCTATATGAAACAAATCTGAAAGATATGTCGTTCATGGACAAGAGATTTAGGTCTGCAAGTTAGATAACTATTTATATGGTCTAAAAAATGCTCTTAAACAATGACATGAAAAGTTTCAAAATCTAATTATCTCGAATGAGTTTAAAATGAATTAAAGTGACAAATACATTTACTACAATTAGGAAAATGAAATTTGCACTATCATATGTCTTTATGTAGATGTGAAATCATGAAATCGTTAATAATGTGAAATCATTAGTGTGTAATAACATCGATATGAAAAAACCTCATAGAAGCGAGTTTAATTGTTGGTATTGAAATTACTAGGTTAGATAAGAGAATTTATTTGGACCAGTCTCACTATGTTGAGAAGATCTTAAAGAACTATAAATATTTTGAATGTAAATTTGATTACACCCCATATGATCCAAGTGATAAAATCTTCAAGGACAACGTTGATAGCATAAGACAATATGAATATGCTAACATTGTTGGAAGCCTTAGATATGCCACTGATGCCACTGATTACAAGACTTGACATTGCATATGTTGTAGGATTGTTGTGCATGTTTATTGGTAGACCTAATATGGATCAATGATACACTATTAAAAGAGTTATGAGATACCTTAAAAGGAACATGAACCTCATATTAGATTATCAGACATTTCCATTTCCTTTGAGGGTTTCAATAATGCCAAAGCGACTAATGGTTACATCTTTTGCATATATGGTGTCACGGTCGGCCTAAAACACAAAGTCGACACCACTATTTATTTGTCCTAAGAACGAGGAAAGAACAGAAAAACCTTAAAGATGTAGATAGTAACAGGTTCGCGAGTTGGTTAAGTAAGAGGAAGATGTTAGGCACCCCTTACCTTAGTTGTACTCAACAAGATCCTTCTTAGTTCTAGGGTTACATGGCAAAGGTTGCTTGCTTATTTATCTTTCATAAATTAATTCATTTTATTTCTTTTTAATATGTATAAAAGGGGCTTAATAGACTAGGTTTAATGGTTAGTGGGCTTGCTAAGGCATCACACATTATGCCTACATGTTCATTAAGATATGAAATCAGAGACCTACGTAGTTCAACATTGTATGGTTAGTGTTTTTATAGAACAATGTAAGGCCGCCTTCGAGTGATAGACTTATGCTTAAGACTTGGATCCCATGGGATTTTTAGGCTAGTCATTTATTCACATTTAAGGGACCAGACGATTATTTATAGAAAAAGATTCTGAGTTTGATTATGTTAGTAAAAAATATGTTTTAATTGGTTTGTTGTTTTAATGCAATGTTAATAATAAATTTGAATTTGAAATAAACATGTAAAAGACTTTTATGCAAAGTCATTTTAGTTAGAACTTGGTGAGATGCAAAAGACGTTTTAGAATCAAAAGGTGGGTCTATAAGTGAAATCAACTGGGGTTTAAGGCTATTGTGAAATTGGAATCAAGAATAAATCGTAAGAGCTAAAACTATCTAAAAAACCTAATTCTAAGTACCTAAAAATAAAGAAAATAGTTATAAGTTTTTAATTAATTAACATTATTTCTATAAAATCCCAAGGGGGTGTATTTTAAGTTAACCTAGTAAAATCAGGGGTGAAAAACACAATGGATCAAGGCCTAGAGTTGCTAAAGCCCAAGGGGCCAACATGAGGAGTATGAAGAGAGTTAACAACAGAATTTTTCTATTTCGTTAGATTTGAAACCAAGAGATCATGTGATATCTCTTCCACATTGTTGGATGTGTTTACTTATCAAAGTAGTTCAGTCAGAGGACCTAAGTATTTAGTCAAAAGAGGAACATGGTGCATGGCCGTGCATTGGATCATCAGTCGGCTGATAGAGTCAACTGATTTGGAGGCGTTGGGTATGCCATTTGACAGAGATCAAAAGTGATTATTATTATCAAACAAATTCTGCAAACGAAGAAGAAATCATCATTGTAGTGATGAAAAGAAAAACAAAACGAATTTTGTGAAAGAAAAATAAAAGACGGCTAAAAACTTCACCTTCTGAACAACATGAATACCCTAAGTAAATCTCAGATCCGGCGAATATATATGTCTTCTTGCATCATCAATCACTTCGCCCTCCTCAAAACTCACAGATCCAAAATATTGGCAACTATGAAACACATTTAAGACTCAGGGTTTTTCCAGCCGTTGCTCACACTTTCCACTTCTTTGATGAACAATTTTTTTCTAGGGTATGAGGATTCAGCGCCGTTAGGGTTTGAAGGAGGAACAAGGAAGTGAAAGACGAGAGAGAAAGAGAGAAGTGCAAGAGAGAGTAGGTGTTACGTTTTGAAAAAGGAAAGAGAGAGGAAAATATCCACTGGTTATTAGCAAATTTTCAATAGGAAATTTTTGAATTTATTGTGCCACTTGGAGTAAAGGAAGAATATGATAGGTTTAGAATGGTTGATTTAGCAAATTACCAAAAAAGACTTTTTATAGTGTAAAATAATTATGTTACAAAGGGTAAATTAGGGAATTTGATGGCATGTTGCATTCTTAGTTAGGTAGTTGATTGAGCAAACAACTATAACCAAGGTATAATACAATGAATTTTGAAATGAAATGAGACAAGTGACCGCATTTGGGACGTGATACATGAAAAACAGGTTTTTGAAAGTATAAGAAATAAATGATTCTCGCTCCAGACACTATGAAATCATTAATGATAGTACCATTGTGGTAGTACCACATCTATTGCAAAAAAAATTAAAAATTAAAAATTAAAAGTGTTACACTAAAGGTAAGAGATGACAATTCATTTATAATGCATATGTTACAATGGATCATGTTCCCAATGATGAAAATTTAATCGATCCATTGAAGAAAGAATTAGGTAGAGAGAAGACTTAAATGCATCCAAAATGTACGAGAGTGAGATTGCTTCGTATATAATCTCCTACATAGATTTTCAGAGCATTCACAAAACTGAAATAGACGTGTATGACAATAATAATATGAGTTTTATTTTGAGAATACATCTAAATTAAATTTGTATGGGTCTAGTGTTAGAGATAAAGTTCAAGACTATACTTACTTTTGTCAAATTTAAATCTTACTCGCTATACTGAGATTCAAACCCACCAACATATTTGCTTATACACTGCCGTTTTTTATAAGAGATAATTTATTTTTTAAGTAAATTTAAAAAATTATTTTTTTCTTATAAAAAGGAATAGAGATAGTACTTTATAGAAGCACTTGACACTTTATTTAATATTTTAAAAAAAAAATTCAAATAAAAGATTGTTTAAACAATTAATGCACTGAATAATTAATGATAGTGGATTAATGTTGGAACCTCTACCAAAGCTAAGGCCAAAGTTTCAATGTGTGATGAATTTGAAAGGAAAAATATTCTTTAAGTCCCACATTAATGATATGTTACTTGTCTCACGTTGCTTAGATACACATTGGTTAATTTCCAACACTCTATATGGATATATAAGGGTTTTTTATGTTTTATTTCAAATCACATCAAACACCATATTTTAGTTTTTTCTTAATTTACTATCTCCTATGTGTTTTTCAGTTGTCGAAACATTAACTTCTTTTTAAAATTTTATTTACTTGTTAAATATTCTGAATATTTTTTTTTTTACAAAAAAAAAATTATTCATTCAATTTGATAGAATACATCGAATAATCCAAATTCAAAATCGCTATAAACTGAAAATGATGAATCTGCGAACAAATTCACAACATCCACGTTAATAGCATATAACGACAAAATGCCTACAAATGTGACAATATTTCTTAAATCCTTTCGAAGTTGTCATTGTCTGAAAAATTATTTAAAATGGTCTAACAATTATTATTTGAGGATTTGTTAGGGTGTGTTTGTTTCAAGTTTAGAAATTTACATTCCTCAAAATACATAGATAAAAAGTGAGGATATCTATGTTTATTACAAGGTTGAAAAAAATTATTCTTGAGTATAAAGATTTCAAGGAACAAAATAAATTCTTATAACTTCTATTATTCTCATAGAATTATTCCCATGTTAAAGGATGAGAAAGTGGATTCCTATGTATATATATATATATATATATATATATATATATATATATATATATATATATATATATATATATATATATATATATATATATATATATATATATATATATATATATATATATATATATATATATATATATATATATATATATATATATATATATATATATATATATATATATATATATATATATATATATATATATATATATATATATATATATATATAAATTACAATATTTCTGGAAATAGTCAATTTTTAGTCAATTTATTTTCTAGAAGAATGCTTTGGAATAATTTTCCTACACTAATGGCTTAAATGGGGCGATGGTAATAATTTTACTTTCATGCTTCCGTTAAAACTAAGGCCAATAGTAAAAATATGCAGAAACTATGGAAGGAGGATGGTACAATTTTGATTGCCTAAAACGAGATTGAAGATGAAGTTGTCGGTTATTATAAAGGTCTTCTGGGACAACAGATAACAATGTTCGACATATTGATTTAGCTGCCATGAGAGACGGTCCACACTTGAACATGACTCAACGTAAGAGCCTTCTGGCACCCATTATAAGAAAGAGATTCATACTTATTTTCTAGGCATTGGAGACCTGAAATCACCGGGGATGGACGGTTATGGGGCCCAGTTCTTCAAAGGAAGTTGGAAGACGATTAAACATGATCTAATTAATGCCATAAGGGACTTTTTTTGTAATGAGAGGATTTTTAAAGAGTTTAACGCCACACTAGTAACACTAATCCCAAAGCATGGTGAAGCAAAAACTATGAAGGACTATCGACCAATAGCAGGCTGCACTATAATGTATAAGGTAATTTCAAAAATCCTTACTACTTGATTGGACAAAGTTGTTGGTGACATTGTCAATCATTCCCAAGCTGCGTTTATTTCGGGACAACAAATTCAAAATCATATTCTACTCGCTTATGACCTGATTAAAGGATACTCTCGTAAAGGAGGTACCCCCAGTGCATGATTCAAATTGATCTCCAAAAAGCTTATGATATGGTTAACTGGAATGCTCTGGAATGCATAATGTTGATTCTCTATTTTTAGGATTGACTTTTTGTTTGGTAAAACTAATTTAACAGTAATAGGTTAAATAGGATTTATAACTTGTAAGGAGAAAGCAGGTTGAAGTTCTATTTAATGAAGAAACATGTCGTGTTGAAATGTTTCAACATCTGGAACAACATATCGAAAAAGATGTCACGACATCAGACATCAGACATCACGCTACTGAACTATCAAAGTTTGTTACAGTTCTATTTTAAATTATGCAAAATATTCTGGGAATATTATGCATCATATGTGGCGTGATCTTGGAGGCATTTTCGGAGGTCCAAGAGTTAAGGAGAAAAATCAGCAAGGACCTTGATTGTAGCAGAAGTTATCTGCTTGTTTGTTTTCCGCAGAAAGTTTGTTAATGCAGTTTGTTACAGCTTCAAGCTGACTTAAGCTGTTATTTGAAGACCCAAGTTTTGTAACCTAAGTTTTGCACCAGCTGTGATTAAATATAATATAGTTTTTAGGGCTGAATCTGTAGAGTGAACCTCCCGGATTGTGGGAAGGTCACCATGTGTACACCTCGAAGCCTATAGGTAAGAGGGTGTTATGTTCTTGGAGGAAACTGTGAAGTAACTCCAAGGTGTGTCCTAAGTTAGAAGCATATTGCTTTTAGTCTTAGTTAGTTTGTGTCACAAGTTGACTATTTTTGTATTGTATTTGCAGTGTGGTATCTTCAAACTATTTTTAGTTTTGTTTAGTGTCACAGTTTGTGATAATGAGGGAGTGAACAGAGGTTCTCATATCTAAGTGTGGTATCTTAGGTAGAAGGGTCATTGGATAGTTTGATTAAGTGTGGAGGTGTAAACAGGGAAGGTTTAGCTCCGAACTAATACTGTTGATAGTGAACTTCATCCCTGGCTTGGAAGCCCCCAGACATAGGTTGGTTAGAACCGAACTGGGTTAACAATTCCTTGTGCTCTTTTGTTTCCTGCACTGTTGTTTTAATTCTACCTTGTCTGTTTTATAATGTCGGATATGATGTCATAACATTCTGAGTCTGCCGAACACCAGAATTTCAATTGGTATTAGAGCAAACATCTTGTCTGTTTTTGGATGAGATCCATGAGGAATACTTTCTGGTTGTGCACAAGGTAGAAGATTGTTTGAACAAGGAGTGTTCATATTGTATGGTCCCTTGAAGTGGAGGATGAACCTATTTGTAGATTATTTGAACAGTGAGTGTTCATATTGTATGGTCCCTAGAAGTGGAGGATGAACCTATTTATGGAGAACTAGACCAGCCTGACCAGAACATGTACCTTCTTGAAGAAATAAGATAAAGATGCTGGAACAAGAAAGTTAAATTCAAAGACTTCATGCGGGAGTTAGGATTTTGAATTGTATTGTTCAACCTATAATCAGCACAGAGAAAAGATTGTCAAAACCTTCATCGTTCACAAAAGCCAAAACAAACCAAAATCTCAAAACCAAATCGCAACAAGACACGATTCACGGAACATAAAAAACCTAAAAGTGCTCATCATTTTCCTAACACGTAGACCCTTCAGAGAGAAAGAAGAAAGGAAAAGAAGTTTGAGTCAGAACAATATCACCAGTTTTAGGCTCAGAAGCGACGTCGACCGCCACCATCATCGCCGTCTAGGCGATTTCCGGCGAAGGGTTTTGTTGAAGGAGAGAGCGATCGCGACAGCAGGAGGCGGCGAGAAGACGAGATGACCAAGAAACAACATCAACGATCGCGAACAGAGACCAACGAGTACGGCCACGACGACGGTTCCGAAATCAGAACAACAGAAGCCCACAAGCCAATCAGAACAACAACAGAAACACATGCCAACAGAACCAAGTTTCCGAAACAGAAAAAACAGAACATGCATCAGCGACCAGAGAAGATCGGATGAGAGTGTACCGTGAGAGAGACAGTGTTAGAAAACTTCTGAGCGAGAGGAGTGAAAAGGGATTTGGAATGATTGTTTTCCGTTTTCTTTTCCTTTTTTTCTCTCTTCCTTAATTGTTTTTTTAAAATAACTATTAGAAAAATTGGATGTCATGTTGTTTTGGTCCAGTGACACTTGTCACCGGAATGCTCTTACAATTTGGTGTAGGTATCCCACAATGGTTCTCATGTAACTGTCAGATCACCATGAGATCTTCATCCAACAGCCAAAACATGCTTTGCACGATGCACCCTCGCTGGAACACCATACAAAGTTCATGGACCCCCTATTGTTCCTGGACCCTTTCTACTTCCGACACCCCCCAGAATCACGACAATATCAGGCCCATTTCTAAACTCTCATCTTTTAAATTAATTTATTTCTATGTTAAATAATTTAATTCTTGTGCGATGTACTAGATAATAATTTGTTCTGATAGTTTTTATTTGATGATTTATCGATTAAACTATTAGTTGATTTTTCATCAAACAGAAAAAATCATTTCTAATAATTATTTAAATTTCTGATTGTATTGTGTGATAATTGTCGTTTATTCGCTTATTCGGTATTTATTCACCACTGTACACTCCGCACAAAACCAACATTAAAATTAATCCGATTTTCCTTTGATTGGCTCAGAAGCCGATTTCTTAAAGGGTCTCATGGTTGGGGATGGGCATGGTCATCCTCACGAGGTTAATTAAGGCTCTTGTTGCTTTAATTGATCATAACCCGAGAATAACATTGGTCCATATACCAATCTTCCATGCACCAGGGTCTCATGATTGGGGATAGGAGCACCTATCCTCACGAGGTTAATTAAGTCCATATACTTAATTAATCATAACCCGATTCCACTTTTCAGCTCCGCGTGTATCTGAAAACACTTTCGTAATTAAAGTTCTAAATCTCGATCCAAGGTCGAGTTTCTTTTCAAAATATTTTCATAAGTAAATATTCTACTTCTCCCTCCTCCCAAACATATGGTAGTCAGTCCTGTATCGACCTTCGATTGTATGTTTGGTTTCTTAAATGAATCTAATTAACGTGAACCTTGTTTCACCGCACCTTTTCTTAATAAACTTTTCGGGTAGAAAAAGATGATTAGGATGTTTCTGTCCACTCATCTGAGTAATTGGGGCGTTAGCCGTTGAACGCTTATGGTCCAATACTTGTGTCCCACATAAAAATAAAATAACTCACTCAAACTCTTTTATCGCTCATATGCGATCATCAAGCTCTTTTCTTACAAAGAGTGTGCAATAGCCATTTCGAACACGAACGAGGACTTAAGTTTTTCAAACAAACTAAACAAGTCCAAGTTCAAGCGTTTGAAATGTCTAATGCACGATTTTTCTTATAAAATCAACACAACCAACTTAAAACCTTTTTGAGAGGAACTACGGAGTTTTGACTTTCCCATTGCACAAGGGAATACGTAGGCACACGGTTCTGAAACCTGTGAAACTCAAAATAATAATAAATAAATTCCGTTTCTTTTTTGATTATAACTTAGAAATTAGCGAATATACACACACACTTAGAATTAAACGGGTCCCATCGAATACGATGGATGTTAGAGGTGCTAATACCTTCCTCTTACATAACCGACTCCAGATTCCATGTTTTTGGTCGTAGACCGCCTTATCTGTGGGGTTTTATCTATATTTTTCCGTTCCTTTTGGAACAAATAAAATTAGGCGGCGATTTCACTATTTTTGAAAATTAAGTGATTTTTGAAAGTCAAGTTGCTTCAGTTGGCGACTTCACTGGGGAAGATTGACTAAGCGTGTCAACCCTAGTTTAGTTCTTCGTATGTGTGTTTATTTTCGCTTTCTTCTTATCGCTCTATTTTGTGTTTATAATTTATTCATTTATTTCCTGTTGCTTTAATTATTACCTTGTTAATATATTATCTTGTATGGGAATGAGGGATGAGATTATAGGAAAAGCCCACTACCAAGGCCATAGAACATATAAATTAGAGTGGTTGCGTAGTATTAATTTGTTAGACGGAAATGTCTTGTAAGTTGGTGCGAAGATCACACCTAGGGGAGGTTCTTTCGAAGACATTTTTGCCGATTGCAAGTTGTTTTTGCGTTGGCAATAATGTTGTTAGAATGGATTATTTCCCTAGTTTAACCTTTAAGAAAACCTAACATTTGGGCTTTAAGAATACTCAAATGAGACGTTCTTGGACATATCGTCTAATCACAAATCTATTTGTGGTGAAAATGATATAGCCACGTTGGGATCAATGATTTTGAGTATCCCGTGTAGATCCTTGTGTCGAGGGTTACGTTTGTTAGATCGTTAGACCTGCTTTGTCTATTCGGATAATACGTAATCCTCCCTCAAACCAAATTCTCTCAAGAAAAATATTCCAGCCTTGCAAGTATCATTTGCGATGGAATCCAATATTAGAATTTGTGTTTGTTGTATAAAAAAAAATCCTAAGAGCCATCCTGGGGGGAATTGTTGGGTAGACGTCAAAACCATGTCTGACCGTCCCTTTTAAACCCCTGTCTGTTTAACTTTACATGTGATTTTGCGTACAACATCAATATGTATCGCATCACATTGCATTCTTACATGCATTACCATTAAATTACGTTTGTATTTCTTTCATGCATTTTATCTTCGTCAGAGAAACTCATCTCATCTCTTCTGTCCAGAAAGATCAACTTGATTACTCGACACTCGTTCAGAACTCGAAGGATGTCTCATAAGGCTATAGACGAGCTTCAACGTGGTCAAGAACTATTGAAGGAAGAAGTTAAGCACTTGAAGAGTCAGATGAGTCTGGTCATGGATCTCTTGCAAGTTGTGTTTAAAAGAGAATGCAACACCACACCAATTTCCGCAAGTTTGGTTGCTGCTCTATCATCTGATGTCTCCATGGGTCAAGGACATCCGCACATAGCGAACTCTCCAGGTCAAAATTCTCCTACTATTCATCATCATCGACCTTCACCTTCGAAGATTCTTCGACAACAACAATTGCTTACTCCCCGATCAAAGAAGAGGGAACCAAATTAGCATATTAATCCGCATTACCACCGATATGCTCAACAGGACATTCAGCCAATCCCGATATCATATTCTCGACTATTGCCTTACTTGATTTAGAGTGGTTTTGTAATACCAAGGGAATTGAAGCTAGTACCAGGGGTTGCTAAAGCTTGGTTTGATGACAGAGCTAAATGTGCTTTTCATGCTGGCTCTGCAGGACATGAAACTGAGATTTGTTTCGCCTTCAAATGCAAGGTCCAAGAGCTAATTGATGATAAGATTTTGTCTTTCAAATAGAACGACTCGAGTTTGGAAATTTTGGAATGATTAGGGTTTCCAAAACTCATTGGGACAATTGTTTGCCAAAATGGAGTTGAGACGCTGCAGAATAATGTCAGCAATGAGGTGGACTAAGCAATCACTTCAGAAAAGGTGGTAACCTTCAGCAAAGATATCTCAAGTTCTAGCAAAGGGAAGTCAATTGCCATACCAACTCATTATCCTCCATTACCGTCTTTCAAGTCTTTGCATCAACAAGTCGGATCTTCCTCAAAATCAAACTGTACCTTGGAATAATCTGAAAAGGAGGGAAGCTCCTCTTGATTCGATTCCAGTGACCTACGGTCAGCTTCTGCCATATCTGGTTCAAAGTTCATTGGTGGTTCCTAAATTTCTCAACCCACCAAAGTTATTCCCGCCTGATTATGATCATAACGCGCGATATGGATACCATGATGGAACAGTAGGCCACTCAACAGAGGACTGCAATGCCTACAAAGCCAAAGTTTAACAGTTGATTGACCAGAAGTACTTGACTCTTCAAGGAGGAGATCTGTTTGTGAATGGAAACCCCATACTTAAGTGAGCACCAAGATTACTGAAAGCCATCGAAATCAACAAGTCAAGACGGAGCTCAAGTCTCCTCAACAATGGCAGTCTTCTTTTTCTTTACTGCATTTTCATGTGTATCTTGTTTAAACTTTGTTTGCATGTAGAAACTTGTTTGTTTTTATCTTAATGCAATGGGTATGTTTGTCTTGAAGCAATCCATTCGTTATCACTCTTGATTTGATTTGCGAGCATTTTGATACCAACGTTACCAATCTTTTCGCCTAGGCAAGATTGGAGGGAGGATGACGATAAAAAATGCTAGGTCTCTGAATGTTTGCTCATGAGTAGAACCATGCTGACGATGTACAGGCCTTGTTTCAAATCCCCAAACACCGAAGTTATAACGGAGATAGACGCTCGTTAACCCTTTTGAGCCTTGAAGTAGGAGCTTCTTTTCTGTTCAGAAAAAACCCTCATCATTTTTAACCTGTGGGCGGGTAGTGTTCAGTTAATCTGATCGAGCGTTCAGAACTCATCAAAAGAGTGTGCGTCAAAGGATACAACTATGGTTATCCTTCAAAAAGTTGAGGAAGGTCAAAACCATCATATTCAACCTTCATCTAAGAACAATGTGCATCAGAAGAGAATGATACCATGTTGGGTATCTCTCGCACATCAGAAGGTCAACAGATGACGATACCACAACGATTATCCTTCATCTACCCAAGGACTCAGACAGTCACCATCACTTCTAATCAAAGACAGTGTAAAGATCCATGACTTGTTCAAAAAAATGAGTATGAAAGAGACAAAAATCCCGCTAAGTCGGAACTTAGTGATAAGTCACTTAGGCAAAAGTCAGGCAAAATTTAGGGAAAGAAAAATATCAAAATGAAGTCAAAGAAAGGATTATCAACAAAGAACAAGTTGTGTGGTTAAACACCAAAGACAGATGTGAGTGACTGTCTTGTCCAAGAAACCTCATATTGGTTCCTCAACCATCATAACGCCTCTCGAGAGATGAGTGCTCGTATCAGGATAGTTGAACTTAGGACTGAAGTACACCATGGAGAATGGGCGGGCACCAAATATTTTGAGCCTAAAAATCTTTTTTTCTAAAAAACGTGAACTAGGCCACATTACAACCCTCAAAAGTCCTAATTGAAGCATGAGTTAATTCAAAAGCATACAACAAAGAGATCGCGTTTACCTGACTCCTACAGTGTGTGTTAAGTATCTGTGTTGGTATCATATGCTTGTGTTATCCTTCATAAAGAAAAAAGTTTTCAACGTTGCACTCTAAAAGTGTTTCGCTCACAAAAAAGTCATAATGTTTTTCATACAAAACTTCAAGACACATAAATGTTGCATTATAATTGTCATAATAAACAGTCTTCTACATGTAAAACAATTATTTGACATTAAAGAAGTTCACATAATGAACATCAGTGAAGAGTTTAACTTTGTCCAAAGAAGAGAAACTTGATTACTCCGTTGAGTTAAAAGTTAATTTTATCAAGAGGCATGGCGTTTAAGGACTCCATTGAGTGCATCACAAGTTATTTTCTCAAGATTCTGTTAAATCGAAATTCAGTTTCTCAAATTTTAGCCAATTTGGGGCAGGTTCTCAAAGAGCAATCAGCAGATGATTTGGTCTTTCTCAAAGAGCGGTTAGCCTGGGACAACCATCGTTTCATGATTCCGTCAACTTGAAGTATTACCTCGAGACGTGGAAGTCTCTCTAAGGCTGTTTACATTGGGGCATTTCGAACTAATCGTTCAATTCCAATCAATCCGAGACAATTACTTCGAGACATTGAAGTTTTCAAAAAGCTCTTGTCCCATCAAGTTAGTTGCTCATATGCTATCGACCCGAAGCAGTTGTTTCGAGACGGTGAAGTCTCTCTTATTTGGAGCGAGTATTCGTTTATGGAATCAATCAGTATGAAGCAATTATTTTGAGACGTGGAAGTCTCTCTAAAGCTCATCTTGGGGTAGGTTTTCCCTATGTTTGCATAACTCTTTATTCAGATGCGGTCAATCTGAGGAAATCACTGGAGACGTAGAAGTCTCTCCAAGATTCATTCTAAAGCAAGCTTGCTGAAAAGATTCATTTAATCTAAAGCAACTACTTCGAGACGTTGGAGTCTCTCCAATGTTCATCCTGGGGCAGGTCATCCATTTATGCAAAGTCCGCCACTCTGAGATTCAGTAACTCTAAAGAGATTATTTTGAGATGTAGAAATATCTCTAAAGATCCTATCAAAGCATGATATTCCCATATCAGAATATCCAGTTCCTTTGAAATGCTGACGATCAGTAAAGTATTGCTTCAGAACACAGGATGTCGGGGCACTCTTTTTCAGGAAAGATTTCTAGAAGGTCTAACAGACTGGGGCATGTCAAGATTCTGAAGTCGTAACATCTCTTGATTGCAAATGCAACTGCATTCCCACACATGGGGCACTCCGCTAATCATTACTTGCTCAACTCAGAAATTTGCTATTCTTCCTTCTATAAAAGAAGAATCAATTTTCAATTTTCAACTCAGAAGTCTGCTAATCATCTCTTGGTAGTTGATCGACATTAATCAATTTTCAAACCTGTTTGAAAGTAAAAACAACTGTGATCCATTAGAATTAGAATATCTGCGACGTATAGGTAATTTTCATTCATGAAAGAAGAATCCATAGGAAAATTGATAGTTTGAATGCAAATAAAATTCATTGGAAAAAGTTAGTGGAGGAATGTAACGTCAGTAGCATCTTTCAACCATCTTGGTAACAAGTCAAGTGTCTCTAGTTTTTCTTCTATTCACATATGTAATTATTGCATGCATTTGACGTTTGCAAATTTTGACAAGACTACAACATATCATGTATCAATTTGCTTGGTTACAAACTAGTAGGCTAGATACAATTGCTTGAATTTCCATACATGTCAAGAGAAGATTCGTGATGTTTATAATATTAATATAATATTTATAATTCCATACAAAAACATATATTTTGTTGAAAAATGTGTCAAAAAAGTATATTCCTTTTAAAAAAAACATCATGACATAACTTTATTAACATATACTCCATCTAATTATTATATAAGTAAATATTTTTTTTTAAATTCATTAAATATTTGATATATCTAGACTACATAGAACTTACATACATAAATAATTTAATGAATCTAAAAAAAATGAATTTTGCTTATAATAATATAGTATAACATAATGCAATGAATGTACACTAACTCAAGGAAAGTTGCAAGAAAAATAAAATTAAAAAGTCATGGACCACCATCAATAGAATCGCCCATAAACCTTTTTCCAAACAAAGTAGTAAAATAATTAAGAAAGATGAGGCTGCGCCAAAGATACTTAAATGATTAGATGGTGTCTTGGTAGCATATGAGTATTTACCATCTTGTCTTCTTGTCTAACCATTGGCTTGGAATAATTGTTCTATTTGATACCATAAAAATTTGAGACATTTACATTGTTTAAGGTGAGCTATAAACATGCATGACTATCATGTGCGTCATATATAACTAATTTGACTCATTTAAGTGTAAATGAGATGTACGGTGTATAAAATTTTATAGTGTCATCTAATAGAAATATGTCGTTTGTTATGTTATATAATTTTTTTAAAAATAATTAATATAATTGAATTTATGATCGTAATTGATAACCATATAAAAAGCATAATATTTTTTCATAGTATAATGAAATAACAAAATAAATAAAAGTATTTTTTTTATCATGTGTGTATCAAACATAAATAATCAAGATATTGTATCACTATCATATGATTTTTTTTTTTTTATCATGTTTGTATCAAACATAAATAATCAAGATATTATATCACTATCATATGATAGTTTTACTTATTTGTTTAATATATTATTGGATGACAGTTTGACGATTAGGCCGTGCTAACTTATTTGGTGTTTAGTAGAAATAATAGGATCAAAGAATGACATATATTTACTTGAATTAGAAAGCATTTTCCAGAATAATTTTGGATGCATGTCCACTATTTATTTAAATATCGAACTCAACAAGGTGGTGACATATAACCTCAAGGTGTTAAATCCAAAAGCTGGAGGGAGGTCATCATCAGGCATCTATGCCACTATGATAATCTTATAAGTAACTAACAATTAACATATATTTCTAACTATATTATAATGTAGATATATTTATTTTACTTAGATTATAACTAATAGATTAAAACAATTCATTAAAAAAAATTAAGAAAATAACCCATCTATCAACAAAGTAATGAAACTTATGAACCATCTATTAACTACTTAAGGATAATCAATTTATTAAACTATTTTTAAAAGATTAATAAAAAACTTTAAAATAAGAGACGTAAAATTTATGATATTCCTTATCATTGTTGAGAATAATTCATGTTAGAAGTTCTGGCGTTATCCGTAGAAGTTAGTCCGGAAGCTCGTGTTCGATCTTGTCAGTTGTTGAACTTCTGAGGGCGTTATTGTAATTATTAATTTTTAGAGTACTTTAGTATTTGTTATTTTTATACTGTTAGTATCGTCTAACTTAATCACCAAGATTAGGTTTTAATTAGGGTTTGTTTTAATTAGGGTTTATGGGCATATTTATTTTTTGGGCTTTTGTTGTGTATAAATATGTACTCTTATTTCATTAATATTCATTCGATCCTTATTTTATACTCTCTCTTATTTCCATCGTTATTTTCCTCTTTGTCCTTGTGCACCAACAAATTGGTAACAGAGCCTGGTTAAGAATTCAGGGAAACACGAACGAGTGAACGTGAGTTTGTTTGTGTGTTTGATTTTTGTTTTTAGGTTTCACGTTGAATCTAGAACAAGAATCATTTTTCTGTTTGTGGGTTGGGAAACACTGTGTGAGTTAGTATCTAAGAATATTTGCACAAGGTAGAAGATGAACGGAAACGACAACATAAGCACCAAACTTCCAGTCTTTGATGACAAAAACTGGAATAGATGGATGATCCAGATGCGTGTGTTGTTTGGAGCTCAGGATGTTCTAGAGCTTGTTACCGATGGTTATATTGCAGTTGCAAAAGCTGCAACAGAAGATGAGAAAGAGGCGCAGAGAAATAAAAGGAGGAGGGATCAGAAAGCTCTGTTCTACATCCATCAGTGTGTGGATGCGAATGTGTTTGAGAAGATTGCAGATTCTATGACGTCAAAGGGGGCATGAGACACACTGGTCAGATGTTACGGTGGTGACACATCAGTATAGAAGGTGAAGCTTCAGTCCTTGAGAAAGCAATACGAAAATCTCAACATGAAGAGCAGTGAGAAGGTTTCTGAGTATATCTCAAGAGTGATTCTGATCACTAATGAGATGAAGGCTTGTGGAGAAACTCTTTCTGAACAAGTAATCATAGAGAAGGTTCTGAGGTCGCTTACTCCTCATTTTGATTACATTGTTGTTGCCATTGAACATTCCAAAGATCTGGAGACCATGAAAATGGAAGAGTTGCAAAGTAGTCTAGAAGCGCATGAGTTGCGTTTGACTGACAGAACTTCTGAGAGGGAAGTAGAGCAGGCTCTAAAAGCTTCTTTTATCAAGAAGGACCAGAAGTAGAATAGACGTGGTGACAGATTCCAGAAGTCAGAAGCTTCAACTTCTGGTGAGAAGAAGTATTAGAAGGGAAAGGACAGAAGGAAAGTTCAATGCTATTGCTGTAAGCATATTGGCCACTTTGCAAGAGATTTTCGGTCAAACAAAGAAAAGAAGTCAGAAGAAGCAAATATAGCCAGAGGAGACTCTGATGATGAACCTGTGCTATTGATGGCTTCTGACTCTAATTGTAAGTGGTCAGAAGATTAGTGGTATATGGACACTGGGTGTTCAAACCACTTGACTGGGAACAGACAATGGCTGAAAGACTTTGACTCCAGAAGGAGAACAAATATCAGATGTGCTGATGATAAGTACCTCAATGCAGAAGGTATGGAAAACGTCAGAGTCAAGGTGAAGAATGGGAAAAACATTCTGATCAAAGATGTTTGGTATATTCTTGGAATTAGAAGCAATCTGATAAGTGTAGGTCATCTCATTGAGAAAGGTTTCTCAGTTGTAATAACGGACAACCTTTTGAAGTTGTATGATTCCCATCAGAAATTGATCATGAAGTCTGAACAGGGAAGCAACAGAACATTCAAGGTGAATGTTAGTACAACTGAAGCAGAGTGCCTTAGTACAGAAGCTTAGGGCATCTAAGTTCCAAAAAGCTCGTACGTGGCATTCCAAAGATTGTGAAGCCTGAGAAGTCATGTGAGGTGTGCATGAAAGGCAAGCAACCAAGATTTCCATTTGCATAAGAAGTTGCTCCAAGAGCAAAACATGCTCTGGGAGTAGTACATTCTGATGTGTGTGGACCATTCCCAGTACCTTCACTTGGAGGAAACAAATATTTTGTGTCCTTCGTGGATGAGTTCACAAGGATGACGTGGGTAACACTAATTAAGTTCAAACATGAGGTGTTTACTGAGTTTCAGAAGTTCAAGGTGAAGCAGTGGTCAAGATGAAGATTCTGAGAACAAATGGTGGAGGTGAATATAACTCTGCAGAGTTCCAGAAGTTCTGTGAGGAGAATGGAATAGAACACGAGGTTATTGCTCCATAAACTCCTCAACACAATGGTCTTGTTGAGAGAAGAAACATAACTTTTCTTGATATCCAGAAGTATGCTGAAAGAGAAGAAGTTACCTCATAAGTTATAGGGAGAAGTTGTTGCCACATCAACATATATTCTGAACAGGTGTCCAACAAAGAAGCTGAAGGAAATTGTTCCTTTAGAGAAGTGGACTGGAGATAGGCAAAGTGTTGGTCATCTGAGAGTGTTTGGTTATGTATGTTACAAACACGTCCCAGAAGCTAGAAGACAGAAGTTGGATGATATAAGCAAGGTAATGTTGCTGGTGGGGTACCACAGTACAAGTGCATATAAACTCTATTGTCCAGAAACCAACGAAGTTGAAATCAGCTGAGACGTTGTTGTGAAAGAGTCAGAGTTTTGGGATTGGAGCAAGACTCAATAAACTTCTGACGTAGTGATAACTTCTGAAGACGAGTCAGAAGTTGAAGGTTCTGAAGAAGAGTCAGAAGATGATTCTGAATATTCTGAAGATGAAGATGATGAATCTGATTCTGATCCAGATTCTGATAATGATCCAAAATCTGGTGGTAATCATGCTTTTAGAAGGGAAAACTCTGAAGGCCAAGGTTCTGGAGGACAAGCTTCTGAAGATGATCATGTTTTTGAAAGTGATACTTCTGAAGATAGAACTGCTGGACAAGGTCCAGAAGTTAATGTTGTTCCAGGTTCTGGAGAACAAGTTCAGAGGTCACAACGAGTCAGAAACATACCTAGAAGGCTTGCAGATTGTGACATGTTGCAAGACACTGAAGTTGACTCAGAGGGAGAATTCATTCAGTGTGCCATGTTAGTAGATTCTAAACCATTGGGTATAGAAGAAGCACTCAAGAAGAAAGTCAGGCTTGATGCCATGAAAGAAGAACTTGAGACTATAAATAGAAACAAAACTTAGGAGTTGACAGAACTTCCAAAGGAGAAGAAAACCATCAGTGTCAGATGGGTTTTCATGGTGAAGCTTAAGCCAGATGGATTGGTTGGAAAGCATAAAGCTAGGCTAGTGGCCAGAGGTTTTCTTCAGAAACCTGGACTAGACTATTTTGAGGTGTTTTCTCCTGTAGCTAGGCATGAAACAATCAGATTGGTGATTGCTTTAGTTGCGAACAGAAGTTAGCCGATGATGCCTTTGGATGTGAAGTCAACATTTCTGAATAGTCCATTACAAGAGGAGGTATACGTGTCACAACCTCCTGGCTTCGTGAAAAAGAATCAGGAAGGGATGGTGTATAAGTTACACAAAGCTCTGTATGGATTGAAGCAAGCACCCAGAGCTTAGAATCAGAAGATTGATTCGTTTTTCCAGAAGCAAGGGTTTCATAAATGTGAGATGGAGTATGGCGTATATGTGAAAATTCTGGAAGCAATATGGTTCTAGTATGTCTTTATGTTGATGACATATTGCTTACGGGGAGTTGTCCAAAAGATATATCCAAGTTCAAGAAAGTGCTGATGAATGAATTCGAGATGACAGATCTAAGAAATATGGCATATTTTCTAGGGATGGAGGCTCTGTACTCAAAGGAGGGTATCATTTTTCATCAGCTAAAGTATGAACTTGAGCTTCTGAAGAGATTTAAGTTGCAAAAGTGTACAGTTGCTATGACACCATCAGAAACCAATCATAAATTGGATTCTGACTCTGATGGTGATTCTGTGGATGCTACAACCTTCAAGCAGGTTGTTGGTTCTCTTAGGTATTTGTGCAATACCAGACCTGAAATTTGCTATGCAGTTGGAATGGTCAATAGATTTATAAGTAATCCAAAGTGGTCCCATTACCAAGCTGTTGTCAGGACTCTGAGGTATATAAAGGGGACTCTGAAATATGGAGTATTATTTCCCTCTAGAAGGAAGTCAGAACCAAAACTAGTGGGCTATTCTGATTCTGACTGGTGTGGAGATAGAGTTGACAGAAGAAGTACTTCTCTCTACCTGTTCAAGTTTCTGGGAGGTCCTATTTCTTGGATTTCCAAGAAACAACCTGTTGTGGCTCTGTCAACATGTGAAGCTGAGTACATTGCAGACGTTATAGCTGCATGTCAAGTTGTTTGGCTTCTGAATCTCTTGGAGGATTTGAAAATTATGATAGAGAAACCTCTTAAGATGTTGATTGATAAAAAGTCTGCAATCAACCTTTCCAAGAATCCAGTGTTGCACAGAAGAAGCAAGCATATTGAGACAAAGTATCATTTTCTCAGAAGTCAAGTACAGAAAGAAGTGTTAGAAGTTCTGCACTGAAGCACCCAGAAGCAGCTGGCAGATGTTCTGACAAAGGCTATCAAAATTGACCAGTTTCTTAATTTGAGAAATGGAATTGGCGTTGTCAGTTTTTGATGGACATGAATTAAGGGATGGTGTTGAGAATAATTCATGTTAGAAGTTAAGTCCAGTAGAAGTTTTTATCCGATGTTTCTTGTCGAAGTTGTTGAACTTCTGAGGGTATTATTGTAATTATTAATTATTAGGGTACTTTAGTATTTGTTATTTTTATACTGTTAGTATCGTCTAACTTAATCACCAAGATTAGGTTTTAATTAGGGTTTGTTTTAATAAGGGTTTATGGGCATATTTATTTTTTGGGCTTTTGTTGTGTATAAATATGTACCCTTATTTCATTAATATTCATTCAATCCTTATTTTATACTCTCTCTTATTTCCATCGTTATTTTCCTCTTTGTCCTTGTGCACCAACAATCATTTAATGAATGGTGCATGAACAATGATTCTATGCATTTGGAGGTTTTGAAGTATTTTAAAAGTTTATTTTATGGTAATAATCGTCTCATTGTCCCTCATATAGACTTTAGCACTTCTTCCTTGAATGTTAACTAAAACAATGCTCATTTGGCAACGATTAGAAAGCAAGTACTCAACCAGGTTCTTATGAGCATGAAACTCTAAAGGATCTCTGGTCCAAATGAGTTTCATTCAATTTTCTTCAAAGTGGTAAGAAAGTATGGGTGGTATTTGGAATTTTGTAAGGTCCACTTTTGATAAAGGTTACACGGATTCTAAATTGGTTATGTTGTGAATCGAATACTTTAGAAATAAATTATAAATTTATTTCTTTATGATTAAGAAATAATTAGGGTAGGAAAGAATGCGGAACACGAAGAATATAATAATTGATTATAACTATTATTCTTTACTTTCTCTTCAATTAAGATTACAAGTATATAAGAATAATAAATAACTCGCTCACCCTAAAGTAAGATTTGCTGTGTGCAATTGATGATGTATATTATCAAATGAAGTATTTGTTTTATCGTATCCACAGGGATTGGAGCAATATCAAAACCGTTTAATGATTTCTATATTTCTAAGCATAAGTTTCAAGATTGTTTGGTTTATAAGTGACAAAAAGTAGAATATGTAAATAACGAAAGATAAACTCAGAGAAATAGACTTGTTGGGATTTGGTTTTCATTCACTGATTTGATATGTAAAACTCAGATCAGTTATACATAACTTATGAATGTTTCAAGATCATCACGTATCGCGCACAAACAAAGCTTATGTCTAAACTTTGATGTGATTTCTTACCTTATGGTTTAATCGACGATTTCTCAACCTATTAAATGATACGACAACATTAAGATTCGATACTTGTGAATATTAAACCTAACTCTATGTCTAGCAGCTAGAGTTTAATAGTTGTTATCTTGGATCGAGATTAGAACCGTATTTGTCAATATCGATTTAATCCATTAAATAAACGGTAAAGCTAAGATAACAACGATAATGATTCAAACATAACTTATATATAATGCCATGATCAAAGTTAATACATACTGATTTAGTGAACTACGACCAATCCCAACAAGAGAGGGATTTAGCTACTCATGGTAGCTTGAAGCATAAATGAAGAGTTGTGTAAAAACGACATCAATGACGATTTCCTGACTCTTGATGTGAATCCACCTCCTTCTCCTTACAACCTCTATTAAACTATTACACTGATGTTACAAAATGTATTACAAGTGGTAAAAACTGGAATGTCCAATTGAACTGAGTTCTGCTCTTTTATATCAGTTATGGCCGCCTGAGTTCGCTGAGCGGACTATACTTCGCTAAGCGAATTCGTTTCTTCTGTGCTAAGTTATGAAATCAAGTTGTCAACTTGTTACCACCAAATTTCGCTAAGAAAAATATGGCTCGCTTAGCGAAGTTGCTTTCTTCAACCTGAAGTCTTTAAAATATCTTTTTCTGACTGCCCTGTTTCGCTAAGCGAACTCTTCTGTGCTGCTGCTCGCTGCAAGCGAAACTGGATTGTTTTCTTTCTTATTTGGTTTCGCTATGCGAACTATATCTCTCTAAGCGAATCAAGCTTCCTTCTAAATTTTGAATCTTGTGTTTTGACTTCGCTGGAGTTTCGCTTAGCGAAGTGTTTGTTTTCTGGTTTTTCTTCAATGGCCAAAACCTGCACAAAAGACACTCAAAGCCAAATTAAATATGTACAAACCATATCTATTCAATAATTCGGGTTTTTATGTGAGAAATTTGTCATTTAAGTAAAATAAATTCCATGCTTTAATGTGATAATTTACTATGAATTAAGTATTCTTCAAACACTCCCCAACTTAAATCTTTGTTTGTCCTCAATCAAAGTAGTGCAAAAGTAAGAGTTTCTATACCATTATTCACATAATCAACCAAAAGTTCTTCAAAGAAATAACCAAGTGTAAGGCTTATCATGTTGGATTGCATAACCAAGAAGTCCATGCTTAGTACTTCCTAGCATTTAGACAAGTTTATGACAAAAGTCTTCTACATAAAATTCATATCAAGCAATCCAAAGCAATAAACATGTTAGTTATGAATCATACCGACACACTTTTTGCATAAGTTAAAATGATGAGGTACTTTGATCTCTCTTATGACAAACTTTGATAACATCTTGATTAATTCATGCATTTATCTAAGCAAAACATGTTGATATACAAAGACAAAGATCACTAAGGTCTTTTCATGGTTGTAATGTGGCCAAGGTACCAAAGAAGTGATATTTCCTAAGGCTAATTAGAAACAAAGAGGTTTATGATTTTTCTCTTTTTTAGGAGAGCATTCATATGCCTTTGATTTTGTACAATTTATACTCCTCCAATCCTTTCTTGTTTCTTCCTTTTGATTCATTCTTCTTTGATATTCTTCTTTGATATTCATTTTCTCTTTCTTTTCATCTTTCTTTTTCCTATATTTTCTTTTGATTCTTCCACTTTCACTTTTTCTTTTGAACTAAACCTCTTTCTTTTCCTCTCCAACTTGAACAAAAATCTATTATTCTTTGAATGCTCTTCAAGGTTTTGTACAAGATATCAATGGTTGGAAGGTTCAATATAAAAAAAAAATAGAATCTATCAATTATGAAATTTGATGATTTTTCAGTTCATAACTGATGTATTCATGTCATATGGCTTAAAAGTGATTTGGAAATGATCACTCCTCACAAGGACACATGAGGCTACAATTTGGCTTGCTAGTTATGCTCAATTAACAAATAAATGCCTTGATCATTTCTATGTATTTACTATAATCAACATGAATTCAAGATTAAGCATGAATTAAACAAGTTAAAACAAAAATTTGTCAGTCTTCTAAGCATACGGTGAACAATGGAAGGTTTGCTTCACTTTTCTTATTTAGGAACTAAGTGATTCATAAGGAAAACATGCAATGGCTTAGGATTTAATGAACTGGTTTTATGAAGATTACTCATGTAATACTCATGCTAAATTCTAAAAAAGCAATAAACACATACCTTGGTTTGGTCAATTCTTTCAATTTTAAATCCCTACCATTGCACTTTTGTTGATTTATATGAAGTTGGTCTTCCACTCCTTGCCTTTCCCATTTTGGTTAAAGAGGACAATTCTCAAGCAACAAGTCATGGATTGATCATAAGACAGCTACATCTTAAAAATTATTTAAAAGACATAAAATTTCAAAATTGAAGAAAATTGCATGAATGACATTTTTGCTGATTCTGCTATGTTCGCTTAGCGAAACAGGGCTCGCTTAGCGAATTCTGCAGAATTTTCTTTTTGGCTCATTCATAATATTTTCTTCCCACAAAAAGAACTAATTTAAGCAAGAAAATAAAGATGCAAAGGGTTGGGTTACCTCCCAACAAGTGCTTGTTTAACATCATTAGCTCGATGCCTATTTTCGCAAAAAATCAAGGTGACTTGTATAAATTCTTCAAAGTATCCTTGCCACTATGCTTTGGCCTTTCTTTGTCATCCTTCCTCTTCAGTTCCAGGCTTATTTCATCAGGAGCTTTAACTTTGGAATAATCTTCCTCTTTGTGATGTTTGGCTTGAAACAAGTTGAAGTTCACCTTCTCGTTTTTGCACCTTATCGTCATTGTTCCTTCATCGACATCGATCATCATTCGGGATGCTTTTATGAATGGACGACCTAAGATCAGAGGTATGTTGTCATCTTCATCCATATTCATCACAAGGAAATTAGTTGGGAATAGAAAACTCTTAAGCTTCATCATTACATCCTTCACTATGCCAATTGGTTGTACGATTGATTTGTCAGCAAGTTGTAATTTCATTGTTGTTGGCTGCAAATCAGGCTTACCAATATTTTTATGAATGGACAATGTAATAAGGTTGGTGCTTGATCCAAGATCCACCAAGGCTTTGTCAAAGTTGATGTTTTCAATGATAACTGGTAATGTCACGGTTTCAGGATCGACTTTGGTGCTTTCCTTTTTTTTTTCCCCTCATTTTCAACTTGTTTTTCTTTGCCATTCTCCCCAACTTTAATTTCATCTACATCCTTAATCTTTGTTGTAACAACATAGCAAGTTTCTTTTGGATTGATTTGAGTGGTGGCAGTGAAAGTTCCCGTTTGTTGCTCACTCAATTGTTTTGCAATTTGCCCAACTTGCGTTTCTAAATTTATAACTGAAGCATCTGTATTTTTCTGGTTGGCCATGGACAACTGCATAAATTTATTCAAGGTATCCTCTATCTTTGAAAGCTTATCTGGCTGAGTGTAACTTTGGTACTAATTCTGCCTGTTTTGGCCATAGTTTGCATTGTTGTTGTATGTATATCCTTGATTGTTTTGAAACAGAACCTGCCTTTGCTGTAGATTTCCCAAATAATTGACTTCTTCATTGATCGGGGGACAAAAACTAGTTGGATGGTATCCTCTACACAACTCAGACCATGATAGTTGTTCCAGTTTAGGCGTTTCGTGCATTTGTTTGAGTTGTTATGGAAGATTTGAGAGTTGCTTTGTCAATTCTTCCACAGTTTGCGTGAGAAGCTTATTTTGTGCCAAGATTGCATCATTTGTACCCAACTCAAGAATACCAGTTTTCTTTTGCGTTGTACCTCTGTTGTATTGAACTTGGTGATCAGTGAGAGCCATACGGTTGATGATAGCAACTGCTTCCTCCGCACTTTTGGGTAATAACGAACCACCGGTTGTTGCGTCAAGTAGGAGCTTTGTTTGGTGTTGCAATCCATTGTGAAAAACATGGATTTTTGTGAGATTATCGAAACCATGATTAGGACATTTGTGCGTTCCCAAGATCACAAAGAGTTTCCGTTTCACTTTGCATGAATGTGGCTATTGCTGGTTTTGCATCCAAGAACGATTGTGAGGAAAGAACCTGTTAAGAAAGTTTTCTTCCAAGACATTCCAATTTGTCATAGTTTCCGTGGGTTGGTCAAGATACCAATCCTTGACTTTTCCGATCAAGGAATACGGGAAGACTATCACGAACACTGCTTCTTCCTTAGCCTCTGGTGTACCTAACATACCGACAATCTCATAGAATTTGGTGAGGTGAATGTATGGATCTTCATGATTCAAACCTGCAAAAGGGTTAGCGTAAATAATCTGGAGCAGCCCTGTTTTCATTTCTGCTTGTCTTGCGTTTGGATTGTTGTTGAGACGAGCCAGTCGTCTTCGACTGCTTCCACATGGACTATTGACAACTTCGACCATTGCTTCGTTGATAGACTGGTTTGTTGAGGAAGTGTATGTAGAAGCTCCTTGGTGATTTTTCTTTTTGGATAGTTTTTCTGTTTCTTGGTTTGTTTCTTGTTCTTTCGAATTGTCTTTTCAATTTCGGGATCAAAAAGAAGTTGATCTTCAAAACACTTGCCTCGGAGCATAAACAAATTTTTCACCTATCCAAACACTTGAACAAACGGTTGCAAGAAAACAAATATATACAAAATATAACAAATTCACAAAACTTAGAAGTATAGAAATGATTGCAATGTTTTAATACCTTAAACGTCAACCCCCGACAACAGTGCCAATTTGATGTTGTGTATTACCAAATGAAGTATTTGTTTTATCGTATCCACATGGATTGGAGCAACATCAAAACCGTTCAATAATTTCTATATTTCTAAGCATAAGTTTCAAGATTATTTGGTTTATAAGTGATGAAAAGTAGAATACGTAAATAACGAAAGATAAATTCAGAGAAATAGACTTGTTGGGAATTGGTTTTCATTCATTGATTAGATATGCAAATCTCGGATCAGTTATACATAACTTATGAATGTTTCAAGATCATCACGTATCGCACACAAACAAAGCTTATGTCTAAACTTTGATGTGATTTCTTACCTTATGGTTTAATCAACGATTTCTTAGCCTATTAAACGATACGATGACATTAAGATTCAATACTTGTGAATATTAAACCTAACTCTATGTCTAGTAGCTAGAGTTTAATAGTTGTTATCTTGGATCGAGATTAGAACCATATTTGTCAATATCGATTTAATCCATTAAATAAACGATAAAGAAAAGATAACAACTATAATGATTCAAACATAACTTATATATAATGCCATGATCAAAGTAAATACATACTGATTTGGTGAACTACGACCAATCCCAACAAGAGAGGGATTTAGCTACTTATGGTAGGTTGAAGCATAAATGAAGAGTTAAGTAGAAACGACATCAACAACGATTTCCCGACTCTTGATGCGAATCCACCACCTCCTCCTTATAACCTCTATTAAACTATTACACTGATGTTAAAAAATGTATTACAAGTGGTAAAAATTGGAATGTCCAACTAAATTAAGTTCTGCTCTATTTATAGCAGTTCTGGCCGCCTGAGTTTGTTGAGCGAACTATACTTCGCTAAGCAAGTCCTTTCTTCTGTGCTAAGTTTTCAAATCAAGTTGTCAACTTGTTACCACCAAAGTTCGTTAAGCAAAATATGGCTCGCTTAGCGAAGTTTCTTTCTTCAGCGTGAAATCTTTAAAATATCTTTTTCTGACCGCCCTGTTTCGCTAAGCGAACATTAGGTCGCTAAGCGAACTCTTCTGCGTTGCTGCTCGCTACAAGCGAAACTGGAGGTTTTTCTTTCTGACTTGGTTTCGTGATGCAAACTATATCTCGCTAAGCGAATCGGGATTCCTTCTAAATTTTTAATCTTGTGTTTTGACTTCGTTGGAGGTTCGCTGCAACGTTCGCTTAGCGAAGTGCTTGTTTTCTGGTTTTTCTTTAATGGCCAAAACCTGCACAAAAGACACTCAAAGCCAAAGTAAACATGTACAAACCATATCTATTAAATAATCGGGGGGTTTATGTGAGAACTTTGTCATTTAAGTAAGATAAATGCCATGCTTTAATGTGATAATTTACTATGAATTAAGCATTCATCAGCAATGATGAGAGACTAGTATGCTATTTATAATGAATCTACCATACTAAACTAATGTGTTTTTTCCACAAATACCCATTACAGGCTAACTTAGGGCACAAACTAACTTAAATAATTGGACATGACAAACAGGCCCAATTCGATGCTAACAGCCCTAGCATCTTTGACAGCTACATATTTCGACTACAACATGTAGGTCTTCGACAACAACATGTGAACAAATTTCAATGACATGTTAAACTCTGTCAAACTGTTGAGACCAAAAATTTACCTTGGACCATACTAGATTTCGATTCCAATATCTCACAAATATCCACCTTGGAAAAAAATCTATAGCATCAAAGAACAAACTATCTTTTTCCATGAAGTTTTATCAACTGCATACAATGGAAAAACTTGCATATTAGCAATGTCTTGGTGATCATATCAACAATATTATTGAAACCTTCAACACTTGGACTTCTTCACGCTCGATTACTCCTCTTGCAAAATGCAACCTCACATCGATGTGCCTGGTTCGCTCATGATAGGCTAAATTCTTCGACAGGTGTATTTCACTTTGACTATCACATTTAATGGTGATAACTTGCCCTTGAAATTTCAGCTCCTTAGTAAAACCTTCAAACCACAATGCTTCTTTCATAGCTTCAGCTAAAGTAATATATTCTGCTTCAATGGTTGATAACTGAAAACTCTTTGAAGTGTTTCTTGCTCCTTATACACCTCAACATAATGGAATTGAAGAATGAAGAAACAATACTATATTGGATATGGAGAGATGCATTTTGAAGTAGAAAAATATGCCAAAATCTTTATGGGGTGAAGCTTTTTAGACTGCAGCTTATATTCTGAACAAGTGTCCTACCAAGAAATTGAATAGCAAGGTTCTTGAAGAAGTGTGGAGTGGAAAGTGATTTATCTAAAGGTGTTTGGCTCTAAGTTTTACAAGCATGTTCCTAATGCGAGAAGAAAGAAGCTTGATGACAAGAGTAAATCTATGATTCTGGTAGGATATCACAAGAATGGTGCATCTAGGCTATTTAATCAAATCAATGAGAAGATTGTGATGAGTCGAGACATTGAGATTAATGAAAAAATTTCCTAGGATTGGAACTCTAATGATGCAATTAACAAGCCATTGATGAATTAGGGTTTCAACGAAGAAACTGATGAAGTCGAAGTTGAAGAAATTGCAAATATTCTAGTCGAAGCTGTTGCTGACATTCTAGAAACAGTCGAAGAAGGCGTGTCTAGCACAAGCTAAAGACCTCAAATAACTAGATTTATTCGAGCAAGACTTTGTGATTATGAAGTGGTTGGTGATGATGATGTCACACCAAATAGAGAATTGGTCCATTTTTCTTTACTTGCAAGTGTTGAACCAATCAATTATAGTGAGGCTTTGAAGATTAAACAATGGAAGTCTACTATGGTCAAATATTTATAGGCAATCGAAAGAAAAAACACATGGGAGTTAGTAGAATTGAGAGCACATACAAAAGATATCGAAGAAAAATGGGTGTTCAAGTTGAAACACAATGTTGATGGGTCGTTAGCAAGACATAAAGAAAGATTATTAGCTCGAGGTTTTCTTCAAAGAGTGGGACTCGACTAATCTGAAGTATTTGCTCCAGTAGCAATGTTTGAGACTATTAGACTAGTGGTAGCATTGGCAGGCAAAAAAGGTTGATCGATATTTCATTTAGATGTGAACTCAGCATTTTCGAGTGGTCCTTTAGATGAAGAGGTCTATGTCACACAACCTCCAGGATTTTTGTTTCAGAAGGAAGCGAGTAAAGTATATAAGTTATACAAAATGCTCTATGGCTTTAAGAAGACACCTAGGGCATGTAACAAGAAGATCAACTCATACATAGTCGAATTGGGATTTGTAAAGACAATTCTAAGTATGGTGTCTATGTTTAGGTTGTAGTGCAAGATATAACAATCATCTTCTTATATGTCGATGGCTTACTGGTAATTGGAAATAACTTGGAGAACTTGTCGAAGTTCAAAGAGCCGATGAAGAGGGAATTTGAAATGTAGGATATGGAGAAATTATCTTATTTCAAAGAAATGGAATTTCAAATATCGAAGCAAGGTATGATTCTACATAAAAGGAAGTATGTCAAGAGATAATCAAGATATTCAAAATGGATGATTTGAATTATGCACCCTCGCATGTCAAACCAAATGTGAAGTTGAAGAAGAATGGAGAGGAAGACAAAGTTGATGTAACTTTCTTCAAGCAAATTATGGGATCTCTGAGGTATGTATTCAACAATCGACCTGATATAGGTTTCACAGTTGGATTAGTGAGTAGATACATGAGTGAACCAAGAACGTCACATATGAAAGTTGCAAGAAGAATTATGAGATACTTAAAAGGATCAATAGACTATGGAAGTCTATTTCGACAAGACTCTGAAGGAAAATAAGAAAAACTTAATTGATTTTTAGATGTTGATTGGTGTGAAGATAAGGAAGATCGAAGAAGCACACTAGATATTTATTTCAAGTCTTTGGTGCCCCAATCTCAGTGTGCTCGAAAAAATAACCTATGGTGGCATTATCATTGTGTGAAGCTGAATATATAGCAGAATCCTATGTTGAATGTGATAAGTGAAAAAGTCTATATTTTGAGTAGTAGTTTGGTTGCACTTGTCGATATTTGTTGCTAATATTGTTTGAGTAAACCTCAAATTGTGTGTGTATTTGTACATATTGAGTATAATCATGTTTTTGTGTAAATATTATATTGTTTGATATTTTTCTATTCATTTTGTAGGTAGTGATGCGTATTTGGAGCATGAGCAATAAAGTCTCGAAGACACGACTTCAAACGCGCGATTTTGAGCAATAAAAGAGAATGCATACAACAAAGAATAAGTTTTTCAAATTATCATAAAGCTTTATATTTATTCATGGTTAGATAGGGAATTGAATAAGCTTTCCAACTCTTTGAACCATGCGCAAATCAGAGTTACGATTCTCAAGTTATGGCGAAAACAAGTGTTGATTTTTTCAGAACTACACAGAGCGTGCTAAGCGCCCACAAACCAGGCTAAGCGCGCCCTGAGGGTTTTTAAAGTGTATAAATAGGGTTTCAAATCGATTTTTTAGGTATGTTTTGGGTATTTTTGAACCCCAATCCATCATAGATCATTTTTTGGTAGAGAAAGCTTGAAAACATCAAATGGAGCTTGCATTTTGTCGAATCGGAGGTGGATTCTCACCAATCGTCTTGACAACTCTAGAAGTGTTGATTTATCTCGTTTTCCTCTTTTTGTAAACTCAATTTTTTTGGGTTATGTTTGTATATTTACGTTGAACATATGTATATTTGTTGATCATGGTGTTGTATAAAGCTTGTTTTACAAATCAGTCTTGATGTCTTCTTTGATCTTTTTGCTTTATATTTTGATTTGAGTTTTTATAGAAATATACCTCACAAATCTTGATTAGTGATGAATATCTATTAGTTTCTATATTCTAGAAATATATTTAGAGGTAATGTTCACTTTAGGTGCTAAAGCTTAATGCCCCCGTGTTGTTGTAGCGCGCAAGACATTGTCGATAGAGTAATACAATTGGTCTCGTGACTTGGAGTTAGACATAACCTTCATTGTGGGTACATCTCGTGGTGTCCGTGATGATTTTGACGAGTAGAGTAGGTTGAGTGCAACTGGCCGACATGTTTAAGTTTGTGACGAGTAGTGTACATTCGTACCAGATAAGTTACTTATCTTTTATAGTTTTTGTTTACATTTATTTTCTATTGATACTTTTCCATACAACCCATGCAATCCCCAAACTTACTAACAAACGATTTTTCAAATAGAGACTCGATAACCAATCTCTATGGACACAATACGATATAACTTATATCACCCAGTAAAAATAATACTTTACTTTTTGCTTGCCGCTTTACTGCTCAAATAAAATGAAGTTGTTGTCGGGGATTGGTTTTATTGTTTCCCATCGTGTTAATTCTTTAGTTTTTGAGTTTTGTAATTAATGTATATGTTGTATAAATTTTTTACATGAACTTGTATATGTATATATGTGCATTTACTTGTACATGTTGTGTGTTTACTTTCCATACTTGTGCATATTTATGTTTTTATTTGTTTTCACATATTGTTATGAATTGTCTCATTTTCGTAACGTTTGTTGTGTGGTTGTTATAATACTTTCTTTAGGTTTGCACGGTATAAAAATAGCATGGCATGACAAGAGGAGGTTACTAGCTTGAACAATAAAGGCGTCGAGTTTATGACATAAAACAAGTATGTTTGATTTGTGTTTGTTTATGTGTGTGGTGACTTGTGTTTTAACAAGTTGAAACAAGGAAATATTCTGAATTTCAAATATTCAATTTTCAACTTGTTAATTCATTTGCATCCGGTTTTCATATCGTTATATGTATTTGTTTTGTTGTGTAAAATTATGACTTCCGCAAGCTTGTCGTGTTTAGCTTAAAGAGTTTTGTTGGTTGTAAATATTGTAAATTTTGTACATTTTGTTTACCTAATTCTTTTGTTGTTGTTTGGATTCAAATTTTGGTCTGGTAACTTGAAGACTTTTGAGGTGATTTTCCAAGTTTGATTGATTCAACTTGCGGATGTATGGTAATGATAGGTTTTGAAATTGGTACACGTCAGATACTCGTTTATCGCTTTCTATAGCATAACATGTTTATGAAACTTTTCATTTGTATAATTACCATGTCATTCATTCTTTTTGCATTACTTGCTCATGATTTGAATCACTTTACTTCCATTTTTACCCCAAATGTGAGGAAGCTTTTTCATTATTCATATATGCTGGAGGTCACAATTCTTGTTTTACCTAGATTTTATTATGCTTAATCTTTTGTTTGTGTTGATTATATGAACGCATGAAAGTGATTAAGGCATTTTTATTTGATTTTGAGCACAACTACCTTGGTCAAATATTCAATTCACCTTGTGAATGTGTGAGCCTTTGTAAACCCCTTTGAGATTTTCTCAACATCCATATTTATTTGAACTTGATACTTGTCTATGAGTGTTCAGGTCAATTTTTTGTATGGATGTTGATTCCTTTGTTTCTTGTACCCTCAACTTTGTATTGTTGTATGAATTTTTGCATTGCCTTAGAAAATAGGGAGTATTCACATAATGATGTTGGTTGAATTCAAGTTGTGAGAGAAATGTTTTCTCATTTATATTGTGGTTGATATGAGGTTAAGAAAAAGAAAAGAAATAAAAAAAATGTGTGAAAAAGAAAAGAAAGAAAAAGAAAGAAAAAAAAAGAGAAAAAATTTTAAAAAGAAAAACAAAAAGAGTATGAATAATGTTGTGTTAATAAGTGATGTGTGTTGGTGTGAAACTTGGGATGAAAAAGAAGTTTGATTAAAATTCTATTGTTTGAAACTTTGTGCAAGTAATTTCTCCCTTAGGTTTAGGCAAGTTTTTGTTTTGATTAGCTTTAGGACTTATCATTTGTTTGTTAACCAAGCACCATTACAACCTTGAAAAGCACTTGTGATTCTTGTCTTTGTATTTTAAATATGAGTTTTTGGATGAATGCATAATTTAGTCTATTGTTTTCTAGATTGTGGATGAGTGCCAAAAGTCCCTCACCTTTGTGTGTTTTTCATCTATCGATGAATTTTTACTAGGTGTGATTCATGATTGATCTTGTTTTATTTTAGAATGTTTTGCATGATTTTTGTACTTAGGATTTGTTTCGTTTATATGTTGTTGTTATAGGATAGTGGTAAGTATGTATTTTGCGTGTGCGTTTTTGTTTGAATCATACATTTATTTTCCGTTAAAAAACTTGTTGACTCATGATTCTTTTGGTGATTGCTTTTGCTTCCTTAAGTTTATTTGACTTTGTTTGAGGACAAACAATGTTTCAAGTTGGGGAGAGTTTGATAAGTGATCCGCTGTCGCGCGCGGATCATAATGAGTGTTTTATAAAATTGTAGTTTAGCGACAATGGCTCGAGTCGTATCACAAGGATTCTTGTCTGAATTAACCAACTGAAATTGATTTGGGGGTTTGAGTTTCAATTGAAAATAACAAAAGTAAAATCTACTGCGTCTGGTTTCCCACTTATCATTGATCCAAATAATTCTCAATTCCTAAGCGGAATCTATTTTCTTTTCGATTATAATAACAATCATACAAGCGACAATTGATATTACACGATAGACATTCCTAATTTCCGAATTAAGCAAACAGATGAGATAAAAGCGATCGTGAATTAAGTAAACACCATAAACTGACGCGAATTAAGCAAATGTGATAAAAGTATAGGAACATGCAATCATCAAAATAAATCAATCTAACCTTGGATAATATTGAATTAAGCAAACAACATATCAAAGATCAGAATTGAAAAGAAATAGATTAATTGGAAAATATAAGAACCTCAAAGTGTCGGCGGAAACCGATCACAACAGATTAACCGTGAGAGAATTAGTTCTCCATTACAATTGTTTAAAAGAAAAAGTATTTCTCTCGTAAATAGAATGTTCAAGTTACTGTAGAGGATGCTAAGTAAGAGAGGAAAACAAAACAATTCGGTTTACAACCCAACTAGGTCAAATACATAACCCATGCCCAAAACAAATAACCCAAAATAAATTGTAAATCTAATGCTGCAACTTCAACAAATTTTTCAGGTCTGCTACAGTCTGAATAAGCTTCTGACTTCTAAATGAAAGTCATAGCTCTTTCTCTTAGCTTTCCAACGCGTATAAGAACGCGTCGATCTGATACTCATAGCTCTAGTTATGATTTTTTCCGTGAAAGCTGTCAAAGTTGAAAATTAAATGAAAATCAAATTAAACAAAAAATAAACTAAATTAAAAAAACATTATAAAACATAAAAATAAACAAATAAAAATATAGAAATGCTTAATTACAAGCATGGAAGAATGTACATCAAAATGTACTGGTCAAAGTCCCCCACACTTGAATTTTTGGACTCCGAGCAAAATAAAATCAAAAGAAACACAACAGTTTCATCAGTTACTCATTCCAGGCTACAAACTCTTCTTCGGTTAAGGTTGTATCAATAGGTACTAATCTTGCACACTAAGGATATCGTAGGAACACTAATCCATAATTGTGCAGACATAAGCCTCCTACATATATAAATCAATCTGCATCATGTTATTATACCTAAGCCTAACTTAGTCATCCTCTTCTCCTTCATTTTGGCGCAATCACATTAAGCCCGTTATCTCCACACACTCATAGTAAGGCAACTGGTAAGTGACTCTGATCCTTTTTGCATGGGGTTCTAGTACCTAAGTGGTATAACCCTTTGCTTACCCGATTGTAGTTGCGGGGGATCGGACTGTAATCCTCCGTACAAAGTTCAGCACCAGAAACCTCTGAACCAACTAACAATGGATCTTGAAATCATTTTTTTAAGGTTTTACAATCGTTGGGTTAAGTGACCGGTGAGAGTCACCAAACTTAGAAGGTGCATTCTTTTTTTTTCTTCAAATAAAACTTGGATCACTCACTTATTTTCATCGGCTTCCTTAAGTAGAGCATGTGTGAGATGGTGTCGACTGCAAAGATAAACTACTCAAGAGAAGAATGAAAATTCAAGGCTATGTCATAATAAGTACTCAAATTAACTTTCATATGCAAGAGACTTGCGGTGTTAAGACGATACTGGTCTTGTGAACTTTTCCTAAGTCTCGCACCTAACCTTAGATTAATCTATAGCCTAAAATTTTCAAGAAAATGCAAAGTGTTTCTAAATTTTTTTTTTTACTTAAAGAAAAGAAACAAATCAAAATAAAAAGAAAATAAACCAAAACAAAAACAAACAAAAAATGATTCCCCCCACACACACTTAAAACATGCATTGTCCTCAATGAAAGAAAAAAACATAAAATAAGAGATAGGAGAAATAGGAAAGAACACACTTGAACAGTCATGGCGGATATGTGATCACATAAGTAGACTTTACCAATGAGAGCTATTCTATAGCTTCATGTTCCAATATGGGGCTCTCATGAAATAACTTAATAAATTGTTCATTTGACTTTGCAATTTTGATCAATGTCTTCACTTTTTATTCGAGGATCAAAGAATTTTCTTCTAAAATTAAAAGTTTCGAGTGAGCACATGAAAGTGATCTCATCTTTCACAAAATCAAGGATCAAAAGGTTACGGGGCTGCCTCATTGCTTTTGATACATCTTCAAATGAGATCCTATGCATACACACGGACAAATTAATATCATAAATGTCATTATGTTCTTGCAATATCTGTAACAACTTTTATTCCTGTTCAGATTCAAGTTTAGATGAAACTATTACAAACAATTTTTCATTAAATTCTAAAAATAAAGGGAATGAATTTAGCTCTAAAGTAGATGGTTTCTCAATGGATGGCAAAATTTTGGCAGCAAGAGCTATATTTACATCTGCAACATCAACTTTGTTAGAAGAAATCTCAGAAGAAAAATCACCATGTAAAGCAACTTCAATTTCAGTACAAACTGAACATAAGTGAGTATTGGTACAAACATCACAAGTATAGGTGTCATCAAAATCAGACAAAGAAGGGAAATCAACAAAGAGTGAACCAGTTGTAGCAAGTTCTCTTAAGATTCTATTATGACCAGTCATGATATGATTATCAAATTTTAAATCAAATAAAATCATTATCACTAATAAGAATCAAATCAATTATCAAATAAAAATCAAAATTAAGTCAACACAAAATCAAATAAAATCAGAAAGCACTACATGTAGCAATTATGTAACTGCCAACAATGTCCCTGTTGAAAAAAAAATCAAATGGAAAAATAGAAAAACGATTAAAATAAAATCTAAAAATTATGAAAATATGACTAAAAATGAAATAAAATAAAATCACGAACCTATAAATTTTTTTGGATTTTTTTTTGAAAATATGAAAATAGAAATTAAATCAAATAAAATAGAAAAAAGAGGAATTTGCGAATTTTTCCGATACTCATAGCTCCAGTTACGAATTTTTCTGTGAAAGCTACTAAAGCTGTAAATTAAATACGAAAATCAAATTAAACCAAAAATAAACTAAATTAGAAAAACATTATAAAACATAAAAATAAACAAAGAAAAACATAGAAATTCTTAAGTACAAACATGGAAGAATGTGCATCAAAATGCACTGATCAATAAGTGCAAAAATGTCTATATTTTGAATAGTAGTTTGGTTGTACTTGTCGATACTTTTTGTTAATAATGTTTGAATAAACCTCAAATTGTGTGTGTATTTGTACATATTGAGTATAATCATATTTATTTTTGTAAATCTTATATTGTTTGATAGTTTTCTATTTGTTTTGTAGGTATTGATGCGTGTAACATCCCGATTTTATTAAATAGTAATTAATTATTTATTATTTTATTTTATTATTTTAATTAATTATTATGAGATATAGTAATTAATTATATTGTATGGTTTTGTGTTTATGTGACTATTTTGGGGTAATTGGGTCATTACATGTGATAATAGAAATAAGCTATTGGGCCTAACTATGATGAATAGAAGTACTAAGGATGTGTGTGCAAGTAAGCCCATTAGTTAAATTATACTAGTTAGTAAGGGAATTGGAATTAGAGTTTCATTTGTGAAAAACAAGAGAAGAGGAGAAAAGCTCAAGAGAATAGAAGAGAAGAGGAGAAAGAGGAAAAGAGGAAGAAACCCTAGAAGTGGAATCTTCAAGAGGTAAGGGGGAGAATCCTTGTTATTATGGGTATGTATAGTATGAAATAGGTAGTAACATGATTGGTTTTGTTGTTGATTTCAATTTATAGATCTAAGAATCTCATATGTTAGGTTTGTGTAAAAATCTATGAAATTGGTAGAAATTGATGTGTTGAATGGACTAGAATGAGTACTCTCATGTTATAATGATAGGTTCTTGATAAAATTGATTGGAATAATTAATATGGTGAAATATAGTGTTTAATTGAAGAAAACTTGTGTTGATTTTAAGAAAAAAGTGCAGAAAAACACCATTTTAGAAAGTTGTGTCGATGCAAGAATAAAGGTAGGTCGGCGCGTAACAACCTGCAAGGTGGAGAAGGGCTGTCAAGGCAGTTTGCATCGAGACATATAGAATTTGTGTCGACTCATATTTTGCGTCGACCAATAGTTGTGTTGTGTTGACTCAAACAACATTTTCTAACAATTTTTTAATGGCCATAACATTTTAACCGTAACTCCATTTTAGGCGTCGTTTGAATCGTTAGAAAGGTAATGAAATAACCTATTGGATAAGTTGGAATTGGATGATTAGATCATTATGTAATTTGTGTAAAATGACATGTGTATATGTATATGTATGTCATGAAATTGGTGAAATATTAATAACTTAAGTTAGTATCGTTGCTATATGTTAATTGTGATTGTGTGATGGTGGAGATATTATATGTTATTTTTTATGTGTGTGGTGATGGTGAATACTATGTGTATTATTTTGTTGTTGATGATACCATGATACATGTTTGTTTGTGCAAAGGTGGATAACTCAAGGTGTTGAATTATTGTGATATGCTTGAATAATTAAGGTTGGTGATAATCTTAATTGCATACGTTTTTCGTTAATTGCACATGCATTCATGGGGAGTTTGAACTCCGATTGGTTGTTTTGATCCTTGTTTAGAAATATAAACGGTGAACTATATGTTCATATTGGTGGGCTATGGTCTTGTCTGGATCGGAAGCGTGATTGTGGTTCTAGATACTGAATCGCGAGCGAGGTGAACTTGATGTTCACGATGGTACTACATGCATGAGTCGCATTGCATTTCATTGGAGTCACATTTATTGTTATGTGATGTTTTGCTTGGAATGCGTAAATATGTGTAATGATATGCTTAGATATAATTGTATTAATACTTGAAGTAGTGATGTTATGTTGTATAAACAATTATATGAAGTGTGATGGATTCTTGTATGTAGGTGTGTTATATACGTTGTTTATATTATATGTATTCATAATGACGTGAATTCTCACCCTTCTGTTGTATATGATGTTCTATGCGACATTGTGCAGGTTTCGAGGATAGTAGTGCTTCGCACGAGACTAGGTGAAGAGTTTAGCTCGGTTTATCTATTTTATTTAGGTAGAGAGTCATTGCTCTGGTCATGTAGCATGGGGTATATTTAAACTCATGTTTATTATGAGATATTGTTATATACTCTCATTTGATTTGAATTGTATGTTGATATAACATGTGGTATGACCATGATATTTAGTCATGGTTAGATAGGGCATTGAATAAGCAACGCTTCAAACCGTGCGCAAATCAGAGTTATTGTTCTCAAGTTATGACAAAAATAAGTGCTGATTTTTTCAGAACTACACAGAGCGCGCTAAGCACCCACAAATCGGGCTAAGCGCGTCCTGCGAGTTTTTAAAGTGTATAAATAGGGTCAAACAGATTTTTTTAGTTATGTTCTGGGTATTTTTGAACCCCAATCCATCATAAATCTTTTTTTGGTAGAGAAAGCTTGAAAATATCAAATTAAGCTTGCATTTTGTCGAATCGGATGTGGGTTATCACCAATCGTCTTGACAACTCTTGAAGTGTTGATTTATCTCTTTTTCCTCTTTTTATAAACTCTATTTTGTTGGGTTATGTTTGTATATTTACTTTGATCATATGTATATCTGTTGATCATGGTGTTGTATAAAGCTTGTTTTACAAATCAATCTTGATATCTTCTTTGATGTTTTTGCTTTATGTTTTGATTTGGGTTGTTATAGACATATACCTCACGAATCTTGATTAGAGATAGATGTCTATTAGTTTCTATATTCTAGAGATAGATTTAGAGCTAATATTCACTTTGGGTGCTAAAGCTTAATGCCTCCGTATTGTTTTAGCACGCAAGATATTGCCGATAGATTAATACGGTTGGTCTCGCGACTTGGCGTTAGACATAACCTTCATTATGGGTACATCTCATGGTGTCCATGATGATTTTGACGAGTAGAGTAGGTTGAACGCAATTGGTCGATAGGTTTAAGTTTGTGATGATTAGTGTACATTCGTAGCGGATATGTTACCCATCCTTTATAGCTTTTGTTTACATTTATTTTCTGTTGATACTTTTCCATACAACCCATTCAATCCCCAAACTAACTAACGAACGATTTGTCGAGTGGTGACTCAATAACCTATCTTTGTGGATACGATACGATATAACCTATATCACCAGGTAAAAATAATACTTTACTTTGCTTGCCGCTTTACCGCTCCAACAACATGTCAAACAATTTGGATTAGATAATTAGTTGAAGAAATGAAGGTAGAAGTGAAGAAACCTCTTGTGTTACAAATCGACAACAAGTCAGCCATAAATCTGGCGAAGAATCCAATTCTACATGGAAGAAGTAAGCTTATCAAATCTAGATTTCACTTCTTGAGAGAAAAGCTAAATGAAGATGAATTTGAAGTGAGGCATTTCTCAAGTGAAACACAGTTAGCCGGTATATTCACCAAAGGATTGAAAATCGACAAATTCTCGAATTTGAGAAAGAAATAAGGCATAATTCAGATTGACTATTTTTAGAGTTTGTTCGATAACTTGGATTATCGGGGTATGTTGAAATATTAGATATAATATTAGGTTTAATCCAAGTTGTGTAACCTAAACCTAAGCCCAATTAGGGTTTGTTAGCCTACTTAGTGTATAAGTGTGGTGTATATAAATAGTCATAGTTTGTATCATTATTTGAAACAATTCAATTTAAAATACAATCTTTATTTCCTTTATTCTCTTTTTCTCTCCTCACTAAAAGTGCCTCACACACCAACATTTAGTGTAATCTCACCTGCATATGAAAGACAGTAGTCTAGTGGAAACAAAATTCACTAATAATTAGTAGTAAATAGTACACGACAATCATATCTGAATTATCCTCAATTCAAAGTCATTTTCCTAATACTACCCATGAATTTTAACTCAGACTCCCTTGAATCTAAAACCCTCTCACTTCCACTTAAACACTCTTCTAAGTGTTTGTGAGTCTTCATCTATAAGAAAGTGATAAACTTTTGTGAAATAAAACCCCTACTTTGTCTCTCAAAGAATGACATCTTGAATCTGGAATAATATAACATATAATTCAAATAGTTAAATTTTTGGCTACCCTTATAAAGTTGGCGGCAATTTATCCCAAATGGCTTATGTCAATAAAATCTTGTCATATAAAATAAAATTTCAAAATCACATATTAATCCAAAACCTTAAAGAATCAAAACAAATAAATAAAAAAATATAACTTGATCTTTGAGTAATAAAATGTTGGTATGTCAAATGTAAATAATGATTTTTACATTGAATGAAAAATGATGTTGAACACTCTATAAGTAAGAGAAGAAATAGACTCAATATTTTAAGATTTTGAGTTAATATGTTATTTTATAGTCTAGACCTCATCATCAATATGTGATTTGTTTTTAAAAGATCGTGCAAAATCTCAAATCAAACAAAATATTTCCTAAAATAAGCACCACTAATAAGGATAAGATATCTCAACAATTTACTTAACATCTTGTATAATATTTTCTCGATCAAATTAATCAACCATACGAAATAACAAGTATAATAACTAATGTAAAAGTAAAAGTTCTTAAAATATAAATTGTAGGGTTAAATACCTTGGACCAGCCCTGCCATATGAGCGTATTTTGATTTTATCCCCTAACGAAAAAAATTTACTCGTCAGACCTTGATAAATAAAGATTTCAGCTGAAAAAACTCTAGTGCATTTTTTTAGCAAAGATTCTATTATTTTGCCTATGTGGCAATCCACGTGGTTTTTTATTTTATTTTGAATTATTTTTTAAATTCAAGTGGCATTTTTATTAATTTTTATTTATTTAATTTTTTAAACATTATTATTTTTTACTTAATTTTTTATGTTTTTTAAATTGTTTTTTTAATTATTTTTATAAATTATTTTTTAAAATTAATTTTTTTTTTATGAATTATTATTTTAAATTATCAAAATTATTTTTAAATCCACGTGGATTGCCACACAGACAAACTAATAGAATCTTTGCTAAAAAAATACATCAGGATTTTTTCAGTTGAAATCTTTATTTATTAAGGTTTGGCGATAAATTTTTTTTAAGAGAATAAAACCAAAACATGCTCGTATGGTAGGGTCAAAGTTACTTAACAGTAACTCTAAATTGTATCATCAATAACCTTAACTCAATAATGTCTCATCAATAATATAGTAATAAGTTCTGAGTTTCAAAACTTGATGAGCTGAGTATGTAGTTTAATGAATGTTTTTATCATAAAACTCTATTTCCCCAAGACCATAAACAAACATAAGTCATAGTCTAAAAGTCATTCCTCTCAACTTCAAGCTTCCAACTCACATCTCTGCTCATATTAAATTAAACTAATGCTTAAAACTCTCCTAGCAAATTTTCCTATCACTCATAATATTAATATGTCAACAATGTTTTAATATTCCAACAACATCAAATCTTGTTTTAATATGTAGTTTTAGTAAGTTATCTAATAACTATACCTTTTATCATCATCTCTTTGTTTGCATTCTAAGTTGTTTGTTATTTTTCTTTTAGTATGATCTGTTTGGCATCCAATGACAGGGGATTCCTCGCCCACATATTTTATGTCCAAGAATATATGTTCTCTTCCTTTCGAATGAGAACTTGTTTGATTAAACAAAACATTACAACGACAAGAAATTGATGGCTTCCTTTGGCCATAGAAGAATTTGTTTATAAAGATACAACTATTAAATGACAACATCAATATTTATACCATACCGTTTGTTTTGTTTTGATTTTATAATGATTTTTATAGTGTAACATAGAGCTTGTTTGTTTTACTTTAAAAAAAAAGACTTTTCTTTTATTTTTAAAAAGGGATTTTGTAAAATTCTTTTCAAAAATATTACATGTTTTTTATATTTATTTTGTTTAAAATAAAATATTAATTTAGACATTCTATAAAATAAATATACATTATAGAAGATCAAACCATAATCAAAATTATAATTTAAATAAAATTATATTTTAAAAATGATTTTTATAAAAAAATTATTTGTAATCACTTAAAAATTAAGTGATTTATTAAAATTAAAAAAGTTTTAATAAAATAACAAGATATTTAAATAATATTTTAAAAATATAAATTTTTTTTTATAAATTTGTTTTACACAATTATATTACATTACAAAAATTATTTTTTAAAAAAACTAAAACAAACGGATCATAATATTTTCTTTAAAAAAAATTACAAAGAAATTTTTTAATAAAATAATTTTTATGAAACTACTTCAAATAGTTTTTCATAAAAATAATTTTTGAAATATAACATTTTTCAAAAAATACGATTTTGACTATGTTTTTAAAGTTAAATCAAACATGCACTATATCTCACGAATAATATTAAGAATTTAATTGAAATGTATTGACAATATAAATATATTTTACACCATTAATTAATTACAACTGTTGATTTATTTAAAATGTCTGATTTTAATTTTATTTAATGTAATATACGATATATATATATATATATATATATATATATATATATATATATATATATATATATATATATATATATATATATATATATATATATATATATATATATATATATATATATCAAAACTAATTGTGCCAATAAAACACAAAATAAGGTTCTGAACAAGTAACTTCTCAGCTATACTGAGCAAGGTTATGACAACACATCTTATAGAAATACTTCTAACTATCAGCCTATGACTAGTATTTCTAACTAACGGTCTCAAATGCTTCTGACTTGAACAACAACTTATGAATATGAATTACATCTAATGTCATCCCTTAATTCATTTTTACCTAATTAAACTCCACTGCACCAATTCCAACCCTCAAGTGGATAAATAAAGTGTTCAAGCTTTATAGCTTTAGTCAGAAGATCTGCAAGTTGCTTTTGAGTACTACAGTGTACAACATATAACACTTCATTCTAAACCTGATTTCTTAGAAAATGGAACATTGTGCCAACGTGCTTGCTTCTTCATGCAACATTGAGTTCTTGGAAAGACTTATAGTTGATATATTATCTATCATCAGCTTCATAGGCTTGTTCACCTTGATCTTCAGATTCTGCAACAAATTCATCAGTTAAACAACTTAACATGGAGACAAAGCACCTGCAATGTACTTAACTTCACAAGTTGACAAGGCAACAGCTAGTTGCTTCTTGGAGCATCAAGGAATAAGATCTCATATATACTTGAAAAAAATATCCATAAGTACTTCTTATGCCAACTCTGACTCCACACTAATCAGAGTCTGAATAACATATCAGCTCTGAGTCTGATTTAACACTAGAAGAGAACACCACTCCATACCTCATAGTCTTTTTAATGTACCTTAGTATCCTGATAGCAGATTTGTAATGTGACCACTTTGGTTTGTTAATAACTTACTCATAATTCCAAGTGAATATCAAATGCCAGGTCTAGTGTTACACATATATCTCAATGAGCCAATCAACTGTTTAAAAATATCACCGGCAACATCAGAATCCACCTTATGTTTCGACCTCAACATGTGTGATTTCAATCTTGCAATTTGTTAACTCAAATCTCTTTAGAAGTTCAAGTTCATACTTTAGCTGATGCCCTTCTCAGAGTACATAATCTCCATTCCTAGAAAATATATCATATTTCTCGGACCAGTCATCTCAACTCATTCATCAACACCCTCTAATAGAAGCACGATGAACATAAACGTCATATTTCATCTCATACTTTCTGAATTCTTGCACAACTTGAAAAATGAATTAATTTTTCAGATTTAAAGCTCTATAATGTTGTTTCACTCCATACAATGCTTTATGTAACCTGTACATCATCCCTTCCTTGTTCTTCTTCACAAATCCAAGAAGTTGTGACACATGCACCTCTTCTTATAATGGATAGTTCAAAAGAAGCATATTTCACATCGAGATGCATTAGAGGTTAATTTCTATTAGGAGTTATAGCAATCACCAATCTAATTATTTCATGTCTGGCTACATGCGAAAACACCTCAAAGTAATCTAGTCCATATTTATGTAAAAATCCTCTAGCTACTAACCTTTCTTTGTGCTTGCCAATTGATCCACTTGGCATTAAATTTATCTTGAAATCTGACGTTGATTGTTTTTTTCTCTTTTGGAAGCTCAGTCAAATTCAAGTCTTATTTCTTTCTATAGTCTCAAGTTCTTCTTTCATGGCCTTCAACCACACTTTCTTCTTGAGAGCTTCTTCAATACTAGCTGGTTCAAAGTCTACTAACATGGAACACTAAATGACTTCTACTTCAGAGTCTATTTCAATACCTTCAGCATGTCAAACTTTTTGAATCTTCTTGGCATTTATCTGATTCTCCATGGCATATGAACTTGTTCAAAATCTTCTTCAGATGCTAGAACACTATCAAATGTTTAACCACCTTCAAAAGTTGGACCACCTTCAGAAATTCTATCTTCATAAGTTCCACCTTAAAAAACTTGATCCACTACAAAGGCTTGACCACCATTATCTAATCAACATCATAATATGGATCAGAATCATATTCACCATCATCTTTAGAGTCATCTTTAGACTCTGACTCGTCTTAAGAGGCTCATTCGACTTCAAATTAATGTTTAGACTCTAGCTCAACTTCAGAATCAGAATCCCATTCAGATTCAGAAATATCTTCATAAGCCATCTCAGGTGTCAACATTTTACTAGATTTGGATTGATACTTGCTCCAGTCCCACACATCTGACTCTTTCACATGACTGAAGGAAAATTGCGACATAAAATTTGCAGCGGAAAACAATTTTCCTTTGTGATCCTTACGAATGATCATGGTCGGTGATAAAATATTTTACCTCTTGTGGCGATTTGGATTTCTGATGCTGTGATCACGAACGTTGATAAAGAACAAAGTCTCTACTCAGTCCACATGAACAGGTCGTTTCCGATCATAGTGCTAGCTGCTCACGAACTAAAGCTTTGAGTGAGAGAGTGAGCGAAATCACGGCAGAGATTCAGGACCGAATTTGCATCAAGTGAAAAGCTTCATCACGAGGGTTCTATTTATAAGACCACAAGTGTGGGCTGCAAGATAAAAGCCTAATAAAGGCTGTAAACTAAAAGCCCAATAAAGCACACGAATACCATACATTATGATGTATCGTATGTCACTTAAGCATGTGGTACCTTACCACATTCCGTATTCCACTTAAGTACACCGTACCCTACGATGTTCCTTATTTTCACTATCTCTCATTAATTTGTCCTTATGTGTGTGACCCTGTAGGTTTCTGCGACGTTGGCAATTATATTAAATCACATTTAACATAATAAACAGTGAGCGGTATCTAGCAACACATCACTGCTACCCAAGTCACAAAAGTGTCATGTGATCTGACAAAACCTTTCTGTGATAATACTTGTGTGTATAATTACCCCTTTTCCCTTATGTCTATATTGAACACAAGGCATGGACCGTGTCATCCTTGTCCAGTTCAATATTGGGCCCTCAAACATTTATCCTGTTATGCGGGATGGGCAAATTCCATCTAGGTCACTCATGTCCCTCAGTATGCTTTGTGAAGTACCCATCAACTGTCTTTATGATCATCCAGTTACGGATAACGTTTGATTAGCAATAAAGCACTTGACTCTACATCTAGGGTCCATAGTGGTTTCAAGTCGAAGGGTGGTATGCACCACTTATCACCATGAGAATAACTTATGACACTTTGCATAACATTCTATGTAGTATTCTCATAGCGGGTCAATCCAGTATAAATATTACTCCTAATATTTATACCTATGTCAAGACTTGATAACTCCTTATCCATGATCCATGAGATGTGATTATCAGTCTATCTTCATAATAATCTCAATGCTTTAATGTTATCCCACTTCACAATAAAGCTCGATTATGGATACTTTAAGAATAGTGTCCTTGTGTTTAATGGATCTCATGATTAAGTCACACTTAACATTGCATTAAACAGACTACCTATTCTAGGGACTTTATTATTTTTCAAAAAGCAAACATAATAAAGAAAAGCCTTTTATTATTAATAAATAATTCGATACAAGTACCAAAAGGTATTGGCCTCTAGGGCTTACACCAACAATGACGTCTTTACTGACTTCAACCTTATCAGTGACTGGAAAATAAAGATTATATGCACTTGTACTATGGTACTCAATCAGCAACGTTATATTTCTTCTATCATCCAACTTTTTTCTAGTAGTTCCTCAAACATGTTTGTAACAAATGAACCAAATACTCTGAAATGACTCACACTTTTCTTATCTCCGGTCAAATTCTCAAAAGGAATAGTTTCTTATAGCTTCTTTGTTGGACATATGTTGAGCACGTATTCTGAAGTGGCAATATCTTTTCCCCACAAGGTGTGCACACAATTATTCTCTTTTAGCATGCTCCTTATCATATAAAGCAAAGTTCTATTTATTCTTTCAACAAGAACATCATGTTGAAGAGTGTATGGAGCAATAACCTCACGTTCAATTCCATTTTCCTCATAGAACTTCTTGAACTTTGTAAATTTGTACTCATCTCCACCATCAGATCTGAAAACTTTCAGCTTCTGACCATTTTGGTTTTCAGCCTTCACCTTGAACTTATGAAACTCAGTAAACACTTCATGCTTAAAATTGATGAGTGCTACCCTTGTCATCCTTGTGAACTCGTTCACAAAATACACAAAGTACTTGTTTCCTCCCAATGAAGTTACTTCAAATGGCCCACTTCTGATACAAATGGAAATTTGGGTTGCTTTCCTTTCATGCATATCTCACATGAATTTTCAAGTTTTCACAATCTTAGGAATTCCATGTACTAGATTTTTAGAACTCAGATGCCCTAAGCTTCTGAAGTTTAGATTCCACAATCTCTTGTGCCATAACTCACCTTCACCTTAAGCACCTTTTTCAATAAGGCATTTAAGTTCAGTTGTATCCACATTCACCTTCAATGTCATGTTGCTTCCCTACTCATATTACATAATTAGATTATGATCAAAATCATATAACTTCAAGAGAATGTTCTCCATAGTTACTCAGAAACCTTTCTCAATGAGTTGACCTACATTCATTAGATTGCTCTTTATGCCAGGAAAATACCAAACATCTTTAATCTAAATAGTTCTTTCATTCTTCACTCTGACTTTACCTCATACCTTCAGCATTAAGGTACTTATCATCAACACATCTGATTTTTTCCTTTTTCTAGAGTTAAAATTGATCAGCCATTGTTTGCTTTCAGTTAGGTGATTTGAGAAGTCAATGTTCATATACCTCCTATCTACCAAATATCCACAATGAAATTTAGAAGCCATCAATAACACATGTTCATAATCCAAATATCCTTTGAATATTTTTGCTTCATTTGAATTCCTTTCCTTATTTGACCAACAATCCTTAGCAAAGTGCCAAAGCCTATTACAATGGTAACACTGAACCTTTATCTTGTCAAGCTTCTCATTTCTCTTATGATGTTTATTCTCATCAAAGTTGGAGGATTCTGACTCTAAGAACTACCATGTCTCTTCTAGGCTTCTGACCAAGATTACTTCTGATTCTTCTTACCAAAAGATGCCTTTAGAGCCTGCTTTCCCTCTCTTTCAAAGGTTTTTTCAGTCAAATGCAACTCTTGTGCCTCTAGACTACTTTGTTGCTCTTCAATTCTCAAGGTGTCGAGGTTCTTATAATGTTCAATTTCTACAACAATGTAATCAAACTGAGGAGTAAGATATCTAAGTACCTTTTCAACCATAACTTTCTCAAACTTAGTTTCTCCAATAGCCTTCATCTCATTTGTGATCAAAATTACTCTGGATATGTAATCAGTTATTCATGTTGATTTTCTCATACTACTTACGTAGAGACTAAAGCTTCACCTTCTTCATTGATGTATCACTGTCGTAGCATTGTACCCGTGTGTCCCACAAAGCCTTTGTTGTCGTCAAATCAATAATTTTCTCAAATGTGTTTGCATCCCCATACAGATATATGTAGAGCAATACCTTTTGACCTTTCTTCCTCGTTTCTCTTTGCGCGCGTTTCTCTGTTTCGCCATCACATCTGCCTCCACCAGAACATAATTGTTGTAGACGAGATCAAGAATGTCTTGAGCACCGGACAACACACATCTGAGTCATCCACCGATTCCAATTCTTTCCATCAAACACTGGAAGCTTTATATTCAAGTTATTTATGTCGTTCATCTTCGTTCTCATGCACTTAAGAATAACTCAGATATCAGATCTATCCAAACACTTGTGTTTTCCGATCCCACAAAATAAAAAATACTCTATTATGATTTTGATCGTGAATTCAAGAAACGAAATCAATCCCACACAGCTCACATACACTTGTGTTTTCTTGTGAATTGATTAAGAGCTCTAGATATCAATTATTGAAGCACAAGGTTGAAGATGAAAATGAAGATGGAAGAAGGGAGAGAAGAGATAAAAATGCAACAATTTCTCAAATAGTGAAAATTCAATTATGATTTCACTGTAACAAACTTGTTTAAATACACAAAATATCAAATGTCACGTAAACAACACTAACTATGTTAATAAAACTCAGGATAAGGTTCTGAACACGCAACTTTGCAACTAAGTTTAGTAAGGTTCTCAGAACACAACTTATATAAATACTTCTAACTAACAACCTTTAACTACTGCTTATGACTAACAGTCTCAGAAACTTTTGACTCTAACAACAAATTCTAAATATGAATTTCTTCCAACAATAATCAAATTATTTAATATGATATTTTATGTAAAAGATAAAATAAAATAAATTAATGTTAATTTTAATCTTCTATTATTTTAATTTGTAATTATTTTAGCATTTTTATTAATATTAAATGCATACTATAATATAAAATATATTATATTTATAAAAAATAATATTTTAAATATTTAAATATCAACAGTATTTTAAAAAATACTATTTCTTAAGATTTTCAACACAAACATGAAGTTCATGTACTTCAAAATGCTTTTTTTTATTTATTTTATTATAATGTTTAGAGGAGTTGAGTTTATGAAATTTACTAAGATCAGTGAAAATCTCAAAAATTATAAAATATTTACAGAATTATTTATATGCCATCCCTCAACTAAATTGTAATTTTTTTAAGCAAGTATATTAATAAAAGAGAACTAAGGTTTCTCTAACCTGTTTACAAATCGAAGACGGGCTAAAAAAGACCCGACAAAAAAGGAGAAATTATCAACCAAATAGAGCTAAGAGAGGCATAGGAAAAGATCTTTGTTAAACTAGTAAAATCTTAAATTGGGATTAATAATATCTCATATCCCCAACCATTTTCAAACCAAAATTTTTACACTCCAAACCGTATTATCTGCATTTCAACCATCATTCTGAAAGCAAATATCATTTCTCAACAACCAAATGGACCAAGCCGTAGCTATCCATAAGACACCCCATTTTCCCTCCCTCACCTTCTTCCTTTTGCAAAACCAAAACCACTCCATAAAATTTGCAAGGCACTCGTCCGCTTCAAACAACGTTTTACCTACCCATAAAGCAATTTCCTTCCAAATAGTCCTCACTATACTACAATGGAAAAAAGAATGATCCCTACTTTCTACATGATTTCCACAAAAAACACAATTTAAAGAATCTGAAGGAAAATCAATACCTTTAATCTTCAAAAGGTCCTTTGTCGGAAGTCTATTAACCAAATTCCTCAAACCAAAAGCCTTGATCTTATAGGGAACCTCCAAATTCCAAATTTTTCTCAAAGCCTCCTCGTGTATATTATTTGGACCGAAAGGAATGCGGAGTCTTGCGAACCACTTATAACAAGACAAAATCGAATAAGTCTCATTAGCCTCTAACGACCAAAAGACCTTGTCACCTTCCGCTACACTCCAAACAACCCCTTCGAGAATCAAAAAGAGAGACGATAAACTTCTCCGATCTACCGTGGACAACAAAGAAACATCAATGCCCAAATCACCCCAAAGCCAAACTCTCTCCCTTCATCCTCTCATTCCGGCCACCACCACCTTTTTCAAATTAGAAGCCAAATATAAATTCGGAAAAGACTTTTTTTATACTTAAACCCTTCAGCCATATAGCCTCCCAAAAAGATGTGATAAAACCATTACCTATTGAAAATTTGCAATTCTCCCTAAAAAGATCTACACCTTAAGAAGAACCAATATTAACTAAATCCCTCCACCATATAGAAGAAGAGGAAAAAGAGGAATCAATTAGTCTACTAATCCCACCGAAAACTTTCAAAGATACATGCCCATACCGAGATTTTAGCAAACCAAAACAAAGACAATTTTCCCCTTGTAAAATTCTCCACTTCCATTTATATATTAAGAAGAGCCAAATTAAAATTCATGATGAACTTTAATCCTAAACCCCCTTTGTCTATCGGAAGACAAATATTTTTCCAACTCACCTAATGAATCTTTCTTCTACCCTCTGCACCTCCCCACAAGAAATTGCCTTGGATACTTGAAAACTCATTAGCAACCTTAGCCGGCATTTTAAAGAAAGACATGTGATAAATAGTGAGAGAATTTAGAAGCGACCTCAATAGCGTAATCCTCCCACCAAGGTTGAGAAAACAATGCTTCCAATCCGCTAGCCGATTCTTCATTTTGTTCAAAAGCGGGACCCATGAAGAGTACTTTTTTGGGTTGGAATCGATTAGAATCCCGAGAAAAACGAACTTGCTAGATTCCACCTTACAAGAAAGAACATAAGAGGCTGCCTCCAAAAAATTAGTCGATACGTTAATACCTATTAATTTTCTCTTGTGATAATTAATACCAAGGCCCGATATAAGCTCAAAAGCTCTCAACACCGCCGAAAATTAATAGGTATTAACGTTCAATGAAGGATATCCACCGAGCACCTCTCGTTAACATCAAAACCACGTTAACTTCATAACTTTATGGAAAACTACTATTGCAATCCCCGTCTCTAAGCCAATTAACCTTCGATTTTTGGGCTAGCATATTCTCTTTAATCCTCAAGTTCGACCAAAATTTACTCGTCCCTTCCTTCCGATTATCCAAGATCTCGTGATGCAAACCAACATCTTCCACTTCCAAAAAATCATCACCCAAATTTATATCTCTCACGCTATCCTCTATTTCCAAATCTATCTTCCCAAAAACTGTTTTGTTCCACCATTTTAATCTATCTTTAAGAATTCTCAATTTCTCCTTCAACACGAAATCCCCTCTACCTTCAACCTTCATCTCTTTCCATTCTTTCTCGACAAAAGGGATGAACGATCTCAAGGAAAACCATTCATTGTTGAATTTGAACGGTTTAGGTCCCCAATTTATTTTATCCATCTCCAACCAAATCGGACAATGGTCTGAAATATCTCTAAATTTAATTTTTTTGACCAATCACATTCCATCTATTCACAATAATGTCTGACACATAAAAACGATCGATACGGCTCATAAATTTACCATCACCACTATACCACAAATATCTTTTACCCTTACACGTTACGTCCACCAACTTACTAGCCTAAATTGTAATCTTTAGAAAAATACTTAGTTAAAAATCAATGCTATTTTTAAAGACATGTTACAATGCATATTTAAAATTCGTCAAGATTAAAAGTGTTATTAAATAAAGCTGCATAAAATATCTGTCAAATTAAAAATTAATGTAATAAAATGATTTCTTTTTACGGTTAACCGTGCTTTATGACAAGTTATGAAAATGACCATATATATAATTTCCAAAAAAAAAAAAAGAAAAACAATTGTTTTTAAGCACAAAAGAGATTAGAAACACAGCACAACTAGCACAGGTGCTTTTCTTCAAATTCAAAGAGTGCCACCATAAAGAGAATCAAAGCATGGAGATAAGTCCTTACAATACTTCCAAGAAAACAACATACAAGAAGTTGATCAACCAAAATAACTATATTGTTCATGAAGCTTCACCCATTGACATGACGCATACATCATCAAGCAATCATCAAACATCTTCAGATAATTCCAGTGAAACATGTCATCATGATCAAGATGGTAAATGGTCTTCCAAACTTCTCAAAGAGTGTGCAATAGCAATATCTAATAGAGACTCATCCAAAATCCACCATCTTCTTTGGATGTTAAATGAGTTATCTTCACCTTATGGTGATATTGATCAAAAACTAGCTTCCTATTTTCTACAAGCTCTTTTTTCCAAGGCAACACAATCTGGTCACAAGTGTTACAAAACTCTCTCTTCAATTGCATCCAAAAACCACTCTTTTGATTCTGCAAGAAAATTGATACTCAAGTTTCAAGAGGTGAGTCCATGGACAACTTTTGGACATGTTGCATCAAATGGTGCTATTTTGGAAGCTTTAGAAGGAGAGAAAAGGCTTCATATAATTGATATTAGTAACACACTTTGCACTCAATGGCCTACCCTTTTAGAAGCTTTAGCTACAAGAAATGATGAAACACCTCATCTTAAGCTCACAATTGTTGTCACAAGCAAAAACTCTAGTGATGTTGTTATGAAGGAAGTCGGTCAAAGAATGGAGAAATTTGCTAGGTTAATGGGAGTACCTTTTGAGTTGAATGTTATTAGTGGTTTGAAACATCTAAGAGAATTAACAAAAGAGAGATTAGGGTTGAAGGAGGATGAAGCAATAGCTTTGAATTGTGTTGGAGCATTGAGAAGAGTTGAAGTTGGAGAAAGAGAAAGTTTGATTAAGTTTTTCAAATCACTTTGTCCTAGAGTTATTACATTTGTTGAGGAAGAAGGTGATTTTGTTAGTGACGATTTTGTCAATTGTTTTGAAGAGTGTCTCAAGTTCTATACACTTTATTTTGAGATGTTGGAGGAGAGTTTTCCACCAACAAGTAATGAAAAATTGATGTTGGAAAGAGAGTGTTCAAGAAGCATAGTTAGGGTTTTGGCTTGTGATCATGAATTTGATGATAATAATGATGAAGATGGTGGTGATGATTGTGATAAAAGAGAGAGAGGAAAACAATGGTTTGAAAGACTAAAGAAGGATTTTTCACCTTTTGGATTTAGTGATGATGTTGTGGATGATATCAAAGCTTTGCTAAAAAGGTATCAAAGTGGTTGGTCACTTGTTGTGCCTCAAGGAGATGATAATATTTCAGGAATTTACTTGACATGGAAGAATGAACAAGTAGTTTGGGCATCAACATGGAAACCCTAGATGTTTATGTATCTATATATATTATCACTTATGTTAGTATATATAGTTATATATGAATCTATGGCTAATGATGATATACAAAAAAGAATGAAGAGATTATTATAATAAATTAAGGATGTTTGGCTTGCTAGGATTGGATTTTTCTTTTAACTTCTCTCTTTTGATTTTGTATACTTTGTAATTTTTCTTCTGTCCAACTTTCTATAAAAGAGCATTATGGCATTGGAATTTGTGTTGCTAAAAGGTTTTCTTACACTTAATATGTATTGTTCTTGTTTGAAGGTGTTTGAACTTGTTCTCTTTTTATGAATTCCATTTGTTTCAGTGCATTGCTACGTACCTTGTCAGATTCCAGAATGATAATAATTAAAGATAAAACTTTCTTGCACATTACATAAAATGGAGTATTCATCTTGTTCTCTTTGCTTTGTAATATAGTACTAGTACATTATTTTGAGGCAACTTTGTACCAAATAATTAATGATATAAATAATCGAATGATTATGTGTAGTTGACATGATCATGACATTACTTTATGTATGTCACTATCTCTGCATAGTAAATTATCTTAATTTTCATAAAGAACAAAACGAAAAGATAAACAAATAAAATCTAAAATCTTAATTAAGATGAGATGTCAATTGTCTCAAATAATAGTTAGTTTGGTTGGTGAAATATTAAATAAATTCCATCCAAAAGGTAGCATTTGAATATTTCATAACCTTTCATGTAACAAACATTTGGAGGCACAATGCATACGCGACTTCAAAACTCGTATTGTATCCACACCACGGCCCGATTATTTGTTGCTAGATATTATTCGAGGATTTACGGCATACTATTTCGAAAAACAATGAGATCTTTAACTATCATTCTTAAGGATGATAAGCAAAAGTTAAGATAGATTACTTTTTTTCTTTTAAAAATTATCAACTTGAACGTTTGAGTGTTAATATTGTCTGTGATCTCCTCCCTGCCGTATTAGAAAATTGTTCCACCTTGCCAAAATTTCATTACTCCTTTGTTTCAACAAATATGTGTATGAAATTTGAGCACATGAATTGTTAGACACTGAGACAGATAGCATAAACCGTTTGTTTGCAATTACATGTGAATGTATCCGAGAAAGAGGCTGAAAAAGGGTGCAATAGTAGTGATTAGTGACGCTTTATATTCCCTTTTTCTTTTCTTTTTACTATTAAAAAGGCAACTTGGTGGAAAGAAAAGGGAAGAGACCTTAGTGGGAAACATGGAAACGTACACGATGTGCTATAATTTCAAAAAGTTATAATCAGCATCTACATCTATAATATTTTCCTTGGGCCATGATACAGTTTTTCGGATACTCATAGTCTAATACCACACAATTTCATGGAATTATTAATTTTGATTTTTGATATTTGAGATTGGATGGTTAAAGTCTCACAATTACTTTCATGTATTAAATAAAATAAGGTGAGGCATACACTTTATCCATAATTATTTATATCAATGAAATTTATTATATAAAATAAATTTTTAAAATCATATATTAATCTAAAAACTTAAGACATTAAATTATGTCTTTTCTTATTTAAAAAATATTCAACATTTTTATTTCGTTCATTATTAAAATTAATATTCATACTTGACATACCAATATTTATTATTCAAAAAATAAATCATATATTATTTCTTTGATTTAATTTTGATTATTTATAGTTTTTGATTAATATGTGATTTTGAAATTGTAATTTATGAGGAAATTTATTGATACACAGAGTATAAATTACCCCAACTTTATAAGGGATAGTCAAGAATTTATCATAAATAATATTTTTTTAACATAGAAGTGGTGAGATCTTAGTGAAAATATTTAGAGAGGTAATAGGAGGAATTATTAGGATTGAAAACTAAAAATTAGAAGAACTTTGGAGGTATCTAACGGAACCGAGAAACACTTCTAAAGATTTTGGATTTGTGAAATAGGAGATTCAGGCGTATTGAGATTGAGGTTATTTGGTTGCCATCTATTGTCGTCTTGTGCTCCACGGGAGAGCCCTTGCTCTACGCAAGTGGAAGTAAAAAAGTATGGTGAGTGAGAGTAGGTAGACTCGAGAACATGTACATTAAACGTTAGTCCTTTCTCTCAAATGTTTTATAATGTTATTCATTCATGTGGCTTCAACCCCTTAGAGTACGGAGTGACACCTTAGTTTAGACGATTCGAGTGCACTCGAGTGATATTGCGATCTCGAGGTTGATTTTCCTTCATTTCATCTCCTAAGTCTTCCTTCATTCTAGGTCATAGATTTTCCCCTTTCCTCTTCTTATATAAGGATATCCCCTTACTATGAACAATTCATTTACCTTCTTTCTCAAATGTTCTACTTCTGGTAAATTTCTCTGTGTTCTTCTTTTAATTCAAGAGATATTGTTTGATCTGTTCATTTACCTATTTTTTCTCGATTTCGCATTCCTTCGTCATTTCTAAGTGGTTTCTTCACCATCATATTTGCTTCTACCTTTACAATTTATTTGAAGTAATATTTATCTCTTTCTTCGTTCCATTATAGTTTGCCTTATTCTTTCTTCATCAATGGCAAACTTAGGAAACTCAAACATGAATTTTATGGAGTTATCCAGTGGAGATAAAATAAGTGATGCTTCCCCACGCACAAGAGTGATTGAATCGAAGGTACTGGTGTTGCTATAAGTCCTAGAGGCCAATATTTTTATTAAAACTTGGTAGCTGTATCAAATTATCTAATAATAATGTCACTACTAAAAAATTTGCTTTTAGTGAACGAAATTTTTTGGTCACTCTAACAATCGAATTAGCCACCGAAATTCGACATTTATGAATAAATTTTTAGATGTCACTAAATCGGTCACAAATTAAATTTAGCCACCGGTTTAGTGACTGAATTTAGTGACCAATTTAGTGATGGAATTTAGTGACTAATTTAGTGACCAAATATTTAATATAAAATTTATTTCATAAAAAAATTAGTGACTAAAATTTTGGTTTCAAATACCTTTTTTCTTTTTATTAAGTTATTATTTTTCTCTTTTCTTTTTATTAAGTTATTATTTTTCTCACAAAAATTTAGTGACCATACTTTTTTTGTAAAATTTAAATTTCATTTTATTTTTGAATTTTAAACAAAAGTATTATTTTATAACAAATAAGTACATACTTAAACAAAAATTATACAATTTTATCTTTTTATAGTTATAATAATAAATTTGTATAGTAAAATTTAATTTAAATATTTAATTTAAATTAAATAATGTTTAATAATTTTTTAAATATTATTTAAATGTTTTATAAAAATTCAGAGGTTAGTATATATATATATATATATATATATATATATATATATATATATATATATATATATATATATATATATATATATATATATATATATATATATATATATATATATATATATATATTTAAATATGAATTTAGACAAATAGAATGAGGTGTTGTAGTGGTGAAGTACTGCATTCATGACAACAATTTTATTACTATTTACTATAAATAATATGTTGCCAATATCTATATATATTTAACAAATATATCAATTGTCTTAGTGGAAAAGGTTTGTTTGACCTTGTCTAAGGTGGTGGGTTTAAAACTTGGTTCAAGCAAATAAATCATAAAATTTTATTTTATTTTATAAATGTAAGGATAAAAGTTTGTTCACTAAAATCAATTGCTATTTTGGTAAAAAATGTGGTCACTGAATTTCGGTCTCTAAATCCGTCGCAAAAGTTTTGCGACTAGCATTTTTTCGACTGAAATAAGATGGTCGCTAAATCAGTCACAATGTGCTATAGTGACCGATTTTGAAACTTTTTTGGTCACTAAAGACGATTTTTTTAGTAGTGCGCATTTATTTGTTATGTTTGTTTTGTAAAAATAATAAAGTCTCTAGAATGGATAAAATGTTATATGAAACATTAAGTGCAACTTAATCTTGAGATCCATGAAACATAAGGACAATATTGTTAAAGTATTCATAGTCAAGATTTATTGTGAAATGGGATAACATTAAAGCATTTAGACTATTATATGGATAGAATGGTGATCAGATATGATAAATCATGGATAAAAAGTTATTAAGTCTTCACATAGGTATACATACTAAGAGTAATATTTATACTAGATTTACACACCATGAGAATACTACATAGAATGTTATTTAAGTGTCATAAGTTATTCGAAAAGTTATATTAATGAAACCATTGCATACCGCATATATGGAGTCGAGTACATTATTGGTGATCAAACATTGACAATAATAGGAAGACCATAAATGGGGTTGAAGGATACTTCACAAATTATGTTGAGGGACATGAGTGACCCAAATGAAATTTTCCCACTCTATATAAAAAGTTTAATGTTCGAGGGTCCAATATTGTACTGGATAAAGGAAACAAAATGTTCTATGACTTATGTTTAATATATAAATGAGGTAAAATGGTAATTATACACATAAACACTATCACGTCAAGGTTTTGTCAGATCACATGATATTTTTGTAGCTTGGGTAGCAATGATGTGTTACTAGATATCGCTCATTGTTTATCATACTAAATGTATGATTTGATATAATTTCAAAAATCAAGAGCACCCACAAGGCCAGACACATAAAGACATATTAATGGAAGAAAATAAATAAGTGAATAATATTTGATTATGCGGTCTTGCAATGCACTAGCTTAATTAGAGAAACATTGTGTTAGACCCATGGTTTTAAGATTGGAATAAATTTTTCTAAAACATGGTTCTTATCTGATGTTAAGCAAGATGTCTATGCGTCTTTACCAACTGTCATGACGGGTTCTGCTTTCATGTGTATTAGAGAGATATGGAGTCAGATGTTTTGACATCTTGGCCTATTGTACAAACAGGTGTTGTTGTTATTTTTCTCGATTGATTTGATTTGATTTTGTGAGATCATATTTGATATATCTCACTGATTTTTGCAGGTTAAGAAGATTTTATTAGGAGCAGTGCAAATTTGGTTTAGTTTCATTAAAACAATCTTTGAGACTTTTTTGGAAACCTTGAACATTGGTTCCTATTTTTGTTAAAATCTTGCAACTAATTTAAATTAGAAGATTGGATTTGATTGAAGAGTCAAAACTCATTCTACAAGAGTCTATAAATAAGAACTTGTTAAGCCTAAAATAGAAAGAATTCAAAAAAGAATTCACATTGAAGAAATAGTTGGTGCATAAGGGTTTAGGGTTTTGAGAGTATTTTTCGACGTTTTATGTTTTTTGTGCATGTCACTCATGTATCTTTTGATACATTGAGATAGACTGATTATTCTCACTCATGAGCTTTTAAGTTAAGAGTTGAGTATTGTTCATTATTCTCACTCATGAACTATTAAGCAAAGAGTTGAGTATTGTTCTTTGTTAAAAGCTTTTAAGCAAAACTAAGTATTGTTTATTGGAAGTGTAATATTTTGTTTTGGCTCTTTTTTTAGTCATTGTTTTGTGACTGTAGTTATCATTGAGGTGATTGGAAGTGAGAGGAGTTTCTCATATCTAGGAGGTTCCTAGGTAGTAATTATGTGATAAGTTGTAAACTTGGAATGTTTAGGCTTTGAACTAATACTATTATATTGGATTTCTTCCCTGGCTTGATAGCCCCCAGAGTAGGTGACGTTGCACCGAATTGGGTTAACAATTGATTGTGTTGTTTGTTCTTCTGCAATTTACTTTCTACGTAATCTCCCATTTTAGCAAGTATTTTTTATCAGCTGATGATGTCATAATATTTGTCTTGACATTGTGTTGGTGCTAGGACATCAGTCTTTACATATGTATTGCAAGTTCTAGAATTTCAATTGGCATCACAGCAAGCACCATATTCTGCTTATTAGGTGAGCTCCGAGGAGAATATTTTCTAGTACTATGGATAAACAAGGAGGATACAACCACATACCACCTCTATTAGATGATTCAAATTATAATGGGTGGAAGGTTAGAATGGTGGCTTTTATGAAATCCTTAGATAACAAATTTTGGAATGCTATTTTGAAATATTATAATTATCTTGTTGTGAAGGACAAAGAAGGAAATGATTCATTGAAGCCAAAAGAAGATTGCTCCAAAGAAGAAGATGAATTAGCTCTTGAAAATTCCAAAGCTTTGAATGCTTTATTCAATGGAGTGGACAAGAATGTTTTTATGTTAATAAATTATTGTCTGTAGATAAAGATACTTGGGAAATTCTCAACACAACTCATGAAGTTACATCCAAAGTGAAGATGTCCAAACTTTAACTTCTCACTATCAAGTTTGAAAACCTAAAGATGAATGATGATGAAAGTATTCAAGACTTTCACATGAATGTTCTTGAAATAGAAAATTCATTCAATGCCTTAGCATAGAAGGTGTCAAAATAAAAGCTTGTAAGGAAGATTCTTAGGTATCTACCTAAAAGATTTGACATGAAGATGACAACCATTGAAGAAGCTCTAACATCAACAACATGAGGATTAATGAACATATTGGATCACTTCAAACTTTTGAATTGACTATTAGTGACAAATCTAATAAAAAGAACAAAAACATAGCTTTTGTATCCAATTCTGAAGGTAAAGAGAGTCAATTAAATTTGGTTACTGAGGAAGGATTGTCAAATACCATTGTATTACTTGGAAAACAATTCAATAGAATTTTGAAAATAATGGACGGAAGAGGAAGACCAAATGTCAGGAACATCGCATCAAACATCAGCAATAATGATGATTTTTTTAAGATACTAGAACTGAGAAGAAACACAATCAAAGAAAAGGTATTCAATGCTATGTGTAACATGGTGGGAGAACTGACTTGTTTGTTTTGCGTGTTATCACAAATTTTTCGGATAGCAAGAGTCGCCACCGACATTTCATTTATCCAATAAAGGAAAGGTGAAAAGAACAAGAGAGACCTATTATCGATTTTGAGTTCGGGAGGTAATTATGAAAAGGGAAGGTATTAGCACCATTTCCATCCGTAGTTATCTACGAACTCTTAATTGCTTAGCTCACTTTTGAAAATTTGATTTATGTGTTTGTGTGGTTTGAAAAGTAATTTTGAAAAGTATTTCTCTTTGACTTCGTAATGATTCTTGTATCAGTCCTCAAGAATGTATACGAAGTGTTCGGAAATATTTGTTTGGAAAAAATGTTTAACTTTGTAATGATTCTCGTTGGAATGTATACAAAGAGTTTGAAAAGTATTTTAAAAATAAGTCGGAGGTGTGAAAAGTGCTTTGTTTGATTGGTGCAAGCAATAGAGTCTTATTACGTACTCAGAAATGTCGTTTCTTGTTATTTTCCTTCTCATTTAGGACAGCGTTATCCATACCATTAGTTGGTAGGTAACTCTATCCGTTGGATGTGAAGGGACAATCGTAGGGTCATCGTAGGGTCATCGTATGGTCATAGAAGGCAATATATAAGGATACCTTTAGCAATTCGAATGGACGATCATCACTTATTCATAGGCAACAACCGAGGGACGAGATCATATATTCGTAGGCAACATCGAGGGTTATCGAGGGACTATGATGATGTTATTCGTAAGCGTCTTTGCTAATGGTACCCCTATGTTCGAGGGACATGACCATGTTTATCCAAAAGACAGCAAGAGAGGATACCCTAAGGGGGTGCAAGTGTGATAGAGTGTATTTGATTCAGATATTTTATCTTGAAGTTAAGGTGATCTAACGGTTGATTTTAGATCTTGTCATGCAATCCTAATAGCATACATCTAAGCAGTGTATATACAGTTTATAATAGTGTGGAAAGTAAAGGCAGAAAGATAAATTCCTACGCTATTACATGGCTTTGGGGAAGTTACATAATAGAGGTGCGAAAAGTAAAGGCGAAAAGTAAAGGCAGAAAGTAAATCTATGCTATTACAAAAAATAACCTTGCGACCTATACATTGATTTCTAGAATTTAAATGCGAAAAAGCAATAAATAAATAAATAAATAAATAAAAGAAAAATGTTTTTGATGTTAGTGAAAAGATTTTAGGTCAGTAATCCTAATTACTAGAAAAGAAATTATTTTTTGTGAATTTTTGGATTTATTTTAATGTGAAAAACCCTATTTCTAATTAATTAGAAATTAATTAAGAAAATAATTTTAAATGTGAAGAAAAATCAAATGTTTTTTGTGTTAAAAATTAAATAAATGTTTTTAAAACCTAAATCTAAAATTCAAACATTTTTTAGGATTTTAGAAAATAGTTTAAAAATTATTGGAAAAGAAATTAAATTGGTTAGAAAATAAGAGAAATAGAAAATGTTAAGGAAACAAGTGCTAAAAAATAAGGATGGTCCTGCCAAGGTTTGAACCCAGGACCTTGAGGTTGTTGGCTCAAAAGTGTACCACTAGGCCAGACGCTTATGGTGTTATTAACCTCCCTCCAAAAGAATATATGCATGAACTTGTAAAAATCAGAAAAATTGAGAAAAAGCGCAAAAGGCAGAGATCGAACCCATGCCTTGAGAGACAAAGAGGACTAGCGCGCACATGGTTAACCACTGGTGTGGTGATACATCCATGTATTTAGATACAAGGATTAATATATGTGTGAAATTTGATTCAGAAAATTAAACTTAAAACAAAACGCGCCAAGGTGGGTCCCCTGGTTTCAAATCATCCAATAATTCCCTGCCACGCCTGTCTTGATTTAGTCTTCGCCGGTCAACCACCTAGGGACGGTGGCTCCGGTTACCATATCCGACCACTCAAACACCTGAACCTGCAAACTTGAAGCAAAACAAAAGGGAACAACCCAGATCGACATAAAGTTGTGTCCTGAATCCGAATCTGGGGTTACTTTGGCCTGAATCGTCCTACAAATAGGAATACGAAAGCTTAGAAGCTTCGTGCCCTATCCATGGTGTTTCTTTATTCATGCGTGTAAACTTACAACCAATGCATCAAATCGGTTCAAAACAACCTAATGAACATGAATGAATGTATAAAATCAGTTTATATCGTGTAAATCAAAAGTTAGAAATCTCAAACTTTACCAAACTGGTGCAACGTTGTAGAGATGGATATGGCTTGCTTTGGAACGATGTAAAGGATTGGATCGGTTCCTGGAAGCCTCAGGAGGATGAATCAACCCTTGGAATTGAATGAAAACAGCTCGAGACCTGGTTTCAAGTTTGCCCTAAAAGTTTGAATTTTTGGACAATTTTTAGGGTTTGTAAGAGCATGTAATCCGTGTTTTTTTGCATCTGGTCTTGTTGTGTATATATGGAGGAGTGGAATTAGGTCAGAATTTTTGAAAAAATATTTGGCATTCATGAAGAAATATTTGATTGAAAATCAAATGTAATATTTCCAAACTTGGCCAATATTCATGCAATCATTCCTTATATGCTTCTTGCCAGCTTTCATGATGTTTCTTGGACCTCAAGACAAAAAAAAAATCAAGCCCAATATGCCTTTCCTTTTACTTTTGTATTTTATTTAATTAAAATTGAATTTTAATCATTTAATTGAAAAATAAATTTCCGGCACGTGAGTTGTTACACACTCCTTAGCGGATTTCGACTTTCATGACCAACACCCTGCTGTCTTAATCGACCAACACCCTTTATGGGGTATAGGTTAGCGCGCAGTTGGGCACCGTATCCCATCTTTCGGTTCATCCCGCATCGCCATATCTGCTTACCAAAAATGGCCCACTTGGAGCTCTCGATTCCATGGCATGGCTCAACAGAGCATCCACATCGTCCTACCTATTTAAAGTTTGAGAATAGGTCGAGGGAGTTGCGCCCGCGATGTCTCTAATCATTGGCTTTACCCGATAGAACTCTCCCTCGGGCTCCAGCTATCCTGAGGGAAACTTCGGAGGGAATCAACTACTAGACGGTTCGATTAGTCTTTCGCCCCTATACCCAAGTCAAAAGAACGATTTGCACGTCAGTATAGTAATTGAAGGAAGGGAGTGCAAGTGAATTTAGAGATCATGTTCCATGTTAGAAATAACTCCAACTCATAAAAACCATGGCCCACTTGAAGAAAATTTGAATTTGCTTGCTATTTCTCTTCATGCACTTCTTCAAAAATGCCAAACTTTCACAAGTTGTATCTTGCTCAATTTTTATCATTTTGAAGTGTTCTTGGACTTTTTATAAAGCTTAAGATATATTATAATAGTTCCTTTTTGTTTCATCTTCATTGGAGTTTCCATGTTCATGTACACTTCTTTGGGAAAAGATGACTTTTTGTTGAGTTTTAGAAGTACCTATAATGTCTTTATTCATAGCTCTCAAATGATGCATTTTTGGCCAAAGCTTGTGAAATACAAAGTTGTAGGTAATTGAATTCTCTTCAAAATGAGCTTTGACGGAAGAATTTCTGATAAAATATGTGAAAGTTATGCTTGGTCAAAGTTCTGTTGACTTTTTATCAAAAAATCCTAATTTAGAAACTTTGACTTTTGATCAAATCTTGAGTTTTCTTGATGAATCATGATCAACCCTTGATCAAATTATGAATGTGACTTCAAAATCTTGATGTTGACCAAAAACGATGAAGTTTGACTGTATGTTGACCATAGTTGACTTTTTATCCAATACAACTAATTTCCAACCATCTAAGCAATTGACTGAGCAAACTTGAGTTGTGAGGCTTGAAACTTGACATGGTGATACCTTGAGACATATGAGGAGGTATGATGACCACTTGAGGCAATGGAACTCATTTTTGACTTGAGAGAATCAAATCCTTAGTTGTGGGTTGATTGCTTTGGAGAGGGTTCATCTGGTCAACCCTTGTGGAATTCTTGAGTATGACGATATGGATTGACTTGAAAAAATAGGAGGCAAAATTTTGGGGTATAATAGTTTCCCCTGTTCAATCTTATTGTACCTGAAGGGTTATATTGGTATGCTTTCCTTTCGTGACCTGAAGGTAGAAGATGATTGAACACTCGAGTACACCTGAAAATTTGCACTCGCTGGTGTATGGAATGAGATCGTCAGTTAACAATGTACTGGAATGGGCTTATAGATGCCATTTGGAGAAGCTGATGTTAGGGAGAGAGTCGTACGTTAGACTTCATGCTCGTCTTTGAATGAGGTTACTGGTATGTATTGATTTTTAACCAGATATGCAACATTGTGTAGGTGGAGAGATGACTATGTGTAGTCGGAGATGGCCTTAAAGATGCCATCCAGAGTAGTTGATGATAAGAGAGAGTCAGAATAACCTTCGTCTTGGCTTTATCTGAAATGAGTATTCTTCGGGATGTAGATAGTTTTCCCATCTTGTTCCGGGTATTAATTTGTATCCTGTCGTTTATTGGTAAGCTCGTCTGGTCATTTAGGTGGTTTTCCCGTCTTATTTCAGGCATTAATCTTTGACCTTCTATCTTGAAATTTGTGAATAACTCTCACCTGTTTGAGAATCCATAATGAGAGAACGAGATTAGTTCTATGCAGATTATGATGCATGTAAGTATGTAATGATGCTCATGAATGATATATGCGCATGTTATGATTTTTTTATGAATTATGTATGAATGTAGATGTTGTGGTATTTAAAAACATATCCATCTTGAAGAAAATGGAAATATTCTGCTGGGGATCTTTGATTTCTTTTTGGGGATGTAGTTGTTGGAGACCCTGACTGGGGAATGTTGTGATCTTGTATAACCTATTACTGCTCAGAGACTGACATAATAAGTTGGTTGATAATTGGTTACTGCTCAGGGACCAATGTAACAAGGTTGACGTTCACTGCGCGGGGACTGACGTGACAATGTACATGATCATTGCTCGGGGACTAATGTGATGATTGGATATGATCACTGCTCGGAGACTAATGTGATAAGTTTATACAATCACTGCTCGAGGACTATTGTGATGACTTGATACGATCACTGCTCGGGGACTAACGTGATGAGTTGATACGATCACTGCTCGGGGACTAATGTGATGAGTTGATACGATCACTGCTCGAGGACTAATGTGATGAGTTTATACGATCACTGCTCGGGGACTAATGTGATGAGTTGATATCATCACTGCTCGGGGACTAGCGTGATGAGTTGATACGATCACTACTCGGGGACTAATGTGATGAGTTGATAGGATAACTGCTCGGGGACTAACGTGATGAGTTGATAGGATCACTGCTCGGGGACTAACGTGATGAGTTGATATGATCACTTCTCGGGGACTAACGTGATAAACAAAAGCGTTGGACATTGTTAAAAGGAGATGATCTGGCTCTGTGGGGATTGTAGAGATTATTTTGTGGTAATATTTTTGTGATAATGACTCTATGGGGATATTTCTATGAAACTGACTCTGCGGAGATGTGTTGGTGACTTGGGTTGTTATCCAATTCCTAGAGTCTGTAGTAATTGCTATTTTTGTTTGCTTTTCGTATATTTGGGAATAGATACTTAAAGGCAGATGCACATAATCATTCAAAGCAATAATTGGACTTATGCAAACAAAATAGATAAAAGTAAAAAGTTTGAAACTAGAAAAAGGGAATTGTATTAATTTTGAAAAATGGGCCTATAGACAGGTGTTCGCGTTACAAAGTGACGCGCTAGGGAATTGAATCTGAAGTCGGATTCTCTGGCTCGAAACGATTTACTCTTTTGATTTGTTTATAAAGATGCCGCGAGCATCAAGCTTTATTGTTTTCAACACAAGAAAAAATGATTATGAAAAAGGGGAAAGCTGTTAATACCCTCAATTGATATGATATGCATTACGACTAGCGTAAACTAGACGCAACGCATTGGGGAGATTCCGGGCAAGGGGGTTTGTTATATAAAGGGAATAGATGGAGCACCCTAAATATATATAGTTATCTATAGCTTTATATATGAATATGTTTGATATGTTTGTGTGTTTTAATTGCTATTTCTAAGATTGGGAAAGTTTCTCCTTTGGATTTTAAGAAACGGTAGATTATGTGGGATCCTAGGTTTTGTTATTATTATGCTCGCAAAGATCATTGGGATCCTCTGCATACATATCCCTTAATGGGAATCAGAGCATTTGTAGCTCGGATCTAAAGGGATCTATGGTTTTGTTTGGTTTGAGGGAGAAATAAATTTGCTCGGCAAGGATAAGACCCTGTGCCTACGTATTCTCAAAAGGATGTTGAGAAAGTTAGAGCAATCGTAGTTCCCACTTATGCTAGTGGAAGCAACAGGATGTTTATTAAGAGACAAAGACGAATGTCATCTTAATGAAAAAATGTATCTAATCTATTTCATCACATACATTTTTGAAAGGTTGATTGGTTGAAATCTTTCATCGTAAGTTATAGGTGTTTTGCTTGAGTGTACAAGCGTTACCACTTACGAGTTTAAGAAAGATGATTGAATCTTTTAATTGTAAGCATTGGGTGTTTTGCTTGTGTGTACAAGCGTTACCACTTACGATTAAGAGATGTTTTTGTTTGAAAAGAGTTTGAAAAGTTTTTGATTGTATGTGATGTGATAGATGAGATACTTCTTCCATAGAGATGATAGATGTCTAAACCTCTAGGAGAAATTGATTGGATTAAGGGGATGCTTTTAAGAAGCCCATGGGTCCTTGTATTGTAAGCCCAAGAGGAGGCATTCCGAGGGTCATCGAGGGTCCTTGTATGAAGCTCAAAAGGAAGCTATAGGGTATGGCTGGCTTTGGCTTTAAAAGGGGTTTCACTGGGAAACCATCCTTTTAGGATTTCAAGAGCAATTTCACCGGGAAATCATACTCTCAGGGTTCTATCCTAGCGCGGGTGATTCTTTGTATTGGAAGCCCAATATGAGGCTGTTAAGAGATTTCCTGGTCTCTTTCTTGTTTGATGCCCAAGAGAAGGCTAAACTCAACGAGGAGTTCTTTTGAACGAAGCCCAAGAGGAGGCTAACTCAGCAGGGGAGTGCTGTCTTATATGAAGCCTAAGCGGAGGCTAAACTCAGATGAATGAGTTTTCTTATATGAAGCCTAAGAGGAGGCTAACTCAGATGAATGAGTTATCTTGTACAAAGCCCAAGAGGAGGCTAACTCTGTGGGGAACCTAATGGTTAGACTAGTTGTTATGTTATAACTAGACAGTTATATGAATAAGTATATGAAGTTTATTCACAGGAGTTTATGAAGGAAATATAAAGAAATGTATGATGTTTATTTACAAGAGTTTATGAAGGAAATATAAACAAGTATGTGTAAGACGAACGTTTGAAACGAGCGTAACTTGATTATTTACAAGTTTGAAGGTGTACAAGGGAATAAATATGAACACGAACGAGTATTTATGTACGAGGAAATGAATATGTACATAGGAGGGTTGGGACTTACAGCATAAGGGAGGCCCATTGGTTTAAAAGCAGTTTCACCGGGAATAATGCTCCTTTTAATACCAATGGTATTCAGTGTATATACAAGTGAAATGAAAACAAACGGACAAAGTTTGTCTATACTTGAATATTTACAAAAGACGTTTGTATTATGTACAAGTAAAAATTGTTATGTACATAAAAGAATTTGATATGTATAAGGAAATATGCATGTACATAAAAAGAATTTGGGACTTACACCGTGAGGGAGGCCCGTGATCGGTTAAGAAATTCGAGGAAAAAAAACGAGTTCGGTTTTATCTTCAAATCGGGTCGATCATGGAAAAAGAGTGTGAGTTTGATGAAAAGTTTTGAAAAGATCTTGAAAGTGTTTTGGAAAGATCAAATATACTTACAAGAAGTTTGAAAAAGTTTCGGGCTTCGAAAGTTTGAAAGAAACGTCTTTGAAAGTGCTTTGAAAAGTACTCAAAACGTATCATTTTCGGCTCGATGAAAATATAATCAAAAGAAAGTATTTTTGAATTTTTTTGACATTATCATAAAATATACATGTTAATTGACAAGTGTACAAAAAATCACCTCAAAATGAGGAGTTTTGATTGGGTTTTGAAAGAGTCAAAGTTTGAAAAAAATATGAAGAGAAAATAAGAAAGTTTGGCAAAAATGGTCCCAAGGCTACTCGAACCCGGGACCATTGGGCAAGGCAAGGCAAGTGACTTAAAGGTGAGATGGCAACCACTGGGGCGGCAATACATCCGTTCACTTATGCCAATCCAATTAATTATATTACAAACTTTTATTTGAATTTGAAAAACACTCGCGAACTCATCTTCTTCTTCCTCGATCCTTCAATCAGCCATGGATTCTTTGTTTCTCAATGAAATTGCTCGATGTAAACATCAGACTTGATCGAAATTGAACCAGGAACATGATGATGTGGTTTAATTTCATTTATTTTTAGTTAAACATGATTAATTTTCCAGAAAACACGAAGAACCCTAATTCCTAAAAATCAAATTGAAATCGTGTGTGATCATGGAATTAAGCAATTGGTTTAGGGTTAAGCTTCAGTGATGGTGCAGAAACAAAACGGCCAAGAGTTTTTTGAACTGGAAGTTAGAAATCAAGGAGTTCGAAGTTTGAGTTCTTACCTCTTGAAGCTCAGATCGAAATCTTCAAAGGAGTGTTTCCAGTTGATGTTTGAGGATTGTTGGAGCACCAGTGAACCTTATGGAAGGTGTTTGACCACTATGCACACTCTGAATTGGTCTGGAACTCTCTACCCAAGTCCACCTGCATATGCTCAAAGTGAAACTCGAATTCGGAGTTAGAGGTGTTACAGGTCAAGAGTAATGATCTGCATCATCCATATGGAGCATGTTGATGATGTTTGAATCAAAAAATCAAGATTAGCTTGAGCCAATTGTCTGTTTGAATGATAAGGCAGTTTTTACAAGTTTGGAACTTTTGAAATGCAATTCTGGTTTTTAGCCGTTCTTGTGTTGATTTTAAGTTTCAAACCAGTTCTATTTGATGTTTATGACATGTTAGACACCAAGTTTCTCATAGTTTTTCACAAGTTTTGAAAAATGCAAGAATTCTCACTTTTGAACCATAAAGCTTGAAATTCAAGAAAGAAGAGAGAAAGCTTGTTCTTGCATAGCTTTGGTGTGGTTTCAAATTGCAAACATGACCTCTATTTATAGGTCAAAAAATCAGATTAGCAAGCAAAGAAGATTGGCTTGGATTTGGACAACTTGCCTTAGAGGGCAAGAAAGTCTTTTATTGCCATAAATGCAAAAGGAACCTTCCTTTTAACCATGGTTAAATTTCTACTTGATCATATCTCATCATAATTAATTTCCATCTGATTTTTATCAGCTCTATCTATCTTGGCTAGGTGGCAAGGCTTCTAGAAGGAGAGAAAATCAAAAATGACTTGTAATCTTTGAAGCATGAACTTGAAACTTATGATTTTGGAGCTCTATGTTTCAAAATCAAAAGTATAGCTAGACACAATGGATTTGCAAGTTCTTGGATATTTTGGAAAGCTTGTTTCAAGGGGTACAACTTTCATGTTTTTAGTGTTTTCTAATTCCAAATGGAACTATGTGAAAAATTGCCATGAAAGTAGGAAAAAATGTGAAATTTTAACACTTGAAAATTTTCTAAGTGTTGAAAATTTTGACTTTTTGTTGACTTTTCCAAATTTCTTGATTTTTTATGATCATGATGGATCATTTGAAGTATTTTGATGATTGAAAAAGTTTTGTCTAGAAAAAGTTGACCAAAAGTCAAAGTTTGACTTTTCAGTGCAGATGAAATTTCATCGGATGATCCGTGGTGATGAAAATTGTGAACTTCGTGATGTTTTGAATCAAGAAATTAGGTCAAGATGTTGTATTGAAGATATGAAGATCAATCTCAAGCAAAAAGTCATTCATTGATCGAAAATCGGTGATTGCTTATCCTCGATGAAAACCCTAATTGGTCGATCCTTGATAGATCATGAGGAAAAGTTGGATATCTGAAGATCAGAGGTTGATGATTGATTAAGATATATCAATTTAGGTGAGTGAGAAATCAAACCCTAATTGATTACCTCTTGATCGATGAAAATTTGTGAAAAATTTGTGAAACTTAATTACATTACGAATGTTAGTGATGCAATGATGCAAATGTAAGGTGGTATATTAGGTCAAAAATTGGGGTATGACAGATGCCCCTATTTAAGTTTCTTTAACCTGAGATATGAAGATGAATATCTTCGTCTCGATAGGTGTGAAGAGACTTAAATATCAGAATACGCAAATTTTGGACCTAAGATACCAAAAATGCGGATGATGCAAAATGATTGCAAAAAGTGCACCCAGGAGATATCAAAGATTGATATGACGGGGAAAAATTTGTGAGGATGACTCAATTTGTCTAAGAAAAGAGAATCCTGTTGGTTGGGAAACAAGCAATTTGTTCCATTGGGAAAATAGATTCACAATGCAAGTGAATATCTGTTTTGCTTTGGGAAACGGGAAAATTACCTTCTGTTAGCCTTGTGACAATGTTTAAGGTAAAGGAAGATGATATTACCAATTATCAGCCTTGTGATAGTTTATGGTAATGAGTTCTGAAGATATTACCAATTATCAGCGAAGTGATAACTATAACAAGGTAATTCTTGAGAAAAATACTGAATATTCAGCCTTGTGAATAACAGACAATGATGGAAACAGATCTCAAACGAGTTTCTATTTTCTCAGTTACAATCTTGCCGGGGATCGCTCTCTTGAGAAGATGCAGGCATTTTGATTGAAAAGACACAGGTTTTCTTTTAGACAGAAAGACAACTGTGGGGATTTCTTTGAACTGTCATGATTTGAACTTGCTGAGAAGAACAATTGTTTATGACAAGCTTCAAGATGAAAAGAAAGAGAATAAGCAGCTCGAATGACGAGGCTATTGCTTATTGTTTGTAGGTAGATTTTTTCTGTGAAATCTAAACCTGAGTTGGTCGGAGACAAGGTTCTATCCAGAAATGAACTGGAAAGAAACGGTCAATCAAGACTTTGTTCCCAATGAGGAATGATCTCAGCTGGGGAATAAGAGAGAAAAATGTATTTTTCTGCTTTGGGATAATCTACTGGAGATAACATACCCATATGAGTACATGTAACCTAAACCAGTGATGTAGAAGCAAACATTTGAGAAATGCATAAATGCATTAATGATGCTATTATGTATGATGAATGTTATGAATTTCATATGCATGCTGACGATACTTGACAAAGACAACAAAAGGGGGTATTTGGGAAAAGGACTACGTCACAGTTCAAACAAATACTCAGCAAAAAATCTGCAGCCATGGCGTAGACTGTTACTGATGATGAATCTGAGTTGCATGCTTTAAACTTTCCGGAAAAGGCATCTTATTGGCAACCTTGTGGAGGATTCTTTTTGGAAAAGAAAACTATCCTTTGATGATCTCTGCTGAGGAGAAGAAGATTTCTGTAGCAGTTGTTCTATCTTTCAGAGATCGAAACATTTTTATGAAGAAAACTGTTGAAGTTCCTTCTGTGTTCATAGTTCAAAGGAAAATTTCACTTCTATTTCAAAATTTTGAAGTAAAAATTCATTTAAAAACTTTTTTAGTTTCAAAAGTGATTTTCACAATAAAAGCGCTATTTTGCAAAACAGAATAAAGCAAGAATTGCAAACAAATGGGCACAAGGCTCAAATTTTATTTGATAGAATGGTAATCAGCCAAAGGCGTGATTCCATGAGCTATTTACAAGAGTTGGAAATGATAATTTATTGGGAAAAGGCTACATTGAAAACAAATAACCACTATTATCCCTAACAACTTTGAATTCCAACTGTGCTTGCTGCTTCAGAAGGTTTGATTGAAGATCTGTTGATGGAAGTTTCTTAAGATTGACGAAGTGTGGACTGATGTAGTTACTTTGTCATTTTTTGTATCCTTAATTTTTGCATAGATTGCCTTTTCAGGTTTTCAATCTATCAGGATAATTTCTGTTTATTGTCTCTAATTTTTGCCTGGACCGCCTTTTCAGGTTTTCAGTCCACCGAGACACTCATTTTTGCCTAAGCCGCCCTTTTCGGGTTTTCGACTTACCGAGTTGTTCTTTTGTTTTTTTTTAGACAAAGTATTTCTTCGCATCAGCATTCACGGATGCGGGAGTTCATCACCGTCCATGGTTGTGAGAGTCATAGCACCGAAGAAGCTTCTTTGACGATGTATGGTCCTTCGTAATTAGAGTCCATTTTCCCTAGAATCGGTTGAAAAGACAGAATCTTTTTAAGCACGAGGTCGCCTTCTCGGAATTCACGAGGTCGGACCTTTTGTCGAAGGCTTTCTTCATCCTTCTTTGATATAGCTGTCCATGACACAGCGGTCGCGTTTTCTTCGATTAAGTTGGTGATCGTACGCTTTGACACCATTCGGCCTCGGATAACTTAGTTTCCATGAGAACTCTCATTGGCGGAATCTCAACTTCTACGGAGAACCGCTCAATGCCGTATACTAGAGAAAAGGAGTTTCCCTGTTGAAGTGTGTCTTCACGATACCCATGCGAGCAAATGGCATTTCGGTCTTTGTAGGTGATGACCATCTTCTGGACGATCTTCTTGATGTTCTTGTTGGCAGCTTCAACGGCGCCGTTCATCTTTGGTCGGTAAGGAGATGAGGTATGATGCTCGATCTTGAATTCCTCACACAGTTCTTTCATCATTTTGTTGTTCAAGTTTGATCCATTGTTTGTAATGATCTTACTCGGAACTCCATATCGGCAAATGAGGTTGTTCTTAATGAACCTCACAACCACTTGTCTTGTGACGTTGGTGTAAGATGCTGCTTCGACCCATTTGGTGAAGTAATCAATAGCCACTAAAATGAAGCGATGTTCGTTGGACGGTTTTGGTTCGATCATCCCAATCATGTCGATGCCCCACATGGAGAAAGGCCACAGAGAAGAGAGAACGTTGAGTAGAGTCGGTGGCACATGGATCTTATCTGCGTAGATCTGGCACTTGTGACATCTCTTAACATGTTTACAGCAATCAGATTCCATCGTTATCCAATAGTATCCTGCTCTCAAGATTTTTCTGGACATTGCATGCCCATTTGAATGGGTTCCAAAGGATCCTTCATGCACTTCATGGATTATCGTGTCAGCTTCCTGTCTGTCGACGCATCTGAGCAGAACCATGTCGAAATTTCTTTTGTATAGCACATCTTTATTCAGGAAGAAATTTCTAGAAAGCCTCCTCAGAGTTTTCCTATCTTTGTACGATGCCCCGAGTGGGTACTCCTGAGTTTGAAGAAAACGTTTAATGTCGTGGAACCACGGCTTATCGTCGAAGACTGCTTCAGTTGTAAACACATATGCAGGTCTTTCAAGGCGTCGGATACGGATCTTAGGCATATCGTTCCAATTGTTGACTTTGAACATGGAAGATAGAGTAGCCAAGGCGTCTGCCATTCGATTCTGATCTCGAGGGATATGATGCAGTTCAACTTTGTTGAAGAAAGTCAACAAACGTCTTGGATAATCTCTGTATGGAATCAGACCAAGATGATGAGTTTCATACTTTTCTTTGATTTGATTGATCACAAGGGCTGAATCTCCATATATGTCGAGGATCTTGATCCTCAAGTCGATGGCTTCTTCGATACCCATGATACAAGCTTCGTATTCTGCGATGTTGTTGGTGCAATCAAATAGCAATCTGGCGGAAAACGGGATATGAGAACCCTCAGGAGTGATGATGACTGCCCCAATTCCATTGCTAAAGACATTAACTGCTCCATCAAAGATTAAGCCCTATCTAGATTTTGGATCAGGACCTTCTTCAGGCAGCGGTTCGTCGCAATCTTTCATCTTCAAGTACATAACATCCTCGTCAGGGAAGTCAAACTTGAGAGATTGGTATTCGTTGATCGGTTGATAAGCCAAGTGATCGGCAAGAATGCTTCCCTTGACCGCTTTTTGAGCACGATACTAGATGTCATATTCAGATAATAGCATCTGCCATCGAGCAATCCTTCCTGTTAAGGCAGGCTTTTCAAAGACGTACTTGATTGGATCCATTTTGGAGATTAACCAAGTCGTGTGATTGATCATGTACTCGCGGAGACGTTTTGAAGCCCACACCAAAGCACAACATGTTTTCTCGAGCATGGAGTAGCGAGTTTCACAGTCTGTGAACTTTTTACTCAAGTAGTAGATGGCATGCTCTTTCTTACCGGTTTCATCTTCTTTGTCCAAGCACGCCCATGGAATCTTCTAGCATGGTAAGATATATGATTAATGGTCTTCCTTCATTGGAGGAATCAATATTGGAGGTTCGACGGTATTCCTTGATCTTGTCAAATGCTTTTGGCAATCTTACATCCACACAACCTCTTGATTTTTGGAGAAGCTTGAATATCGGCCCACAGTGTATCATTTGAGAGATAAATCGGAGATGTAATTCAACCGTCCAAGAAATCCTCTTACTTGCTTTTCTGTATGTGGCGCAGGCATTTCTTGAATAGCCTTGACTTTGTCGTGGTCAACTTCAATACCTCTTTGGTGACGATGAAACCTAGGAGTTTTCGGATCTTACCCCAAAGGTGCATTTGTTAGGATTGATTTGAAATTTCCTTAATCGAAATAACTTCAAAAGATATTCTATATGCTCTTCTTGATGTCGGACTTTGCTATCATGTCGTCCGTGACTTGATCTCTTTGTGCATCATGTCATGAAAGAGAGTAGTCATTGCCCTTTGGTAAGTTGCGCCTGCATTCTTTAATCCAAACGGCATTACTTTGTAGCAAAATGTGCCACATGGCATGATGAAGGATGTCTTCGGGAGCCATTCTGATCTGATTGTAACCAGAGAAACCGTCCATGAAGGAAAAGACGTTGAATTTTGCAGTACTATCCACTAGCATGTCGATATGCAGTAGTGGGAAATCATCTTTTGGACTAGCTTTGTTCAAGTCCCGGTAGTCAACACACATTCTGACCTTTCCGTCTTTTTTGGAGACAAGAACTATGTTGGCTAGCCATTGAGGATATTCAGAGGTGACGAGGAAACCTGCGTCGAGTTGCTTTTGAACTTCCTTTTTGATTTTGTCGGCCATATCAGGGTGAACTCTTCTCAGTCTTTGTTTAACTGGTGGACACTTCGGTCTTAATGGCAAATGATGCTCCACGATGCTGGTATCTAAACCTGGCATGTCTTGGTAGGACCAAGCGAACACATCAACATATTCTTTGAGAAGATCTATCAGTTTGCCCTTGACGTTGCTGTCGAGTAGAGCTCCGATGTTTACTTCTTTTTTGTCTTCCTCAGAACCTAAGTTGATTGCTTCCAAAGGCACTTTGTGAGGATGAATGATTCTTTCCTCGTGCTTAAGTAGTCAAGAAATCTCATCCGGGATCTCTTCTTCAACTTCTTCCTCGGCGACTTCACTGGGGATTTCAAAGTTGGGAGAGATCATAGAGTTATTGCGTTCAATGGATTTATCCATCTGCTAATCTGCATATTTGATTTATGTTTGATTAATTAACTCTTCTTTTTTTTCATTTTCTTTTAGAAAAAGTTAATGTGAGAGTGTATGCAGATTATATTTATATTTTTTTGGAAGATTTTTCTTGTGTTTTTTAAGATTATCATTTCCAAGAAAAGGGTAAAAATGAAAAACAAACACAAAATGTGGAATCAAAACAACGCGTTTTATTTATGATTCACAATATGAAACAGGGCCCTAAAATACAAACTCATTTGTCTTGGGCAAGACAAAGAGAAATTATTTAAAAGCTAAACCCTATAAAATATCTCTTCGCTTTGGGCGAAGCGAGAGTTTAAAACAAAAGCAAAATAAACTACTTAGAACTATGAACATTAGTCCGAACTTCAACAGGCTTCCAATAGTAGCGAACTCCTTGGATGTCAAGATACTCTGGTAGTTTTCCACTTGGCTTAGTTCTTTAATAGACTTTGGTCATTGGTCGAACAGGCCTTGAGGACTCTGGATGTTCGACCTTGCCTTTTATGATGCTGAAGCGATCTTCTTCTGTTTGATGGACAGATCGAGGAGCATGGAACACAGCATATGTACTTTCCACTGGCATTCATGTTGAATTCTGGGGATGTTCTTTCCAATCTTCTGAGTGAAGAGACTCATTGTCTGTAACGGTTTCCAATTCGTTTCTAGAATCGTATCCCTGATCTTCAGTAATCACGTTCATGTAGTGATAGTTAAGATCCGTTTTAACAAACTCCACAGGCGCGTTAAAGCAACGATCTTCATTCGGAACCTCAACTGGTTGATGAGATCGAGAAGATGTGTACAACTCTTCTGGTTGACTAGGATACTCAAAAGGATCGTCCCATCCAGTGGGCTGAATGTCTTCAATTCTGATTTTTGAGCTTTTCGGTGCAGTGTATTTCACCGTGTAGTCAAACTTTCCACTTGGTTCTCCCAAGGTATCCCAAATTTCAGAAGGGACAGGTGGATTTTCATTCTCATTGTTTTGTAGAGACATGCCTTTGAATTGGTCAGTCGGAGGATAGAACGGCGCATACAATTCTTCCCGAGACACATATTCAGAGCTAGTAAGATAAGTGCTCCACTCTTTAGATCCGGAGAGATCGTCTTCATCACCTTCATTGGTAAGAACGTTAACCTCTTGAAGAACAGGGTTTAAGAAACCCCCACTGTGGAATACTTCTCTGATTGGGCGAAGAGCTTCATCCCTTTGATTGTCTTTAGGAAATACTGGAGCAAATCCGAGCCCGGCCTTTGTCTCGTTGTTGATAGGTTTTATTACTTGTCCCCAACTTGCAGCATTGCCATCTTTTACTATCTGCACTGCTTCTTTATAAGAGGAGATAGACAATCTGCTTTTGCTTGTAGATTCATCTTCTAACGAAAGTCCTTGGAACTGTGTTCCTTCAATGTCGTTGGCTGTGATGAAAGAAAAGCTGGATAAATGGCTTACTAGTAAAGCTTGTTCACCGATGATGGTTACTAGCTTCCCATTTACTGTGAATTTTAGCTTTTGATGGAGAGTGGATGTCACAGCTCCATCTTCGTGTATCCATGGTCTTCCTAGTAGACAACTGTAAGCAGCTAGTACATCCATGACCTGGAAGGTGATTTGGAAGGTATGTGGACCAATCATCATCGGAAGATCGACGTCCCCAATAACATATTTCCTTGACCCATCAAAGGCCCTTACCACTATGTCATTGAACTTCATCGGCGTTCCTTTGTAAGATAAACGAGCGAGAGTCGTCTTTGGCATTACATTTAAGGATGAACCGGTATCCACTAGTACGTTGGATAGTGAGTCTGATTGGCAAATCATTGAGATATGCAGAGCCAGATTGTGATCTTTTCCTTCCTCCGAAAGTTCTTCATCACTGAAGCTTAAATTGTTGCAAGCTGTTATGTTGCCCACAATTCCACCAAATTGATCTGTAGTTACGTCGTGATCTACGTAAGCTTGATCTTGTACTTTCATCAAAGCTTCTCGGTGGGCTTCGGAATTCAGAAGTAGAGATAATATCGAAATTTTGGAGGGAGTCTGCATCAGCTGATCAACAACTCTGTACTCGCTTTTCTTGATTAACTTCAAAATTTCATCGAAATCCGAGTTGACGTTGGTTCCATCAGATGGTCCAACGTTTATGTTTGGATTAACAACGGGAACCCCCATGGGATTCTCGGGAGATGTATTAACTGGATTTTGCCTAACAATAGGAACAACAGGCGGCTTTGGCGGCAACGGAGTATGTACACGTCCACTTCGCGTTACTCGTCCAATTTCAGTTATGTTGACATCGGCTGAAAGAGTTGACATGGGTTTCTCCTTCCCATCTTCTATCATAGTTGCACTGTATTGATAGGGAATTGCTTTGTTAGAACTGTATGGAACAGGACCGGGTAGACAGATCACCAAAGGAGACTCTGGGACTTTTGCACCGTTGTATTCAACTTCCACACACTTGGGTACGTTGAAACAGGGGATAATGACGTTTACTTCGGGAATTTTCGAGTTGATATCTGAGACTAAAAGCTCATGCGGAAAATGCCCTACCATATTCACGTCATAGTCGTTTCTGTTTCTGAAGATCTGGATATCACCAATGTCTAATAATTGTTGAATGTCTGCTCTTACGGTTGGACATCCTCAGAAATCCTTGAAGCAGATTCTGCAAGCTGTGTAGTCATGTTTAGTGAAAGCGCCCATTGTACTGTATGTATCATGGAGCTCTGTACCAAACTTTCTCTTATCATATTCACATCTGTGACGAGATACCGATCTGTATTCCTTAGTATTAAATTCACTGTATGTCCATTATGACTGGGAAGTGGATTTGCTTGCACGTTTGGATTTGTGTTCCTGACTTTTAGTGATTTTGTATCGCAAATGTGCGGATAGCAAGAGTCGCCACCGACTTTTATTTTTATCCAATTAAGGGAAGGTAAAAGTACAGAAAAAGACTTTCGTTAGATTCTGAGTTCGGGAGAATGGTTATGAAAAGGGAAGGTATTAGCACCCCCTTTCCATCCGTAGTTATCTACGGGCTCTTAGTTGCTCTAGATCACCTTTTAAAATTGCTTTCTGTGTGTTTGACAAAAATGTTTTGAAAAGGCATTTCGCTTTGACTTTGTAATGATTCATGTAGGAATGTATACAAAGTGTTCGGAAATGTTTCGTTTTGAAAAGAGTTTGAACTTTGACAAAAGAGTGTGTGGTGTGAAAAGCATTTTGATCGAGCAAGCAACTAAAAGACTTATTACCCACTCAGAATTGGTCGTTTTCGTACTTTTACGTTCCTTTAGAATAGCGCTAGCCGTACCATTAGTTAGTAGGTAGCTCCATTCGTTGGATGTAAGCGGGACATTCGAAGGGACATCGGATGGTCATAGAAGGCAACTTGTAGGAAGTATCCTAGCACATTCGAAGGGACTATCATCATTTTTCGTAGGCGACAATCGAGGGTCAAGATCATGTATTCGGAGGCGACATCGTGGGTCTTATGATCTTTGTATCGAAGGGACTATGATGATTTGTTTGGAAGGCAACGGTGCTAGAATACCTCTACGTTCGAGGGACATGACCATTTGTGATTCGCAAAGGCAACGAGAGAGAATTACCCTAAGGGGTGCGTGTGTGAAAGAAGTGTGTTGATTTCAGATATTTTATCTTGAAAATTAGTGGGCTAAGTTCATTATTATCTTGCCATACACGCCTAGTTACTAGCAATTGATAGAGTGCGGAAAGTAAAATGCGGAAAGGTAAATCCTACGCTATTACAAGGCTTTGGGGCAGATACATAATTTAAACTTGCGGAAAATAAAAAAACCTAATTTAAACTATTACATCCCATATACAGTTACATTATTGAAAAAAATAAAATGATAAAGAAAGAATCGTCTGAATCGGATCAACTTGTAAAGGAATGAGAAATCGGAAAATACGATATGAATCGAACAAGAGAAAAAATATTAGAAAAATGCAAATTTTTATATGAGAAAATTATTACATGCTGGAAATAATATAAATATGCTAAAATAAATTTTTGGGATTTTTTGAATGCAATTTAATAATTAAAAATGAATTGAAAGTGATTTAAATGCAAAATTATGAATAAAAATAAATATGCATGCAAAATTATATTTTTTAATTTTATAAATTAAATAAAGGTTTTTTGAAAATAATGTAAAAAGAAAATTAATTTTTGATGATTTTTAATGCAGAAATAAAATTATGAAAAGAATTAAAATTGAATGCAAAATATTAAAAATATGAAAATAGAAAAATAATGCAAGTTTGAGAAAAAGAAGCAAAACTGGTCTTGGCAGGGATCGAACTCATGACCCTGGAGAGGATCTACCAACAGCGAATGCCTATACCACCACGCCAGCTTGCACTTTGTGTTATGAATTGAAAACGTGGGATCATGGATATACACGCGTCACCGTTTGGATGAGTCAAAGCACAGTCAGCTGGTGGGGTCCTGGGTGGCATGAACGAACGAATCGGAACGCACGAAATTGACACGCACGCTTCGCCGGTCCTCGCCTTGGTCAACGATGCCGGAGCCCTAGCTCCGGTCGTCTTCTCCGACATGCCTCAACCTGAAAAACCTAGAAAATGCATCATTCAAAATGAAACAAGTGCCCAAATCGACTATTTCGACCCTTGCGAGCACGATGGTGCTATCCTCATGCCCTGAATCGGCCTGGATTTTACGTTTCAAATCTCACAGCTTTTGGAACCCTAGTAATGGCAATATGTGTTTCGTACGTGAAACCTCACATGTAACACGTCTAACCTGTTCTAATAGGTATCCTGAACTCAAATAAACAAGCCAAATCAGTTAAAGATGCATGTATTATTAAAATCGAAATTGAGAGATATTGCAAACCGGTGAGAATGAGATGGCTTGATCTGGGCAGTTGTAGCTTCGTGTGATGGATGGTTTTGAACCCTGGGAACCTCAGGAGCACAATGGAAAGCTTAGAACTCCTTGAAACTGGCTGGATTTTGAAATTCGATTTTTTAAGAATCTTGAAAAAAATTTGCAAAGATAAGGGTTTGGCTTGAGCTAGGGTTTCGTGTGGCTGGCTTGTGATCTTGCTGAGCATTTATAGAGAAAGTTTGGATGGCAAAAGGAGTGAAAAAAGATTGCTCCATCAATGTGCAAATATTTTCCATTTAAAACAAATCAAATATTTGAAAAAATTGATTTTCTCATGAATGCCATGGCTAGCACGAATTTGGTATGAATATTGGGCTTTCTTGGCCTTTAAGAAAGATATAAATCCAATCTTTTTTAAAAAATATTTAATTTTCATATTTTATATAATTTATTTTTGAATTAAATGTTATAAAATTCAAAGATAAATCATAAAAATAGAAAATCACCATGGCCAAGCTTTTATGGGTCAATAATAATGTCATGAACAAGTTTGGATCAAAAGATTTTAGGCCCATTTGGAAAATTTTGCATTTTGACCAAAATGTCCTTTTGTGCAATTGTCCAAAATTGTCCAACTTCTGAATAGTGTATCTTGCTCAATTTTCCACATTTTTGAGTGTTCTTGGACTTTTTGGAAAGCTCTAAGAGTCCTCTAACCAACCTTTTTGGTCTCATCGCAATTGGAGTTACCATGCTCAATATATCTTCAAAACAAAAAGTTGACTTTTTGTTGACTTTGAAAATGACCTGTAATGTTTTGAGCTATACTTATCAAATGAAGCATTTTTTGGACATTCTTGTGAGACATGAAGTTGTAGAGATTTGAATTTCCTTCAAAATGAGCTTTGGTGGGAAATTTAGAAAGTATGAGCAAGTTATGATCGGTCAAAGTTCGATTGACTTTTCACCTAGAAACCCTAATTTAGAAAGTTTGACTTTTGAGCAAATCTTGAGTTTTCTTGATGAATCATGATCAACCCTTGATCAAATGATGAATGTAACTTCAAAATGAGGATGTTGACCAAAAATCATGAAGTTTGACTGCATGTTGACCACGATTGACTTTTGTCCAATCAACCGATTTTCAACCATCGAGCAATTGAGGAAACTTGACTTGTGAAGCTTGAAACTTGACATGGAGAATCTTTGAAACATATGTGGAGGCATGAAGACCATTGGAGATATTGGAAGTCCATCTTACCCTGAGAGATACCAAACCCTAGTTTGGGTTGATTGTCTAGGAGAGAGTTTGTCTGATCAACTCTTGAGGAATCCTTGAGTATAGATGTATGAAATCTCTTGAGTAGATGGAGGGCAAATTTTGGGGTATGACAGCTGCCCTGTTCAATCTTCTTGTCTGGAGGGTTAGATTGACACCCTTGTCTTTCGTGACCGGAAGAAGATGATTGAACACTACACACGAAAATTTGCACTCATTGTTGGTGGATGATGCGGGAATGGGCTACGGATGCCATTTGGATACTTATTTGGGGATGAGTCGTCGCTAGACTCGAGAATGTCGATAGGAGAATTGCGGGATGGGCTTAAGATGCCATCTGGAAAGATCGATCTTTGGGGAGTGACGCTAGGCTCGTAGTCGTTCTGGAAGGAGCATGGAGATGGGCTTAAGATGCCATCCGAGGGAGTCGTACGTTAGACTTCGTGTTCATTTTTGAATGAAGTTATTGGTTTTGCATTGATTTTTAACCATATATGCGACGAAAGTGAAGCATGTTGATAAGTAGTCGGAGATGGGGTTAAGATGCCATCCAAGGCAACTGAGTCGTACGCTAGACTCTGTGGTTGCTGTTGATAATAAGGAATCAGAATAACTCTTCGTGCTGATTACTCTGAGGGAGATTGTAGTTGGCAAAAATGTGGATAGCTTCCTGTTGTGCATCGGTGTTGATCCATTGCTGTTATCGGAGGATAACCGGTGGCATTTGGATAGTTTTCCGTCGATTCGGGCTTAATCTGGACTAGTCGTCGGAGGACAACCAAGGCGGTCTTTGGATAGTTTTCCGTCGATTCGGGCTTAATCTGGACAGTTTCGTCAGTGACTTTCACCTGTTTTGGAGAAAACAAGAGGAACTTTGATAGAATATTGGTTAGTTTTATGCAAAGTATGATGCATGACAGTGTATATGAATGACATATGCATAAATTATGACTTTATGAGAAATGTATGAATGATAGATGTTGTGGTATTTCAAAACATATCCATCTTGAAGAAGATGCGGATGTTCCGTTTGAAGATTTCTGACTCCTGTTTGGGGGATTGAGTAGGTGAGAACCCCGCTTTTGAAGGAGAAGAAAGAAATCCTGGATTCCTCTGATGCACTATCTGACCAAGTCTTGGGCCTAGATATTGTCGAGGAAGGTAGAGATTTGAGAGGCTCGTTGTTGGAGATCCCACATATAGACCCTGCTGAGGAGAATCTGGGAGGCGATCCGTTGGGGACCTTGTATGTAGATCCTGCTGAGGAAATTTAGGAGGCGCTCTACTGGGGATTCTGAGTGTAGATCTCGCTGGAGAGCATTTGATAGTTCTTAGGAAACACAGTTAGAAGGGTCGAATCATTGTAATCCCGGTGGGAGATGAAGATGTATTTTCCTCTGCACTATCGACCAAGTTTCGGTCTGATCTTGTTGGGGAAAAAGAAAGGAGAGAGATATTGGGATAAATACCTTATTTGGGGTGAGGTGTTGCTTGGAGACCGATGTAACATTGCTTAGTTGAGTGGAATTGCCGCTCGTGGATTGCTCTCTTTGGGGAGGTTTGTGTTGTGAGTGACACCTTTGTGGGGATCATGCTCGTGGGGAATGCTTTGGTGACTTTTCGTCATCTCAATTCGGAGCTGTAGTAAGTACTTTTGTATGTTCACTTTTCGTATGTTTGTGATTAGATTCTTATTGTCAAATGCGTATAGTCATTCAAAACAAACGTTGGACTTATTGCAAATAACAAAATTGTAAAGAAAGAAGCTGCGTTTATTTGAAAGGTGGCGTATGGCCAAGTAGTTTATACATAAGAAAGGTAAAAGCCATGCGGGAACAATCTCGTTAAGTTCCAACTATGCTAGTACTCATATATTTCGACTATCTCATCTCCTCCTTCATCGTAGAAAGTGAGTAGGTGATCTTCGCCATTTGAACCTTGAATCGATAGTAGTGCAGGCGGTGATCGGAAGAGACATAGTCGTGCGCTTAAATCTAACTTTTGCCTAGACCGCCCTTTCGGGTTTTGATCTAGGGATACCCTTTCTTGCCCAAGCCACCTTTTTGTTTTCGACTTGGTGTACATGTTTTGTATATATCCTTAACTTTTGCCCGAACCTTTTGGTTCGCCAGATGCCCTTATTTTTGCCTAGGTTCGTCGACCTAGCGGGTCTCTTTATCGTAGTATTTTTGACTATGTCTGCGTTCACGAGGTGTGGGAAGTCTTCACCATCCATGGTGCTAAGTATCATAGCTCCAAAACCTTTTTGACTACAAATGGTCCCTCATGGGTGGGAGTCCATTTGCCCTTGGGATCACCTTGTGGAAGAATGATGCGCTTGACTACTAAATCACCGACTTGGTAGACTCGGTGCTTGACCTTCTTGTTAAATGCTCTAATCATTCGCTTCGATAAATCATCCATGGCGGATGGGCGAGTCGTTCTCATCAATCAAGTTAATCGGTCAAGGCAGTCGGACCCAATCGCTTCGCCTAACTCTGCCTCCTGGAGGACTCTAGTTGAGGGTATCTGAACCTCGATGGGTAAGACGGATTCCATACCGTAGACGAGAGAGAAGGGGGTTGCCCCTGTGGATGTTCGTGCCGTGGTGCGATAACCATGAAGAGCAAATGGTAACCTCTCATGCCAATCCTTGTAAGTCACAGTCATCTTCTGTATAATCTTCTTAATGAACATAGATGACATAGTAGCCAATGCGTCTGCCAACTGATTCTCTTCTCGTGGAATATGATTGAAAGTAATTTCTTCGAAGTAGGGGATCAAACTCAGAACATGCTCTCGATACGGAATGAGATTCGGATGCTTCGTATCCCACTCGCCCTTTATATGGCTGATCACTAAAGCTGAGTCTCCATATACTTGCAAGAACTTGATTCTTAAGTCAATAGCAGCTTTAAGACCCATGATGCACGCTTCATACTCGGCCATGTTGTTAGTGCAACTGAAACATAATCTGGCGGTGAAAGGCGTATGTCCGCCTATAGGGGATGTAATGATGGCGCCAATGCCATTGCCAAGTGTGTTTGAGGCTCCATCAAAGACCATGGTCCATCGGGATCCTTGTTCGGGTCCTTCGTCGGGCACAGTTCTTGTCTGTAATTAGTAAAACATCTTAAATGCGAAATTGAACGCATAGGCGATAGTCATCTACGCTTGATAAGCCAAATGATCGGCTACTACACTTCCTTTGATCGCACGAGAAGTGTCTTGGATGTCATATTCGGTCAAGATCATTTGCCATCTTGCTATTCCCGAGAGAGTGGTTTCTCAAATATGTATTTTATTGGATCCATCTTGAAATTAACAAGGTAGTGTGAGTCAACATATATTGTCTTAGTCGGCAAGCCCCAAAGCGTTGCAAGTTTTCTCGTGAGTATCTTGTTTCACGATCGGTAAACTTTTGCTAAGGTAGTATATTGCATGCTCTTTCGACTGACTCGTCATGTTGCCCAACACACACCCCATTGAGTTCTAATAATCAAGTACATGATGAGAGGTCTTCCTTGGCGGCATCGGGATAGGAGGATTACAAGGTACTCCTTGATTTTGTCAAAAGCGATCCGGCAATCGTCGTTCCATTCTACCACTTGATCTTTCTTAAGTAACTTGAAGATTGGCTCACAAGCAGCGTTAGGTGTGCAATGAACTGGCAATGTAGTTCAATCGGCCCAAGAAACCTCGACTTCCTTCTCTGCGTAGAGGCATCTCTTGAATAGCTTTAACTTTGGCGGATCAACTTCAATACCTTTTCCATCGACAACAAATCCTAGGAGTTTTCGGATCGACTCAAAAGTGCACTTGTTAGGATTGAGTCTCAACTGTACTTCTTCAATCACAAACAGCAAATGATCAAGGTGTTCTTCCTCGACGTGAGCGAGCTATCATGTCGCCGTAGACCTCTATCTCGTGATGAATCATGTCATGAAACAATGTCACCATAGCACGATAAGTGGCGCCGTTCTTCATCCGACGGCATAACCTTATAGCAAAGTGCCCCCACTGCAAGTAGTCTTCTCCATGTCTTGAGGAGCCATTTTGATCGATTGTAACCGGAGAAACCATCCATGAAGGAGAAAACCTTATGTTGAGCGGTGTTGTCAACGAACATCAATATGAGGAAGTGGAAAATCATCTTTCGGACTTGCTTTGTTCGGATCTACGTAATCCACACACATTCGCTTTCCATCCTTCTTAGGTACGGGTACCACATTTGCAACCCAGGGATAAGAGGTGACTAAGAAACCGTTGAACTGTTTCATGACTTGACTTTGATTTTCTCGACATCTCGAACGCATGCGACGAACTTTACATTTCCGAGAAAACCTTCTTTTGTTGGCAATCGTGCACTACAATATCAATGTCCAACCACAGCATGTCTTCGTATGACCAAAAAACCTCAATGTAGTCTCGTAGCATCCGAACCATCCTTTCTTTAACATGCTCAAGATCCGCTCCTATCTTGATCTCTTTTCATCTTCGTCGCCAAATTCACAACCTCAACTTGCTCTTCGTGTGGTGTATAACTCGATCTTCTTCTGTACCACCGCAAGTTCTCCGGCACTTCACAATCTTCCTCACTTTCGTCGGCTTGGTAGATCGGATTATCAAGTCATATTTAGCAATAGCATAGCTGTTATTAACGAGATTCGGAGTGATTCTGGTGTATCACGGTGTGTAAGAAACACATAGCTTTTTGAAGGGTGATAAAGTAAAGAAAGAAAACAAACAATTGAATGCAAAAGTCCAACGAATTTATTGAATGAAACGCAAACAGATAATAACCCTTGCAAGCGAGCCATGAGGCCTCGCAAGGCACTAGGCTTTCAAAGTTTATTGTTCAAAACATAAAAAATACGAAAAGCAAAACAAAACAAGAGCAATTACTCGACTAAAGGAGATTGGTATGGCGTCTTGACCTTCCAATTCTTTGAGCCCTTTATCCGAGTTGGGAAGATCCACTTGCGATGTCGAAGTCATTGTCGTCTTCTATAGCATGGATTCCACTTTTGATGCGAAAGGAAGTTGGCCACGTTCGCGGCGTATCATCTTGACCCTTGATGGTGAAGCCTAAACCGGTCTTGTCGGTTTGAAAGGAAGATCGGGGCGGCCCCAAATAGTACTACCTTCTTCAACAGACTGAGCATCTTTCGTGAGGCCATTCTAGGAGGAGCGTAACTCAGAGTGAGGAGAGTCAGGCATGACTGGGTATTGTTTCAAAAGCTTGACAGTCTCGAAGAATTCACCTTCCATCTCAAAGTATCGAACGTAGATGGTGACCATATACTCTTCTTCACCACATCTTGTGACAACCTTCCCTTTCACGGGTACTTCAACCGATGTAAGGTAGAGGTAGCGCCCCATGTATCCAAGGGCGTCCAAGTAGGCAAGAGTAAGCCGAGCGAATGTCCATGACAAAGAAAGTGGAGTCAAAAGTCGGGAACCGACTTTAACAGTGAATAAGCTCTCCCTGTTCGCTTAGAACCATCAAAAGCTCTCACAATAATGTCACGGGTCTCGAACCAACCCTTCGACATCAAGTCGATCAAAAGCGATCTTGGAAGGATATTCAGAGCGAACCGGTATCCACTAAAACATGAGACAATGTAGTGCCCTTGCATTCAACAGAGATGTGCAAGGCTTTGTTGTGTTTCTTTCCAAGAGTCAAATCGACATCGAGAAGCCTAGGCCGTTGTTGGCAGCCAGCTAGCAATACAAACTTCAAACGGTCGGTGGTAGTGTCTTGCGGCACATGAGCATTCTTGAAACTTCACCAAGGCATTAGCATGAGCCTCGAGCACAAGAGCGAGCAAGCATGGAGATCTTGGAGAGTCTCCCAACTGCTCCACAATATTGTAGTCACTCTTCTTGATAATCTTGAATTTCCTCCATTTCTCGTTTGGAGGTATCTTGATAACTTCCTTTGGTACGGTTGAGCGGGATGAGTCGGTTCTTTCCCTCTAGCTTGGGAATTGATTGAATATCGCAGTGGAGTCATGATGTCTTTTGGAGGAGAGATTGGAGAAAACCCTTCGGTTCGGGTCACCTTACTTGATCCGGTGATGTTGTCAATGTCAGGAATGGTAGCTTCAACTGTAATATCTTCGATGGTCAGAGGGTCTTGCTTGACGCCATGATAGTAGACCTCAGCCCCATAATTACAAGGGATAGCTTTGTCAGAGGAATATGGAACTGGTCTTGGAGAAGTAATGATGAGAGGGGCCACCCTAGGCACAGGATCAGCAGAGGAAATCCTTATTGTGTTAACATCAGCATAATCTTCTGGGAAATCGTCACCCCATCCTTTACCTTAACATCTTCAATGTAATCATATCTTGCTGCCCCAAGGTATCCCACATAGATGGTACAACCGTTTGCATTGTCAATCTTTAACTTAGACATTTCTTCACACCGGTGGTTTTTGAAATAGTATCTCACGGTTATCCATCATGCCCGAACACGTCTTCTCAACCAAGCACAACCATCGGTGCGGATGGGCACCAACGACAATTCTCGGGCATCACAGGTTGACACGGCTTGCAACAAATTCTTCTTACGGTCATCGAGGAATGGTCAAGTCATCTATGTTGAAAACATAAGTATCATCACCAACGTTGGAACTCTTGTCATGGTTCGGCATAGCGCGTTGATCACATTGGTCTCAGCGGGAGGATCAAATTCAATCGCTTAGCTTCAATCATATCTTGAATCTTGTTCTTGAGCCCAACAATTGTCGATGTCATGCCCGGCATTGGAATGGTAAGCACACTTAGCATTAGGATTATACTTGGAGGAAGTGTTGACATTCGAGGAGGATCCCTCAAGGTAATCACTCTGCTTTCAACATGTGTTGCAAGGCTTGCGACAAAGGCATGTTGATCTTCGAATGCTTCGGGCGCGTTACGCGCGTTGTCTCGTGAGGTTGTCTTGATGTAGGATTGGAGATCCTGCCACAGTTGAGCGGTCGGACTTGGCTCGGCTTTTCGACCATACAAGCATTAGCTTCTTTCTTAGTACCAAAAGATCTCTTCGCATTTGAAGATGTCTCTACATGAATCTTTCCACTCTTGATACCACTTCAATCGCGTCAAGTATCATCGGAATCCGGTGAAGAGTTTCAATCGATGATTGAAGAATGGGCTGTCGGTGTCCCCATGAACATATCAACCAACTCCCTATTGGACAAGGGTGGCTGAACTCTGCCTGCTAAATCTCTCCACTTCTGAGCATACTCCTTGAACTTCTCATCACGACCCATAGACATGCTTTGTAGTTGCATGTGAGTGGGTGTCAATTCACATTGTACTCATCTTCAGAAAGCATCACCAAGTCACTCCAAGTACGGATACGGTCATTCTCTAGCTGATAATACCACTCCAATTGAGTTCCGGACAAACTTTCTTGAAAATAATGCATCCACAACTTTCTGTCATCAGTGTGGGGATTGATCTTCTGAACATAAGACTTCAAATGCAGCTTAGGGCAAGACACGCCGTCATACTTAGCAAAAGTAGGAACTTTGAACTTGGGAGGAATCACAACACCAGGGACAAGACTCAGATCATCAAAGTTCAACCCGGACATTTTCAGGTTTTCCACAGCATTCAGACGGTCTTCAAGTTGCTTGTACTTGTCATCTTCATTAGAGTATTGGCCATCATCATAGTTCTTCTCAAGCTCAGGCTGACTGTCTTCACCATCACCCTTGTTACTTTCCTCGTATGGACACTTCCTTCGAGAGCTCAATCGGTGACCACCTTAGGACCACCTCTGGCGCCCATGTTGAGGAGACCAACAACCTTCTTCTTCTTGTTGATGAGCTTCTTCAAATCTTCTTGGCCTTGGACCAATGGCGAACATCTGCAAAGCATTACGAGCTTGGAGATCTCAAGAGCCATTTCTGCTAAAATAAATAGCGAGCAAATGAGAAAACCAATCTCCAATGTACCTGTGATGCAATGTTATGCTATGCTATGCTATGCGATGTTTATGTGAATGCAATGCAATGTTTTCAAGGACCTTAGAGATTTAAATTTGTTAAACAAGCAAGGAACAAACATTTATTAGTACTCTTCTTATTATTCTTTTGTCTTTTTAAGTACAAAAGATAGTTCAAAACAATAAAAGAAAACATAAACATCCTAAAGCTCTAAGTCTCCCATGGGCGCTTCCTCTTGGTGCCGATGTAAGCGTTGATGTTTCGCTCCTCGTGAAGTAGCTTAGTCAACTCTAGCATTTTCTTCTGCGTAATGAGCTTCAAAGGTATCTTCTCTTCTGAATCCGATATCTTCAAGTCTTCAAAATCGAGGCATGTCGGGATGGAGAAGCAGATACGCCACCTATAGCAGGTTCCATAATTCTTGGTAGAGCAGGCGTGAATGGCATCATGAGGTTTTAGCTCTCGCACCCATTTGAGGTAAGGTTCCCAAGGAATGGAGTTTTGGTGCCCCAAAGTCTTGGTACATCTTCTTTACCATGCCCCAAGCGTGTATGAACCTTCGCGGAGATCATGATTGTAGTCGAACACAATATCTTGGAGAAGCATATCATGTGGGCCATCTCTTGAGCAAAACCAAACCCGTAGAGCTAGAGAAGGGTTGTAAGTAATACCTCCCTTATACCAAGTAGTGGTACATTAGGAATTCTCCACAACTCAATGAATGTGAAGTCCTTTTGAGAGAAAAGACTCCAACGGATATCCGAATGAGAGTGACATCAATCTTTGAGACCATCTTAACCTTTGTTCATTCTTCAAAACCGATGGAGGAAGGTGCGAAATAAACCACCTAGAAAGTAACGGTATGCAACACATGAGAGTTCCTTGTCTCTTAGTAGTACAGTGTGGAGAGAATGTAGGATATCTCCAAGTAAAGTAGCCTTTGGATTGTGGGTAAGAAACAACTTGATGGCATTGACATCTATGAATTGATCCGAGTTAGGAATAGAACCAAACCATAGATTAGCAAGGCCACAATATCTTCGCATGGAAACTCATAACTTTGAGGAATTCTCGGGCTTTCTTAATTAAGAACTTAGTAAGTAAACCCTTAACTCCACTTCTAGTTTCCCAATTGGCTTCAATCCGCTTAAGATGTATGCAATGCACTTAGGAACCTTTTCTAGACCGGTGAATGACATTTGATCAAGAATAGGTATCCCAAGTAGCTTAGAGAACTCTTCCAAGGTAGGAACCAAGATAATAGTAAAGCAATCGAATAGAATGCATCATATCATCATAAGTCTAGATAACCAAGATAACCGAGCCGGAATTTCAAACCAATTCTTTGGTGAGAAGGGATACCCATGAAGTTGATTCGGATAGTCTTTCTAGAAGCCATAATCCCTACAAAGAGCAAAGATAAATCCCTAGGTCCTTGAAATAGTTAGAAATGATATGCAATGCGGATGATGTCATGATGTCATGTTTGGCACACAAGCAATTCACACAATGAGCCTAGGTTTAAGGCTCGCATGAGGTATAGGTGATTACCCCACCAAAAGTTTGAGTTGGTTCATCCTGTCCTATAATAGTAACCGGGTTCTAGGAATCTCACATCATTGATCTTTCGTGGCGTTTATTTCAATACGACGCCAAGTGGTCGATCGAAAATATCCCAAAAGTCGATCTCAATGAGCGTAGCATCGGTATCAACCAACCTTAGTCGCACCAAAGTCGGCCATCTCACTACTTTCTAATGGCTAAGATGGTTCAATTAAGGTTCTAAAAGTTTAGTTAGCGCTTGATGACACCACGCAGAAGCCAAATACTATCCTCAACTTGGAAATGAAGAGTATCGGGACAACCAAAGTGTCACGCTAACGTAGCCATCATGTTGACCGTTTAGTTATACGTCTAGCGGTCGCGATGATTTATTGCTACTTACCTAAAAGGAAACCCGGATCTGGGTGTAGGATCCCCCACAAATATAATACCCAAGCAACCCTTAAAGATAAAGCATACAAGTCAAACAAAAAGCAATAAAAGTTATCTAGAAATCCCTAAAGCAATTCTCTCTTTTAGGGTGTACTCCCCAGCAGAGTCGCCAGTTCTGTAACACGGTGAACTGACTTTTAGTGATTTTGTATCGCAAATGTGCGGATAGCAAGAGTCGCCACCGACTTTTATTTTTATCCAATTAAGGAAGGTAAAAGTACGAAAAAGACCTTCGTTAGATTACGAGTTCGGGAGAATGGTTATGAAAAGGAAGGTATTAGCACCCCTTTCCATCCGTAGTTATCTACGGGCTCTTAGTTGCTCTAGATCACCTTTTAAAATTGTTTTCTGTGTGTTTGACAAAAATGTTTTGAAAAGGCATTTCGCTTTGACTTTGTAATGATTCATGTAGGAATGTATACAAAGTGTTCGGAAATGTTTCGTTTTGAAAAGAGTTTGAACTTTGACAAAAGAGTGTGTGGTGTGAAAAGCATTTTGATCGAGCAAGCAACTAAAAGACTTATTACCCACTAATTGGTCGTTTCGTTTTTACGTTCCTTTAGAATAGCTAGTACCATTAGTTAGTAGGTAGCTCCATTCGTTGGATGTAAGCGGGACATTCGAAGGGACATCGGATGGTCATAGAAGGCAACTTGTAGGAAGTATCCTAGCACATTCGAAGGGACTATCATCATTTTTCGTAGGCGACAATCGAGGGTCAAGATCATGTATTCGGAGGCGACATCGTGGGTCTTATGATCTTTGTATCGAAGGGACTATGATGATTTGTTTGGAAGGCAACGGTGCTAGAATACCTCTACGTTCGAGGGACATGACCATTTGTGATTCGCAAAGGCAACGAGAGAGAATTACCCTAAGGGGTGCGTGTGTGAAAGAAGTGTGTTGATTTCAGATATTTTATCTTGAAAATTAGTGGGCTAAGTTCATTATTATCTTGCCATACACGCCTAGTTACTAGCAATTGATAGAGTGCGGAAAGTAAAATGCGGAATGTAAAGATGCGGAAAGGTAAATCCTACGCTATTACAAGGCTTTGGGGCAGATACATAATTTAAACTTGCGGAAAATAAAAAACCTAATTTAAACTATTACATCCCATATACAGTTACATTATTGAAAAAAATAAAATGATAAAGAAAGAATCGTCTGAATCGGATCAACTTGTAAAGGAATGAGAAATCGGAAAATACGATATGAATCGAACAAGAGAAAAAATATTAGAAAAATGCAAATTTTTATATGAGAAAATTATTACATGCTGGAAATAATATAAATATGCTAAAATAAATTTTTGGGATTTTTTGAATGCAATTTAATAATTAAAAATGAATTGAAAGTGATTTAAATGCAAAATTATGAATAAAAATAAATATGCATGCAAAATTATATTTTTTAATTTTATAAATTAAATAAAGGTTTTTTGAAAATAATGTAAAAAGAAAATTAATTTTTGATGATTTTTAATGCAGAAATAAAATTATGAAAAGAATTAAAATTGAATGCAAAATATTAAAAATATGAAAATAGAAAAATAATGCAAGTTTGAGAAAAAGAAGCAAAACTGGTCTTGGCAGGGATCGAACTCATGACCCTGGAGAGGATCTACCAACAGCGAATGCCTATACCACCACGCCAGCTTGCACTTTGTGTTATGAATTGAAAACGTGGGATCATGGATATACACGCGTCACCGTTTGGATGAGTCAAAGCACAGTCAGCTGGTGGGGTCCTGGGTGGCATGAACGAACGAATCGGAACGCACGAAATTGACACGCACGCTTCGCCGGTCCTCGCCTTGGTCAACGACGCCGGAGCCCTAGCTCCGGTCGTCTTCTCCGACATGCCTCAACCTGAAAAACCTAGAAAATGCATCATTCAAAATGAAACAAGTGCCCAAATCGACTATTTCGACCCTTGCGAGCACGATGGTGCTATCCTCATGCCCTGAATCGGCCTGGATTTTACGTTTCAAATCTCACAGCTTTTGGAACCCTAGTAATGGCAATATGTGTTTCGTACGTGAAACCTCACATGTAACACGTCTAACCTGTTCTAATAGGTATCCTGAACTCAAATAAACAAGCCAAATCAGTTAAAGATGCATGTATTATTAAAATCGAAATTGAGAGATATTGCAAACCGGTGAGAATGAGATGGCTTGATCTGGGCAGTTGTAGCTTCGTGTGATGGATGGTTTTGAACCCTGGGAACCTCAGGAGCACAATGGAAAGCTTAGAACTCCTTGAAACTGGCTGGATTTTGAAATTCGATTTTTTAAGAATCTTGAAAAAAATTTGCAAAGATAAGGGTTTGGCTTGAGCTAGGGTTTCGTGTGGCTGGCTTGTGATCTTGCTGAGCATTTATAGAGAAAGTTTGGATGGCAAAAGGAGTGAAAAAAGATTGCTCCATCAATGTGCAAATATTTTCCATTTAAAATAAATCAAATATTTGAAAAAATTGATTTTCTCATGAATGCCATGGCTAGCACGAATTTGGTATGAATATTGGGCTTTCTTGGCTTTTAAGAAAGATATAAATCCAATCCTTTTCAAAAAATATTTAATTTTCATATTTTATATAATTTATTTTTGAATTAAATGTTATAAAATTCAAAGATAAATCATAAAAATAGAAAATCACCATGGCCAAGCTTTTATGGGTCAAGAATAATGTCATGAACAAGTTTGGATCAAAATATTTTAGGCCCATTTGGAAAATTTTGCATTTTGACCAAAATGTCCTTTTGTGCAATTGTCAAAATTGCCCAACTTCGAATAGTGTATCTTGCTCAATTTTCCACATTTTTGAGTGTTCTTGGACTTTTTGGAAAGCTCTAAGAGTCCTCTAACCAACCGTTTTGGTCTCATCTCAATTGGAGTTACCATGCTCAATATATCTTCAAAACAAAAAGTTGACTTTTGTTGACTTTGAAAATGACAGTAATGTTTTGAGCTATACTTCTCAAATGAAGCATTTTTGGACATTCTTGTGAGACATGAAGTTGTAGAGAATTGAATTTCCTTCAAAATAAGCTTTGGTGGGAAATTTCGAGAAAGTATGAGAAAGTTATGATCATCAAAGTTGATTGACTTTTCACCTAGAAACCCTAATTTAGAAAGTTTGACTTTTGAGCAAATCTTGAGTTTTCTTGATGAATCATGATCAACCCTTGATCAAATGATGAATGTAACTTCAAAATGAGGATGTTGACCAAAAATCATGAAGTTTGACTGCATGTTGACCACAGTTGACTTTTTGTCCAATACAACTGATTTTCAACCATCTGAGCAATTGTCTGAGGAAACTTGACTTGTGAAGCTTGAAACTTGACATGGAGAATCTTTTAAACATATGTGGAGGCATGAAGACCATTGGAGATATTGGAAGTCCATCTTGCCCTGAGAGATACCAAACCCTAGTTTGGGTTGATTGTCTAGGAGAGAGTTTGTCGATCAACTCTTGAGGAATCCTTGAGTATAGATGTATGAAATCTCTTGAGTAGATGGAGGGCAAATTTTGGGGTATGACAGGAGCCATGTCCAAGTTGAATTTGTACTGTTGGACAAAGGCTTCGCCTAGGTCATTGAATGTCTGAATATTCGCATTATCTAGTCCCATGTACCACTTCAGTGCAGCACCGGTGAGACTTTCTTGGAAATAGTGAATTAGCAATTGGTGATTGTCATTGTATGTAGACATTTTCCTAGCATACATCATAAGATGACTCTGCGGGCAGGAATTTCCTTTATATTTTTCAAAGTCAGGGACTTTGAACTTTGCGGGTATCCTTACGCGAGGAACTAGGCACAGATCGTGGGCATTCTTCCCAAACAATTCCTTTCCACGGATTGTTTTGATCTCAAGCTGCATCTTAAGGAGTTGTTCTTGAAGATTCTCCATCGGGCCACGAGGATTCGTGTTATCGCCTGGATTATGATAGACTTCTTCGTCCGCAGTAGTGTGAACTACAGAAGCTGAGTTGGTCATGATCGGTTGAGAAACTGTCATAGTCACTTGCGGGTAGGTTACTCCATGCTGCGGAGTAAGCTTTGAGTTCTATAAAGTTGGAACCTCAAACGTGGTCGTTTGTACCTGAGAAGTGGGTTGACGAAATCCGATGCCGAAATTGAAAGGCATGCCCCATGGATAACCTTCTGGCATACTGAAGAGTGGACTACTGGCTGCAACAGTTGAAACTGGAGTAGTAGTGATCTCTGAAATCGCCGCTTGATTTTGACTGCTCAATGTTGCTTGCTGACTTTGCGTAGTTGCCAATGAACTTACCAAAGAAGTGAGTCTCTCCACCCCTTCTTGAAGTGCTGTCACCGTGCTACGAAGCTCAACATTTTCTTGTTCAAAACCTTCCATTATTTTCCTTCTTTTTGAACGAGTACTGTATGTACGAGTCGGCTGTGGACGTGGTCGAGAAACTCTAAGACGCGACAGCTTGACGATCTTTCTCTTTCTGGAAAAAATTCCAAAAGATAAGACTCTAAACAATAAACTCGATATGCAAAGTATGATGCATGATTGTGAATGCAAAGAGAAAAATTTCCAAAGAATTTACGCTAAAAGAGAAATTTCTGGCAAATATTTGGATGGAAAACACTTATTTTATTAATTATTGAAAAAAGATTACAACAATTTTTGTTTTTTTGAGCATAGCTCATACAATGGTAAAATAAATGATAAAACTACAGTCTAAACTAATTAATCGTCCTCGTCGGATGAAGATCCAAAGGCTTGATGTAGCTTCAACTTCAAGATTTCTTTCCCTTAGTGAGCTTTCAGTTCAGCTTTCTCGGCTTTTAGCTTGCTGATGACTTTCTTCCACTCGTAAGGAGCAGGATCGCTGGTTGTCATTTCCTCAAGCTTTCTTTTCCTTTCTTTGATGTATCTTTTGATCGCGTTATCTTTCTGACGAATCTGCTCATCTTTCTCCATGAGCCATCCATCTTGGAAGTAAAGCGTCTTTTCATGATCTTTGACCTGCTTCTTAAGCTTCTCATTTTCGAGGTCAGTCTTAAAGAACTTGTCTTCCAAAGCTTCTTTCTCTAGCCTCATCTTGGCCAAAGCTTCTTGGTATTCTCCCATAGTCTCGACGGGAAAAATTGTTGATTTGGAAGTTGTCGAGAACATGGGTTCTTCATACGCATAAGGCATACGGAATTCCTTCACTCTTTTCTTCACCCAAGAAGTGTAGATTTCCATGGCTACACAATTCCTTGCATTACCCTTTCCTTTCCTTCGGATGTGATGCCAAGCTCTTATCATTCTGGCTTTCAAACCTTGAGAATCTTCCCCTTCATGATAGAAGTAGCTTTCTACTGTAAAACTTAGAGGTTTACTAGAGTTTGCATACCCGAGTTGACGTCTTGCCAAGAATGGGTTGTAGTTGATTCCTCCTTTTGTACCGATGAGAGGTACGTTGGCAAATTCTCCACAGCTTTCAATGATTTCCATCTCATTGTCTGCCAAGGTATACCAATGGATATCGTCGTTTGTAAGAGACATGAGTCTTCGAGACCAATGCCAATCGTCTTTGTTTTCGCGGAAGATAGGAGATTTAGGCAAGTGTGAGACAATCCATTTGAAAAACAGAGGTACCCAACACACAATAGTTCCATCTCCTTGACGATTCCTATGATGAATGGAGAAATACGTGTCACCAAGCAAAGTGGGAACGGGATTTCCAATTAGAAAAATCCTTATGGCGTTGATATCAATGAAACTTGGGACGTTGGGGAACAACACTAATCCATAGATGAGTAAAGCTAAAACAGCCTCAAAGGCTACCATACTACCGACTTCAGAGAATTTAAGAGCCTTCTCCATTAGGAACTTTGAAGTCAGTCCTAAGAGTTTTCCTTTGGTAGTTAGGTTTTTGTCTATCTCAGATTTCTTTAAGTGAGTCATTATTGCAATGACTGGTGACTTAGGAATGGCTTCCAAACCATTGAAAGGCACTTTGTCTGATACTGAGATACCTAGGATGTGTGCGTACTCTTCCAAAGTAGGCATCAACTGATAGTCAGGGAAAGTGAAACAACGTTAGACGGGATCGTAAAACTGAACGAAAGTTTTGAGAAGTCCTTCATCAATGTTAGTATTCAAGACAGTTAAAAGAGTTCCATAGCGTTTTCTGAAATCCGAGGGATCTTCTACCAAGGATGCTAACTCTTTTAACTTTCCTACATCAGGAATCCTAAAACTGTATTTCTTGGTGAATCTTCCTCTGACGTCCATCACTCTAACCTAAAATATTTACAAAGAAAAAATCTCTAAATTCTTTGGAAATGGGAAGAGAAATGAATTTTTTTGAATGAATGCATGAATGTTACAAACATGGTTAGTAGTTATACACACGGTCAAGCGTTCAAAGTCACGAGCATGAGGCCAACGATAAGAACCAAACGTGGGTAAGTTCTAAGGGCTTATTCATCTGTGAAACGGGTTCTACTGATAATACAGGGCTCAACGCTTCTCTCTGAAATATTATCGGATTTGTTGAACACTCTCGAAGTCCAATAATATTTTTCAAGAAAAACTCGCCTGATCGTAGTCTCGCATGACAATTATTCTAAGCTTACACCTGAATAATTTCTGCACTACATCCTAAATGGCCAGGATGGGTTATGTGTTCTACAGCCAAGACAAAATGTCTTCGCAAATACTTGCTAAACACAAATACTCCCAAGACAACCTCCACTGAGAGAGGTATCTCAAATTAACTTAGTAAGTACTGAGACTTCCTACAAGTTAATAGGACTATAACCCCACCTAGATCTTAAAATGTTTCTTAAATCCGGGTTAGGATTTATTTCCATCAGATGAAATCGCGAAAACACACAATAAAGAGAAACAAACATATGCACATGTGAAAGCTTAACCCTTTTTTTTCTTTTTGAAAACAAAAAAAGCTTGGTGCTCTTGAGTAGAGTCAATTTTTTTTGAAAATCAAAATTCAGCGTACTCCCCAGCAGAGTCGCCATTTTTCCTGTTCGCGTTAAAAAGTGACGCGCTAGGGAATCAAATCTGAATTCGGATTCTCTGGCTCGAAACGATTTACTCTTTTGATTTGTTTATAAAGATGCCGCGAGCATCAAGCTTTATTATTTTCAACACAAGAAAAAATGATTATGAAAAAGAGGAAAGCTGTTAATACCCTCAATTGATATGATATGCATTACGACTAGCGTAAACTAGACGCAACGCATTGGGGAGATTCCGAGCAAGGGGGTTTGTTATATAAAGGGAATATATGGAGCACCCTAAATATATATAGTTATCTATAGCTTTATATATGAATATGTTTGATATGTTTGTGTGTTTTAATTGCTATTTCTAATATTGGGAAAGTTTGTCCTTTGGATTTTAAGAAACGGTAGATTATGTGGGATCCTAGGTTTTGTTATTATTATGCTCGCAAAGATCATTGGGATCCTCTGCATACATATCCCTTAATGGGAATCAGAGCATTTGTAGCTCGGATCTAAAGGGATCTATGGTTTTGTTTGGTTTGAGGGAGAAAGAAATTTGCTCGGCAAGGATAAGACCTTGTGCCTACGTATTCTCAAAAGGATGTTGAGAAAGTCAGAGCAATCGTAGTTCCCACTTATGCTAGTGGAAGCAACAAGATGTTTATTAAGAGACAAAGACGAATGTCATCTTAATGAAAAATGTATCTAATCTATTTCATCACATACATTTTTGAAAGGTTGATTGATTGAAATCTTTCATCGTAAGTTATAGGTGTTTTGCTTGAGTGTACAAGCGTTACCACTTACGAGTTTAAGAAAGATGTTTGAAAAAGATGATTGAATCTTTTAATTGTAAGCATTCGGTGTTTTGCTTGAGTGTACAAGCGTTACCACTTACGATTAAGAGATGTTTTTGTTTGAAAAGAGTTTGAAAAGTTTTTGATTGTATGTGATGTGATAGATGAGATACTTCTTCCATAGAGATGATAGATGTCTAAACCTCTAGGAGAAATTGATTGGATTAAGGGGATACTTTTAAGAAGCCCATGGGTCCTTGTATTGTAAGCCCAAGAGGAGTCTTTTTTTTGCCATAAATGCAAAAGGAACCTTCCTTTTAACCATGGTTAAATTTCTACTTGATCTTATCTCATCATAATTACTTTCCATATGATTTTTATCAGCTCTATCTATCTTGGCTAGGTGGCAAGGCTTCTAGAAGGAGAGAAAATCAAAAATGACTTGTAATCTTTGAAGCATGAACTTGAAACTTATGATTTTGGAGCTCTATGTTTCAAAATCAAAAGTATAGCTAGACACAATGGATTTGCAAGTTCTTGGACATTTTGGAAAGCTTGTTTCAAGGGCTACAACTTTCATGTTTTGAGTGTTTTCTAATTCCAAATGGAACTATGTGAAAAATTGCCATGAAAGTAGGAAAAAATGTGAAATTTTAACACTTGAAAATTTTCTAAGTGTTGAAAATTTTGACTTTTTGTTGACTTTTCCAAATTTCTTGATTTTTTATGATCATGATGGATCATTTGAAGTATTTTGATGATTGAAAAAGTTTTGTCTAGAAAAAGTTGACGAAAAGTCAAATTTGACTTTTCAGTGCAGATGAAATTTCATCAGATGATCCATAAATTGACTGATGAAAATTGTGAACTTCTGTGATGTTTTGAATCAAGAAATTAGGTCAAGATGTTGTATTGAAGATATGAAGATCAATCTCCAAGCAAAAAAGTCATTCATTGATCAGAAAATCAGTGATTGCTTATCCTCGATGAAAACCCTAATTGGTCGATCCTTGATAGATCATGAGGAAAAGTTGGATATCTGAAGATCAGAGGTTGATGATTGATTAAGATATATCAATTTAGGTGAGTGAGAACTCAAACCCTAATTGATTACCTCTTGATCAAATGAAAAATTTGTGAAACCCTAATTTTGACCTGTAGAAGCCACACCCGATTAATTCTGTTCTGAACTGTTAGTGATGCAAATGTAAGGTGGTATATCAGGTCAAAAATTGGGGTATGACAACAGGCAATTCATATACAGAGAGACAAATACCCTAGTAAAAGGAAATTGTCAGAAACATTTGGAAAATAGTAAAAGCTATGTAGAAAGAATCTCGTCAAGTTTCAACTCTGCTATTGCTCATATATTTTCGACTATCTCATCTCCTTGCTGCCAGAAGAAGGTGATTGAATTGATCTACGCCATTTGAAGCTGATAGTAGTATAGTCTGTAAGTAGATGATCTTGATGAGACATAGTCATATGCTTTAATCCCTAACTTTTTCCTAGACCGCCCTTTTAGATTTTCTGTCTACCGGGATACCTTTTTTGCCTAAGCCGCCTTTGCGGGTTTTCGACTTGCCAGGTGTACATTTATTTATATATATGTCCCTAACGTTTTTGCCTAGGCCAGTCGACCTAGCGGGTCTCGTTTATATGTAGTATTTTTTGACTATGTCTACGTTTAGAGGGTGTGGGAAGTCTTTTCCATCCATAGTGCTCAGTATCATGGCTCCGCTGGAAAATATTGTCTTGACTACAAATGGTCCCTCATAGGTGGGAGTCCATTTCCCCCTGGGATCACCTTGTGGTAGGATGATGCGCTTGACTACTAGATCGCCAACTTGGTATGCTCGGTGTTTGACTTTCTTATTGAAGGCTTTAATCATACATTTCTGATATATTTGTCCATGACAGATGGCTGCGAGTTTATTCTCATCGATCAAGTTGATCTGGTCAAGACGAGTCTGGACCCATTCCTCTTCTTCTAAATCTACGTCCTTCAGTACTCTGAGTGAGGGAACCTGACCCTCAATGGGTAGAACCACTTCCATACCATATACGAGAGAGAATGGGGTTGCCCCTGTAGATGTTTGTACTGAAGTGCGATAACCGTGGAGAGAAAATGGAAACATCTTATGCCAATCTCTATACATCATTGTCATCTTCTGTATGATTTTCTCAAGATTTTTGTTGGTGACTTCCACTACGTCATTCATCTTTGGCCGATATGGAGAAGAGTTGTGATGCTTTATCTTGAACTGCGTGTAGAGTTCGATGATCATATTGTTGTTGAGATTAGTACCATTATTTTCTGTAATAATCCTTTCGGGGACTCTGTACCAACATATAAGATTATGCTTGATGAATCGAGCCACAACATTCTTGGTAACATATGCGAATGAGGCTGCTTCTACCCATTTGGTAAAGTAATCGATAACAACGAGGATGAAATGATGTCCATTAGAAGCGGTAGGTTTGATTTCTCCAATCATGTCAAGGCCCCACATCGCGAAAGGCCACGCAGCTGTTAGAACATCCAATGGAACTAGTGGTACATGTACTTTATCTGTGTATATCTGGAATTTGTGACAAGATCGAGAATAATAAAAACAATCAGCTTCCATAGTGAACCAATAGTAACCTGCTCTCAGAATCTTCTTAGCAATTGTATGTCCACTAGAATGAGTACCAAATGCGCATTCATGTAACTCTTCCATAATTTGTTCAGTTGTCTTCTAATCTACACATCAGAGTAAGGCCAAGTTATGATTGTGTTTGTATAAGATGTCGTTATTGAGAAAGAACTTGGCGGCGAATCTTCTTAGGAATTTATTATCATTGACAGATTCCTCTTCAAGGTATTCTTGAGCCTCGAGGTACCTCTTCACTTCGTATAACCAAGGTTTCTCTTCCACTCCTTCAGTATCAAGTTCACAACAGTATGCTAGTTCGTCGAGTCTTTCAATAGTAACCTTAGGAGCTTAGTTGTCCCATCTGACTTTGAACATAGATGACATGGTAGCTAACGTGTCTTCCAGTTGATTCTCTTCTCATGGAATATGCTCCAAAGTGATTTCCTCGAAGTAGGGTATCAGTTTCAACACATATTCTCGATATGGAATGAGATTCGGATGTTTCGTGTCCCACTCGCTTTTAATCTGCCTGATCACCAAAGTTGAGTCTCTATATACTTGTAAGAACTTGATCCTCAAGTCAATAGTAGCTTTGATACCCATAATGAATGCTTCGTATCCAGCCATATTATTGGTGCAGTTGAAACATAATTTGGCGGTGAAAGGTGTATAGCCGCCTTTAGGAGATGTAATCACAACACCAATACTGTTGCCAAGTGCATTAGAGGCTCCATCACAGACCATGGTCCATCGTGATCCTGACTCAGGTCCTTCATCCATTCCAGGATCTTCACAATCGGTGACTAACATAATATCCTCGTTTGGGAACTGGAAATGCATGGAGTGATAGTCATCTACGGGTTGATGAGCCAAATGATCAGCTACCACACTTCCTTTGATTGCCTTCTGAGTAGTATACTGGATGTCGTATTCGATCAAGATCATTTTCCATCTTGGTATTCTTTTGGAGAAATCAGGTTTCTCGAATATGTATTTTATCGGATCCATCTTAGAGATCAACAAGGTAGTGTGAGTCAACATATATATTCTTAGTCGGCGAGCAGCCCAAGCCAAAGCGCTGCAAGTTTTCTCGAGCTATGAGTATCTTGTTTCGCAGTCGGTAAACTTTTTGCTAAGGTAGTATATTGCATACCCTTTTCGACTAGACTCGTCATGTTGCCCCAATATACACCCCATTGAATTCTCTAATATTGTTAAGTACATGATCAGAGGTATTCCCTTAACTGGTGGCATCAGGATATGAGGTTTGTGTAAGTACTCCTTAATTTTATCAAAAGCTGTCTGGAAATCATCGTTCCATTTTACTACTTGATCTTTCTTCAGTAACTTGAAGATTGGCTCACAAGTAGCAGTTAGATGTGCAATGAATCTGGCAATGTAATTCAGCCATCCTAAGAAACCTTTGACTTCCTTCTCGGTATGGGGAGCTAGCATTTCTTAAATAGCTTTAGTCTTAGCGGGGTCAACTTCGATACCTTTACCACTGACAAGAATCCCAGGAGTTTGTCGGATCTGACTCCTAATGTGCATTTTCTCGAATTCAGTCTCATTCTGTATTTCTTCAGTCTATCAAACAGCTTACGCAAATGACCAAGATGTTCTTCTTCGGTTTATGATCGAGATATCATGTCGTCGATGTAGACCTCTATCTCGTGATGGATCATATCATGGAATAAAGCCACCATAGCACGTTGATATGTGGCGCCAACATTCTTCAACCCAAACGGCATGAACTTGTAACAGAAAGTGCCCCACTGTGTAACAAAAGTAGTCTTTTCCATGTCTTCGGGAGCCATCTTGATCTGATTATAACCTGAGAAACCATCCATGAAAGAGAAAACCTTATGTTGAGCGATTTTGTCAACCAGAACATCAATATGTGGAAGCGGGAAACCATCTTTCGAGCTTGCCTTATTCAGATCTTGGTAGTCCACGCACATGCGCACCTTGCCATCCTTCTTAGGTACGGGCACCACATTCGCAACCCACTGTGGATAATAAGTAACAGCTAAGAAACCAGCATTGAACTGCTTCATAACTTCGGCTTTAATTTTCTCAAACATCTCAGGAAGCATACCACGAACCTTCTGCTTCACAGGGAGAAAAACTTCCTTCGATAGTAGTCGGTGTAACACAATGTCGATGTCTAAACCTGGAATGTCTTCGTAGGACCAAGAAAAAATTTCGATGTAATCTCGCAGCATCTGGATCAATCTTTCTTTAACACTGTTCTCAAGACCCACTCCTATCTTGATTTCTTTTCTGTCTTCGTCGATACATAGATTTACAACCTCGACTGGCTCTTTGTGTGCCTGTATAGCCCTTTCCTCCTGCTGTAGTAGTCTAGCAAGTTCTCCTGGGACTTCACAATCTTCCTCACCTTCGTCTTCGGCTTGGTAGATCAGATTATTAAAGTCATATTTAGCAATAGTAGAGTCGTTATCGACGTGATCCGGAGTGAATGTGGATCTGCAGTTTATTACATGGGTGTGTGTAAGAACACATAGCTTTTGAAAAGGTGATAAAAAATAAAGACATAGAGCACAATATTTGAATGCAAAAGTCCAATGATTTATTGAATGAAAATATGCGAATAACAAATAATAACCCTCACAAATAATTTGTGGTGCCTTGGGCAAGGCACTAGGCTTAAAGTCTTATTATTCAAAGCATAAAACAAACAAAACAATTACTCATGTCTAGAGGAGATTGGCATAACATCCTTAGCTGTCCAATTGTTGAGTTCATCGCTGGGAGCTGAGAAGATCTAAATGTTGATGTAGAAGTCACCATCATCGCCTTCTATAGCATGAACTTCATTCTTGTTGATGCGGAATGGAGGTCTACCGACACGTTCGCGACGTATCATCTTCTGACCTTTGGAAGTGAAGCCTAAACCAGTCTTGTTATATTTGAATGGAAACTCGGGTAGTTGACCCTAAACGATACAACCTCCTTCTTCAACTACGGCTCTGGCATCTTTTAGTGAGGCCGTCTTCGGTGGAACTCTAGTAGCTTTAGGAGTGACAGGAGAGTCGGCAGGCATGACTTGTGGAAATACTTTGAAATCTTGATAGGGAGTCTCGATAAATTTGCCTTCCATTTTAATGTATCGAAATGACTGCAGATGGCTTACCATATATTCTTCCTCTTCGCAAACGGTAACAGCGCCTGCCCAATGTATCCAAGGGCTTTCGAGCTGGCAAGGATAAGCTGGACGAATGTCCATCACAAAGAAAGTAGAATCAAAAGTCTGAGAACCCACTTTAATCGGCAGTTTGAGCTCTCCAAGTACTGTTCTCTTCGAACCATCAAAAGCTCTCACGATTATGTCAATGGGTTTCATGACCACTTCTTCAGCATCAAGTCTATCGAGAGCAATATTTTGTAGGACATTTAGAGCAGAGCCAATATCCACCAATACATGATACAATGTATTGCCCTTACACCCTATAGAAATGTGCAAGGCTTTGTTATGTTTTCTTCCAGAAAGAGTTAAGTCAGCATCAGAAAAGCCCAAACCATTGTGTGTAGTCAGGCTAGCAATACAACTTTTGAATTGGTCAATAAAAGTGTCTTGTTGTATATGAGCATTCTTCAGAAACTTCACCAATCCTTTATCATGAGCCTCAGAGCATAATAATAGACCTAGCATGGAAATCTCGGATGGGGTTTGTCCCAATTTCTCCACAACATTGTAGTCACTCTTCTTAATGATCCTTAGAATTTCCTCCATTTCTTGCTTGGAGGTATCTTCAGCAACTTCCTATGGTACTTTTGTCTGAGTAGGTTGAGTCACTTTCTCTTTCCCTCTAGCCTCGGGAGTTGGTTCAATTGCAGGAACGCGAACTAGTGTAGTAGTGTCTTTTGGATGAGATATATCTGGAGAAAACACTCTTCCGGTTCTGGTTACTTTTCTTGATCCGATGATATTGTTGACATCGGGACTAGCAACTTCAATTGTATTGTCTTCAATGGCCAATGGCTCTTGCTTGACGCCATAATAGTAAACTTCGGCTCCATAATTCCAAGGTATAGCTTTGTTAGAGGAATATGGAATTGGTCTGGGCGAGGTAATAATCAGAGGTGCCACTCTAGATGCGAGATCGACAGAGATGGTCCTTATTGTGTTCACATCAGCATATTCTTCGAGATAGTCGTCATCTCCCCATCGGGTTGCCTTGATGTCTTCGATTAAAATCTTGTAGCTTTCGGGGGCGGTATATTTCACCATGAAATCGAACTTCCCAGTTGGCTTCCCCAAGGTATCCCAGACTTTTGATACGACTTCACTTATGTTTTCGATCTTCAAGCCTTTGGAAACATCTTCGCACAAACTGTCTACGAACGGAGTTTTCAGGAATAGCACTTCTCGGTTGTCTATCAGGTGTTGAACACCTCTCTTCAACCAGGCACATTCATTGTGCTCAGATGCATAGTAACTGCAATTGTCAAAACATCTTGGAAATATGTCAGCTTGTAGCATATTCTTCTTAAGAGTCATCAAGGGAGTGGTTAACTCATTTATAAAATAGACATAAGAGTCATTATCAATGGAGTTGGTACTCTTGCCATGATCGGGCATAGGCACGTTGATCACATTTGGGGTTTCAATAGGAGGGTCAAATTCGATTTCCCGGGCTTCAATCATGTCTTGGATCTTGTTCTTCAGGGCCCAACAGTTATAGGTGTCGTTCCCTGGGCTATTGGAGTGGTATGCACAACTTGCATTGGGATTGTATTTCAGAGAAGAAGTGTTGACATGCTGAGGAGGATCCCCTCAAATTAATCAGCTATACTTTTAACATGTGTTTTAATGCTTGAGACAACGGCATGTTGATCTTCGTAAACTATCTTCTTGGCGTGTTCTGCCTACGCGTGTTATCTTGTTGAGGTTGCACTGGTGTGGGATTTGAGATCAGGACTTCCCCCACAGATTGGTGGAAATCACCTTTGTCACGGTTCTTCTGACCATATACAACATTGGCTTCTTTCTTTCCCCCAAAAGATCTCTTCGCAGCATTTGATGATGTCTCGAATTGAATCTTTCCAATCTTGATTCCAGATTCAATATGTTCTCCTGTCAATATCAGCTCAGTGAATTTGGCTGAGGAATTTCCAATCAGATGATTAAAGAATGGGCCTGTCAGCGTTCCCATGAACATGTCAACCAATTCCCTATTAGACAAGGGTGGCTGGACTCTTCCTACTAGATCTCTCCATTTATGGGTGTACTCTTTGAACTTCTCATCACGGCCCATAGACATACTCTATAGTTGCATACGGGTTGGTGCCAATTCAGCACTATACTGATATTGTTTGTAGAAAGCATTTGTCAACTCATTCCAGGTACGAATGTGAGAATTTATGTTTCACACGGATCACTAATGATAGTGTTTTGAGCGATGATACTCGTGAAATGGATGTCAAATATTTGTTTAAGGATGATGATCAATATCTTCAAATATATTTACCTCTCGGTTTTAGTAGAAAATCGAGGTGAATAAGATTTTTTAAACATTATATTGTTCACACAGACTATTAAAATACATTATTACAATAAATGCATTTTCGTCATAGTAGTTGTTATTCTTGGAGAACAACAAATCTTTGTTGTAATCCAGATTTTGTTGCATATCTTTTATACGCATTCTTGTAAAGTTATATGAATTGTATGCATATAACTTCTAAGCAGTTATGTGTTCCAACTAAAGTGTTATTTGTTCCAACTATTGGAAAATGTGTTTTCTACATTTGCAATCCATCACAAAGAACTTTTCCAATTTCTTTAAGTTCCAAGATTTCATTATCTTGAGCAAATATTTTCATGGAAAATATTTTCACTACAAAGAGAACAAGATATATAGTGGTGGTGTTATAATAATAATGTAAGTGAGATTAAGTGAGGAAGTAGTTGCACATTGGATAGGAATATGGAGACTTGAGCATATATAAGTAGGAGAATTCACCCACATATCATCTTAAGGCTTTAGGTGGACAAGTTGTGTGTCTCTTATAAAGGTGCCTAGTCCTACACTATATATCAATGCTCCCTAATAACTCTCCCCAATAAATGGTATCAGAGTCTTTGGTTCGAGAAAGGGACCGACTTAGTATCGAAATGCCTAAGTAGAGGTGTTCTGTTGCAAGGTGTCAACGATAGTATAAGTGGGGAGTATTATGGAGTAAGTGGAAAAATAGTCTCACATTAGATAATAATGGGGATACTTGAGCATATATAATTGAGAGAATACATTCACCTTAAGTTTTTAGGTGGATAAGTGGTGTGTCTCTCACAAAGGTGCATAATCCTCAAGTTTGTATCAATGCTCCTAGTAACTCCCCCCAATAAATGGTATTAGAGCCTTTGGTTCGAGAAAGGTGTGTCTCTCACAAAGGTTCCTAGTCCTACACTATGTATCATTGATCCTTAATAACTCCCCCATAATAAATGGTATCATGAGCCTTTGGTTCGAGAAAGGGACCGACCCGTTGCAAGGTGTCAATGACAGTATAAGTGGGAGCATTGCAGACTTACACTTGAGAGGGAGTGTTAAAATAATAATTCAAGTGTGAGTAAGTGGATAAATATTTTCATATTGGATAGGAATATGAAGACTTAAGCATATATAAGTAGGAGAATCCACTCACATATCACCTTAAATTTTTAGGTGGACAAGTGGTATGTCTTTCACAAAGGTGCCTAGTCCTACAATATATATCAATGCTCCCTAATAACTCCCCCTAATAGGTGGATGTAAATAGTTTCTGTGGATTGGAAATATTTTGAGTGTTGTTTCGTTATGAATGTATGGTAGAGATTTGTTATTGTGGTTATGTAATAAAAACTCTCGGTGGTTTTAAAAAAACAGAGGTAAGAAATATTTTCTTTTTTTAATAGAAAAATAAAATAAAAATAATTAAACCTTTTGATTTAGTAAGAAAATTGAGGTAATAGGGTTCAAGTAAAAAATGATGAATGATAAAAAATTGAAAGTAAGATGTCATGTTTCCATTTCAATTTGTACCAGACGCCATTTTTTATGCAATTTACACCATTTTTAGGAATAAATTTCTCAATGTTGTGAACCAAGGAAGATCAGTTTCTTTTTTTTTATTGGAAACATTGAAAGGTTATTCCAAAAATATAACATCAACACCATTATGTGAGATATATTGCAAGGACAGAAAAAATATTTTCTTCAAGAGAAAAGAACATCGAAGATTTTTTTTCTTTCTTGCTATCCATCCTAATAGAATGATGCATACAAATGTGAAGAAGTTATATATAAGTTATAATTATGGTAAAATTTTCTTAACAAGTGTTTTTATAGTAAAATCTGATTATTTTATCCCTCAAATATTGCGGAAACTGAAGGGACTGATAATCTAGTTTACACTTATAATGAATAAAAACATAAACTATAATTAATGGGATTCGAAGCATGTCTTGAGTTGTTTCCCCCTCCGTTATATTAAAAATTGAGAGAATATTTTATTTTTATTTATAAAAATAAAATAAAACATGGACGCCTTGGCATTATACCTTGGTTTATTTTTGGCTGAGGTGAAATTTTTGTCATGAAATATATTATTTGTAGTAGTGTTACTCTTATGTTAGGCTTGATATAACTATTTTAAATTAGAATTGGTTAGATAATTTAAACAAAATCTATTTCTCCACTTTGATCAAGGATCACTCAGACATTTACCATGTTTTCCCCCATTGTGACAAAGGTAGGTTTGATCCTACTAAGCAATTTAAATTTATGAAAGTTTGGACTCTAGATGATAAATGCAAACAATTGATTGCTGATAATTGGAATATTTTTGTGGTTGGTTGCCCTATATTTGTTTCATGTGCTAAGTTGTTATCTCTTGAATATATTCTTAAGAAATGTAACAGAGATATTTAGCAATATTCATCTTAAAATAACTCAAACTATTGATAAAGTTATCATGAACAAAGTGTGATTAATGGTACATGTTACAATAATGATCTTGGATTGGAGGAAAAAGGCTCAACTTCTATTAGATAAGGCAAGGCAAATGCAAAATCAACTTTGGAGGAACAAAGTAAGGAATAAGTGGTTTAAGAATGGAGATAGGAATTCAAAGTTTTTTCACAATACAGTCAAATTGAGATATTCTAGTAACAAAAGTACTAGATTAAGACAAGTCAATATTCTTTTAAAGGAGGAATTGAATTAGACAATCATGTTATTAACTTCTTCAAAAAAATGTTTTGCTCAAAAATAATTGTAGCTATATTGATATGGTGGAGAGAATTATCCCACAACTTATAATTCATGTGGATAATGAATATCTAACTAGAATATCTATTGATATGGTGGAGAGAATTATGAATGCAGTGCATGGTATGGATGGTAATTCTGCTCTAGACCCTGGTGGCTTGGAGGTATGTTTTTTCTAAGTATATTGGGATATATTAGGAACTGACGTGATCAATTCGGTGAGTCAATTCTTCTAACAAAGTTGGACCCTTCCTAATATCAATCCAATCAATGGGACTTTGATACCTAAACTTCATGAAGCTGGTTCTATAAAGAAGTTTAGACCTCTTGCACATGAAAATTTCCATTCAAAGTTATCACCAATATCATTACAGACAGGTTGGTCATCTTAACTCCTAAAATTATTGCAGAACATTAAAGAGGTATAATTAGGGGTAGACATATTTATAATTGCATTTGGATTACTTTAGAAGATATTAGTATGTTGGATAAGAAATCTTTTGAAGGTGATATGACTTTGAAGATAGACATCAAAAAATCTTTTAATACTTTAGAATGGAAATATCTTATTAAAGTTCTTGTTCAATTTAGTTTTGATTAAAAAAATTGTGATTGGATACTACTCATTATACACTCAGTCAAACTATCAATCATAAAAAATACAAAAGTTGCATGATTTTTTCTTGCTCTAGAGGAGCGAGTTAAGGAGATCCTCTATTTCCCTTACTCTTCTTCCTTACTAAAAAATGAGCTTAGTAAAAAAATTATCTATGTTAATGGATTTAGGTAATCTTACATGCATATCAGTTGGTAAGACAATAATTATCGGCAACACTTTTTTCTAGGTGATTTTATGATATTTTGTAAAGATATCTGAAAACTGCTCAAGTCATTAATCACCTCCTTCGAGAATATGGTCAGAATTCTAGTCAACACAATAGTCTAACAAAATGTAAGCTTTATGATGGATGAACTTTTGAATATAGGCCGAGGCATATTGCATAAATGCTTGAATTCACTATGGATCACACACCATTTAACTGTCTTAGAGATCCTATATTCAAAGGCAGGTATGTAACTTATCATCTTTATATCATAGTAGATAGAGTATTGACCAAGATAACTGCTTCGAAGGGACGCCTTCTTTTCACGATGGGTAGGGTTTATTTAGTCTAGTTTCTCATACAAGGCATGCTTTTGTAATAGTCTTAGGATTTATGAATGGCCTATAAACCTTCTTAACAAACTAGTTTTGTGCATTCCAAATTTTGTATGGATAATTTAGGATTACTGCATCTTAGAACATTATTTGGTCACTTTTGTCTAAATGAGGTATTGGTCTTAGAGATGTTAAGATAGTAAATAAAGTTGGTTATTTATCTCTTTGTTTGAATTTGTTGACTACCAATAATCAATGGTTTTATATGCTTATTAGTAGATACTTTAGACACAAAAAACTAATCATGCATCATATTTCTTCTTTAATATGGCTTGACATTAAGCGTTCATTTGTTGGAGGAACATAGTGGATGACAGGTTGGTAATGTGAACAACATTGATTTAGGAATTGTCAATTGGCTATGATGCAAAATCAAAGATTTACACATAAGTTCAAATTAGTTATCCAAGACATCAATTGGAACTTTCCTCATGACTTATCCATTTTGACTTCTCAAATTGTTGAAGACATTTTGAATATTAACTTGTCATTTGATACTATTATTGTTGATACACTTATTTGGACAAGTTCTGCAAATGACAATATATCTTTTAAACATGCCTACAATTGTATCGGGAGAGATCATATTGAACTTTTTTGGACATGACAAAATTAATTTGGCATCCCTATAAGCCATTTTATAAGTCAAAATGAAATAAGGATAGTTTAGGAACAATTTTTGGAGCTTTCTCAACTAAGGTTGAATGTTGCACCTTCTTGCAACCTGAATTATATGAAATCATATTTACTATAGGAAGAATTAAAGAAACTTTTGCCTTGAAACTGACCCAATATTGGACATTCTTGAATCTTCTAATTTGAATAATGTCCCTTAACATCTTTTAATTAAATGGAAAAATTATATATATATATATATATATATATATATATATATATATATATATATATATATATATATATATATATATATATATATATATATATATATATATATATATATATATATATATATATATATATGAGATAATTTATTTTTTAAGTTTATTGAATATATATTTAGTCTATATTTTGATTAAATACATTGATTATTCAATAAATTTAAAAAATAAATTATCTCTTATATAAAGGGAAAGAGAGAGTATTTTTTTAGAGATAGGTTGAACATATCCAACTACAGTTTTTTACTAGTTATTTATGAGTTATATTTTATGCCCCATTTTTTTTATTTTTATGTTTTTTATTCCATAAATTTCTTTTATCAAAAATAAAATAAAACTTTGTGTATAAAATTTATAAAAAAATGAACAAAAATTATATTTTATCTTTCACACATAATTAAAAATAAGTTACACCCGCTGAATATTGCTATCATTTGTTATATACGGTAGGTACTTTTTATTTCTAATTCACATTTTTTTATTGGATAAATAAATTTTTAGAATTTAATTTGCATATATTATAATATATAAATATTAATTATACACAAATTCAATTATATTACTTTATAATACCATTTTCTAAATTTAACTAATAAATTATCTCAAAAAAATTATAATTTAATTAAATAAATGTGTAAATAGAGAGGGAGAGGGAGGCGGAGGGGGAGAGAGATATATAGAGATTAGAGAGGGAGAGAATTAATCTCATAATTAAATTAGTCAATTTATGAATTACTCGCAGTGTTTTAAAACTTAGATGAACTGAAGATACTAAATTATTGGATTATTGATTAGATCATGATCATTATATATTTCTCCATGTTTAATAAATATCATGTACAACCAAAGGACAAGAATTTAAACCTAAAATTATATATGAGGAGGGATATATTTACTTCAAGAATAAGTCTTTAAAGTTACTCCACATATTAATTTTTGATTAAAATTACATCCAACAGCTTGATTATATTATTTTTCTTTTAATATTTATACTTTTTTCCAAAACATTTTTTATTTTTAGAAATTTGAAGTATTATTTATAATTTAAAATATGACATGTCTATAAAATATATTGTGAATATTAAGGATGGGCGCATGTGACAATTGTTTTAACTTCAAAGTTTTTAATTTTAAAATTAATTTATAATTTATTTAACTAAAGAAAGATTAATTTTCTTATTTTATACTTTAATTTGGGTATAATATTTTTACTTTTCAATTTCAATATATTTGTTTTAAGAATTCAATATTTGTATTATTTTATGTTATTTTTAAAATTTTAAATTGTAACATGTTTATTTTATAATTATTTATTTATATTATTTTATTCATTAATTAATTTAAATTTATAATAATAAAATTATTGGTATAATTTTAATCATTATTTAACTTTAAAAAAATACTATATACATTTTATTTAATTTAGTTTATACAGTTATATAATTATATAAAGTCTATAAATATGTAAATAAAATCGTATAATTATATAAACTCTATAAAATTATATGAATAAAATTATATAAACTCTATAAAATATAATTTTATATAAAATAATGATTATATAACGAATAAAATTATGTGAACTCTATAAAATAAAATAAAGAAATTTTACATAGTATTTTTTAAAATTAAATAATGATTAAAAAAATGTATAGGTGATATTTTTTGTGGAATCAAAAAAATTGAAAAAAAGAAGAGAGAGCATGAACAAATAAAATTTGACACGTTAATAATGAAATCTTATATATTTAAGAAATGTTCAGATTTTAGGATAAAAAATCACATATTAAAAAAAAAAAACGTAATCAAACCATTAGATTAAATTTTAATCAAGAGTATATATATATATATATATATATATATATATATATATATATATATATATATATATATATATATATATATATATATATATATATATATATATATATATATATATATATATATATATATATATATATATATATATATATATATATATATATATATATATATATATATATATATATATATATATATATATATATATATATATATATATATATATATATATATATATATATATATATATATATATATATTTACAATTGGGATATGTAGAATTTTAAACAGATAAATAGAGGGCCCATGCATGATACTCTTTGTGGCAAGCAAGTTACCGACGGATCAAAGTTGGTACGGCTTTTGGTTGGGTGATTTGATGCCTTTACAACTCTTGCAACCTCTTTAGCTTTTAGAGGCCAACATAATATAGTGGCAAGCAACTTTTAAGATTTAGATTGGACTTGTATTTGTTGGAATTTCTTGGAATATAAGTTAAGTGTGAGCAGTGGAGAAAATAGTCTCATATTAAAAGATAATGTGGTGACTTAAAGGTATATAAGTGGAAGAACTCACTCCCCTATCACCTTAAGGTTTTATGGACAAAGTGATGTGTTTCTTACAAATGTTCATAATCCTACACTATATATCAATACTCCTAAATCTTCTCCAATAATTAGTATTAGAGTCTGATTGGCTCAAACTTTTACGGAGGGGAACTCACTCTCTTATCACCTTAAAGTTTTAGAGACAAAATAGTATGTTTCTCACAAATATTTATAATCCTACAATATATCAATGCTCATCGATCTTCCCGAACAATATTGGCATGTTACTTATTACTATGAGTACTTCTTATCTTATGTGTTATTTGCTTATCACATACTTGTTGTTTCTCTCTTTCGCTCATATATAATAGAGATATCAACATGCACAACAATGCAAACATTACATATTACATACGTGACGACGAATGCATGTTTTTATGCTTCCCGCTCACTTTTGCTTATAGGCATCGCATTTATTTAAATGGTTAAGAAAAAGTATTTCAAATATAGATTAGAACATGATATTGTCGTAAATATATGCACTCTAAAATAATAATATTTATAATTATTTTTTTGTTACAATACAATATGGTAAGTAAGTTTATTAGGTCTAGAGTTTTCAATATTGTGTCTATTAAATCATGTTCTAATACTCCTAGAAAGTTCAACCATGAATTACAATTAACTTTTTCTCATAGACCAAACTAAAAAAAGGACGAATTCAAATATCAGGATTTACACACAAACAAAATGTTTAGGCAACTAACATTCAAGGTAGACTCAAGATCCAACCAAATTTCTCTTAAATTTCTCTTCTATCATAACTTTGTAAAAATATGAATGATAATGAGAAGACTGAATGATAATGAGAAGGCTGACAAAGTCTTACAGCTAAAAAAGTGTTAAAAAGTTTATTAAGATCTGAATAGTGAATGAAGTCATTTTTTTAGAAGTATTTTAATTTTTTTTTAGTCTTAGAGTTTAAAAAGCAAGAAACATATGTTGTGTTTGTTTTAAATCTTAAAATTATAATTTTAAGAATATTATTCTTGAAAATATTATTATTGAGAAATTTATTCTCGTCTATATATTTGGTGAGTAATTTAAGTTTTTAAGAATATTTACAAAAATATTTAATTTAAATTTTAAAATAAATAATAAATTAATTAAAATATTTAAAAGTGAAAAATTATAAGTGATTAGTTTTTATTCTCATGAAAATAAACGATTTTCACCCTAAAATATTGATCATACATAAAATCCTAGCCGAACTATAAAGACGGAAGGGACCAGGAAGAAACCGAGCACGGTCCTCGGGTGGAAAGCATGGAGATCGGAGTATGGTCCGGGCATACAACCCGGACATACGAGCCATGATCTAGCTCGGCTAATAAAGTGAGTGTTACGTTCAAGCCAGGTAAAACTGCCACATTAACCTTGGCGGCGCGCGTTACACATTAAGGTCATCATTGTTAAACGACGGACGTTACACACCTTTAAGGCAGTTCAGTTATAGAACTGGGAAGGCATAAGTCGTTATAGGCGTTAAACGAGGAAGTCACGTTACTTCTGTATAAATAGGGCTCCCGCCAGTGGGATAAGCAAGACAATCATTAGCTTGGAGTTCAAGATACTTAGCTTGAGCCTCCAAATCCCTAAATACGTTTGTATAAGTTTTTCTTGCAAGAACATTTGGCGCCCACCGTGGGGCCTCGGTGAAATCTATCCAAGGCCACCACACAGTAATCAATAGCACGATGTCAACAACAACACCAACCGATCCCCCGGACCTGGCACAGTTGTTGGCCATGATAGACGATCTGCGTCAGCACAATGACACCCTACAAGATAGTGTTCAGGCTCTTCAACAGAAGAGTTTGGACGAAACAGAAGAACAAGAGGTAAAACTCTTGGAACCACAGTCTTTATCTCAGGTCATTTGGGAGGATGTTGTTCCTGAGAATTTCAAGCCTCCCATCCTAGCAACATACGACGGGAAAATTGATCATCAGGAGCATATCATTTCAATCAATAACACGATGGCGTTAATAGAAGCAACAGATTCCTTGAAATGCGAGTTGATGGCTGGCACTTTTAGGGAATCCGCTTTGCGATGGTACATGGGCTTGCCACGATTCTCCGTTGTTAGTTACCAAGATTTCCATAAAAAGATAATCCAACAATGTTCTACAAACCTTCGTTGTTCAACGTCATGCAACGTCCAGCAGAATCACTGCGGGATTTCATGGTCAGGTTTAATGAAGAGACCATAAAGGTTTCTCATCCCAATCAGGAGATCTTTGTGGCGGCATTTCATCACGGACTCAAGGCCGGGAAATTCAAGAGTCTCTGGCTCAGAAGTCGGCCAAGAGCATGGACAAAATCATTACTCGGGATGAATGTTATGTGAAGGGTGAAGAAAGCAATATGGAGAAGAGAGCCCGAGATACTAGAGAAAAGAGCAAAGGGCGAGATGATAACTCAGATCAAAAGGCCCGGCCTCGGGATCAGTCAACATCCCAGGATCGTGCCCGAGAGAAACGACCTCTATCACGGAGCCGTCAGACCTTAAGACCAGGTGAAACCTTCACACCGTTGAACGCCAGAAAGGAAGATATTTGGAGAGACGTGAACCATTTGAACTTGTTTCTTAAGCCATGGAAGCCTGACGCAGTAAATGCCATGATGGGAAAAAACCTGGAAGCTTGTTGTGAGTACCACCGTATCAGATGGCATACAATCGAGGCCTGTGTTCAATTACGAAGAGAGATAGAAAAGTTGATCCAGAGGGGTAAACTGTCATCCTATGTGAAATATAGCCCGGAAAAGGGTGGCAAACATAGCCCATCTCCAAAGAGAGAGGAGGCTTATGGTTCACCATCAAAAAAGAAAGGCAAGGCAGTTGAGGAAGTTTGTGAGGCAAGGATAACCCGGCATACGCTCAACACCATTTTTGGAGGGTTTGCTGGAGGCGGATCCACTAGCGCAGCTCGGAAGAGGTATGCACGGGGTGTAATGCATGTGGCTCAAGCTGGACAACCCAATGATGATCCCGAAGTAATAACTTTCTCCCGGGAAGATGCGAAAGGCGTTCTGCCTCATGAAAACGACCTCATGGTCATTAAGGTACAAATTAGAGACTGAGGTGTAAAGCGGGTTTTAGTTGATCCAGGTAGTTCGGATGATGTCATGTATTGGGAAGCCTTCAAAGGAATGGATTTTAACCCCAAGGAGTTACTGTCGTTCAATGGAACCTTGGTAGGCTTCTCCGGCGAACAGGTTCAGGTGTTGGGTCATCTCCCTGTGATAACCACCTTTGGAACTAATGAGAATGCTAAGGATGTCCGAGTCCAATACCTAGTATTCAACGCTTCCTCGCCCTACAATATCATCATAGGTCGTCCCTCATTCAATGCTCTAGAAGCGGCTTTGTCAACCTTATAACTCACTATGAAGTATCCGTTGGATGAGGGCCGCGTCGGGATTGTCCAAGGAGATCAAGGTTTGGCCAGGAAATGCTACAAAGACAGCATGAAGATTAAGAAAAAACCGGCACCTGTTGAGAGCTCGGCAGACCATAAAGTTAATATGGTGGACATCGATCCTAGGGAGGACCCTAAAGAATATAGCTTAACTCCTCAAGAGGAGACAAAAGAAGTGCAGATCGGGTCTCAACCTTCAGAAATTACTCACCTAGGAATGCAACTTTCCGTCGAGGAAAAGGCCGGGATAATCTAGGTTCTGAGGCAGAACTTAGATCTTTTTGCTTGGAAACATGCAGATATGCCCGGGATCAACCCAGAAGTTATGTGTCATCATCTGGATCTTGACCTAGATGTGAAGCCGATATCTTGGCGGAAGCGAAAAATTGGTGAAGAAAAGAGGAAGGTCGTTGTAGAGGAAGTTGAGAAGTTGATCAAAGCCGGATTCATTGGCGAAGTTCAATACCCAACATGGTTGTCTAACGTGGTCATGGTCAAGAAGAAAACTGGGAAGTGGAGAATGTGTGTGGACTTCACCGATCTTAATAAATCATGTCCGAAGAATCCTTACCCCCTGCCACACATAGATCGACTGATTTATGGGGCTTCAGGGTTTCGACTTCTAAGTTTTTTGGATGCCTACTCGGGATACAATCAAATTAGAATGAACCCGGTGGACGCTTTAAAGACAGCCTTCATGACAGACCCGAAGAACTATTACTATCAGGTGATGTCGTTTGAATTGAAGAATGCTGGCGTGACCTACTAGAGGCTCATGGACATGGTTTTCGCTCCACTGATAGGGCGAAATATTGAGGTTTATGTGGATGACATGGTGGTCAAGACAGTAGCAGATTGCAAACATGTTATAGACATTGAAGAAACGTTTGCAGCGATATGAAAATACAACATGCGCCTGAACCCGGACAAATGTACTTTCGGGGTGCAGGCTGGCAAGTTCTTAGGCTTCATGTTGACAAGTCGGGGAATAGAAGCTAACCCGGATAAATGTCAAGTGGTTATTAATATGAGAAGTCTGACTACAATACGCGAAATGCAACAACTAACTGGCCGTTTGGCCGCATTGTCTCATTTTTTATCTTGTGCACGAGACAAGTCGATTCATTTCTTCGCGGCTATTAGAAAGAGGGAGGAATTCGAGTGGACTGATGCATGCGAGCAGGCATTCCGGGAGGTGAAGAAGTTTTTGTCAACTCCTCCAATTTTAACCAAAACAAATAAGAATACACAACTAGTGTTATATCTCGCCGTATAAGATCATGCCATTAGCTCGATACTGGTACAAGAAGGAGAGGTCGGAGAACGTCCGGTATATTTTGTTAGTAAAGTGCTGAAGGGAGAAGAGTTGAGATATCAAAATATTTAAAGGTTGGCACTAGCATTGGTGACAACAGCTCGGAAGTTAAGACATTACTTTCACGGGTATCCTATCCTGGTGAGAATGAATTTTCCCTTAAAGTAAATATTTAAGAAGCCAGATCTGGCAGGCAGAATGGTGTCTTAGACAGTGGAGTTGTCTGAGTATGATATCAACTTCACTCCGCGCACCAGCATAAAATCTCAGGTCCTGGAAGATTTCATGGTAGAATTTATCTCTCTGCCAGTAAATGATTCGCCTGCAAGGTGGATTCTCTCTGTAGACGGATCATCGAATTCAAAAGGGAGAGGAGCTGGAATAGACCTGGAGGGTCCTGGTGATATAATACTAGAGTATCTGTTGCGATTCATCTTTCAAACAAGCAATAATCAAGCTGAGTATGAGGCTTTGATAGCCGGCCTGAAGTTGGCTTTAGAAGTTGGAGTGACTCACCTTCTTATTTGAACGAATTCACAACTAGTTGTCGGGCAGGTGAGCGGAAGTTTTCAAGCAAAAGATCTTATTCTCATAAAGTATGTTCAACAGTCACTGTCACTATGTAAGAAACTTGAGGCTTTTAAGATTTGTCATGTCCCAAGGGAAGAAAATACCTGGGTCGACCTGCTAGCTCGGCTAGCTAGCACCAAGAGGCCCGGGATGAACAAATCGGTGATACATGAAACATTAACTTTGTCAAGCATTGAAAAAGAGGAGGTGCTTGTAGTCGAGGAGGAAACCGGTTGGATAACTCCCATCATTAGGTATGTTCAGCATAATATTTTACCTGATGATAAGGAAAAAGCCCGTTAGATTAAGAAGGTTTCAGCAAGGTTTGTAATGGTCGCAAATAAACTATACAGGATGGAGAGAGATGCTTCTATGATGCGTTGTGTGTCCGAAAAGGATACTTTTTTAGTGATGAAAGAAGTTCATGAGGGTATTTGTGGAAACCATGTTGGTGGTCGGTCTTTATCCAGCAAGATATTGCGTGCGGGGTACTACTGACCTACTATGTTGAAAGATTGTGTTCATTTTGTTACTCATTGCATAAAATGCCAAACGTTTGCACCTGGCATCCATACACCGACCGAGCTACTCCACTCTATATTGGTTCTTGGCCTTTTCATGAATGGCGGGCTGACATCCTCGGACCATTTCCTGTGGTGCCGGGCCAATTAAAGTTCCTCATTGTAGCGGTTGATTACTTCACTAAGTGGGTAGAGGTCGAGGCGGTATCCCGGATATCTGCAGAGCGTGTACAACGTTTTTACTAGAGAAACATAATTTGTTGCTTCGGGCTTCCTCAGGTTATTGTATCCGACAATGGGACACAGTTCGCAAGTGCTTATGTTGTGGAGTTTTGCAGGGAACTTGGAGTCATGAATAAGTTTATCTCTGTAGAGCATCCACAAGCCAACGGTCAGGAAGAATTAGCCAACAAGGTAATTTTAAATGTAATAAAAAATAATTTGGATGAAACCAAAGGACTGTGGGCGCAACATCTTCATGAAGTCTTGTGGTCCTACCACACTACCATTCATTCATCAACCCGTGAAACGCCTTACAGAATGGTTTTTGGTGCCGATGCTATGATCCCTGTGGAGGTCACCTTACCATCATGGAGACGGGAAAGTTTTAAGCAAAGAGCTAATAACCAGGGTTTGGATGCTGAAGCCGACCTGTAGAAGAAGTAAGAAATACAACACACCTCAGAGAAATCGTTGCTAAACAAAAAATTTCACAATGTTTTAATTTAAAGGTGAAGCAACGGGGTTTCGAGGTCGGAGACTTGGTTCTTAAAAGGGTTACGGATTCGACCAAGAAGGGAAATTTATCTCCTAATTGGGAGGGTCCATTCCGAGTACTAGAGAAACTACATAATGATGCCTACAAGTTAAAGACTCTAGAAGGTATAGAGATACCTAGGACTTGGAGTGTAGTTAATCTCAAAATGTATTTCAGTTGAATAATGTACAATGCATGAATAAGGATGGTATACTCTTTTCCCTAGGCAAGGACCAGGGTTTTTAATGAGTCACCTTAAAATTAATTCTAGCTTGTAAAGATCAATAAGTTATAACAGGCTCCCTTCCTCGGAATTTACCTTTGGTGATCCGGCTCAGGTACAACCCGGCTTAATGCCAAAATTAGATCCTTAATTAGATTCCTCCCGGTTTAATGCCAAAATCAGGTGAAGATCCTTAATTAGATTCCGTCCGGCTTAATGCCAAAATCGGGTGAAGATCCTTAATTGGATTGTGCCCGGCTTAATGCCAAAATTAGGTGAAGATCCTTAATTGGATTCCACCCGGCTTAATGCCAAAATCAGGTGAAAATCCTTAATTGGATTCCGCCAGGCTTAAATCCAAAATTAGGCTCACTGCCTTGGTTCAAGATACTTTGCTTCAATCAGCGTCAGGCATAGCCCGGCGTTTCGCCACAACTCGGCTCACTGCCTTGGTTCAAGATACTTTGCTTGAATCAGCGTCAAGCATAGCCCAGCGTTTCATCACAACTTGACTCACTGCCTTGATTCAAGATACTTTGCTTGAATCAGTATAGCCCAATAGCCACAATCGCTCACGCTTGATTCAAGATACTTTGCTTGAATCAATGTCAGGCATAACCCGGCGTTTCGCCACAACTCGGCTCACTGCCTTGATTCAAGATACATTGCTTGAATCAATGTTAGGTATAGCCCGAAGTTTCACCACTACTCGGCTCACTGCCTTGATTCAAGATACTTTGCTTGAATCAATGTCAAGCAAAGCCCGACGTTTCACCACAACTCGGCTTACTACCTTGATTCAAGATATTTTGCTTGAATCAGCGCCAGACATATCCCGACATTTTGTTGTAAGTCGACTTAAAGCCTCGAGTCATTTTAGAAAAGCTTGATAAGGTGTGACTTGGCAAAACCTCGAAAAACTACTCAGGGGCTAGTCTGCCTACTTAGATTAAGTATTCCCAATGAATAGAGGATTATGCCTTTCTAGCGAAGTCTTCATGGCTTAAAGTAAACCATTTGACTCGGGGGGCTATTATCACACATCTCTATTCATGAAATTAAGGTATTAAAAAGTATGAAAACAATTCATACAAGCAGACATTAAACATATGAAGTATTAAATGCGTAGTGCTAAAATTTAAATGCTCGGAGGGCAATTATTTTAAAATCTTACAAAATGCACCCACCAAAAAGGGTGACTAACTTGAGACTGAAAAAGGGGGGGGGGGGAAAGCTAAAGTTTGAGGTGAGAAATGTCCACGGTAATCGACTCTTCACTCAGTGTGGCGTCGCTATCATCATCGTCAACCTCCACTAGCTTTCCATCCACTATAGTTTTGAAAAAGTCAACTTCTGAGATGTCGAGATCCGGGTATAGACAGGCGACCTGGGTCTTTGCTCGCTCAAACGCCACGTCCTCGAAATTAAGCACATCCATAAGAGACTTGTCCAAAGCTTCTTTGAGCAAAGAGTATAATTTTCTGAAGCTTGCAGATTAGCTGATTGCTCGGCAGCAGAGGTTTTTGCCATGGCAAGCTCTTTTTCCAAGGCCTTTATCTTTTCATCGCTTTCAAGCGCCCTGGTCTTAAAATAAGAGTCCGCCTCATTGAGAGATTTCTCTTTCTCGGTTAGCCTTTTGACCTTTTTCTCCAATTCAGAATATTTCTTTTCAACGTCATCGCCGAGCTCGAAGAGACCCCGGGTCAGAACGACACACCTCATCAAGTATGAACTTAGATGTTGTGTGATTTTCTGAGGACCAAGGTTCTTCAGCTTGTTCACATCTTCTGTAGCGTTGAGATGGTCATACAAAAATTTGATGCCATCGAAATCAGCAGACCAGAACTTGTTCTCAGTTGAAGGTTGGTTTGATCTATTGTCGGTTTCTTTCAACAGAGCGGAGACTTCTCAATCCGCCTGATTTACCTCGTTTGCCATTACTGTCTTCAGTTTCTTTTGAGCTTTCTCTCCAGCCGGCTCAGCGTCTGGGGGATGTTTGACGGGGGTTGCCGATATCTCTACATTTTCTAACACGTTTGGCTTAGAACCTGTGTTCTTTTTCTTCTTGGGTGCCTGGATCTCTAGACCGGCCAGATTTGGTTTGGCTTCGGAGGGGCCACCAGCACCCATCCGGGTAACACAAGCCACTGCCATCAACTTCTTCTGTTCTTTCATAGACACGTCAGTCATCTTATCTGCATGCAGAAAAGTATGAAAAAGGTTAATTAAGAGAGGTAAACCTAGCAAAAAGATAATGCGTAAAAAGAAACTTACCTAGGAGAGAAGGGATTTCATTTTGGGATAGTGTTAACAAGTCCCTAACCTTGATTGGCTAGAATGAATCTAAGATCCCAAGAGACAGAGTTTCTGATTCATTTAAAGCGTCATAATCGAAACCAGATATGGGTAGTGGGTTGCTTGTCCAATACAAGGGAAACTTATGATGCCCGTCAGCGCCATAGATAATATGTGGACACCGAGGACCACACCTAACTCGGAATAAACGTTCTTTGTAGCCTTTGAAGTTAGAGGTATAGGATTGAAGGAAACTTCTCTTTGGGATACCTCTTATAGCAACCCAGCTTCCAGAATCCGTGTTCTTTATTTCAAAGAAAGAGAAAAATAACCCTATAGTCGGGTTATAGTCAGAGCCCTATAAATTAACTCAAAAGCTCTTATAAATCCCCAACTATTCAGGCGAAGTTGAGAGGGGGCTACATTTATTGTCTGGAGTATGTCGATTTCAAAGTCAATGAAGAGAAACTGTATATTTAACTCTTCTATGACCCTGACATAAAAATAAAACCACTCAGGGGTTACTCCCTTGGGTTGGGACATGCAAACATTCTCCCCAATCTCATAGGGTTCCAGGATTACATCATTTTTTGTTTCCTGTGGAGGAAACATTCCAAAGAGACCAGAGGGTAGCAATTCCCAAGTCTTTAACAACACTTTGTTTGAAGCCTAGGGCTTCTCCTTTGAGCAAGTTGTTGGTTTCTATTAGGAGCTCCACAGAACCTGAAGAGTCAGGGTCAGAATCACTATTAGAGGTTAGAACTTCATAATCGATCTTGTTTATAACCCTCTCTAGTTCCTCTACCCCTAGGGCATCCCTCATCTCTTGCATGCATTCCTCCCACAAGACTCTACGCTCGTCACTACTTAAATGTTTCCTATGACCTAAATCGTCACATTCTCTAATGATCACCATCCTATGAGTAAAATAAAAGAAGAAGAAAATGGAGAATAAATAATGAATACCTAAAAGTACGATTGAAATACTTTAAAGGTTTCGGATTGAGTAAATGGTAGCGAAGGTTTTATGGAGAGGAGTGAATAAGGAAATAGGGTTTGAAAAAGGAAGGGAACGTTATAAAAGGAAAAAAAAGGAAGAGGTAGCGTGTTGTAATTAAAAACCCACTAACGGTAATTATTATACCTATACCAAGATAGGTGGTTGTTCAGTGAAACGAGGGGGTGTAACACACGCACTCACAGGTCGCCTAAACCGACGTGTACCTCGGCTAAAATTCATGATTATTATATTTATCAACCACAAAACTTCAAAAGCATGAAGTCGTATGCTCAGAGGGCTTATGATCATACATAAAATCATAGTCGAGCTATAAAGACGGAAGGGACAAGGAAGAAACCGAGCACGATCCTCGGCTGGAAAGGAAGGAGATCGGAGTATGGTCCGGGCATACAACCCGGTCATACGAGCCATGATCATCTCGGCTAATAAAGTGAGCATTATGTTCAAGCCAGGTGAAACTGTCACATTAACCCTGGAGGCGCGTGTTGCACATTAAGGCCATCATTGTTGAACGGCGGATGTTACAAACCATTAAGGCAGTTCCGTTATGGAACTGAGAAGGCATAAGTCGTTATAGGCGTTAAACGACGAAGTCACGTTACTTTTGTATAAATAGGGCTCCCGCCAGCGGGATAACCAAGACAATCATTAACTTGGAGTTCAAGATACTCAACTTGAGCCTCCAAATCCCTAAATACGTTTGTATAAGTTTTTCCTGCAAGAACAAACATGAAAATAGAAATTGATAAAAATATGTATAGAATAAATTTCTGAAAATAAAAAATTACAAGGGGTATTTTTCTAAAAGTTAAAACAAACATTGAAATGAAAAACATTCTAACTTATATTCTTGGAAATAAACTTACAATTCAAGAAAAAAGCACTTATATATATATATATATATATATATATATATATATATATATATATATATATATATATATATATATATATATATATATATATATATATATATATGAGGATCAATTACACCGAGTTACACTAACGTCACTTGATTAATATTTTTTAAATTCAACCGTTGGATTGAAACATACTATCATATAGATCATAGCTATAAAGTTTGAGATTAATCTACAATGATTTACTATATGATCAAGATATTCAAAGATTAACGTCAAAATGGACTTTCATATAACGTTAATTTTGATGTAGTTCAATGACATAGTAAATCATTATAGATTAATCTTAAACTTTATAGGTATGATTTATATGATGATATGTGTTTCAAACCAACGATTGACTTTAAAAAATATTAATCCGAAGTGACGTTTTTGAGCGAGTGTAACTCATGTAACTCTTGCTATATATATATATATATATATATATATATATATATATATATATATATATATATATATATATATATATATATATATATATATATATATATATATATAGCATGATATTGTATATAGGTAGTTGATTATAAAAAAAATGATTATATATGTAATCTCATGGAGTATGATCTTAAAGAGTTAATCGTGTAATTAATTTAAACCAAAATTAGTTAGAAAACATTGTATATTTAATAAAAGAGACCAACTCACATAAAAGAGCGCCAGTATGATAATATAACATGTAAAGATAGATTAAAAATTAGTGGGAGCATAGGCCCACACATTAACGTGAGTAGCTTTTTCCTTGTTTTAACTAATTATGTATAAGATTGGTGAAGAATTCGAATGCAAGGAAGAGTGTCTAGAAATATGAAGAGGATGTATGATTTAACTGTATGATTGTTGGATTCTTAATAATGTATTTATATGATTTTCATAAGTTTGCAACTCTTGATGAAACAACACCTTTTCATGAAGTGTATATTTTGAATTCGAAATTCATACTTTCAGCAACGACCACACTCTTGGGAGATAAAAGCGGAACATTTATTATAAGATCAACATATATTGGGCGCATCATTGATTCTTGACCAAGAGTGTGAGTGTTTCGTGAAGAAGACGACACAATTTTTTGACTTGCCTATTTAGCAGCAGGAAAAAATCTCTCTAAATAAAGAATAAAAGGTTTAGGACAAAAGAATCAACTTAATTTTTCCCAAACAACAAAGGGATAATATACCTTTAGTATTGATCTCATACAATCCTTAGGAGCAATTCTTTTAGGCATTCCTATATATTAGATACCACATCCTTCTTACTATTATTAGGTCTTTCATTTGTATGGGCAATGAGCTTAGATTAATAAGACATGTGGGATCTCCAATACTAGGAAAGAAGAAAATTTTCTTTATGGATGAGTATCATTATTCCTCATATATGGTTTAAAGGCCAAACCATGTTTTATTGTGACCAAGATAAGAAGGAATTGGTGACCATGAATAAATATCAATTCACCCTTTTGGATTTTCTTGTTTTATCTTTTATTTTAAAGAGAATCCTAACAAGGTTGATTCTAAAGCCCAAAGCTCTATTCACAATGTACAACAACGAAGCACATTTTGTTGAAGAATTGAGCTATGTTAGATTTGATGATATGATTGACCTTGAAAAGTCAAAGCTAGTTAAAATATTTGCAGACTTGAAGATTACCCACTCAGGTGATGTAGGTAATGAAGTTGCTACAAAAGGACAAGAAGTTAAAGACTCAGAATATGCACATCTAGAAGTTGTTACAGCGCGGACAAAGATCATCACATTCTAAGGAATTGGTTCTAGGAAATAAGATTGAAGTCAGAACTAGATAATCTTTTCAACCCTTCTGAAGCAATGCATCTAGGCTTGGTGTCTTTGACAGAGCTTACTTCTTCTGATGAAGCTATTCTGAAAAAAATATTGGATTATAACTATACAAAAAGAACTTTATCTTTTCTCAAAAAATGATGATGTGGGTGGAAAAGACTTGCTCTTGACGCGCAGTTTTCCAGAATGATGTATGGACCTCTAAGGTATGTATTGTTATTGTTATTGGCTTCTGAATAATGATACTTCAGACTGGTGAAGTTATCATTTATCAGACATGGTAAAAATATTCTCTTGAGAATGTCTTTGTCAGTTGGAAACTTAAGAGTTTACTTCATTATATGAAGTGTTAGAAAAGTGAAAGGTTGAAAATCCAATATAAGACAGATGTCATATCTGAAGTGTACTTAGACTTGTTAAGTGTCAACTTTTGGGTATTTTCCATATTATTTATCGACACTTTTAAGCTCTTTTATATGCTTTTAATTATGATAATCACTTATTTTAAGTCATTTTGCTTAAATGTAAATAATTTTGAATGTTTTAATGTGTTTGTTAGTTTTTCAGCAATTTTTGTTCATGAGTCGTAGCTTGAAGTGATCTTGGAGTTGAAGAAACAAAGTTTGCTCAGTGTCAGTGTTTTGGAAGCACCACTCGACAGTGGAGAGGCGCTGAGAGGAAGCACCACCTGACGGTGCAGCGGTGATGGAAAAGCGCTGGATATTTGCATTTTTACATAAGTTACTGACTTTGGATTTTGGTTAGAGCGTTAGGCGATATGGCAGTGGTGAGGTGGCGAGCAGAGCACTTGACGATGTGTTTTGAGCGTCGGGAGATGGTAGATATTTTTGATATCTTTGGTTTCCACGTGCTTGGACATGGAAGGTTTTTGGGGCAACGTTAGGCAGTGGAAAATAGCGCCCGCCGGTGGTTCCTGGGGCAGATTGTGTATTTAGGCACTTTGTAGATATTTTCTTGTAAATTCCATCAATTCTTTTACAACTTATAACCTAGAAACTATTGTGTGAAGAATAAAAACACCTTTTCTTCATTTCTACTAAAAATCAAAGCTTTCCAACATTAATCTTTGTTGTTTACTTGTTCATCAAGCTACCATGGTAATGAGAAGCTAAACCTCACTTTTGTGTCAAGATTAGAGGTAGATAATCTTTCTTTTGTATGTATTTCTCTTAGTATTTTGTATGTGAACAAGTTGATGATAAATATATGGTAAAAAAACTCTTATTTTATGGTTTATCTTTGATTTGATATTGAGAAATATTTTCATCTCTTAACCTAGGTTTTCACTTATCAACAAACATTTGCTAGACATAGTTATGTGAGTTGATATTCACTAATATTGTGCTCTTAATGTTATCAAATTGATAGTTAGGTTGAGAGATCATCTAAGGATCAATTTGATAAAACTCGTAATTTGTTTTAGAGATGAAACATATTGAAAGGATATGTGATCATATTTATTTTTAATAAGTTTGCATGCTTTATTAAGAAAATACGTCTGAATTAGATTATCGAGACCTAATCTTGATACGTTTTTATCAAACCTTTAAAAGCAAAACTCTCTTTTAACCGATACTTAACACCTTTGCATGAAATCAAATCTTTTCGTTACCAAAAAAAAACCAATACCAAAATCTTTTTATGAATCTAACACTTAAAATTACTCGAACTATAGAATAGCGGTGATATCACAACAATCTCTGTGGAAAACGATAATTTAAATACTTGCCCTGTAAAAGTGTTTCAAGAATACTTGATAAGACTCTTTGAGAGACGAGATAATTATGTGATTAGATGAAAATCCTCATGATTTCCCAATGTTTGAATTTTGTTTTGTTTAAAGCATTAATTATTTTGTGTGTCTCGAGTATGATAGTCCTCAGAACTAAATCTTTCTCATGTCAGCCAAGTTTCCTCTTTCTATTTATATTGTCTCAACTTGTTCTCTTTTTCACTACCTGTTATTCCACCTTGTAAGATTTTCTTCATCCTTATCTCTTTGCGGAAATGAGGATATCCTAGAGGTCATCAATGAAAAGCGTCCAAACTTTTCTCAGTTGACAACTGTCGGTTTAAACATAACCACAAGCATGTGGATACATGGTTGGTCTGGGTACTATGTGTTACCACATGGACCCATTTATCCAAATCTTGTAAAAGAATTTTGAAAATATGCTTCTGTGAGTAATGATAGGCATGTTATTTGCTCCAGTATAATTGGTGCTCCCATTTTCATTTCTTCTTCATCCACTTCTGAGGCCATTAAATGTGTTGAAACTGGCATCACTGTGGAACAATTTCACTTTGAGTACACCTTTATGGAAAAGTTGATAACCCTTAATGACACCACCTCATGCAGATATGAACCCACCAATCCAGAGAAGCTTCTCCCTCATTCTAAAATTTGGTTTCATCTCTTGCTTACTAACTTTCGTCCAAGAGTAAGGGATGTGAACACTCTATATGTTGATGACTGACTTTTTGTCTACCTTTTAGTTAATCACTATAGGGTTAGTATGCCCCCAACCATCTTTAATTATCTAAAAGATTCAGATGAAATCTTCAGAGGTCAATATAAGTCTATTATTCCTTTTGGAATAATTATGTATGCACTAATCTCTAAGGCAACTTTCTTGAATTTATTCGGAAGTCGTTCAAGTTTAACTGGATAGGTGGTCACTATTTATTGGGTGTCTGTTTGGATGTTGTTGTTTTTTTTTTTGCTTCCTTCTTGTACTCATTTTCATCCCAATAATCAAATTAGTATTTCATGTTCATGTGATGTATTTCCTGTCTTTTGGTTATTTCTTGTAGAAAAGTGTGCAAAATATCTAAATTAATTATATCTTTATCTCTTTGATTTTTAATGAAAAATTTATTTTGTTTTCTAAATCTTTTTTATTTCTGACAAAGATGGAGAAAAAGTATATGATTTGGATAGTATTTAATCTCATAATCTTGAGCCCAAACATGATATAATGATTTTGCTTCTAACCATTTGTTTGATGTTTGATTCCAAAAATTTGTGAAACTTCACTAATTTTCATAGACAAGTTAATTGGCAATCATAAGATTGTCATCTGGAATCAGAAGACACGGTCAAGATACAGGTAGTATGCTCTGACAAGCTAAGCATCTGGGAATAATGGATTCTTCAGAACTTGAGAACCTTCTGAGTGAATTAGGCTTGATCCAGACTCTGATGCAACATATGTTTCAGAAGTTGTGAACTTCCTTAAAATATGGTTAAATCAAGCTCTGATACCTACATTATTCAGAAGTTGTGAACTGTCTGAAAGTAAGGTAATGATCGTGTTATGACGACACCTATTATTCATAAGTAGTTAACTTTCTGAATGTATGGTGGTCAGACTCTAACGTTTCAGAAGTTGTGAACTCTCTGGAAGCATGACAAAGTTGATATGTTACTAAGCATTTTTCAGAAGTTGTGAACTATCTGAAATAATGTCAACGTGTACTCTTGGCGACGTTTTTATTTGATACCGGGAAGCTTGTCTAAAGTTGTAATTTGTCTGAAAGTTGGTAACTAGAACTTGTTAAACCAGACTCTGATACTTCATAAGTTGTGAACTTTTTGGAAGTATTGTAAGTCAACTTTCAACCAGGCATAATTTAGAGGTCGTGTACCTTCTGAAGATATGATCAGAAGACATGGTCAAGAGACATTGTCTAAATACATGGTCTAAATACATGGTCTAAATACATGATATAAGACATGGTCACAAGACATGGTCTAAGACTTGGCCAAATACATGGTCAGAATTCATGGTCTAAGAAATGTTCTAAGACATGGTGTAAGAAATGTTCTAAGACATGGTCAGAAGAAATGTTCTAAGACATGTTTTAAGACATGGTCAGAAGACATTGTCTAAGATATGTTTTAAGACATGGTCAGAAGATATATTCTAAGACAAGTTTTAAAAGACATGGTCTGAAACATGATCAATAATATGCTCATTCAGGAAATGGTTCAAGTGTGGAACCTTCTGATGACATGATGATTTGCACCTTATGGTGGCAGATTCAAGTTTCTTGAAGAACTAGTGAATTAGTTCAGATGTTTGATGTGAGTCATTAAGACAGTTACTAAACAAGTTTTGATACTTCATAGTATTCTAACAATAATCCAAATTCTGAGTTGAAGACCACGCATTTCTAGTCAGACTCAAATGAGACGTCAACGGGGAAGTATTCTTTCTCTATGTAACCTTTTGTGCTGTAAAATTCATTTTTTGAGTCTTGGGCTCAAGGGGAAAGTCTAAACAAGCATAGATGATATTTTGGGTATTGACAAATTCAAGGGGAGCTAGTTAGATTTTATGAATTTATGTTCTATAGTGATTACCCTGTATGATTTATTCTATCAAAATAAATGGTTTTATCATCATCAAAAATGAGGGATTGTAAGAACAAGATTGGTTCTGCATCTGGCCTTAACTTTTGATGATAACTTTACATGGTATATTAGAGAACCATTGTGTACTCTAATGGTTTATGTCTAGTGTGTACCTTTTTCTAAACAAGATCGGGCTCCGGTAAGAAGGCGTGTGACATCATCAGGTTCTGAACTCAACACTCTGGAAGAATACCTTTGGTGTGTTACATGTTAAAGTCAAGATTCTGGAATGTTTTTCATGCAACGATTCTAAGGAAAGTTAGTACAAGAGCTTCTCATCGTGACTTTGCAAGGAAGCTTTGAAGGCCTTCTAAAGCTTTGCTTTTGTTATCCCAAGTTATGAAGATGTTCAAGAGAAGGTTATATTGAACAAGTTCTGAAGATCTGAATACATTACTTCTGAAGACCAAGTATCGATGACTCTGAATACAAGGTTCTGCTGAACAAGTTCTGAAGACTCCATAGACTTAGACCAAAGAATATTCAAGTTTTGATCCTTCTACAACATTTTTCATCAACATACAATCAGAAACCTCTGAAGACATAGAAGATAAAGATCAAGACTGGCTTGTGTGAGATGGTGATTATAAAAGTACAAAGTACATAGTGACATCTATTCTTGTAGGGTTGCATAAGGACAATCCTATTTGTACTTGTTATCTACCATTCCCACCATGATTGTTGGGGATAAAACAATTGATTTTATGTTTCCTATTATACCCTCAAACAAGTCTTTTTTTCAGCTATAAAAGGAGGACTTTGAAGAATTGGAACTTAACACTTATTGTTCAACAAAAATACGCTAAAGCACTACACAAACTCTTTTGAGATATTCTTTGTATAGTTTTGTATTTTTAGCAAGGAGCTTTTGTTTGTATCTTGCTATCAACACTTTTGTGTTGTAATGCTTAAACATTATATAATCTGCTTGTAATAAGCATCTATATATACACATCTTTGTAAGTCAACGGTTGTTAATACCTTCCTTAAGAGACTTAGTGAGTCAGGATTCTCAAGAAGATTTTGACAGTGGTCATCATGGATTGGCGATAAGGATCGACGAACTTGTTGGGGTTGTCAACAAGGTTGATCAAACTTATTGTAGTTGTCTGTAATCGGTTAATTATGGTGGATTAAGTCCTTGTGGATAAGGAAAATCACATTACGGGGTGGACTGAAGTAATTTAATTAACAGTGAACGAGGATAAAAATAATTGTGTTCATTTATTTTTATGCACTTGTTAGCTTTGCGTTTGAGTTGCGAAAAAATTATATTTGGTGTAACCCAATTCAAAGTCCTCTTTTTATTGTGTTTCTCACACCTTTAACTATGACATTCCTGACCTCTTTTTTTTTTGTGCTTTTGCGGGACGAAATTAATTGGAACTAATATACTCGTTTATCATTCCTACATATGGGACATTTGTTTACGCTAAAAATAAATAAAGTAACATTCTAAATTGATACCCATGTGATTCTTAGGTTAACAAGATATTTTCCATCACATATCAAGTTAGGCGAGTACTAACACAATCGAATGTGAATCAACTTACTCTTTCTCAAATCTATTGAGGTTTATCCTAGTCTCCAAGAGTCTAGACTTAGACATAACACAATCGAATGTGAATCAACTTACTCTTTCTCAAATCTATTGAGGTTTATCCTAGTCTCCAAGAGTCAAGACTTAGACAAAACATAGTAGTATTGGATAATGAACTTTATGTATATGTTTCATTTTAATGAATCAATTACGAAAGAATGCCAAAATTGGGGAACCGTGAGCCCGGAAAATTATGCACACGAGAATACAATCAATGAAGCACACTGAGAAACATGAGGCAACAAGCCAAATGTGAAATACCCTATGTCTAAAAGTAGAGAGAACTCTCATGCACTACATACAAAATTAGTCGGATGAGGCATATTTTTTATATGTCACAACTATATGGCTAATATGATAATTCTTTTTTTATAAACATTGCAACTTGTAAATTATTTCACAAACTCAATCAATCAATCAAGTTATTTTTAAAATTTATCTATTTATTTTACTTTATTTTAATGATTTTCTTAGGCTAATAGTTCAATTTTCACACACTTGTACACAATGTTCTTTCACTACAAGACCTTTCTCCTCTTCATTTCCGAATGCAACTAAGGGATGCAAGTTTTTAGAAAAAAATATATTGTGATTGCGGGAGCCAAACACTTTACAAAGGCAAAAGTAATTTAATAAAAAATAAGTGTGTGAACCAAAAACTACCGCTAATACTTACGGTTAAGTATGGAAACATAATCGGTATTTATGGGTATTCATCTTAATCTTCTCCGAAATTAACAGAAAAATCTATTTTTTACAGAGTTTGAAATCGGATTTAAATTTTTCTCGATTATAAAATATGGGGATAGGTCGTATAATAGGAATATTAGTACTCTCTAATTTAGTTTTGATAATTTAGAATATTAAATATGTGACTAATATTTTAATATTTTAATTTTTATTTCGTGCATGTTTGATTTGTCTTTTAGAAATGACAAAAATAATTCTAAAGGTGTAGAATTGATTTTGGATGATTTTGAGATGGTTGCTTAGACAAAAATTAAATTGATTCTGTCTCCATAACTTTTTATTTAATAAATCATAATATATTAAATAAAAATAGAAGAGTATAAAATATTACCGAGAAGACGAAACCTAACTCAGTTAAACCAAAACAAAAAGTCAGCATTTGAAATAGAATACCACTGTTACAACAACAGATTAAAAGAAGAATAAAAACTAATCATAACACAAACACTACCTAGCAAACTTGCGCACAAAAACGAAACCAAATAGTAAAAGAAAATTTGTTGTGTGAGTTTTCATAATCTTCATAATTTGTCTCCATAATTAATTCTAGTTAAAGTTGGAATTTGTAACTTCTACCTGTATAATTGATTATGAATGTTTTTTACACTGAAATTTATGATTCAACTCACATTTACATAAATATATCCAAATATAAATCAATTATGGTAAACTCAATTTTGATTAAAAAAAATTAATTCTACCAAACTCAATTATGTTAAACACCGTCAATCCAAACACACCCTTAGAATTTAAAATATTTAAATGTATGTATGAAATTTTTTGAGATTATTTTATTTTATTATTTATAATGTAATTTGATTTTGAAAAAGTAAACATTTTTATTTAAAAAATTGATTTCACTGAATGGATTGTGGCAAACGAAGATATCTGAATCCAACCCTGAAATTGTTTGGAACATGTTTGTTTTTAATTCTCCATTAGATTTGGAGCGGAAAACGGTAACTATTTAGAAATTCTTCTAGCAATGCATTTAATCAAGATTTTTTAACAATCAGGAATTTATCGACAGTTTGTAGATCGTGAATGCACCGACAGTATTGTATGGTCTAGAATGAATCTAAAGTTGTATAAATATGGGTCATATGTTATTGAGAAAAACATCTCAAAATGTCTCTTCCTTAATTTTTGATTTAGGCAAAAGTGTACTTCAACAAAGACAATCCTCATGTTGAGTTCAAGCTTCCGGATGGAACTGCATCTCTTGCCAACTTGACAGACCATTTGAATGAATTGGTGCCTAATATTGATAACAGAAAAGTGAGAAAGATCGAGTTTTATGAAGATCTGATCGATACAAATGGAAGGGTGAAATAAAACCTTATTGAGTTAAAATCGGTGAAGATTTGCAGTCATGTAGGCTAACTAAGGGGCTAATCGAGTTTGATGCGCAAATTTCAAGATTTGTCGACGACATAAACAAGATGTTGAAACGTCCATAATCATCTAGTAGTGTCTAGTTTTTCATGTTTCGTTATTTTTAATTTATGTTGTAATATGTTACGTTATGTTCATCTTCGAATTGAAACATGTAATCGTCAAAGTATTATGTAATAAAAAAATTGTGCTAAGTGGTCTAGGTCACAAAATGAGTTACAAAATATACAAATAATACAAGTATCAAATAAAATATCTAAATAAACCCCATGGGCTATGTGTGTTGCTAGAGATAATCTAATAAAAACCTCACCATCAAGGTTTATCAAACCCACGAGGTCATCTGTCAATGTCCTCATACCGAACCGAACTGTGCGATTTTGTTAAAAGGTGACTCAAACAAATTTGAATCAAATGTGATTTTTTACGGTTTCAATCTTGTTTAATTTGGTTTGTGATTTTCTATTGGATTGATTTGATTTTGAACATCCCTAATTAAACTAATGGCTTGTTTGGATTCACATTTAAAATGGTAAACTTACTTATAATATCACATTTGCCATGAAAATATAAAAGCTCATAATCTTAATTTTTTATAGACATATAACTGAAGACATTTTTGACGCAAAAACAAACACACACTAAAATTTTGTAACGGTTATACATTCTTTTAACAATTTTGTATTTTTATTTTATTTTATTTTTCCGTCAAATTTTTTTTTTGAAAAAGTATGTAATTTTTCTTAGAGTATTTTGAAAATGAAAAGGTTTTGTATATAATTATAATAAGAGAGAAATCTTTTTGTCCCTCAATTGACATCTGACCCCCTTATAAGAGATTGTTTTCACAAAATACCGGAATTTTTAAAATATTTGCTAAAAATTTATTATTTCTGAAAAATATTTGAATAAATGTCAAACTTTTCCGTAAAAAAAATTATATTACTAGATTTTTTGAAAATTTCGCTAAATTACCACACTTTTTGAAAAATTCATAAATACAACTTTTTTGAAAATCCAAAAAACTATAACATTTTTCAACAAATCTAGTAGTGTTAAAAAAAGTTACTGACCGAATATAAACTATTGGTTCTTTTTAAAAAATCTGGAAAATTATCAAAGATAATGAATTTTTTTTAAAATCTGATATGTTAAATATTTCTCCAAAAAATGGATAAAAATTCGTATTCGGACTTTTTAAAATAGACTACTGATTTTTCCATTCATTATTAATTTTTCGATCATATTACTGGATTTTTCATTCTCTATTTTGAATAAACTTCATTATAAAAATATATGAGGATGTCATCTAGTATAAATTAAGGAGTGGTTGGAAAAAAATTCAAAAAGGACTATTACGAGGAAATTTTTCTTGCCATCAATAAAATTTAATTTGGTACACTCTCAAAGATTTTAATTCTCATTTTATCTTTGATTACTTATAAAGAAATTCTCGATCGAAATTTTCTGTAGTGTAATATGAAATTTTTGATATATTGAAAATTTTTAAATTTTCGATTTATGCAAAATTTCTGGAGGTTTATTTCAAAAAATCTGATATATCGGAAATTTAAATTTCTGGTATATGCCAAAAATACGGTAGTGTTTTTGAAATTTTCGGTATATCGGATTTTTTGAAATTTCCGGTATACTGGAAATTTCGCATAAGGCTCAAATTTCCGGTATGTTTTCTTATCTTATTTTTTTCAGCGGTTGAGATTTTGCCAACACTTTTGAAGGGTCTAGATTGTACCGACACTTTTGTGTGGTCTAGAACGTATAACAATTTGTATAAATATGGGTTTTAGGGTTATTAGGTATCACATCTCAACAACATGTCTCTTTCTCAATATCTGATTAAGGCAGAAGTGTATTACAACGACCGCAAATCTGTCGTTGAATTCAAGCTCCCAGATGGATCTGAGTCCTTCGCCGCGTTGAAGGAAACGTTGAACGATTTGCTGCCTGATTTCGAGAACATAAGGGTGACAAAGATCGAATTTCGAGAGGATTACATTGGTACAGGTGGTTGGGTGAAATACAACCTAATTGGGCTGAAGAATGATGAAGATGTGAAGGCCATGTGAAAATCATTTCGTCGTAGGATAACCAAAGGTCGGATCGAGTTGGACGCGGACATCCGAAGATCTGTTGACGACATAATGAAGTGTCTAAAGCGTCTAGGTGAACCTGAATCCGGTAGTTCCTAAGTTTTCATGTATCAGAGTACTGTTTATGTTTGTTGTTTGTCATCTGATGTTTGTTAACTTATTCGAGTTTCTTATTTATGTTATTTTGTTTTCTTTATGTAATCGAAATAAGAAGTACTAGCTAAAAAATATTATGCAATAAAGTAAAATTTGTTTGTCACGACATACATATAATAATACAAATAAAAATCTATGTACGCCTTCCACGGGAAATATCGGCCAACCTAGCTAACCCCTGATACACCTCCCCATCGGGGTTCAACATCCCCATGACATTATCTAATGTAACTGCAATGAGCTGTAGGCGGGAATCTTGGTCAGCTGCTGGAGAAGGAGATGGTGGTGATGGTGGATCATAAGCATCTCTAGTACCTAAAGGCCCTGAGACATCAGATGTTAGCTCCGGTGGTGTGACTCGAGGGTGTGACACACTAAGGAACCACTCCAAGTATCCATCCTCGCACTACCCGGGCTCCTGCACCCTGACAGCTGCATCCATGATCTCACAGGGGAGGTGAGGATGTGACTCTGAAACCACCAATCAATGCCACCATCTGGGGCGCGTGGTACTGGCCGTGGGATGCCCTGGACATAATCATACCGGTGTAGACATCGCTCAGGAAAGTGCCTAGCCACACAGCCCTCCCACCTGACATGCCCTTAATATAACGTAGATACCTCAAAAGGATGGTGAGGGCGATGAGCCGTGTATGGTGTCCAGATGACATCCTCCAGGGTCAGAGCATCCAACCTCCTATTGTACTTTATCACACCTCTAGGATGGGTATGTCTGGCCTTCCACATCTTCACACGTGGATCTCTGGCCGCCATTCGCTGGATCTTCCGGTCACGGATATGAGGGAAGTGCTCGTATATCCAACACTGCATAAATAAGGATAAATAATTATTACATGAAAACCTAATAATTATAAAAAAAACATCTAATAATTTATAATATACCTAGAACAAGCTCAGGTAACCAACAAGTTGTCTGGTATCAGGACGGGAAGCAACATCAAGCACCGTGTACAACATCGTTAAAGCCGCCACTCCCCAAGCCCAAGTGGGACTGTCCATGGTGCGGAATAGAGACAGGTAACAGACATCAATGTACACTCTAGACTTGTCCATAAAGAGAGTACCTGCCACCAGATATAGCATGTACGCCCTAGCTGCAGCCTGAAACTACGTGCCTCCACTAGTGCCTTATACATAGTCCTCAACCGAGACATGCGGAGGTGAAATCCCCAAGTCTCGCCAAACTCTTGTAGGACCTCCGCATCGTTCACCTCCAACGCATCGAAAACCATGTGCACCACTATCGCCCGATCCCTATGAACTGGTGTGAAAATGTACCATCTATCAGTAGGTGGAAGAGAGCATCCACATCATATAAAGTGACCGTCATCTCCCCAAATAGAAGATGGAAGGAAGATGTCTTTGGGTGACACCTCTCAACAAAAGCTTATAGCAGGGGGCGTCCAGCATCGCCAATGAGCATCCAGCAAAGTCCTCCAGTCTGAACTCCTCAACTATCCTCCTCACCTGCTCAGGCATCGGAGTCTCGGAGAAGTTCTTCAACTTCGACCCATGAGAAGCGACCTTCAAAGTAGGATGCTCCTAAAACAAAACAACACAATTACAACAAATTGGTATACATCAAACAGTGTAATACAAATAAAAAATTAAGCATTAAACCAAACCAATAATACTTACATCGCCCTGCCATATCCTATACGCGACAAGGTCAGCATAACCTGTCAATACGGACCTGTCAGAAGGTCCTTCAGGGAAACTACCATCAGTACACATTGATGGCTCAGTAGATGCAACAGTAGTGGTGTGTGTATCAGCACGAGACACCACATTCACTCCCTCCTGAATCGGCTCCTGCACCACCGTCGGAACCACCTCCTGAACCACCTCCGACACCACCGCCAGAACCACCTCTAGCACAACCTCCGGAACCACCTTTGGCATCACCTCCTGCACATGATCCTGCACCACCTCCGAAACCCGCTCCTCAGCAACTGGCACCTGAACCACCGTCTCTGGTACAACTACATGCTCCACTGTAGGAACAAGAGGGACCACAACTGCCGTAGAAGCTCTGGAAATTCGTCGACGAGGTGCACGAAACCCCGACGCGGCCTGCTCAGCCATCCGTTTCCGGTGAGAACCGGTCGGACGACGACAATCACCCTGCGCCTCTGAGTCTTGTGCCTCATCTGCTACTCGAGCCACAACATCTGCTCAATTAGTAGTGTTTCCTGAAATAGAGTCTTCTCTGCCTCTAGTCCTCACTACAAGCAAAGTCAAGAATCATGGAAAACTTAAAATTTTTTGGAAAAAAAGAAAAAATAGAAAATACCGAAAATTTCAAAATTCCCGGTATTTTAAGCGTACTAGAAATTTTGAAATTTCCGGTATGAGCATCAAAAGAATATACCTCCAAATTTTTTCAAAATCCATTGTACCGGCAATTTCAACAATGTGAAAGGCTTGGGCAAAAGTGACTTTTTATACAAATTGGGGGTGCCACATACAAGTGGGGTGGAAAAAAAAACTCTCCCAATGTAAATGAAAAGAGCCCTATCTTGAGATGGTCAAATAAAGCCCAAATTGTTAGTAGAAATGGAACATCTCAGTTGTAAGCCAAAATTGAGTGAAAAGGGTTGGAAGAGAAATTTCCAATCTAAGATTTTTTGTTTTGAACTCCAATTAAGAACAATTCCAAATTTAAAGTAAGTTTTAATATATGTGATATTTTCATCTGTGTATTATCTTTTTATTTATAAAATTTAATAAACGTTATTTTTGATAGACCTAAATCTACAATTTTTACAGTCTTAATTTTAGAACTTGGATAGCTTGCAGATCATTTGATCCTTTACTTGAACTGAAAATAGGACTATCTGATTTTTTTAGTGTGAGAAAATAAAGCTAAATAACAAAAAAACATACAGAAAAACATTTAAATCATGTTTCCTAGATTCATCTAATCTTCATCTCATCTCCATTTATTATATAGAACCAGTTTGTTTCGATTTTTTTAAAATAATAATTTTATAGTATTAAATATTTTGTTAAAAGAAATTACAAACAGAAAATATATAAAAATTCAAATAAAAGATTTGTTTAAATATTTTTTATAAAATATTAATTTAAGCATATCATCATTTTATTATAATTTTTTTGAACATCTAATCTAAAGTTCAAAAAATCATTTAAATTTAAAGTTATTTTAAATAGTTTTCATAAAAATTATTTTTAAACTATATATTTTTAAAAAATTATATAATCTTGTCTATTTTAATATTTTATAATATATATTTATGTTAATGAATGTCAAAATTAGTCTTTTAATTTATAAAAATTAAATTAATTTTTTTACGTGTACAATTATCTTTTTTTCTCCTCGTATCTATATTTAACACAAGGCATAAACTGGGTCACCATGTCTAATTTTATATTAATATTGGATCTTTAAACATTTATCATGCTACGTAGGTTGAGTAATTTTCATTTAGGTTAATCATATCCCTTGGCATGATTTGTGAAATATCCATAAATCGTCTTTAAGGACATCTTGTTACATTCAACGTTTCAACGGAAATAAAATACTCTACTCCACATCTAGGGTTCATAATGGTTTAAGGTTAAAGGGTGGTATACATCATTATCATTATGAGAATAACTTATGACACTTACATGACATTTTATATAGTATTCTCTTTGTAGGTCAATCCAATATAAATATTACTCTTAATATTTACATATGTGTGAAGATTTTATAACTCCTTATCCATGATTCGTGAAATGTGGTCATCAGTATATCCATATAATAGTCTTTATACTTTAATGCAATCTCGATTTACAATAAAATTTGATTACATATACTTTAAGAGTGTGCCCTTGTATTTAATGGGATAAATTCATACTTAATATTTCATCAAACCAACTAGATACTCTTGGGATTTTATTACTTTGAAAAAACAAACATAATAGAGAATGTCTTATTATTATTAAGACATAATTTGATACAAGTACTAAATTTTAATAAAATATTGGTCTTTAAAGCTTAGACCAACAATATCCATTAGAGCTAAAGCCAATTAGTATACACCTAATACTCGTATGGCCATCAAGAGATGTTGTTGGTGGGTCAATAATTGTCAGGTGTTGGATTTTTTTTATATCTCCACATCTCATCTATATATCATCTATATAATGAGATGATGGTTCCTAAGTATGTGTTTAGGTCATTGGTGAGTTGTGGATTTAACTTGTGTGATTGCACCATTGTTACGGGTTAGGCCAACTTTACTAATAAACTTATTGATCCAAACAAATTCCTTTGCTAAATTTGAGAAAAAAATATAATCATCTTGGATTTTAGAATCAATGACTATCTCATACTTTAAACTTTTCCAGCTTACATGGCCAACATTTAAGCAAGCCACATAACTTGATTGTAATCTAAAGTAATATTTATTTGTCTGAAAGTTAGCATAGTTATATCCTACTATATCGAGATATTTGTGACAACCATATATCAATATGTAATCCTTATTCCTTCTCGAGTATTAAAGGATATTCTTGACAACAACTCAATTAACATCATCCATATCATATTTGTTACTCGTTGCACTTAAAGCATATGAGAAATTTTGTCGAGTACATAACAAGGCATACATGATAGATTCTACTGCATATTCATATGTGACTTTATTCATAAAAACCCTTTCTTCATTCGTAAAAAGGGATTGTGTTTTTAGATATAAAAATTATGTTGCATAAGTATGAACCATTTCTTGGAATCATGCATATTAAAGTGTATTAGTACATTGTCTATGTAGGTACTCTGGCTTAGGGCAAGTTGCTTTTGTGATATATATTTATAGACCATGATTCCTAATATATAGGCTACTCCACTCAATTCCTTCATATAAAAGCATTTCCTTATCCAAATTTTCACTTACTGCAAGGTAGAGACATTGTTTCCAATGAGTAATATGTCATATACATATAATAATAGAAGTATGCTCCCACTAACCTTTATGTAGACACAAAGTTCATATAGATTTATAATAAATCCAAATTGCTCCATTTGATAACCATATTTGTCGATGTATATCCTTGATATACTGCTTTGGTGCGGTTATGCAATGTGCACCTGTAAGGTTAACACTCTGACGTCCAAGTCAACCTATCTTTGTTATGAGATATTCATATCTCATAACTCTTAGGTTGCTGACATATTATGTTTAAATTGTGTTACTTGAGATACTTTCTCTTCCATAATCTCCTGTGTGTCATACCTCATACATCTAATTCACAATACACATCAAGCCACACGGCAAACATCTCCAAACGTTCAACCGGAATAAACGAGAAATAACCAATGATCATATTCTATAATTTAGAATAATAATTTATTTTTCATTATATAAATGTATTAACATACATAATCATCAATGGGGAATTAGGTGATCCTAACATGGTATCGTACATGTCACAACATAAGTCATAAGTCACAAAAGACTACGGAGGTGTCCAGTTCTCACTCCACAACCAAACTACACTCAGAGAAAAATAAGAAGAAGAAAATTTTCAAGGGGAGTACGCTAAGAGGCATCCTAGAACGCTTAGAGAAAAGAATATCAGTCATTCCTGAGAGGGCGCGCTAAGCGAGGGGAAGCCCGCTAAGCGGCCTCTAAAAAATGCACAAAAACCAGAACTGATTCAAAACAAAATTGGGGTTTCAATCCTTTATTTAAACACCCCTAAGCATGTACTCATGATTCTTTAACATCATAAATACTCAAAGCACATATTGTTTCCAACAAAATCCAACATGCAACAAAGAATTACTCATTATAAACCCTTAATTCCCAATTTATATTATCCCTCAAAAAACTCAAGTCTCTAACTAGAGATTCACCAGGCATAAATGGAAGTTTGGATGGTTATGATGCAGCAATTAAGTTTCCATCTTGCTCAAAATTCTACCTCAAAACTCGTCAAATTCGTAGCTCCTTTACCCCCATTTTCAACATTCTATTGATCAAATTCAAACACGTTTTTCTCCATTATCATAAACATTCAGAAGACAAAGTTTTAACGCGAAATGAAGAGAATTTTGCAAGCTATCCAAAAAGTTCATAATCGCTAAAATCCAAGTTACAGGCAAAAAAAAATTTTTTTTTTGTGAAGGTTGTTCCAAAAGTGCAAAAATGGAAGTAGAGTTGAAGAACATGAGTTCTTCCTATTCTCTCTTGCTCCTAAGCCCTTTATTTTACTTTCTCAACTGATTTGGAATGAGACTATGGTATTCCTCCACCAAACAAGTCTTTAAGGATTCATTTAATATGGTTAATATCCAAAATGTCCGTCAACTAAATCATATTTACCAGTTTTCCATTTGGTTCATTTCTAACCAAATATTTAGAATTTCTACCATCTTCTCATCAAGTACTATTTTTATTCCCTTAGCCTATAATCTCTTGCTTAGGAAATATGGGATGTTATATCCCCCCGTTAAATAGAATTCGTCCTCAAATTCTTTGTAATTACTAGGTCGAACTATCTTCTCATATCTTCTTCTAATCAAGAGGGTGAATGCTTCTTACATTCCTCCTTTAGATAACCACGCGATTTCGTCCAAAAGATTATCCCATCCAAGAAAACACAATCTTTGACACGCTTGTGTCGTAGTAATCTTTACTAAGAATATTAGTTCTTACACCCAACGACTCTTCTGATGCTCCACTTCGCTATACTCGAAAATAAATCCCTACAAGATTCTCGACCTTTACTCTTCGGTACTGAGTATTCATAGCTTCAGAAATCCTTGAAACCTACTTTGATTGGATATTTATCGTCTTCAACCTTACCGAGCTCGTCCTTTCCTATCATATGCCACTGATTTACACTTCATTTCCCTTGGCTTCTTACATTACCTCAAATCCATAGATTTATGTTGCACATTCCTCTCTAATGACGACACTTCTTCGCTTCCACACGAGTCCATATAGTGTCATACAGATTCCTTCCTAATTCCTTAGTCTTAACTTCTAATTCCTAAATTCTTTAAATGACTTTCTATAAGTATACCTTCATTATGCAACCAAATTTCCTCACTTTGGTTCTTTCTTTAATCATGGTTGTAACACTGACACTATGAACTACAAGATTGTACAGTTTTGTAACTTACAGCCCTTATGCATAACAACTGCATACACGCCTCGCCAGTGAAGAGTAAATCCTCACGGTTATACTGCAACTACCTTCTAAGTCTTATTACATGCTTACAAGTGCACAATACATGGCCACATTGAGTCCATATCAAGTAAGATCCTTTACTGGACTTCAGTATTCCAACGGCCATGTTACCTAGTTTAATTCTCGATACTCACAAGCTCAGTTATTGTCCCATGAACATCTGATCACATGTCAACCACAAAGTCTCCTCTAAGTTGGTCCATCAATAGTAACTTTCTATATTATGGTGGATCTTTGAGAGACTAGGACGAATGAAACATTGCTTCAACGAATTTCTCTTAGGAAGATATCTTCACTCAACACCATCGTACAAGTATTCGACTCACACCTACTACTGGCTTATCTAGTTCTTCTTATATCCACTGTGATACTCTGATTTCAACCGTCACATACTTCTTAAAATCATCTTTGTCATGCTAAGTCCATAATCTGCTTAGTTTCATTACTTAAACCATGTCAATCCCTTAATAGCAACAGTTTCTTCTCGATACGCACTAGAATCTTAAACACACTCAACAAAACTACTTCTTGAGTTTGAGTGATTCCTACAATCAGGTCGTTAATGATTCCATCAGTCTTTGTTAGGTCCATTTGAACATAACTTGGTCACACGCTTCGGTTCCAAAATGTCTAAAGCTGAATACTCCCTGAATAGAGATTCACCTTATCTCGTTGATTTACTCATGATACTCTTTCTACGATAATCAAGCAAATTTTTCTGTGGGTCTTACCCATTATACGATGTCATAAATTTGGTGTCACAACATCTCTAATAACTCATGTGACCTAACCGATACAACAATCCTTTCATAGTTGCACTCCTCCCACACAATCATCTAATGCCCTTTTGTTTCCAAATCTAACAATAAATTGACTTTCTCGGTTGCACCTCTCAATGAAATACACCCTACTTCGTGCCTTGGACATATCCCTTTGAAATTTCACGGAATTCCAGAATTAACGTGTCTCTGCTTTATTGATACTGGAATTGATTTACTTTTGGGTCTCTACAAATACTCCTCTAGATACTTCTCGGTGAGATCTAATCAATATATACTTCATCTATTCCAATCTCGCATTGTCAACATCAAAGAATATCCCTATTACATGTTGTCCAGGATGTAATGTTCCCATCTAAAGCCCATCCTAGACACATATGCACAAGGATCCTATAAAACTCTAATGGAATGAGAAACATATACAGAGTTTACTCTAATATTACTCACACAACCATGACCACTCAAGGTCCTCATAAGTGTAGTATCAGAACTTGATCCATCCAACTATCGCCTGCTTGGATAGTTCTCCATCATTGAGCGCGACATATGGATACTTATCACACCTACCTTATAAGAACTTGGATCCATGTTTCACAAGTACCAAATTTGAATCCTACATTGAGTTCCAGATCAACACTATCCCACATCTATCGTGAAATGACGACTCATGCATCTCATGCACGATAGTGAAATTCTAGTACAGCAGACTCAGATGTCCTATAAGGATGTCAAGACATCTTATATGACATTAACATAAGAGCAAGTTATAATAGTGCAGAAAACATAAATAACACATCAAAATTATTCACCCAGTTCAGAGCAACTCTCCTACATCTGGGGGCATACCAAGCCAGGAATGAAGTCCACTATCAGCAGTATTAATTCGGAGTTAAACTCCCCCGTTTACAACTCCTCACTTAATCACTACTCAATTACCCTTCTATCCAGGTCCTCCCTAGATATGGAATATCCTCATCCCACTTCCAATCATCGCAATGATGTCTATCCGTCAACATCTCAGACGCTGCATCAACAACTTGATTTCCAACAACTTTTCAACACCTGAAGAGTACAATCAAGACTCTTGACAAACATACTTGGAGTTGCTTCAAAGATTCCTCCAAGAACGTAACTCAACTCATTACTTCACAGCTTCTGAGTGAGAACAAAACACCCTCTTACCTATAAGTTTTGAGTTGTACACAGGGTGACGTTCCCACAATCTGGGAGGTTCACTCACAAACCAACTCTCCTAGAGAGTGACAAAGACTCGACCCTAATAATATGAAAGTTACATTCTCGGGTAGTGGTAAACTTAGGTTACAAAGCTTCTACTTATAACCTATTATCCAATTGGATTTGGGTCTTCAAATCCTAACAAAACTGCTGCTAAAAATGCTCCACGATATTCTCCAAAATAGCTTGCTAAAAATACTCCAAGATATTCTCCAAAATAGTTGCTAAAATTGTTTCAAGATATTCTCCACAAATTTAGGACTTCAATCATTTAGTTTCCTAAAAGATCTCCATATTTAGAAACTGAGAATATCTTAAACAAAAAACATAATATCTCTGATTTATCAATCTTGGATGCCACATAGGATAGTATGATATCTTAGGAATATGCTGCTTCTGTTAAAAACATAACAAGATCCACTTTGTTAGCTCAGGCGCGATGTCGTGACATCTTCTTCGACATGTTGTTCCAGATGTTGAAACACTTCAACACAACATGTTTCTTCATTAAATAGAACTTCAACCTGCTTTCTCCTTACAAGTTATAAATCCTATTTAACCTATTGCTGCTATATTAGTTTTACGAAACATAAAGTCAATCCTAAAAATAGAGAATTAACAGGTAGTGATACTGCGGTGTTATACATATATGGTAGTACTAACAGGGTGATCCAAATCTGAGGCCATGATCTCAAGTGACCTACCTCGGTAGAGTATAATGATCTCCACCGTACCATATAGTTATGATCAAAAATAACTAGACAGGTTTCCACTGAGGTTATCACTCCTCAAATCCTTTTAGTCACACTCCTTAGGATGGTAAAACCTAAGAGTGTCACACGTTCAGGGTTTACTTACTCAGAAGGAAACGAGTTGCGTAAGATTGGGTAAGAATTCAACTCGAATTATTATGACATGTGTATACTCACCCGCACAGTGCATGCATAAGAGATTCTAACGGTAATTCCGCCAGATAGGAAAACCATGGTTCCAAATAACTGATGCAACTATGATCATCTTGTTGATGCTTTGAATATACATTATCTTTCATTCACCTAATCACCCAACTCTAAACGTAGTTCTATGGTTTCACTTAGGGTTATACAAAACATATCTAGCAAAGAACTTAAGCTATTGTATTTCATGCTTCTACTCAATTCACCTGTCGACTAGCGTAGTTCTAGGACTTAATCACAGATTGGCAAGAACGAAGATGCATTAGTCTTTGCACTAATCGGGTATTTAATATCTACACAATTGTAGATCACCACATCCGCACATTCTATCAACTCTATACTAGGTAACTATTCACCGCTGAGAGTAAATCAACTCGAGTTGGATTTTAGCACCTCGTCCATCCAACTACTACCCAGGCCAGAGTAACTAGAAAGTTTTGTCTCTCTATCCAAACTCCCAAAAGTATTTTATTTCAACTATTCCTCTAGTCATATTTGCCACTGGCACAAAGATTGAGCAGTGATCTCTAGTGACTTTAAATCCAGCCCCATTACAAAATTCCCTTACTACATTCCTTCTTAGGTGTTTCATGAATATCCTCCACCGTTACAGGGAATTAGAGAAAGTTCCACTTTGTATAATCAAAATCTTTGAAACTTCGGTTGTCTTAAATCTTACCACGACAGTTAGGCTGTCAATTATTTCAAGTCAAATGTTTCACTTATGTTTGACAATCCCAACATTATCCCTTCTTAACAGGCTTCTACTACTCCAGCTCGAGTCACTACGGATCTTACGCATCCTTTTGGTGGCTCCACCTTGATTATATCCATTTCCATATACTAATAAATATAGTAAAATACACGACAATTATCAGAGGAATCCACAAATGGGATGTCATGTACGTTCAAAATTCTCATTAAGTTCCAAAAGTACTTTATTTCCAAAATAAATATTCATGCAGCGGAAAACAATTTAATTCAGTCTTTCTGGCATTCTAGCCTCAACATCAATTCAAACTCCACAAACACATGGTTCATCACAATTCTTAAAATAAAGAACATAAGATAAAACAAATAAAAGGACATAACAAGTTCCTAAATCCCGTGTTGCGTATCAGAGCGACTCTTAAGACTCGGTCAGGTAACACTTTCTCCAAGCACTACTCATGTACTTAGTTATATGTACTACCGAGGAAGCACAAGCACAACAACATAAAAGGGGTGACAACTTTATTCAATAATTAAATGGTGAAATATACATACTAAGGAGTAGTTAACTCACACCATACATTCAAAACACATCAAAACACCTGCATCTCACAACAACAATTCCATAATTATGCAACATCATGAAATTCAATGCAGTGTAATGCATGAGGTACCATCAAGGCTAAATCCTTCACCATAAAGACAATTGGGCATTCTAGAGCGCAAGCTCTCACCATCCATAGCTAAAGCTCTCACCATCCAGAGCTACAGCTCTCACTAATAAATGTATGCCATATGATCGTGCAACACCATAATCATATAACATACAAGGCATAAGTCTACGTCACCATACCAATTTTAGGCAATTCACATTGTCATCATTATTATTCATCGACGCCTTATACATCATAACAAAGCAATAATTCATCAATAGGTTTCATTAATATCAATTAATTGTACCCTTAATTATGGCCTTAAATTATAATCTTCATTCCTACATTTTCCTACTTCAATTCCAAGTTCATAATATTAGTTACCTACTATTTCAAACGGCACACCAATCGCGTCCCTAAAACTAAAGTTATGATCATTTTAAGAATTTACTACTGTCCATCACCAGGTCTTCTCCCAGCGACGCTCCAGCGGTCCCGACCCTCACTGTTGCACCCCAAATTTTACCCTGCTATTTTTCTACTTGCATTTGTATTTATATTATAAAAAAAAACAGTCATTCACTCACTGCATATGCATCATGTCGTCGTATTTGAATTGACCAAAAGTCGGTTTCAATCGATGTTTGCATTGTTTAATTATAAAATACATTATCTTACTTCATGCATTTTACCTCTCTCCTGCTTATTGCATTCATTTTAAATTATTTATATATCGATGATATCGATATTTCGATTTTATAAAATTTGTTAAGCGATTCGAAACGTTTGAAAATTAGCGGGAAAAATATTTCAAATTTTATCTTTTACTCATCGCTTTATGAATCTCGTGTCGCGTAGATCATGAAAATGCTCTCCTAATTTTTCGATACATTTTTTAGTCTCGTTTTTAACCGTAAACGTTTTAAAATCGGGTATCATTTATTATCATTTTATTTCAATTTTAACCATTTTAATAATTTTTCTTTAATTTATAAGACCCGTAATTTATTTTAATATGCTCATACTATTTTTTTTCGGATAATTTATTGTCCGAACTTTTACCATTTTTGACAATTTGAAGTGTCCATTTTTTATCTCAAAAAAATCAAACAAAAATACTATTGGGCTTTTTATTTTTTTTACCCAATCCATTTGTGTGGCCCATTTCATGAAAAAGGGTATTTTTGGTATTATTAAAATTTACCTAAACCTAATTTGTAGTATATATTCTAATGATTGGCACTGTTTACAAGAGAGTCCAATTTGAAAAAAGTTAAAACGGCTGAGGTTAAAAAACAACATACAAAATTATAAAAAAAAAACTTTCAGAAGAAGTGTTTTCTTCTTCTTCATCGATACCCCCTGTTCACACCGTCCTCCATCTCATCCGTCTCAATCTCACCTTTCCGTCCCTTCACTGTCATCGTTTCCCTCTGCAACCTTCTCTCCGCCGTAACAGCTCGTCAATCTCACCTTCAATCCTACACAGTCACTCTCATCTTCTCCGTTACATGTCACAGCCCCCTTCACCGTTCCAAACCCTTTCCTCCATTCCATTTCTCCCAGCCGCCGCTTCCTTCAACAATACATACTCCCTCTGTGTCTCTCAACTACCACCCATCGTCGTACTCCATTCCTCCGTCAAAACCAGCCGAAGCTCATTCTTCCACCACCTTCCTTCCATTCTGCTGCTGATTCCTCTGTTCTCACCTTCACTCACCTTCCGTCGCCTTACACTACCGAAACCCCCTTTCATCTGCCTTGATAGAAACTCACCTCTATTTCTCACTCTGCTGCAACCCCACCTCACGTCGTTTCCATCGCCGCTGTTCAACTCAACTCCCTGTTCTGCTTCACAGCCCCTCCGTTCGGCTCCTTCTCACGATACTCCCAGAACAACACAGTAGTCATCTTCACGCTGCGGCAGCGACTTTCCGTTGGATTCGATTCTGCCTTCGGTAAACTTCGACATCCTTGTCATACATTGTTATTTAATCTGAGCTGTTTGTGTTAAACCTCGGTATTTTCTATCGATTGAAATGCTTTGTTAATATGTTTTGAGCTGTTATAATTATTTTATTGGAATATGTGGATGCAAGAATCCTTTGACATGCTGTTAAAATGTTATGCTGTTAAAATGTTATGGTGAAATTCTGAACAGAATAATTCTATTATTGCTGCCTTGCTGCCTTGGTTCGATTTTTTTGTCTGTTGATAAAACGTTGATATTTACTCCATGTTATCGTATTATCCATGTTTTAATTGGAATTGTGAGTAAAATGATATAATGTTTTGGTTTCAATGATGGTTTAGTATCTATGATGTGTTTATTCGCGTCTAATACAACCGAGAAACCGTATGGACACATACATTTGGAATGTTCGTTTTGTTTTGTGACGAGTAATTGATTGAGGTCTCCATGACTAGTTCCGATGATGGTTCGACATCTATATCACGTTATTCGTGAAAGATATGACCGAGGAACTATCGTGGGCAGCCATGATATTTTGTTTTTCTTTTGAATTGGTGATAAGAATCACACTTTAGTTTCGATGATGGCTTGATAATCGATGTCGCGTTTATCCGTGTACGATTTAGCCGAGAAACCATTATATTATCTTGTTTTCACTTTAATCTCGATTGTAGTTTGTCTTTGAATAATATTCAAAAATTGTTTCAATGACGGTTTGATGATTATACCGCGTTACTCGCGTGTAAATCTAACCGAGAAACATGTTGGGCAATGTATTGTTTATTTTGAGCAAATTCGAGTAAGAAAGTCATTTTTATTTCAAGTATATTTGAGTGAATAGTGGCTGTCCGGATTATGACTACTTGATCTTGGTTGGTTTTGAAACCAATTCTCCATGTTTCGACTTTGGATTAAATATTAACTTGTTCTTTACTTCTTTGGTTTCGATTACAATTGGTTGCTTATCCATGAACATTCATTTAATTGCATTTCGATTTCATACTTTGTTTACTAACCATTTTCCAATTCATTGCAAATTCATTTTTATTTTATACCACTTATGCTACTAACTAGTTTATTGTTTGTGTAGTCATTCGAGGATTATTCGAAACAATCACTTTCGATTTAGCATTTATTCTTGTTCATTAGCATATTCATGTTACTATTTATATTTAATATTTAGTATTGTACATACAATATACTTGCATTTTTATTTTATTTTATATTTTATACTGTAAATTTAATTATACTTATTATTATTTTATTCTTATATTTAGTATTGTAAATATACGTATTATATTTATTTCTTATATTTAGTATTGTAAATATATATTATATACATACTACTTTTATTATTATACTTTATTTATTCATTCGTAAGTAAATTTGAATTACATTATAATAATCTTCTTCTTATAGCATTTTCTTAGAATTAATTTCTATAGTCTATTCTAACTAACCAAATAAAACGCAAATGATACAATCATCGATATTTAAATTTCTCCGTATTTAATTTCTGTTTGTATGCTTTTAACATAATCAATTTTCCGTTTTCTTTTTAATTTCAATTTATCCCCATTCGGAAAAATGTATCCCAATTCCCTTGATGCGTTGTAAATAATTTTACCGCTTTCTATTTTTACTTTACCGTTTAATCCCCATTTACATTTGATGTATCCCTCTCCCAAAAACAATTATTGTAATAATTATCTAGTGCACATTTATTTTATTTTAATTTAACTGTCACTTACACAAAACTAAAAAAATCTTTTTTTTAAACTAATACTTGTGAATCATTTTAAACCTGTAAGTCGACAAAGCTAAGAAGCGTCGCGGTGACCACACATGCACACATGCGCTTGATCCGGGCCTTCTTACGGTGAGCCTATTTCGATCAATTGTCCCAATTGGTCGTCTTAGTAGACTAGCCCACTTTGCTAGTACACATGTAATTTAATTCTTTTATACTTAGGTTGGCCACCTTGTATGGGCTTTGTCGATTTTACTTGTGATTTACAATTATCTCAACCTATTCTTTCTCCATTCACCAAGCATTTAAAACACTTTCAATAAAATTCGACCCAACGTCGAGTCTTCTTCTCAGACCTCGATCCAACGTCGAGTTATTTTCAAAAATCAATTTTTTTCTACAAAAAAAAATGGTGCTATGGTATTTAAGTAAATCGTTAGAGGATAGCCCGACGATTTAATTAAAAGGTAAAGTATTTGGGCCATTAGAGGGTAACCCAATGACTTAAGTACTTTATTCCATACACTTAATAAAAGTGAACTTTGTTTCACCTCACTCTTTTCATAATAAAGATTTTGGATGAGAGATGATCGGTTGACCTCAATCACCAATCTCGAGTATTGAATCGTTAGAGGATAGCCCAACGTTTTGGTACTTGTCATCCACAAATTAAAATCTGTTCCAACACATTCAATATCTTTTGTGCGCTCCAAGCGCCATTTACCTTTAAACCCTTTTCAAGATTAGACATGATTCATTTATAATTGATATGCTTCTTCCTCTATTCCCAAGGTTTTCGACTTCTCCACTTGAGTACTAGAGGTGTTCTCAAACCCTCCCTCATGTTGGTGCGTAGTCCTTTATTCTTTATCACACCTTGTGGACGTTAGACGAGTCTTCTCCTTTAAAATGACGACTTGTCTTTTCATTTAAAATCAATCAACAAACAATTATTTTCTAGAAGAACTACGGAGTTTTGACTTTCCCATTGCACGAGGGAATACGTAGGCATGCGGTTTCGAAACCGTGTCAAACTCAAAAATAATAAAAACATTTCTTCTCCCTTTTCTTTCTCCTTTCCACATTAGAAGATCGTAAAATTTCACACTAACACACAACCACACTTTGAACTAAATGGGTACCATCGAGTACGATGGATGTGAGGGGTGCTAATACCTTCCCCTTGCATAACCAACTCCCGAACCTATATCTCTTAATTTCGTAGGTCGTCTTATCCTTCTCTTTCGTGGGTTTTATCTATATTTTCCCGTTCTTATTTTAGAACAAATAAAATTAGGTGGCGATTTCACTGTTGTTTTGAAAATTCATTTAAATGATGATTTTTGAAAAATCGAGTTGCTTCACTCACCCGGCACTGTCGTCGCTCGCCTGGCACTACCCCTCTCACCTGGCCATCGCCCAACGATGCTCTAGCGAGAGACCTTCTCCCATACAAAAATCTAGGGGAACATGTTTTTACCCCTTCTCATCGTCATCACTCTCTCTGCGCTACTGGAGCGAGCTCCATTGCCCGGCGCTCCAAACCCACCGCCCCGCGATATGACACGTACATGATTTTCCTGTGCGATTTCCTACACTATACCAGTCCAATTTTCTGCGTTTTGTATCATATTACAGGTCCTAAGACATGGTCTAAACACATAATTTCAGCACCTAACATTGCATTATAATATACTACTTCCTATACATCAATTACAGGTTGCAATTCATCACCAAGGCCCCTAATCACTAATCTCCAATACCTATTCTCCAGATTAAGATTTCAAACAGCAATTAACACAACAAGAGAATCTTCACAACAACAACAACCTAACATCATAACGTCGTATATAAACACAATTTCATACATCAAACCAATTCAACAAGGAAAATCATATAACAAACACAAAAACCTAAGAGGGAAAGGAACCCTCACTACCCTCTCATGATATAATCACCAATTAAGGAATCCGTTCACCCCCTTACATTGATTTAAAGTTTTGATCTTCCAAAGTTGTGCAATTTCCTCTTGCCCTAGCTCTTCCTTTCTCTTGTTCTACAGTGTTTTTCCTTCTTCTCTATTTTCTCGACCGTACTATGATAATACCTAAGTCTCAATTTTCTCTTAAGTCCAATCTTACCCCTAGGACCCTTATTATGGTTATTCCCATCACATCCTCACTAATTTCATTCAACTTTACCATACTACCCTTATCTATTTAATTAATTAACTATTAATATTATAAATACTATTTTATCTATGATAATAAAAATAGAAAAAATAATAAAATGATAATACTAATACTCTCCCAACACCTCAACTTCGAAAATAAACACATCGCATCATTGAATTATTTTAAATAAAATAATCCAAATTAAATCGGGGCGTTACAACTCTCCCCCGCTTAAAGGATTTTCGTCCTTGAAAATTACCTGATGCAAATAATTCTTGATAAGCCTCTCGCATCTTGCTTTCCAGTTCCCACGTCGCGTTATAACCGGTCACACCTTTCCAAACTACTTTCACCATATCAATCTCTTTGCCTCTCAGCTTCTTTATCTCGCGACCTTCAATCCTCGCAAGTGTCGTTTCAACGGTAAGGTCATCCCTCACTTGTATGTCGTCCATCAGAATCTCATGTGATGGATCTTGATTATACTTTCGAAGTTGCGACACATGAAATCTGGTACATACAAATAAATTGAGGAGTCAACCTTTTAGCTTTCAAAGCAAGTCCCACGTCAGTTATCAGAGATACTCGCAGGAATACATGGTCTCCTTCTTGAAACTCAAGTTCCTTCCTTCTCTTATCATTGTAACTCTTCTGCCTACTTTGAGACGTCTTCATCCTTTCTCGGATCAATTTCATCTTCTCGGTAGTTTCTCACACCATTTTCGGTCCAAGCGCTACACTTTCACCAGTTTCATACCAACACAAAGGCGTTTTGCACCTCCGACCATACAATGCCTCGAAGGGTGCCACGCAAATACTAGAATGAAAACTATTGTTATAAGTGAACTCAGTCAATGAAAGATGACTATCCCATGCACCTCCCTGATCAAGAACACATTCTACCAACAAATCCTCCAATGTTTGAATGGTTTCTCTATTTGACCATCTATTTGCGGATGATATGCTGAACTCAATTTAAACTTCAAACCTAACGCATCCTATAAACTCTTCCAGAAATCATATGTAAATCTTGAATCTCTGTCTGACACAACGCTTGACGGAACACCGTGAAATTTCACAATTACTCGGAGATAAATTTCTGCCAAATTTGGAACATGAAAATTGATACTAATCGGAATGAAATGAGCTGATTTTGCCAGTCTATCCACGATCACCCAAATTGTATCATTCCTTCTCTGAGTAGTAGGAAATCCCGTCACAAAGTCCATTTTTATACTATCCCACTTCCATTCTAGAAGTTCCAATGGTTCCAACAATTTTGTCGGTTTTTGATGTTCAATATTCAATTTTTGACAAGTCAAGCATGCATACACGAACTGTGCTACATCTCGTTTCAATCCAGGCCACCAAAACAATTTCTTCAAACTTCTATACATCTTAGTACCTCCCGGATAAACACTTAAGTCACTCTTATGGCCTTCTTCCATAATCATCTTCTTAATTTCTACATCGTCAGGAATACAAGTTCTGTCTCGGAACCTCAACACACCGTGATTGTCTATCTTAAAGTCATCATCTTCCGATTGATTATTCCCGACCATCAAATCCACCAACTTCACATCTGACTTCTGAGCTTCTTTAATTTTATCCAATAAGTCATTATGAATTTTCAACATTCCCAACTTCACACTTTGCGGTGTCGTTTCACACACCAAACACATGTCCCTAAACTGTTCGATCAAGTCCAAATCTCGAACCATCATTGCAGATATATGTAGCGACTTCCTACTCAACGCATCTGCTACAATGTTAGCCTTACTAGGGTGGTAATTCAAGCCAAAGTCGTAGTCTTTCAATAATTCCAACCACCTTTGCTTCCTCATATTCAACTCTTTATGGTCAAACAAATATTTCAAGCTCTTGTGGTCACTAAATACTTCAAATCTGGAGCCGTAAAGATAATGCCTCCAAATATTTAGTACAAACACCACTGCTACCAATTCTAAATCGTGAGTGGGGTAATTTCTTTCATGAGTCCTGAATTGCCTCGACGCATAGGCCACTACTTTATCATCCTGCATAAGTACTCCACCTAAACCCAATTTAGAAGCATCACAATACACAACAAACGGTTCATTAGGTTTTGGTAAAATTAAGATCGGAGCCATCGTCAATCTCTTTTTCAACTCGACAAAACTTTCTTCACATTGAAAGTCCCACACAAATGCCTTTACTTTGCAAGTTAACTGAGTCAGCGGTAGTGATAATTTAGAAAATCCTTCAATGAATCTCCTATAATAACCCTCCAATCCCAATGAGCTCCTAATCTTTGTAACCGACTTCGGAGTGTTCCACTGTAACACCGCATCTACCTTGGATAGATCTACAACAATTCCACCACTTGAAATAACATGACCAAGGAAACTAACATTTTCCAACCAAAATTCGCACTTTGACAACTTTGCATATAGCTTCTTTTCTTTTAGCACTTGCAATACAATACGAAGGTGTTCAAAATACTCCTCCTCTAATTTGGAATATATCAGGATATCATCAATGAATACAACTACAAAATGATCTAAGTATGAGTGAAAGATGTGATTCATATACTCCATAAATACACCCGGCACATTGGTAACACTGAAAGGCATCACTGTATACTCATAATGCCCATACCGAGTCTTGAAAGCTGTCTTCTGAATATCATCATTTTTTACTTGAATCTGGTGATAACCCACTCTCAAATCAATCTTACTAAATACTCTTGCACCCACCAACTAATCCATCAAATCATCCATTCTTTTTATTCCAATCAGTTAATACCCAAAATCACGTCAAGCCCGCTCAACGACAAGCAAATTAGATCTACGATAAAGTCTCTGTCAAAGATCGACAACAGACACCTCGAACAAACAAGAGAATTAGTCACTGATCCATTAGCTGGAGTATCGATAACCATCTTTCCTTTCATAGGTGATAACACAAGACCCAACCTTTCCACACAATCAACAGCAATAAAATAAAGAGTAGCACCAGTATCAATAATAGTCATTAAAGGAGTACTATTAATGAAGCTAATACTTCAGATTAAACGATCTGCACTGGATGTCTGAGTTCTAGCTAAAGCAAACACCTTTCCACCAACTTTCTTCGGCTTCTAACACTGAGTACCGATGTGTCCCTCCTCACTGCAATTGAAACATATCGTCGCCTTATGCTTGCATCTAACCGTCCCATATCCAATTTTACCACATCGGTAACACTTCCTCACTTCTCCAGTGCACGCGTTACTTTGATGACCCGACTTCCCACACCTATAACACGTGACGTCAACAGTAGTGCTTCTGCCACCGATCCTCTTACCATCAACTACCCTCTGTTTGCCTTTATCATTTGGAGCATTGTAAGGCTTGCCACGGTTCTTTGGTTGTCTACCTCTCTTTTCAGTCACATCTTTATAGTGAGCCTTATTGTCCTCCTCAAAAATCCCGCAGCTATTCACTAAATCCAAAAACTTGCATATTCGCTGATACCCAATCGCCTTCTTTATTTCCGAGCGCAAACCACTATTAAATTTGACACACTTGGAAAATTCAATAGTCACCTCATGGTAATGTGGGTAGAACTTGGCTAATTCCACAAACTTAGCAGCATATTCTGTTACCGACAAGTCTCCCTACTTCAATTCCAGGAATTTGATTTCTTTCTTCCTGCAGACATCTTTAGGGTAATACCTGATCACAAACTCTCTACGAAACACATAGAAAATGATAGCATCACCAGCACCTGTCAGTCTTTGACGAGTCTTAACCCACCAGTTGTCAGCTTCCCTTGTAAATTAATGCATACCAAAATGCACCTTCTGCGCATCCGAGCAATCCATGACCCTAAACATCCTCTCGATCTCTTTGAGCCAACTCTAAGCTTCATCAGGATCGTGCCTACCCTCGAACATCGGCGGATGGTTCCTCTGAAATGTTTCCAAAACATAAGTTCCATCATTACCACCAACCGAAGACTAATGTTGCATCACCTATATCATTGCATGCAAGGCAGCAGCAATCGCAACATCATCCCGTCCAGCTACCATTGTTTTGTTTCCTAACACACATCACATAATGATTAGAAAAGATACATTAACAACATTCAACTATCCCCCTAAAAGGCTCGACGATCTGGCCGGATGGACCGACCTACTCTAATACCAATTGCAACACCTCATTTCCATATACTAATAAATATAGTAAAATACACGGAAATTATCAGAGTAATCCATAAATGGGATGTCACGTACGTTCAAAATTCTCATTAAGTTCCAAAAGTACTTTATTTCCAAAATAAATATTCATGCAGCGGAAAACAATTTAATTCACTCTTTATGGCTGTAAGTGTTTTTATGTTGGCATTATTTTTTGGTAAAACTAGGATATGACAATGTCTTGATTGATGTCATGACATTCAGAGTTAAAGATAAATTCTACATGAGAAGGATGTTTAAGTACAGCTCAGAACTGGAAGCAAATACTGTGCTGGAATTCTGCAGAAGAATGACTAATGTTATAACCGATGTTATGACATTCTGTGTGACATTTACTGTTCTGCAGAATCTATTTTCCTGAGAGTTTTCAGGAAGTTTGTTGAGCTGTTTCATTATGTTCTATGTTAATTAGATTACATGCTCACGTGGCTAATTGGTTGATCTTAGTTAAACCTAAATTGGTTGTTAAAAAGACCAAGTCTTTAGGATTAATTAGGTGAACCCTAGCTATTATTATGGAAGCCCAACTGAAGTTACATTTGCTTCTATAATAGGAATAGAACCCTTACTACTTTAGCCTTTGGACTGTATTGAAGATTTACGGGTTGTATTTTGTGTAATTCTAGTTACTCTTGTGAGCCAAGCAATTATCAATTGATAAGTGCCTTGGACTAGGATTTGGTTGTAAGGGTTGTTTATCACTCAAAGCTTTGAAACGCAGTGTTGTGTCTCTTGATTAAAGCTTTGAAGCAAGATCAAGTTTGTTTATTGAAGAGTGTCTTCACAATTCAATTAATCAATAGGTTGATATCAACTGGCGTGATTGAGGGGAGTGAGTAGGAACTCGGTCTAAGTAGGACTTAGATTGAAGTTGCATTGGGTAGGTTTAAGTGAAGGAGATAAGCTGGTTGGTTTATTCTGAATTAATTCTACTAATAGTGAATTTCCTCCACGGCTTGGTATCCCCGGATGTAGGTGTAGTTACACCTTTGGCGGGTAAACAATTTATTGTGTTCTTCTTTGTTTATATATTTCTTGTGTGAATTGTTAGCAGTGCGAATCTTGTGTCATAACATTCTCTGTGACATCACGTATCTGCTGCCAGGAATTTCAACGGCATTCTAGCCTCAACATCAATTCAAACTCCACAAACACGTGGTTCATCATAATTCATAAAATAAAGAAAATAACGATAAAACAAATAAAAGGACATAACAAGTTCCCAAATCCCGTGTTACGTATCAGAGCGACTCCTAAGACTCCAGGTAACACTCTCTTCAAGCACTTCTCTTGTACCTAGTTATATGTACTCCCGAGGAAGCACAGACACAATAACACAAAAGGGATGCAACCTTCATTTAATAATTAAATGGTGAAAGATGCATGTTAAGGAGTAGTTAATTCACACCACACATTCAAAACACATCAAAACACCCGCATCTCACAACAATAATTCCATAATTATGCAACATCATGAAATTCAATGTAGTGTAATGCATGAGGTTCCATCAAGGCTAAATCCTTCACCATAATGCCAATTGGATATTCCAAAGCTCAAGCTCTCACCATCCAGAGCTAAAGCTCTCACCATCCAGAGCTAAAGCTCTCACCAGTAAACGAATGTCATATGATCGTGCAACACCATAATTATATAACATACAAGGCATAAGCCTAAGTCACCATGCAAATTTTAGGCAATTCACATCGTCATCATTATTATTCATCGACGCCTTAAACATCATAGCAAATCAACAATTCATAAATAGGTTCCATTAAGATCAATTAATCCTACCCTTAATTATGGTCTTAAATTATAATCTCCACTCCTACATTTTCCTACTTCAATTCCAAGTTCATAGTATTAGTTACCTACTATTTCGAACGACACACTAATCGAGTCCCTAAAACTAAAGTTATGATCATTTTAAGAATTCTTGTTGTCCATCGCGGTCTTAGTGATGCTCAGTGATCCCGACCCTCGGGTCTGCCTCTCGCTGGCCATCGCCGACGCTCCGAGATACCTTCTCCCATACAAAAATCCAGGGGAACATGTTTTTACCCCTTCTCATTGCCACCCACTCGCCCGGCGCTGCTGGAGCGAGCTCCATCGCCCGGCGCTCTAAACCCACCGCCCGACGGTACGACACGTATAATATTTTCCTGTGCGATTTCCTGCACTATACCATTCCAATTTTGTGCGATTTGCATCGTATTATAGGTCCTAAGACATGGTCTAAACACATAATTTCAGCACCTATCATTGCATTATGATATACTACTTCCTACACATCAATTATAAGTTGTAATTCATCAACAAGGCCCCTAATAATTGATCTCCAATACCTATTTTCCAAGTTGGGATTTCAAACAACAATCAACACAACAAGAGAATCTCCAGAACAACAACAACATAACATCATAACATCGTATACAAACACAATTTCATACACCAAACCAATTCAACAAGGAAAATCATACAACAAACACAAAAACCTAAGAGGGAAAGGAACCCTCACTACCCTTTCATGATATAATCACCCCCTTACCTTGATTCGAAGCTTTGATCTTCCAAGGTTGTGCAATTTCCTCTTTCCCTAGCTCTTCTTTTCTCTTGTTCTATGGTGTTTTTCCTTCTTCTCTATTTTCACGATTGTACTATGATAATACCTAAGTCTCAATTTTCTCTTAAGTCTAATCTTACCCCTAGGACCCTTATTATGGTTATTCCCATCATATCCTCACTAATTCCATTCAACTTTACCATACTACCCTTATCTATTTAATTTATTAACTATTAATATTATAAATACTATTTTATCTATGATAATAAAAATAGCAAAAATAATAAAATGATAATACTAATATTCTCCCAACACCTCAACTTCTAAAAAAACCACATCGCATCATTGAATTATTTTAAATAAAATAATCCGAAATAAATCGGGGCGTTACAATATTGCCTACATGGCATCACTAACTCGCCATTTCAAGCAAGTCGCTGAGTAATCCGAGTGGGAAATGCCATATAGACCCTAATTTGTACATCACAATGGTAGCTCAGTTGTGTATAACATACTGAGAACATTAATGATTAATCTAAGTGGGAAACACCATATAGACTCTCACTTACGCATAGCAATAATATAATTAGTTGGACACACCGTCAAAAGTCATATATGATTTACCACCTAGTAGCCAGACCTACTTCGATTCAAGCACGCATATAATTCATAATACACATCAAGCCACACAGAAAACATCTCCAAATGTTCAACCAGAACGAACGAGAAACAACCAACGATCCCATTCTATCATTTAGAAATATAATGTATTTTCAACACATACCTGTATTAACATACATAATCATCAATGAGAAATTAGGGGATCCTAAAATGGTATTGTACATGTCACAACATAATTCATAAGTCACAGAAGACCACAGAGGCGTCCAGTTCCCACTAGATAACCAAACTGCACTCAGGGGAAAATAAGAATAAAATTATGTCCTAGGGAGCGCGCTAAGCGGCGTCCTAGCGCTCTTAGAGAAAAGAATACCATATCATTCCCATGAGGGTGTGCTAAGTGAACGAGAGCCCGTTAAGCAACCTCTACGAAATGCAAAAAAAAAACAGAACTAAACCAGAACGAAAATGGGATTTCAATCCTTTATTTAAACACCAGAAATACTCAAAGCACATACTATTTTCAACAAAATCCAACATGCAACAGAGAATTACTCATTACAAACCCTCAATCCCCAATTCATATTATCCCTAAAAACCCCAAGTTTCTAACTAGAGACTCACCTTGCATAAATGAAAGTTTGGATGGTTATCATGGAGCAATTAAGTTTCCATCTTGCTCAAAATTCTAACTCATAGCTCATCGAATATGTAGCTCGTTTACACTCACTTTTAGCAAGAATTAATCACTTTCAAACGTGTTTTTATTCATCATCATAAATAATGCCGAAGACAAAGTTTATATGCAAAATGAAGAGAATTCCATGAACTTTCCAAAAATTCTAGAATCACTTCAATCCGAGTTATGAGCAAAGAGTTATTACATGTTTAGTGAAGGTTATTTCAAAAATGCGAAAATGGAAATGGAGTTTATGAACACGAGTTCTTCCTCTTCTCTCTTGATCTTAAGCCCTTTATTTTTATTTTTCAAATGATTTTAAATGAGGCTATGATGTTCCTCCACCAAACAAGTCTTCAAGGATTCATTTGATGGTTAATGTCCAAAATTCCCCCAACTACATCAAATTTACCGGTTTACCATTTGGTTCATTTCTAACCAAATATTTAGAATTTCTACAATATCCTCATCAATTACTATTTTTATTCCCTTAGCATAGAATCATTTACTTAAGAAATATGGGATGTTACAATGTTGTACCATGGATGTAAAGGTTTTACAAGATTATCAGTTGTGTTCATAGTATTTAATCTTAAGGCAAGAGGTAGGTGGACGGATAAAGTTTTCACTGAATTGCTTGAATTATTGAAAGAAATTCTTTCTGAAGGTAACATGTTGCCAAACCGTACTTATGAGACCAAGAAGATATTATGTCCAATGGATTTGGACTATGTCAAAATACATGTTTGTCGTAATGATTGCATCTTATATAGGAAAGATTTTGAAAACTTGAATGAGTACCTGAGGTATGGGGTGTCGCGCTACAAACTGTAGGACAATGGTGTTGATAATGAAGATGGTGCAACTAGCAAGGTGTTCCTCTCAAGGTGATATGTTACCTATTGATAATTCCAAGGTTCAAGAGATTGTTTGATAACGTTAGTGACACAAATAATACTAGATGGCATGCATATGAAAGAGTGTGTGATGGAAAAATTTGCCATGTAGTTGATTCATTGCATTGAAAGAAAATTGATTCCTTGTTTGTAGATTTTACTCTTGAATCGAGGAACCTTAGCCTTGGACTTTCCACGGATGGAATGAACCCTTTTGATAATTTGAGTACTAACTATACTTCATGGCTTGTTCTTCTTTTAATTTACAATATATCTCCATCGTCGTGCACGAAGCGCAAGTATATGATGTTATTGATGATGGTTTTAGGTTCAAAACAACCATGGAATGACATAGATTTTTATTTATCACCATTTATTGAAGATTTAATACTTTTGTGGGAGGAATGTGTTGATGTTGATGATGCGTATACATGTGATAAATTTAAGTTATGTGCCATGTTGTTTTGCACAATCAATAACTTTCCTGCATACAGTAATTTTTCTGGGCATATAATCAAGGGTCATAAAGCGTGTCCTATATGTGAAGTTGATACATGTCACCACCAAATACCAAAAGGAAAAAATACAGTTTATCTTGGGCATCCAAGATTTCTAAGACCTAATCATTCTATTGTCGGTTGCGCAAGGCTTTAATGGAGACCATGAGTTTGATATTGTTCCAAAACCCTTAACCTGAAAGGAAGTTTATAGAATATATCAATTACTTATGAATAGGCGCCGAGGCTTTCGTTTGATTTATAAATCTGCAGCTGTAATAAACTTTTTTTTACAACATGAATAAACTATCTTTACTAACTGACAAAATTTGCAAACAATCAATATTTAAGTTAACTTAGATAACATAATAATATTAAATCATTTAGTTGGCTTTTTCAAAATTTGTTTTTGTTTTTTTTTTACAAATTTATTACTAATAAGTAAAACAAATAGCTAATATTAAAATCTTAATCCGTACATTAGATTGTGACAATTAGAAAGGAAAGATTAATTATCTCCAAATTATTATATTTTTTGGGTCAAAGAATTTCAATTACCTCACTCTTATATTATATTATATTATATTATATTATATTATATTTGGATCAAATAATTTCAATCACCTTACTATTGAGATTATTGAGATATTTGTTCTAACTTCCATTAGTGAAGGTTATTGTTATTCATTGTACATTTTGCTCCATCTTCCATTGGTGGAGGTTATTATTATTTATTGCACAATTTGTTCTATCTTCCACTAGTGTAGGTTATTGTTATTTATGTGTTATTATTGGGTGTTGCAGTTACCTTGTTTTTAGGAGTCTTTTATGAATGAAATTCCTAAGAGTGAGTAGATTTTATAATAAATTGTAAACATATAGTCTTGTAATGTGTATATGTAGTGATCCTAAATAATGAATAGAAATGGAATTCACATAATACTTTTGTGGTGAGTCTTAAAATGGTATCATGAGCTAGGGAATATTAAATACATTTTTTCTTTTTCCAGATCAAGCACCATAAGAGATTATGGGTGATAAGAGTGATACTGGTGAGCAGAAAGTTGATGACAATAATGGAAATAACGAGAAGAAGGTGGATTTTATTTTTTTTGTCAGCACCAATGACAATCCAGGCAACGTGATCACACCAATACAATTGCATGGCGTGAATTATGATGAATGGGCAAGGGCTATTCGAACCTCGTTGCAAGCAAAGCGAAAATACGGTTTTGTGGAAGGGAAAGTCCCAAAATAGATAACACCTGAGAAATTGGAAGACTGGTGTTATACCCCAAAAATTTTCCTCCTACTTCTCAAGACAATTCACATCTCAATTCTCAAGGATTTCACAAGGGTTGACCAGACAAACCCTCTCCTAAGCAATCAATCAAAACTAGGGTTTTGCCATTCTCAAGTCAAGATGGACTTCTAGTGCTTAAAGTGGTACTCATACCTCATCAAATGCTTCAAGGGATCACCATGTCAAGTTCCAAGCCTTACAAGTTCAAATTGCTCATCTAATTGCTCAGATAGCTGAAAATCAATTGTATTGGACAAAAAGTCAATTGTGGTCAACATACAGTCAAACTTCATAATTTTTGGTCAACATCAAAATTTTGAAGTAATATTCATCATTTGATCAAGGGTTGATCATGATTCATCAAGAAAAGTCAAGATCTGATCAAAAGTCAAAGTTTCCAAATTAGGGCTTCTCTAGACAAAAGTCAACAGAACTTTGACCAAGCATAACTTTCACATACTTCATCAGAAATTTCTCCACCAAAGCTCATTTTGAAGAGAATTCAATTCTCTACAACTTCATGTCTCACAAACTTGGACCAAAATGCTTCATTTGAAAGATATGGATCAAGATATTACAGGTCCTTCTAGAAAAGTCAACAAAAGTCATCTTTTTGCAAAGAAGTGTCCATGAGCATGGAAAATCCAATGAAGATGAAACCAAAGAGGTTGTTTATAAGACATCTTGAGCTTTCTAAGAAGTTCAAGAAAACCCAAAAATATTGAAAATTGAGCAAGATACAAATTGTGCAAGTTGAGCATTTTTGAGAAGGTGCATGAGGAAAAATACCTTGCAAAAGCCAAAAATCTCCAAATGGACCTAAGATTTTATGATTTAAACTTGATCATGAGACTATCCATAACCACTATGCTGCATGCCACGCCCTCTATATTTTTATTTATTTATTTTTGAATTAAAATAGCTTAAATTCAAATTTAATTAAATAAAATGCAAAAATAAAAGATAAGGCAAGTTGGGTTGGATATTGGCATGGCTTGGGGTCCAAGATAGCTCACTACAAGCTGTCAATTTCGTGCAAGAAGATTGAGGAAGAGATTGATCAAGATTGGAAAGATTTTGTGCAAATTTTTAAATCAAATATTCTCCATTTAAGGAGAATATTTTCTCTTAATGCCTTGACCTAATTCCAGTCTTCTACAAATACCTAGCATTATTACAAGACAAGGAGACCTTTTAGACACCCCTTACACGTGCAGCCAGCTTCTCACAAACCCTAGAAATTTCTCAAATTCCTTCCAAAGTTGGCAAAATTGTGTTTTGCTTTCCAGCCAGTTTCAAGCATTTCCAAGCACTTAAACGTGTTCCTGAGGTATTATAGGTAGGTACATGTCCAGAACCATGGCCATAACACGTTAAATCATGCCATACATATACTTCCGTTTGCATATTTTTCATGAATTTGCATTCTGCTTTTTATTGTGTTTTTATCGAAACAAACAATTCTAACGTGTACCTGAGGTTCATTAAAGCAGGTTAGACTGATCGTAGCAAGTTTTTCATGGCTTAATCATGAAATACCATTGTTAGGGCTCATGAGCTGTGAAGCTTCGTATCCATGGTTACAGTTTGTTTCAGGGCAAGATAATGTCACCATTAGATTCGTAGCATCCTAATTAGTGGATCTGGGTTGTTTTGGTTTGCGTTTTCATGCATTTTGCAGGTTTTGATGATTGATACCAATCAGAGAAGATGCCTGGAGCTTCGCTCCGGTGCTTCTGATCTAGAAGCCATTAACCCTTACATATTTACAGGTCCAGAAGAATGAATGGATGTATCACCGCCCCAGCGGTTCACCTTGTGCGCACTATGTCATTCTCCCTATCAGGTCGTGGGTTCAAACCCCATCTTTTGCTCTTTTTCTATTTGTCTTGCAGGTTTCCAGATTTTCATAAGTCACGCCCCACAAGCTCCAGCTTCTGGATCCTCTCCCGCGCCAGAAGTTCCAACTTTTGGGCATCTCCGGCCTGCCAGGCTCGGGGTTCATCCGTGAAGTGCCAACTTTTGAGTCTAGATGTGGTCCCTCAGGCTCCGACACGGGTGCCTAACATTAACCCCAAGCTCCAACCGGGTGCCTTGACGAAACTTCGAAGCTCCGACTTCTAGGATAGCTTTCCCTATTTTGTTTTGTTTTTTTAAAATATATTTTGCTTATTTTCCTTAATTAATTTAATTAGTAATTTAGGTTAATTAATTTAGGGTTAATTAGATAACTTCCACTAATATTTTCTTTTATCTAATTTAATTAATTAATTTAGGTTAGTATTCACTAATAATTCTTTTTTTAATTAATTAATTAAAATCAACTAGATCTAGGTTATTTTCACATAAACTCTAATTTTAAAAAATACCAAAAATATTAGGACTAGTTTTCTTTTCTACTATTTATTTTCTTGCATTTTAAATTCTAGAAAGGTTGTATATGTTGCAAAAATTTTATCATGTAATAGCGTAGGATTTTACTTTCCGCATCTCTTATTATGTATCTGCCCCAAAGCCATGTAATAGCGTATGACCCTTTATATTTCCGCAATTTACTTTCTGCACCTATTAAACTTCTAGTAATTCGGCGTGTATGGCAAGATAAAATCAATCTAGACCACTAATATATGATAAAATATCTGAAAACAATACACTTTTCTCACACATACACCCCTTAGGGTATTCTCTCTCGTTGCCTTATAAATGGTCAAGACCCTCTGTAATACGGTGAACTGACTTTGAGAATTTTGTATCGCAAATGTGCGGATAGCAAGAGTCGCCACCGACTTTTCTTTTATCCAATTAAGGGAAGGTGAAAAGAACAGGAAAAGACCTTCGTTAGATTCTGAGTAAGGGAGAAGGTTATGAAAAGGGAAGGTATTAGCACCCCTTTCCATCCGTAGTTATCTACGGGCTCTTAGTTGCTTCTAGATCATCTTCAAAAAAAGTGTTTTCTGTGTGTTTGACAAAAATGTTTTGAAAAGGCATTTCGCTTTGACTTTGTAATGATTCATGTAGGAATGTATACAAAGGGTTCGAAAATGTTTCGTTTTGAAAAAAGTTTGAACTTTGACAAAAGTGTGTTGGTTGTGTGAAAAGTATTTGATAGAGCAAGCAACTGAAAGTCTTATTACCTACTCAGAATTGGCCGTTTTCGTGTTATTTTACGTTCCTTTAGAATAGCGCTATCCATACCTTTAGTTGGTAGGTAACCCTATTCGTTGGATGTGGAAGGGACATTCGAAGGGACATCGGATGGTCGTAGAAGGCAACTTGTAGGAAGTATCCTAGCACATTCGAAGGGACGATCATCACTTTTCGTAGGCAACAATCGAGGGACGAGATCATGTTTTTGTAGGCCACGTCGACGGACTCATGATCTTTGATTCGAAGGGACTATGATGATATATTTCGTAGGCAACGGTGCTAGGATACCTCTACATTCGAGGGACTTAACCATTTGTATTCGTAAAGGCAACGAGAGAGAACTACCCTAAGGGGTGCATGTGTGAAAAGAGTGTGTTGATTTCAGATATTTTATCTTGGCATTATGAGTGATCTATGTCCAATTTTATCTTGCCATACACGCCTAATTACTAGCAGTTTAAAGGGTGCGCAAAATAAATTGCGGAAAGATAAAGTCTCGCTATTACATGGCTTTGTTACATAATAAGTGCGGAAAATAAAAGTCTAATTAAACTATTACATCTCATAGATTACATAATATTGAAAAGAAAAGCAAGAAAAATCGTCAAGCGTTACAACACATGAGATACATAAGCGGAAAATACGAGAAAATTGCATAAGAGGAAAAATGTTAGTAAAAACATGATTTTTGAATGAGGAAAAAGTTTTAAGTTAATGATGACAATAAGATGATAAGATAATTTTTGGTAATTTTGAATCGATTTCGATAATTAAAAGCAATTAAAAGTCAATTTAATGGTTAATTAGCAATTAATTAAAATATGCATGCAAAATATTAATTTTAATGTCAAAAATTAAATAAGTATTTTTCGATTAATATGCAAAAGGAAAATATTTTTGGTGATTTTAAATGCATAAAAAAGTTTGAAGATTAATTAAATTGCATGAAAAATATTAAGAAAAATAAGAAATAGAAAAGTTAGTTTTCAAACTGTAAAAAGAAAATTGCCATGCCAGGATTCGAACCCACGCCCTCTGAGGAAATCCATCAACACGTTGCCAACTGAGCTAGTTGTCTTTGGTGTTAGGAATCTGGAAACAAGTGATTATAAGTGTAAACGTGTCATTAATTTGAATTCAAACACAGTCAACACGCATGGACCCCAGTTGGAGCGTGCAAGCCAATCGAGGCGAAGCCATTCGCCCACATGAGCCTTTGGGTCTCAGATGAGTCAACGACGCTGGAGCCCTAGCTCCGGTCGTCTTCTCTGGCGACTCAAAACTTCAAACCTGCAAAATACGAAAAATAAATGGCAGAGGGATACCCTACCCCCCTAAATCGACCATTGCGAGTTCAATGGTGGTGTTAGTTTTTCCTGAATGTTCCTGGATAAGAAGGTTCGAAGCTCTCAAATTTTTTAACCCTAACAATCGCAAATCGTTGTTTCTACGTGCAAGCTTGCATGAGATGCATCATTCATGATCTAGTGAACGTCCTGAATCTATACAAACACACAAGAGCAGTTAACAATGCATGAAATAAGAAAATCAAAATTGAGAAAATACCAAACCGGTGAGAGCTAGGGAGCACGATCTGGAAGGCTTTGGCTTCGTGTAAGGGTATGGATCAACTGCTGGGATATCCAGGAACACGATTGAGTGCTTAAAACAACTTGAAACTTGCTGGAAAACCAAAATCGAATTTGACAACTTTGGAAAATTTTTGAGAGAATAAGGGTTGCTTCAAGAGGCTAGGGTTTCCTCATTTGTCTTTGTCAATGTGTTGGGTATTTATAGAGTGTAATATTGAAGCAAAAAGAAAGAAAAAAGATATGTCATTGAATGCAAAATAATTTCTCTTTCAAATCAAATCTTTTCAAAATTTGATTTTTCCTTCCATGCATGAGCTAGCACGAAATTGACATGTTTGGTGGGCTTCCTAGATCCTCAAGCTTGATAAAAATCCAACCCAACTTAAATTATACCTTGTTTTCATATTTTATTTAATTTAAATTTGAATTAAATGCTTTTAAATTCAAAAATGAAACATGGTCGTGGCAAGGCATCAAGAGGTCACAAATAATATTATGATCAAGTTTGGATCATAAAATTATAGGCCCATTTGGAAAAAATTGGATTTTGACAGATATCTCTCTTTGTGCAATTCTTCAAAAATGCCCAACTTGTACAAGGTGTATCTTGCTCAATTTTCAACATTTTTTAGTGTTCTTAGACTTTTTAGAAATATCTAGATGTCCTCTAAACAACCTATTTGTTTTCATCTCCATTGGAGTTTCCATGCTCAATAAAACTTCATTACAAAAAGTTGACTTTTTGTTGACTTTGAAAAGGACCTGTAATGTTTTGATCCATATCTTCAAAATTAAGCATTTTTTGACCTTCCTTATGAGACATGAAGTTGTAGAGAATTGAATTCTATTCAAAATGAGAGGTTGTGGAAATTTTTCTGATAAAGTATGAGAAAGTTATGCTCAGTCAAAGTTCAGTTGACTTTTCTCTAGAAAACCCTAATTTGGAAAGTTTGACTTTTGAGCAAATCTTGGGTTTTCTTGATGAATCATGATCAACCCTTGATCAAATGATGAAGGTGACTTCAAAATGAGGATGTTGACCAAAAATCAGGAAGTTTGACTGTATGTTGACCACAGTTGACTTTTTGTCCAATACAACTGATTTTCAACCATCTGAGCAATTGTCTGAAGAAACTTGACTTGTAAGGCTTGAAACTTGACATGGAGATTCTTTGAGGTATGTGAGGAGGCATGATGACCATTGGAGATGTTGAGAACCCATCTTGATCTGAGAATAGCCAAACCCTAGTTTGGGTTGATTGTCTAGGAGAAGGTTTGTCTGATCAACCCTTGAGGAATCCTTGAGTATGGATGTATGAAATGTCTTGAGAAGTAAGAGGGCAAATTTTGGGGTATGACTGCCCATGTTCAATCTTCTTGTACTTGAAGGGTTAGATTGGCATGCGTGCCTTTCGTGACCTGGAGGTAGAAGATGATTGAACACTCGTGTACACTTGAAAATTTGCACTCGTTGTTGACTGATGATGCGGGAATGGGCTTATAGATGCCATTTGGAGAGGCTGGAGATTTCGCTGGGGAATGAGTCATACGTTAGACTCAAGAATGTCGTATGAATAGGAGAATCGTCGGAGATGGGCTTAAGATGCCATCTGGAAAGATTGATGCTGGGGAACGAGTCGTTCGCTAGGCTCTGCAGATGTTCCTGAAGGGAACACGAGGATGGGCTTAAGATGCCATCCAGGGCAACCGAGTCGTACGCCAGACTCTATAGTTGCTATTGATAATAAGAGAGAGTTAGAATAAATCGTCGTCTTGATTACTCTGAGGGGATAATAATCGGCAGAATGTGGATAGCTTCCCTATTGTGCTTCGGGTGTTGATCCAATGCCTGTTGTCAGAGGACAACCTAGGTGATCGTGCGGATGGGGTTTCCCGTATGGCTTCGGGTATTAATCCTGGATCTGTTATCGGAGGACAACCTGGGCGGTCGTTCAGATAGTTTTCCCGTCTAGCTTCGGGTATTAATCCTGGACCTGTCGTTTTAGAAGTGATTTTCACCTGTTTGGGAAAAACAAAAGAAACTTTTATAGAATATCGTTAGTCTTATGCAGATCATGATGCATGAAGTAATGTGTATGAATGATATATGCGTAAATTATGACACTTATGAACAATGTATGAATGATAGATGTTGTGGTATTTCAAAATATATCCATCTTGAAGAAGATGTGGATGTTCTGCTTGGGGATTCCTGGCTTCTGTTGGGGCGAAACGTATGGAAACCCTACTTTTGAAAGAGAAGAAAGATATCCTTAATTCCTCCGATGCACTATCTGACCAAGTCTTGAGCCTAGATATTTATATTGTTGAGGATGGTAGAGACCTGAGAGGTACCCTACCGAGGATCTTGTGCGTAGACCCTGCTGGGGAAAATCTAGGAGGTACTCTACTGGGAATCTTGCGTATAAATCCTGTTAGAGGGTATTTGATTGTTTTTGGGGGACGGGGCTAGGAGGATCTGGAGCCCGTTGAAACCTCTGGATGGGGAATAAAAATGTAGGTTTCCTCTGATGCACTATCTGACCAAGTTTCAAGTCTGGATATTGCTGATGTCGGGGGAATGATGATTGCTGAGAGATATTCTGCTGGGGATAAATACCTTTGCTGGTGATGAACCGTTACCGCTTGGAGACCAATGTAGCAGGGTTCAGCTGGTTGGAATCACTGCTCGGGGACTAACGTGATGAAGCTTGGAATGTTTGGACTAGTGAAGGAAAATGTGTACTCCACTGGGGAAGGTTTGTAGTGAGCGACATCTCTGTGGGGATTATGCTCTGCAGGGGAATGTATTGGTGACTTTCGTCGTCAGCTCAATTCCTAAAGCCTGTAGTAATTATCCTTGTTCGCTCACTTTTCGCATGTTTGTAAACAGATGTTTATTGTCAGATGCATATAATCATTCAAAGCAAACGTTGGACTTTATGCAAACAACAATAGTGAAAAGAGAAAGAATTTGCATTAATTTGAAAGGTGGCGTATGGCCAAGTACACAAGAATAGTAAAAAGCTATGCGGGAACAATCTCGTTAAGTTCCAACTATGCTAGTACTCATATATTTCGACTATCTCATCTCCTTGCTGTCAGTAGAAAGTGAGTGAATTGATTTTCGCTATTTGAATCTTGAATGCTGATAGTAGTAGTCTGGAAGTAGGTGATCTGGACAAGACATAGTGTACGCTTAAATCCCTAACTTTTTCCTAGACCGCCCTTTCGGGTTTTCAGTCTACCGGGATACCCTTTTTTTCCCAAGCCGCCTTTGTAGGTTTTCGACTTGCCGGGTGTACATATTTTGTATATATCCATAACTTTTGCCTGAACCTTTTTGGTTTGCCAGGATGCCCTTATTTTTGCCTAGGTCAGTCGACCTAGCGGGCCTCGTTTATGCGTAGTATTTTTTGACTATGTCTGCGTTCACAGGGTGTGGGAAATCCTCACCATCCATGGTGCTAAGTATCATAGCTCCGTCGAAAAATACTGTCTTGACTACAAATGGTCCCTCATAGGTGGGAGTCCACTTGCCCCTGGGATCACCTTGTGGAAGAATGATGTGCTTGACTACTAGATCACCGACTTGGTAGACTCGGTGCTTGACCTTCTTGTTGAATGCTCTGATCATTCGCCTCTGATAGATTCGTCCATGGCAGATGGACGCAAGTCTTTTTTTGTCGATCAAGTTGATTTGGTCAAGACGAGTCTGGATCCAATCGTCTTCGCCTAATTCTGCGTCCTGGAGGACTCTGGTTGAGGGTATCTGAACCTCGATTGGTAGGACCGCTTCCATACCATATACAAGAGAGAAAGGGGTTGCCCCTGTTGATGTTCATACTGTAGTGCGTAACCATGAAGAGAAAATGGCAACATCTCATGCCAACCTTTGTAAGTCATTGTCATATTCTGTATAATCTTCTTGATATTCTTATTGGCGGCTTCCACTGCGCCATTCATCTTAGGCCGATACGGAGAAGAGTTGTGATGCTTAATCTTGAACTGCATACAGAGTTCGGTGATCACTTTGTTGTTGAGATTAGAACCGTTGTCTGTGATAATCCTTTCGGGAGTGCCATACCGACAGATAAGATTATGCTTGATGAATCGAGCCTGACATTCTTGGTAACAGATCGACGGTACTTCTACCCATTTGGTGAAATAATCAATTGCCACAAGGATGAAACAATGTCCGTTCGAAGCAGTGGGCTTGATTTCTCCAATCATATCAATGCCCCATATTGCAAACGGCCAAGGAGCGGTTAAAACATTCAATTGTACTGGAGGTACGTGCACTTTGTCCGCATAAATCTGGCATTTGTGACAAGATCGAATATAGCGGTGACAATCAGCTTCCATGGTGGACCAATAGTAACTTGTTCTCAGAATCTTCTTAGCCATGGTATGTCCACTAGAATGGGTACCAAATGCGCCTTCGTGTAATTCTTCCATGATACGTTCTGTAGTTTTCTGGTCTACACAGCGGAGTAAGCACAAGTCGTGATTGTGCTTGTATAAGATGTCGTTGCTGAGAAAGAATTTGGATACGAATCTCCTCAAGAACTTCTTATCGTTAACAGATGCCCCTACGGGATATTCCTGAGTCTCAAGATACCTCTTCATGTCGTAGAACCAAGGTTTCTCTTCTGTATCAAGCTCATAACAATATACTGGTTCGTCAAATTTCTCGATGATGATTTGGGGAGCCTCGTTGTCCCATCTGACCTTGAACATAGATGACATAGTAGCCAATCGTCTTCCAGTCAACTGGTTCTGTTCTCGTGGAATATGATCAAAAGTAATCTCCTCGAAGTAGGGGATCAAACTCAGAACATGCTCTCGATATGGAATGAGATTCAGATGTTTCGTATCTCACTCACCTTTAATTTGACTGATCACTAAAGCTGAATCTCCGTACACTTGTAAGAACTTGATTCTTAAGTCAATAGCAGCTTTGATACCCATGATGCACGCTTCGTATTCGGCCATATTGTTGGTATAATTGAAACATAATCTGGCGGTGAAAGGCGTATGTCCGCCTGCAGGAGATGTAATGATGGCGCCAATGCCATTGCCAAGTGCGTTTGAGGCTCCATCAAAGACCATGGTCCATCGGGATCCTTGTTCAGTCCTTAATGCAGTCACGGTTCTTCGTGTCGATAACTAACAAAACATCTTCGTCGAAACTCGAGCGCATAGGCGATAGTCATCTGACTTGATGAGCCAAATGATCGGCTACTACACTTCCTTTGATCGCTTTAGAAGTATCTTGGATGTCATATTCGGTCAAGATCATTTGCCATCTTGCTATTCTTGGGAGATGGTTTCTCAAATATGTATTTTATCGAATCCATCTTGGAGATCAACAAGGTAGTGTGAGTCAACATATCTTGTCTTAGTCGGTGAGTGACAGCGCAAGTTTTCTCATTGTGAGTATCTTGTTTCACGATCGATAAACTTTTGCTAAGGTAGTATATTGCATACTCTTTTCGACCGGACTCGTCATGTTGCCCCAACACACCCCATTGAGTTCTCTAACAACGTCAAGTACATGATAAGAGGTCTTCCTCGGTGGGCGGCATCGGGATATGAGGATTACATAGGTACTCCTTGATTTTGTCAAAAGCGATCGCAATTGTCGTTCCATTCTACAACTTGATCTTTCTTCAGTAACTTGAAGATTGGCTCACAAGTAGCAGTTAAATATGCAATGAATCTGGAAATGTAATTCAATCGTCCCAAGAAACCTCTAACTTCTTTCTCGGCGTGGGGAGCCGGCATTTCTTGAATAGCTTTAACCTTGGCAAGGTCAACTTCAATACCTTTACCACTGACAACAAACCCTAGGAGTTCTGGGATCGACTCAAAGGTGTACTTGTTAGGATTGAGTCTTAGTCTGTACTTCTTCAATCTGTCAAATAGTTTCTACAAATGATCGAGATGTTCTTCCTCTGTCTGCGATTGAGCTATCATGTCGTCGACGTAGACCTCTATCTCGTGATGAATCATGTCATGAAATAATGCCACCATGGCACGTTGATAAGTGGCGCTGCGTTCTTGATCGACGGCATGACTTTGTAGCGAAAGTACCCCACTGTAAAGTAGTCTTCTCCATGTCTTGAGTCATTTTGATCGATTATAGCAGGAGAAACCATCCATGAAGGAGAAAACTTTATGTTGGGCGTGTTGTCAGAACATCAATATGAGGCGGGGAAATCGTCTTTCGGACTCGCTTTGTTCGGATCTTTGTAATCCACACATTTGTACTTTACCATCTTCTTAGGGTACCACATTTGCAACCAATGTGGATAAGAGTATGACTAAGAAACCGGCATTAAAGCGCTTCATAACCGGCTTTGATTTTCTCGGACATTTCGAGCATGCGGCAGACATACCTTCTTTGGGATGAAACCCTCTTTTGTTGGCAATCGGTGTACCACAATGTCAATGTCTAGACCTGGCATGTCTTCGTATGACCAAGCAAAAACCTCGATATAGTCTCGTAGCATCTGAACCAATCTCTTTTGACACTCTCAAGACCGCTCCTATCTTGATCTCTTTTACATCTTCATTAGTACCCAAATTCACAACCTCAGTGACTCCTCGTGGTAGTATAACTCTTCTTCTCTTCTGTGTGATCGGCAAGTTCTCCTGGAACTTCACATTCTTCCTCACCTTCGTCTTTGGCTTGGTAGATCGGATTATCGAAGTCATATTTAGCAATAGCATAGCTGTTATTAACGAGATTCAGAGTGATTCTGCAGTATATCACGTGGGTGTGTGTAAGAACACATAGCTTTTTGAAGGGGTGATAAAGTAAAAAGAAATAAAACAACATTTAAATGCAAAAGTCCAACGATTTTATTGAATGAAAATATGCAAATGACAGATACTAAACCTCACAAACGAGCCACGATGCCCCGGGCAAGGCACTAGGCTTTAAAGTCTCTAAGTCTCCCATGGGCGCTTCCTCTTGGTGCCGAGGTAGGCGTTGATGTTCCGCTCCTCGTGAAGTAGCTTGGTCAACTCTAATACCTTCTTCTCACTTGCATAGCACTGAGTTTCAAATGTATCCCTTTCTTCTTTTAGTTGAATCCAGGATCTCTTCAAGTCTTCAAAATCAGTAGGCATGTCGGGATGGAGAACAGTATAGGATTCGTCACCTATAGCAACAGGTTCCGTAATTACTGGTAGAACAGGCATGAAGGGCATCATGAGGTTTTGAGCTCGAGCTCGCACCCATCTGAGGTAAGTGTCATACCCCAATTTTTGACCTAATATACCACCTCACATTTTCATTATTTCATCTTTAACAATTCAGAACAGAATTAATCGGGTGTGGATTCACAGGTCAAAATTAGGGTTTCATCAAATTTCCATCTGATTCAAGAGGCAAGCAATTAGGGTTTGAGTCTTACTCACTTCATTTGATCTATCTTGATCAAATCATCAACCTCTGACCTTCAGATATCAAAACTTTTCTCATTGATCTATCAAGGATCGACCAATTAGGGTTTTCATCGAGCATGAGCAATCTCTGATTTTCTGATCAATGAATGAATTTTTTGAGTAGAGATTGATCTTCATATCTTAGATACAACATGTTGACCTAATTTCTGGATTCAAAACATCACAGAAATTCACAGCATTCATCAGTCAATTTTCATCTGCTTATCCTTTCATCTGCATAGAAAAGTCAAACTTTGACTTTTGGTCAACTTTTTCAAGACAAAACTTTTTCAATCATCAAAATACTTCAAATGATCCATCATGATCATAAAAAATCAAGAAATTTGGAAAAGTCAACAAAAAGTTAAAATTTTCAACACTTTGAAAAATTTTCAAGTGTTAAAATTTCTTACTTTTTCCAAACTTCATGACATTTTTTCACATAGTTCCACTTTGAATTGGAAAAAACTCAAAACATGAAAGTTGTAGCCCTTAAAACAAGCTTTCCAAAATGTCCAAGAACTCTCAAATCCATGGATTCTAGCCATACTTTTGATTTTGAAACTTAGAGCTCCAAAATCCTTGAATTTCAAGTACAAACTTTCAAAATTATAGGTCATTTTGCATTTTCTTCTTCTAGAACACATGCCACCTTGCAAAGATAAGCTAGAGCTGATAAAAATCAGTTGGATGTAATTATGATGGATAAGATTAAAGTTGAAAATTAACCATGGTTAAAAGGAAGCTTCCTTTTGCATTTAATGCAAAAATGACTTCCTTGCCCTCTAAGGCAAGTTGTAAATACAAAGGCCAAACTTTCTCACTTATCTTTCAGAACTTGTGACCTATAAATAGAGGTCTTGTTTGCAATTTCAAACCACACCAAAGCCATGCAAGAACATGTTTTCTCTCTTCTTTCTTAAAAATCAAGAAACATAGTGTTATTTGAGAAAACTTGCATTTTTGCAAACTTGTGAAAAATCTTAAGTAATTTGGTGTCTAACATGTTTTAATATCAATATGGAACTTGTTTGAAACCTAAAATCAACACAAACAAACCTGAAAATCAGATTTTACACTACATGTTCATAAACTTATCCAAACTGCCATAACTATCGAATTTGGACATTGGCTTGAACAAGTTGTGATTTCTTCACTCAAACATCATCAATACACTTCATATAGATGATGCAGATCATTAGCTTCCATCTGTAACAGCTCTAACCATGATTTCCAGTTTCACTTTGAGCTATACGCAGGTCGACTTGGTCAGAACATTCCAAGCTATTTCAAAGCAAGCAGACCATTCATACATGATCCTTGAAGGCCGATGGTGCTCTAAGAATCATAAAAACTCAACTGGAAACACTCTAAAGTGGAATTCGATCTCAGCTTGAACAGGTAAGAACACGAACTTCAAACTCTGTGATTTCTTGATTCAAATCAAAAAAACTCTTGGCCATTTTGTTTCTGCACCATCCACGATCATTAACCCTCAATCAATTGATAAAATCATCCACCATACACGATTTCAATTAGATTTTTCAGTTTTAGGGTTCTTCGTGTTCTTCAGAAATTCAATCATGTTAGGCTTAAAATAAATGAAATTAAGTGATGTCATCATGTTCCTGGGCTTGAAACGATCAAGTTTCATGTTTACATCTTTTGATTTCATCAAGAAACAAAGGATTGAGAATGGATTGAAGGATTGGAGGAAGAAGATGAGTTGCGCGCGTTTTTTTTGAAAATTCAAATATTTGTTTATAATATTATAACATTAATTGATTTCAATACACGGATGTATTGCCGCCCCAGCGGTTGCCAGCTCACTCTTAAGACTCTCATGCCATGCCTTGCCTAACAGGTCCCGGGTTCGAGTAGCCTTGGGACCATTTTGCCAAACTTTTTAATGTTTTCACTTCAATTTTTTACAAACTTTGACTTTTTCAAAACCCAATCAAAACTCCTCATTTTGAGGTGATTTTTTGTACACTTGTCAATTGATATATCTATTTTGAGATAGTGTCAAAAAATTTCACAAAAACTTTCATCCGATTATGTTTTTATCGAGCCGAAAACGGTACTTTTGAGTACTTTTCAAAGCACCTTTAAAGGTGATTTTTTCAAACTTTCGAAGCCCGATTCTTTTCAAAAACTTCTCACAAGTAAACTTCACTTTTCAAAAACACTTTCCAAAACATTCTTCAAAACTTTTCATCAAACTTACATCTTTTTCCATGATCGATCCGATTAAACGATATAACCGAATTCGTTTTCTCTCAAATTTCTTAACCGATCATGGGCCTCCCTTACGGTGTAAGTCCCAACATTCTTTATGTACATACATATTTTCTTTGTACATATCCAATTCTTTTTATGAATATACCAATTTTTACCTGTGCATAATACAGACATCTTTTGTAAAGTACAGACAAACCTCGATCGTTTGTTTTCGTTTGTATATACACTGAATACCATTGGTATTGAAAGGAGCATTATTCCCGGTGAAACTAATTTTAAACCAATGGGCCACCCTTATGGTGTAAGTCCTAACCCCCCTATGTACATCCACATCTCCTCGCTACATAAATACTCGTTCGTGTACATATTTACTTCTTTGTACACCTTCAAACTTGTGAATAATCAAGTTACGCTTGTTTTAAATGTTCGTTTTACACACTTGTTTATATTTCCTTCATAAACTCTTGTAAATAAACATCATGCATTGTTTATATTTCCTTCATAAACTCTTGTGAATACATATCACACACACACACACACTTGTTTATACAACTGTCTAGTTATAACATAAAAACTAGTCTAACCAATAGGTTCCCCACAGTTTTAGCCTCCTCTTGGGCTTTGTACAAGATAACTCATTTCATCTGAGTTCAGCCTCCTCTTAGGCTTCATATAAGAAAACTCATTCATCTGAGTTTAGCCTCCGCTTAGGCTTCATATAAGATAACACTCCCCTGTTGAGTCAGCCTCCTCTTGGGCTTCGTTCAAAAGAACTCCTCATTGAGTTTAGCCTTCTCTTGGGCATCATACAATGAAAGAGACCAGGAAATCTCTTAATAGCCTCCTATTGGGCTTCCAATACAAAGAATCACCCGCGCTAGGATAGAACCCAGAGAGTATAATTTCCCGGTGAAATTGCTCTTGATTCCAAAAGGATGGTTTCCCGGTGAAATCCCTTTTAAAGCCAAAGCCAGCCATACCTTATAGCTTCCTCTTGAGCTTCATACAAGGACCCTCGATGACCCTCGGAATGCCTCCTCTTGGGCTTACAATACAAGGACCCATGGGCTTCTTAAAAGCATCCCTCTAATCCAATCAATTTCTCCTCAAGATTTAGACATCTATCATCTCTATGGAAAAAGTATCTCATCTATCATATCACATACAATCAAAAACTTTTCAAACTCTTTTCAAACAAAAACATCTCTTAATCGTAAGTGGTAACGCTTGTACACTCAAGCAAAACACCCAATACTTACAATTAAAAGATTCAATCATTTTTAAACATCTTTCTTAAACATGTAAGTGGTAACGCTTGTACACTCGAGCAAAACACCTATAACTTACGACGAAAGATTCAATCAATCAAACTTTTCCAAATGTATGTGATGAAATAGATTAGATACATTTTTCATTAAGATGACATTTGTCTTTGTCTCTTACTAACATCCCGTTGCTTCCACTAGCATAAGTGGGAACTACGATTGCTCTGACTTTCTCAACATCCCTTTGAGAATACGTAGGCACAAGGTCTCATCCTTGCCGAGCAAATTTCTTTCTCCCTCAAACCAAACAAACCATAGATCCCTTTAGATTCGAGCTACAAATGCTCTGATTCCCATCAAGGGATATGTATGCAGAAGATCCAAAGATCTTTGCGAGCACAATAATAACAAACACTAGGATCTCATATAATATATCCTTCTTAAAACCCAAAGGAGAAACTTTTCCAATCATAGAAATAGCAATTAAAACACACAAACATATCAAACATATTCATATATAAAGCTATAGATAACTATATATATTTAGGGTGCTCCATCTATTCCCTTTATATAATAAACCCCATTACCCGGAATCTCCCCAAATGCGTTACGTCTAGTTCGCGCTAGTCGTAATGCATATCATATCAATTGAGGGTATTAAAAGCTTTCCCCTTTTTCATAATCATAATTTCTTGTGTTGAAAATAATAAAGCTTGATGTTCGCGGCATCTTTATAAACAAATCAAAAGAGTAAATCGTTTCGAGCCAGAGAATCTGAATTCATATTCGATTCCCTAGCGCGTCACTTTTTAACGCGAACAGTAAGGTTCCCAAGGAATGGAGTTTTAGTGCCCCAAAGTCTTGGTATCAGTCTTCTTTACCATGCCCCAAGCGCGTGTATGAACCTTCGTCGGTAATTCTGGAGATCGTGGTTGTAGTCGAACACAATATCTTGGAGAAGCATATCATGTGGACCATCTCTTCGAGCATAACCAAACTGACGTAGAGCTAGAGAAGGTTTGTAAGTAATACCTCCCCTTATATCAAGTAGTGGTACATTAGGGAATTCTCCGCAACGCTCAATGAATGTGAAGTCCTTTTGAGAGAAAAGACACCAACGAATATTTGAATGAGAGAGTGACATTAGTCTTTGAGACCATTTCAACCTTTGTTCGTTCTTCAATACTGATGGAGGAAGGTGCGAAATAAACCACCTGGAAAGCAACGGTATGCAACACATGAGAGTTCCTTGTCGTTTGATAGTACGAGTGTGGAGATAATGTAGAATATCTCCAAGCAAAGTAGGCACTGGATTGCGAATAAGGAATATCTTGATGGCGTTGACATCTATGAATTGATCCGAGTTAGGGAATAGAACCAAACCATAGATTAGTAAGGCCACAATGTCTTCAAATGCATGGAAACTCATAGCTTTGAGGAATTCTCGGGCTTTCTTTATCAGGAACTTAGCAAGTAAACCCTTAACTCCGCTTCTGGTTTCCCAATTGGCTTCAATGTCTGAGCGCTTTAGGTGTAATGCTGATGCGATGTCTTCGTACCTAGGAACCTTTTCTAAACCGGTGAATGGAATTTGGTCAAGAATAGGTATCCCAAGTAGCTTAGAGAACTCTTCCAAGGTAGGAACCAACTGATAATCTCTGGGAATGTAAAGCAATGGTGGTTCGGATCGAAGAACTGGAATAGGACGTGCATCATATCTTCTTCAAAACCGGAGATAACCATGTCAAGCAGATAACCATGTCTTTTGATGAACTGAGCATGGTCGGGAATTTTTGAAACCAATTCTTTGAGTTGAGAAGGTATACCCATGAAGTTGATTCGGATAGTCTTTCTAGAAGCCATAATTCCCTACAAAACAGAGAGCAAAGATAAATCCCTAAGTCCTTGAAATAGTTAGAAATGATATGCAATGCGATGATGTCATGATGTCATGTTTAGCAAGCACAAACAATTCACACAATGAGCCTAGGTTTAAGGCTTGCATGAGGTATAGGTGTTTACCCTACCAAAAGTTTGAGTTGGTTCATCTGTCCTATAATAGTAAGGGTTCTAGGAATCTCATATCATCGATCTTTCTCGTAGGCGTTTATTTCAATACGACTACCAAGTGGTCGACGAAAATATCCCAAAAGTCGATCTTAATGAGCGTAGCATCGAGTATCGACCAACCTTAGTCTACACCAAAGCCGACCATCTCACTACCTTCTAATGGCCAAGATGGGTCAATTAAGGTTCTAAAAGTTGAGTTAGTCTTGATGACACCACGAAGCCAAATACTATCCTCAACTTGGAAATGAAGAGTATTAGGACATCAAAGTGTCACACTAACGTATCCATCATGTTGACCGTTTTGGTATCGCCTAACGGTCATGACGATCTATTGCTACTTACCTAAAGGCGGATCGGGTGTAGGATCCCCCACAAATATAATACCCAAGCAACCCTTAAAGATAAAGCAAGCAAGTCAAACAGAAAGCAGTAAAGTGATCTAGAAATCCCTAAGCCATTCTCTCTTTAGGGTGTCTCCCGTGAGTCACCGTTACATGTCGGTGGCGACTTTGAGAATTTTGTATCGCAAATGTGCGGATAGCAAGAGTCGCCACCGACTTTTCTTTTATCCAATTAAGGGAAGGTGAAAAGAACAGGAAAAGACCTTCGTTAGATTCTGAGTAAGGGAGAAGGTTATGAAAAAGGAAGGTATTAGCACCTCTTTCCATCCGTAGTTATCTACGGGCTCTTAGTTGCTTCTAGATCATTTTCAAAAAAAGTGCTTTCTGTGTGTTTGACAAAAATGTTTTGAAAAGGCATTTCGCTTTGACTTTGTAATGATTCATGTTGGAATGTATACAAAGTGTTCGGAAATGTTTCGTTTTGAAAAAAGTTTGAACTTTAACAAAAGTGTGTGGTGTGAAAAGTATTTGATAGAGCAAGCAACTAAAAGTCTTATTACCTACTCAGAATTGATCGTTTTTGTGTTATTTTACGTTCCTTTATAATAGCGCTATCCATACCATTAGTTGGTAGGTAACCCTATTCGTTGGATGTGGAAGAGACATTCGAAGGGACATCGGATGGTCATAGAAGGAAACTTGTAGGAAGTATCCTAGCACATTCGAAGGGATGATCATCACTTTTCGTAGGCAACAATCGAGGGACGAGATCATGTTTTCGTAGGCCACGTCGAGGGACTCATGATCTTTGATTCTAAGGGACTATGATGATATATTTCGTAGGCAACGGTGCTAGGATACCTCTACATTCGAGGGACTTAACCATTTGTATTCGTAAAGACAACAAAAGAGAATTACCCTAAGGGGTGCATGTGTGAAAAGAATGTGTTGATTTCAGATATTTTATCTTGGCATTATGAGTGATCTATGTCCAATTTTATCTTGCCATACACGCCTAATTACTAGTAGTTTATAGGGTGCGGAAAATAAATTGCGGAAAGTAAAGTGCGGAAAGATAAAGTCCTACGCTATTACATGGCTTTGGGGCAGTTACATAATAGGAGTGCGGAAAATAAAAGTCCAAATTAAACTATTACATCCCATAGACAGTTACATAATATTGAAAAGAAAAGCAAGAAAAATCGTCTGAAGCGTTACAACCTGTAAACAGATACATAAACGGAAAATACGAGAAAATTGCATAAGAGGAAAAATGTTAGTAAAAACATGATTTTTGAATGAGGAAAAAAGTTTTAAGTTAATGATGACAATAAGATGATAAGATAATTTTTTGGTAATTTTCTGAATCGATTTCGATAATTAAAAGCAATTAAAACTCAATTTAATGGTTAATTAGCAATTAATTAAAATATGCATGCAAAAATATTAATTTTAATGTCAAAAATTAAATAAGTATTTTTCTGATTACTATGCAAAAGGAAAATATTTTTGGTGATTTTTAAATGCATAAAAAAATGTTTGAAGATTAATTAAATTGCATGAAAAATATTAAGAAAAATAAGAAATAGAAAAAGTTAGCTTTCAAACTGTAAAAAAGAAAATTGTCATGCCAGGATTCGAACCCACGCCCTCTGAGGAAATTCATCAACACGATGCCAACTGAGCTAGTTGTCTTTGGTGTTAGGAATCTGGAAATAAGTGATTATAAGTGTAAACGTGTCATTAATTTGAATTCAAACACAGTCAACACGCGTGGACCCAAGTTGGAACGTGCAAGCCAATCAGACGAAGCCATTACGCCACACAAGCCTTCGCCGGTCTCAGATGAGTCAACGACGCCGGAGCCCTAGCTCCGGTCGTCTTCTCCGGCGACTCAAAACTTCAAACCTGCAAAATACGAAAAATAAATGGCAAAGGGATACCCTACCCCCCCCTAAATCGACCATTGCGAGTTCAATGGTGGTGTTAGTTTTTCCTAAAAGTTCCTGGATAAGCCGGTTCGAAGCTCTCCAATTTTTTAATCCTAACAATGACAAATCGTGGTTTCTACGTGCAAGCTTGCATGAGATGCATCATTCATGATCTAGTGAACATCCTGAATCTATACAAACACACAAGAGCAGTTAACAATGCATGAAATAAGAAAATCGAAATTGAGAAAATACCAAACCGGTGAGAGCTAGGGAGCACGATCTGAAAGGCTTTGGCTTCGTGTAAGGGTATGGATCAACTGCTGGGATATCCAGGAACACGATTGAGTGCTTAAAACAACTTGAAACTTGCTGGAAAACCAAAATCGAATTTGACAACTTTGGAAAAAATTTGAGAGAATAAGGGTTGCTTCAAGAGGCTAGGGTTTCCTCCTTTGTCTTTGTCAATGTGTTGGGTATTTATAGAGTGTAATATTGAAGCAAAAAGAAAGAAAAAAGATATGCCATTGAATGCAAAATAATTTCTCTTTCAAATAAAATCAAATCCTTTCAAAATTTGATTTTTCCTTCCATGCATGAGCTAGAGCAAAATTGACATGTTTGGTGGGCTTCCTTGGTCCTCAAGCTTGATAAAAATCCAACCCAACTTAAATTATACCTTGTTTTCATATTTTATTTAATTTAAATTTGAATTAAATGCTTTTAAATTCAAAAATAAATCAAAAAAATAAAAGATGGTCGTGGCAAGGCATCAAGAGGTCACAAATAATATTATGATCAAGTTTGGATCATAAAATTATAGGCCCATTTGGAAAAAATTGGATTTTGACAGATATCTCTCTTTGTGTAATTCTTCAAAAATGCCCAACTTGTACAAGGTGTATCTTGCTCAATTTTCAACATTTTTGAGTGTTCTTGGACTTTTTAGAAATCTATAGATGTCCTCTAAACAACCTCTTTGGTTTCATCCCAATTGGAGTTTCCATGCTCAATAAAACTTCATTACAAAAAGTTGACTTTTTGTTGACTTTGAAAAGGACTTGTAATGTTTTGATCCATATCTTCAAAATGAAGCATTTTTTTGACCTTCCTTGTGAGACATGAAGTTGTAGAGAATTGAATTCTCTTCAAAATGAGACGTGGTGGAAATTTTTTGATAAAGTATGAGAAAGTTATGCTCAGTCAAAGTTCAGTTGACTTTTCTCTAGAAAACCCTAATTTGGAAAGTTTGGCTTTTAAGCAAATCTTGGGTTTTCTTGATGAATCATGATCAACCCTTGATCAAATGATAAAGGTGACTTCAAAATGAGGATGTTGACCAAAAATCAGGAAGTTTGACTGTATGTTGACCACAGTTGACTTTTTGTCCAATACAACTGATTTTCAACCATCTGAGCAATTGTCTGAAGAAACTTGACTTGTAAGGCTTGAAACTTGACATGGAGATTCTTTGAGGTATGTGAGGAGGCATGATGACCATTGGAGATGTTGAGAACCCATATTGATCTGAGAATAGCCAAACCCTAGTTTGGGTTGATTGTCTAGGAGAAGGTTTGTCTGATCAACCCTTGAGGAATCCTTGAGTATGGATGTATGAAATGTCTTGAGAAGTAAGAGGGCAAATTTTGGGGTATGACACCCTCGAACGTGGAGGTATCTTTTCACGGTTGCCTACGAAATATCATCACAGTCCCTTCGACTTAAAAGATTATAGTCCCTCGGTGTTGCCTAACAAATACATGAGCTAGTCCCTCGGTTGTTGCCTACGAAAAGTGATGATCGTCCCTACGAATGTGCTAGGATACTCCTACAAGTTGCCTTCTATGACCATCTGATGTCCCTTAGAATGTCCCTTTACATCCAACGAATAGGGTTACCTACCAACTAATGGTATGGATAACGTTGTTCTAAAGGAAAGAAAAATAACACGGAAACGACCATTCTGAGTAGGTAAAAAAATAAGTCTCTTTTTCTTGCTCAATTAAAATACTATTTACACCTCACACTTTCAAAAACATTTTTCGAAACACTTTGTATACATTCTGGCGTGAATCATTTCAAAGTCCTTTTCCAAAACAAAACATTACCAAACACTTCGTATACATTCCAGCATGAATCATTATGAAGTCAAAGCGAAATGACTTTTTCAAAAATCTTTTCAAACACTCACACAGAAAGCAAATTTCAAAGTGAGCTAAAGCAATTAAGAACCCGTAGATAATTACGGATGGAAAGGGTGCTAATACCTTCCCTTTTTATAACCAACTCCCTTACTCAAAATCTAACGAAGGTCTTTTCCTGTTCTTTTTGCCTTCCCTTAATTGGATAAAAGAAACGTCGGTGGCGACTCTTGCTATCCGCAACATTTGCAATCAAACGCAAAACAAACAAGTCAATTCTCCCACCGTGTTACAACTGGACTGCAATGTACTCAATGCTCATAGCGTGGTTATTGAGAACTATCGAGCCATCGTTGCGCTCTACTATTTCTTATTATGATGATTCATAATCTGTGTGGATACATCTCAAGCAATGCTTTTGTGTTGTGAATGAGACTCGTATATTCCAATTAAAGGCATCACTAGAAGAATGCAAGCAAGGCAAAGGTGAAAATATTTTACCTACTTCAGTCGTTTGTCTCGTGTATGGGATGAACTTATGACTTATGTCAAAAATCCAACTTGCAAATGTGGACATTGTACCTGTGAAATCAACCAACACGTGATTGATTTAAGTGTTGAAGATTATCTACATCATTTTCTTATGGGACTTGATGGGGTTTATGCGACGATTCGAACAAATTTGCTTTCTCAAGATCCGTTACCAAATACTGATCAAGCATATCAGTGAGTCATACAAGATGAAAGGTTGCTGCAATGAGAATATTTGATTCACCAGAACCGTGACAATGTCATGGCTTTTAAAGCTACAGTTGATACGCGATGTAAATCTAAACTTGTAGATAATTCTGAAAATATTTGTCCTCATTGCAACATAGAAGAACACGACGAATGTTCATGTTTTCAGCTTCATGGATTCCCCGAGTGGTGAGGGACCGTCCTCGTGGTGGTCTTGGACCGGGTCGTGGTAGAGACACATCAGATTGTTCTAGAGGGTGTGGCAGGGGCACCTATAACGCACATGTGCAGGCCAACAAAGCCACAACAAATATTCGTAGCAGCGGAGGTAATGTTGAACAATCTCATACACCACCACAGTGGCAGCAAATTCTTGATGCTTTGAATACTTCCAACATTAAAGATCGCTTCCATGGTAAGAATGGAATTTTTTGGATTATTGACACGGGAGCTTCACAACATGTGACAAGAAAATTCTCTTGTATGATTAATGTAAAAATTATTACAAATACACCGGTGGGGTTGTCGGATGGGAAAGATGCGACGACTATAAAAGAGGGCAGTGTGATTTTGGATGGTGGATTGCGACTTAATAATGTTCTTTTTGTGCCTCAATTAAATTGCAACTTAATTTCTATAACTCAACTAATCGATGACTCTGATTGTACCGTTCAATTTTCTAACGCATTGTGTGTAATATAGGCCCAAACGACGAGGACGTTGATTGGAGCAGGTGAACGGATCGATAGACTTTACTTTTTTAGGGTGTTTCGAAAGTGCATGTCATGATGGTGGAAGGGGATTCAAAATGGATTTATGGCATAAACGTTTGGGTCATCCATCGAAAAAGGTGTTAAAGTTCATTCCTCATGCAAGTCAGCTTAGTGGGAGCAAAAATAATAGACATTGTGATGTTTGTCCTCGCGCCAAACAACATAGGGACAGATTCCATTAAGTGAGAATAATGCAGCAAGTTTGTTTGAATTAATTCATTGTAACTTGTGGGGATCTTTTTGAACTCGTTCTTCGTGTGGGGAACTGTAATACGGTGGAAGAACTGACTTTGAGATTTGTTTTGCTTTTTATCGCAAATGTTGCGGATAGCAAGAGTCACCACCGACTTTTCTTTTATCCAATTAAGGGAAGGTGAAAAGAACAGAAAAAGACCTTCGTTAGATTCTGAGTAAGGGAGAAGGTTATGAAAAGGGAAGGTATTAGCACCCCTTTCCATCCGTAGTTATCTACGGGCTCTTAGTTGCTTCTAGCTCATCTTTAAAAATTGTTTTCTGTGTGTTTGACAAAAATGTTTTGAAAAGGCATTTTGCTTTGACTTTGTAATGATTCACGTTGGAATGTATACAAAGTGTTCGGAAATGTTTTGTTTTGAAAAGAGTTTGAACTTTGACAAAAGTGTGAGGTGTGAAAAGTATTTTGATAGAGCAAGCACCTAAAAGTCTTATTACCTACTCAGAATTGGTCGTTTTCGTGTTATTTTACGTTCCTTTAGAATAATGCTATCCATACCATTAGCTGGTAGGTAACCCTATTCGTTGGATGTAAAAGGGACATTCGAAGGGACATCGGATGGTCATAGAAGGCAACTTCTAGGAGTATCCTAGCACATTCGAAGGGACGATCATCACTTTTCGTAGGCAACAATCGAGGGACGAGATCATGTTTTCGTAGGCCACGTCGAGGGACTCATGATCTTTGATTCGAAGGGACTATGATGATATGTTTCGTAGGCAACGGTGTTAGGATACCTCTACGTTCGAGGGACTTGACCATTTATTTGAAAGGCAACGAGACAGAATTACCCTAAGGGGTGCATGTGTGAAAAGAGTGTGTTGAATTCAGATATTTTATCTTGTGATTAGAGGTGATTTACGTTCGTTTTTATCTTGCCATATACGCCTAGTTACTAGAAGTTTATAGGGTATGGAAAGTAAATTGCGGAAAGTAAAGGTCCTACACTATTACATGGCTTTGGGGCAGTTACATAATAGGAGTGCGGAAAGTAAAAGCATAAAATGTAAATCTACGCTATTACATGATAAAAACTTTGCGACCTATACATCCTTTCTAGAATTGTAAATGCGGAATAATAAATAGATAATCAGAATAAGAAGAAAATATTAGCAAAATGTTTTGGAAATTAGTAGAATAAAGGTTTTTAGGTTAGTAATGATAATTAGATAATAGAATAACTTTTTGGGAATTTTCTGAATTGGTTTTGATGAAGAAAAATAATTAAAAGTTAATTTAATGGTTAATTAACAATTAATTAAAATATGCATGCAAAAATATTAATTTTAATTTCAAAAATTAAATAAACATTTTTCTGATTAAAATGCAAAAAGAAAATATTTTTTTGGTGATTTTTAATGCATGAGAAAATTGTTTGAAAAGAAAAATAAATTAAAAGGGAAAAATATGAAATTATGAGAAATAAGGTTAGCAAGGAGAATCAGAGGGCTTCTGATGGAAATCTCCCAGAAGCTGGAATTTCTGGGGAGACTCTGGCTGAAAGTGCCCAGAAATTGGGATTTCTTGGGCTTTCTCTGGCCTGGGGATGCCCAGAAGTGTGCACTTCTGGAGGGTTTCTAGGGAGGATACGCCCAGAAGTATGCACTTTTGGGGCAGAACACGCTGCCTTGAGGCCAGAAGCTGGAGCTTCTGGGCTTGCCTTTCTGAGAAAACCTGAAATGTCAAAACGTTAAGTAAAAAGAGAGGGTTCGAACCCAGGACCTTCTAAATATCCACGCGCAGCCTTGCCATCTGAACCATGTGAGTCATCTGTTAGCAATATAAAACAAAAATAATACAAAGGGTTTCTGGGAACCCTTCAGATCAGAAAGCGCGCGCGCGCGCAGAGTCATCTTCTCCAATTCAAATATCCAGGCTTTTGGCTACGGTTTCTGCTTCTCCGTTGCTAAATCTCTGCAATTCATAACTCAAGCAATACATAATATAAATGAAATATAAGACCATGGATTGATTGCAAATTGTCCCCTGAACACGAATATGTCCTTAGATTGGTCCAATTTTTCCTATTCCGAGAGTCCCTAATTCGAGCTCAAGAACCCTAACAATGGTGGAACTCGGTTTATGCATCTAAAATCAAATCAAACCATCCATATAGCTTGCAAACATCATTCTAAACACAAACAAACAATCAAAACATGTTAAATATGCATGAATAATCAAAATCGACTTTGAAAGTTTAAGAGCAAACCGAATTCATGATTTCACGTTTCTGGATGTTTGGATGGCTTTTGAATATCTGGATCGATTCAAGGGACCTCTAGGAATGTGTTGGAATCCTTAGAATGCCTTGAATTGCTCTAAAACTAGGGCTGCAAGTTGCTTGAGAGACACGGTTTTTTTTATGTTGGTAAGGGTTCTTAGAGGCAGAATTTTTTGTCCTTTGGTCTTGTGAATGTGTTATGTATATATAGTGGATGGATTTAGGTCAAGAATTATGAGGAAATAATGTACCAATCAATGAGAAAATATTTGATTTGGTATAAAACCAAATATTGCCTTTTTGATCAAATTTCAATCAACTCCTTTGCCAATCAATACCAATTTCAAATTTTCCAACTTGTGTGGATTGCTTGGACCTCAAGAATGAGAGAAAAATCCAATTTGCATTTAATTTTAATTTTCTACCTTTTATTTTAATTTAATTGGTTTTTAAATGATTAAAATCCAAAATAAATAGAAAATAAAAGATAAAATTCGTGGCCTTGGGCTTGGAGGTTCCAAATCAGCTGAGGAACAAGTTTGAACCAAGAAAAGTTAGGCCCATTTGCAAAATTTTGGATTTTGACAAGTATTTCTCTTTGTCCACCTCTTCAAAAATGCCCAACTTGTGCAAGGTGTATCTTGCTTAATTTTTAACATTTTTGGGTGTTCTTGGACTTTTTATAAAGCTCTAGATGTCCTCTAAACAACCTCTTTGATTTCATCTCAATTGAAGTTTCCATGCTCAATAACACTTCTTTACAAAAAGTTGACTTTCTGTTGACTTTGAAAAGGACCTGTAATGTTTTGATCCATATCTTCCAAATGAAGCATTTTCTGACCAAGCTTGTGAGACATGAAGTTGTAGAGAATTGAATTTTCTTCAAAATGAGAGGTGGTGGAAAAATTTCTGATAAAGTATGAGAAAGTTATGCCTGGTCAAAGTTCTATTGACTTTTGTCTGAGAAAGCCCAATTTAGAAACTTTGACTTTTGATCAATTCTTGACTTTTCTTGATGAATCATGATCAACCCTTGATCAAATGATGAATTTTACTTCAAAATATTGATGTTGACCAAAAATTATGAAGTTTGACTGTATGTTGACCACAGTTGACTTTTTGTCCAATACAATTGATTTTCAACCATCTGAGCAATTGTCTGAGGAAACTTGACTTGTAAGGCTTGAAATTTGATATGGAGATTCTTTGAAGCATATGATGAGGCATGATGACCATTGGAGATGTTGGAAACCACCTTGATCTGAGAATAGCCAAACCCTAGTTTGGGTTAATTTCCTAGGAGAGGGTTTGTCTGGTCAACCCTTGTGAAATTCTTGAGTATGGATATGTGAAATGTCTTGAGAAGTAGGAGGGCAAATTTTGGGGTATGACAGGAACAATATTAATTGACAATTATTGATGATTATTCGTGTGCCATTTGGGTCTATTTTTTATGCAATAAAACTGAGATTGAGAGTATGTTTTTGAATTTTGCGACACTTGTTGATAGACAATTTGATAAAAAGATAAAGAAAGTGCACAGTGAAAATGGCATTGAACTTAATTGTCTACGTGATTATTTTTTTAATAATGGAATAGTGTTTGAGACATCGTGTGTGGGTACTCCACAAAAAAATATGAGAGTTGAAAGAAAACATCAACATATTATTAATGTGGCACGTGCACTTAGATTTCAGGGTCATTTACCAATGCGATTTTTGGGTGAATGTGTGTTGGCAGAATGTTACTTGATTAATCAAACACCGTCTAGTGTACTGAATTATAAGACACCTTATGAAAAATTATTTGGTAAAGTCCCTAAATTTGATAATATGAAGATTTTTGGTTGGTTATGTTATCCCCACAATCAACGACGTGACATGGATAAGTTTGCGAGTAGAAGTCGCAAGTGCATATTTGTGGGTTATCCCTATGGGAGAAAAGGGATGGAAATTGTATGATTTAGAAACCAAGGAATACATTGTCTCTATAGATGTGAAATGTAATGAACATGAATTTCCATTTGATGTGCAACTAGACCCAACTCATTTTGCTCCTCCCATTGTTTCTGACATGAGTATGTTGATGAGGATATTGGCTTGCAATATAATGGGAAAACACAGCTCCAGAGGGGTTGCATGAAGGCTTTAATGGAGATGCTATAGCATCTGAGTAAGTTGATGGGGCGTGTTGTGGTGATGCAAGAGGATGATGTGGAATTCGTAGAGCATGAGGTGGTAGTTGAGAGGGATGCCATCGTGATACCTGAGATGGGAAGAGGGATGAGAAACAAAGTTCTGAATATAAGACTCAAGGATTTTGTCACTAACACGATACAAAAAGTAAAGTCCTTGAAAAGTTCATCTGCCCAACAACATGCCTCAGGTACTCCTTACCGTATGACTTACTTTGTATCTTGTGAACGATTTTCTATTAGACATAGAAATTTTGTTGCAGTAGTGACGGAATGCGCAATGATGGAATGATGGAATGACATACAAGCATTGGAAGGCTTAAACGATTCTGGTTGGCATGATGGAATGCGCAATGACATACAAGCATTGGAAGACAATGGGACGTGGGTTATGGAGAAACTGCCGCCCGAGAAGAAAGAACTTGGAAGCAAATGGGTATACAAAATAAAACATCACTCAGATGAGAGCATAGAACGACTGAAAGCAAGACTTGTTGTATTCTAAAACCATCAAATAGAGGGTATAGACTATGTTGAGACATTTGCCTCGCGGGAAAAAATGGTCATTGTTCGTACCTTCTTGGCAGTGGCAGCAATTAAAAAGTGGGAAGTTCATCAAATGGATGTGGACAACGCCTTTCTCCATGGTGACTTGGAAGAAGAGGTGTATATGAAAGTTCCTCCAGGTTTTAAAAACACTGACCCAAATATGGTTTGCAAGTTAAAAAGTGATTGTATGGTTTAAAACAAGATCCTTGTTGTTGGTTTGCTAAGCTGGTCACAACATTGAAGCGATATGGATTTGTTCAATACTATTCAGATTACTCACTCTTTACTTTGCACAGGCGGGAAATACAAATCAATGTGCTAGTTTATATGGATGACTTAATTATTGGAGGAAATGATATTGCAGCCCTGAAAAATTTTAAAACTTACTTAGGTGCGTGTTTTCATATGAAGGATTTGGGAGTTTTAAAATATTTTTTGGGGTTTGAGGTAGCTTGTAATCACGAGGGAATTTATTTATGCCAGCGAAAAATATGCGTTGGAAATTATTGAGGAAACAGGTTTGTTAGGGGCCAAGCCTGCGGTTTTTCCAATGGAACAACACCATAAGCTAGCGTTGGTTTCTGGTAAGCCAATTGAAGATCCAGAACCATATCGATGACTTATTGGGCAGTTGATTTATTTGTCTGTGACTAGACTAGATCTTGGGTATTTTGTATATATTTTGTCTCAGTTTATGCAACAACCATGTGGAGAGCATTGGGAGGCAGCCTAAAGAGTGGTTGGATATTTGAAGAAACATTCGTGTCAAGATATTCTACTCTGATCTGACAGTGAATTGAACCTAGAGGGTTGGTGCGACTTGGATTGGGCTAGTTGTCCCCTTACGAGATGTTATTTGACTGGATGGGTGGTGTTACTTGGCCTTTCTATGGTGTCTTGGAACATTAAGAAATAACCAAATATCTCTCGTTCTTCTATAAAGGTTGAGTATCGATCTATGGCGGTTACAACATGTGAGTTAAAATGGCTCAAACAGTTACTTGGTGATTTGGGAGTTAGTCACTCCAAAGGGACGTGATTGTATTGTAATAGTCAATCAACATTGCATATAGCTCAAGATCCGGTGTTTCATGAGCGAACAAAGCATATTGAAGTTGGTTGTCACTTGTTTGTCATGCGGTGATGGATGAAATTATTTGTCCCATGTATGTTCCCACATCGATTCAATTAGCGAAATTTTTTACAAAGGCCATGGGAAAAGTGCAATTTAAGTTCCTTCTTTGCAAGTTGGGCATTCGAGTTCTTCACGCTCCAACTTGAGGGGGGTATTGAGATTATTGAGATATTTTCTCTAACTTCCACTAGTGGAGGTTATTGTTATTTATTGCACATTTTGCTCCATCTTCCACTCGTGGAGGTTATTATTATTTATTACACAGTTTGCTCTATCTTCCACTGGTGTAAGTTATTGTTATTTATGTGTTATTATTGGGTGTTGCAGTTACCTTATTTTTAGGAGTCTTTTATGAATGGAATTCCTAAGAGTGAGTAGATTTTATAACAAATTGTAAACATATAATCTTGTAATGTGTATATATAGTGATCCTAAATAATGAATAGAAATATAATTCACATAATACTTTTGTGGTGAATCTTAACACTTACTCTTATATTTTTCTATATAAGGTACTACTCCGACCTGATTTGTAAGCAATTTTTTTTATATTCATTGAATAATTAATGAATGTATCTAATTTATATAAAAGACCAGATACATTCATTATTTAATGAACCTTAAAGAAATTTTTTTGTTTATAAATCAGGCCGGAGAGAGTACTTACCACCACAAATTATCAAATCAAAGATGTCATAGAATATTATTTAATTTTTGTTTTATTTTTTAAAATTGTTTTATAATATTGTATATTTTAAATTTTAAAAAATTACTAATTCAGTCAATAAGAAATTGATTCACGCGTTGAGAGGTGATAAATTCAACTTTTCTCTTATCGGTATGAGTATATTTTTAATTAATATTCATTTTATTTCAAATTATAAATTATTTTATTCATTTCACATAAATTAAAACATACAAATAATATTGTACTCGAAAGATAAATTATACATGATTTTATATTTTTATTAATTACATAAAAAATTAAGAGAATTGGACGAAAGGAGAATAATAAATAATATATGATATATTATGAGAAAAAAGTCATAAAATATACGAAACAAATGAACTCTCGCACTCTTACTGAACAAACACGATAACGTCATCCTTCGTATCTATCCCCGTTTAATATAAATGAACTACCATCTACATAAAATATTGAATTACACGCAAAATCAATTTTACATCTTTAAAACTGTGTTTGATCTTTCCAAAAATAAAACCAAAGATGCACTTATATGTGAACATGCTCAATTTTTTAGAGAATTTCTTAACCCATCTCATAAATTTCTTACGCACCACGTGAAATTTCTTAAATGTCCCTCAAAATCAGAAGTATACTTCCCGTGCACACCACGATCTGATAAAATAAAATAAAACCGGAAATTTACTTCCGATTTTGTACCAGAACTGTAATTCCGGTTTTATTCATAACATAATCCAGAAATTTTTATTTCATTGGTTAACATAGACATTCATATAATTCATAACATAAACTTAACAAATACATTTAGTAGTTAAACATAAATCAAACATCACAAATCAACATCCAGGTGAATGTTGCAACATCCTCATAATATCATCGATTGTTCTTGATAAAGTCACATCTAGCTCAATTGGAACTTTCTCCCGAAAACTTTCATAAGTAGACCACATAGCCCGTAAATCAGCGTTGTTCTTTAGCTCACAGTTGATGAACTGAAGATTCTCATCACTGTCAACCGATGGCGAGCGGTACTCGATCTTCACTAACTTTCGACCGTCGCCAAAAGATACAAGTTCCTACAATATTTCACTCACATATTCAATAAGGGTGTACACATGGTGTAGCATCGGGAAAGTGGAAAACTCCAACAACCCATTTGATGTTCAATTTCATGTCCATTTCTGGTTTTTGGTGTTGTGGTAGGGGAAAATATAAGAAGTGAGATATTTTTATAGTAGGTGGATGTAAACATGGACCATACGAATCCTATCTTTGTGTCAGTGCCAAAACCGGTATTAAAGTTCCAGTTTTTTACTTAATGGAACCAGAAGTATACTTCCGGTAATTACCCTGGGAGTGAAAAATCAAAAACAGAACAAAAACAACAACTCTAATAAAAAAATCTCATGTATTCAAATATTGTGCTTTTGGTCATACTACAAAAATTACTATATTTCCACATCATAATAAATGAACAAAATGAAGTTAACATTAAAATGCTACCTAACCACTTGAAAGAGCCAAAAAAAGTGTCGCCGGATAAATCCACCGGTAGCACCCCTTTTGACTTTTCCCTATTTTTTTCTATTTCAATTTGGTTCAACTTGTTGTATTCTTGCATCATTTTCATGAATTCCTCCGACCATGTCTCTGATGGGTCTGTGAAATGAAGCGCCCCTCCGGTAATATAGGTGGTATAAGGTATCCCAGTTTCAAATAGACTTGAACAAAATATCGTGGATTTGAAATCCACCCAACACATATGATACGATCACTAGGATTTGGTGTAGGAGCAGTGCGCAAAGGGAAATAAGTCTTCGAAAAATTGTATCTTATCAGATTAATACACACCCTCTCACACATACTTTCTATAAGATGACCCATTTTAGGGAAGCACGTCCATTTATCCTCTGGTGCAAATCCAACCTCACCAAGTACAAGTGTGTGATATATTTTCTTAACATTCTCTTTACTCCCTAGCACACGTGTGTACAATTCTCTATTTTCCGTCAACTCTATGATTAGGGTATCTCGCACAATATTGTAATACTCTTCACGGCTACCAAGCAAACCAGAAAAAACTCGAAAACTACAATTACTGTCACCACCAACATTGAGTAATACTCTTCACTATCAAAAATATTTCTTGTATCGCTTCCCATTTGGCCAAGATTGAGATATTTGACTTATCGTTTTTCATTTTTTTGTCATTGTCAAAACTAAGTCTCTTTCAATGACTAGAGACCTCGTCCATACGTATCGGGCTATCACCACTCATCCTCTTAGATATGACACAAGCACAAGGGAGAACATATGCTTTCACAATTGTGCAACTACACTTTGAGGTGTCAACACCCACATTAGAAGCTCATTTGGCCTCATAAAAAATATAATTAAGAGTCGCCCAAGAGATGTTACCAACCAATTGAGAATATAGCATGTTGTATTTGAACCTGTGTTCCAACACCGTAATACTGCAACCAAATGTCGCTTATATCTCGTTATGCTGGTTTAGTATCATATGGTTCACAGATTCCCAACCCGTAGTCAAATTACCCTTGCTATTTCTCAACCAATTCTTCAGACATGCATACGTAGACTCAACTCGGTTTTTTGTTGTATTACCAAGGTGCATAACCTGACCGGTCCATGCATAAACAACCTTCTCCTTAACCTAATCAAGAATTGTGCTTTCAACATATTTCAATAGATCATGATATTTCACACAAACAGTTCAGAACTGTAAAACAACATCAACATTTAGCTCTTTTGTAGATGCATTTATTATAATATTCCATGCATCCATAATTTCTCCATAATAACACCCGACTTGACCAATTTTCCATCTTCATCGGCAACCTGTTTTGATCCCACCACAGGTTTAACCCGACTTCTCACATTTTTAGTAATATGGTATCTACAAAGTAATGCGTAAGAAGTGGGAAATACGGTTGCAACTGAATTCATTAATATCATATCTCAGTCGGTAACAATGATTTAGGCATATCCTCTTGATCCTTCAACATTGACCTACAAACCTCTAAAGCCAATGCAAAATTGTCTTCTTTTTTGCACTCTAGAAATGCAAAACCAACAGAACACGTCTACTCAGTCGACGTAACACCAACAATTTCCAATAACAGTAGCCTGTACTTGTTGGTTTTGTACGTCGAATCAATTATGAGCATGATAGGAAATGTGTTGAACAATTTAACGGAATTAGGATGAGTCCAATAAATGTCTCTAACTGTTACTCCATCATCATCCCGTCGGTGCCTACAAACATAATTGTTCACATCTAGAATTTTCAAGAGGTGTTGCATCTCGGTTCGATCCTCCTGAATCACTAACTTGGTTTGATAGCGTTTATTGCACACTTGTTTGCTATTTGATGTGCTCTAAGATCTTTTGCGCTTCAAAGTTGCAAGAATGTTTTTGGGCGGTACCAAATTCAAAGTCATGTCAGAAACACATGTCATCACATCCGGAAGGAGGCGACATGTTATTGAATGACCGACTAACTTTTGACTTAAATCATGATTGTGTTCACCGCTAATCACATTAAATTTCCACTTTTTGTTAGCTATAAGATAACAACGCAACCGAAATGGACATTCACATTTTCTTGAACCGATATCCTCGCGTTTAAAACTTTGAATACGAGGTACATATTTTCCACTTCTTTCGCATGTCAAATTACAAACGCATTTCTTTTATCCGTGCCATTATCGGACCTTGCTATCACAATACCAAATCCTAGTTTCGTTGCCTCTATATGAATCCACTGCAACATGTCTTCCCGTAATTCAAATTCTTCAATATTTTCAAAATGTTCACGAACATCTACCGCCTTAATTATGAGAGGCGAAACTACGATCGACGAAACAACTTCAGATACATCAGGTTTAAGAATGTTATTGGGGTGCACTATACCTATGTTACATAAATAACATAATTATAAACATGTCACATTTAAAGTTGTTGAAAAGAAAACACAGACAGAAACCGAAAATGGACTTCCGGTTTTGTTCTACCAGAAATCAGATGTATACTTCTGGTTTCTACATAACATTATTTCTTCAAAAAGTAACAGATTAATGTAGTCAATGAGGTATAAAAGAAATAAAATTTACCTAAAATTCTACTTTCTTGAGCTCTTTCTGATAGGATGAACCACACAAATGATGATTTGGAGTGGAAAATGGATTGAGAATGATGAGGTTTTTTAAGAGGTTTTAAGAAGAAAGAGTGAAATGGTGATGGTCAAGTAGTCCAACATGATTATTGTTTTAAGTAATTTGTGTCGTGCCAAAAACTAAAAATATATTTCTGATAATATACAAAATATTCAAATGGCAACATAATTCAATATTTGTGTTGCCATAATCAGAAATACATCTTCAATTAAGTTTTTTATGTTTTGAAGAATGACACCACATTTAATTTGTTTTGTAAAAAAAAAGTGCGAATAAAAATATATTTTTCAATTTTAAAAATACTATTTTCGATTTTCCATAGATAGAATGTCTTACCATTAACAAATTTGTAGCCGACACACTACTACCTTGGTCCTAACACCAACCTTGCAGAACGCACATGCACTTCCATTCATTCATACTAGTATAACATAAAATTGAATTCAAATACTATAAAAATAGAATTAAATATGTAACCCTTCCAATAGAATTGAATTTGTCATAACCCTATTTTGGATTCATCCAATAACTTCATTAAAATTCAAAGAGCCCCACAATTAAGTATTGATGTGTGTTTATCCCAATCCAACCAAAGCAAAGAGAGAAAGTGTGGGTCAAGGCAAGTTCATGATAGTACATTCAATTGAATGGCATGTGTTTACACATATGTTATTGTCAGATATTCACACTTCTTTGCGTATCCATCATGCAATAACTATCAACCAATTATATCCCTCACCCATTTTATCTCAACTTTATTGATGATATTCATACTTTAAGACCCTTAATTTATATTTTAAATATTTAATGCAAAAAGTTGAATCATTGAATGTCAATGAAATTTTTTTAATAAATTTGTCTTGTAGTATCTTATACTCTCTTCGTGTCATAATAGTTGTTCATTTTTAATTTATTTTTATTTATTATATTTTAATTTATATAATTACTCCACTATTTATTATTAATAAAGTTATTTTAATAAATTAGACTCATTTATCATTGAAATCAACATAAATAATTATTATTTTAAAAAATAAGAAAATTTCAAAAAAAAAACACCTATTATGAGATGGAGAGACTATAAAATTAGAACATTAATTTTAATTACTAATATTTTTAATAAATAGATTAATTTTATTTATTTATAATAATGATCATGTATTCATGTTAAACTTGTCAAATTTTTCAACAAAAAATAATTACTCAATTTATTATTATATTTTATATAAATAAAAAATAATTAATTTTTTATTAAATATAAAATTAGATTCATTTATTTATTGAGAAAATAATTGATGTTATGACGAATTAGGATTTAGGATTCTCTCCCTAAAGTTAAAATTGGAGAAAGTCCAATAACATTTGTATCATTCAAATCCTTCACAATTGACTTTGACTAACTATGAAGAAAAAAATAAATGGTTGAGAAAATGTCATTACAGAGAATTTGTTTTCTGTATAGACAATATAAAATAACATGACAAAGTATTTATTTCTATTGAATAACAATATAAAATTATTTTATATGTTCATGACATATCTATTAAATTTTTATTTATAATAAGATTAGAGAAAATAAAACAAATAAAAAATAACTATTAAATTTATTAAAGTCAATTGCATTATTTTAAACTAAAATTCAAATCACATTTAGTGATTAATTATATTTGTTATTTGCAATTAATTTATTTTAAATGTTGTTTTAAGATAGATATCAACACTAAATATTATTTAAGAAAATTAAAATATATTTAAATAGTTTATATACCAAATCTTAACAGAAAAGAATTGATATTATTAAATGGAATATTAATACTCAAATTCTGAGATCTAATAACTATTATCAATTCATTTAAATCAAATATATTTTAAGAAAAAATACAATATACAGTATAAAATATATTTATATTATCATCAATGAAGAGGATATGTGTTATTATTTTTTAAGTTTTGATATAATATAATAAATATATAAAATTTAATTAATATTATTTGTAATATATTTTTAAATTCTTATTTTAAATAATTTTTCTAGAAAATAACATTTTCTAAATATTCTATAATTTGTTCGTTGTATCTTAGTTGTGAGGTTGTTGGTTTCTCATGTGCCCTATTATCACCCACGGAATAACACAATAAAATGGTACTGTGGTTGAAAGCTTTTTAAATTTTTTATTTTATAATATTGAGCATTAAAATTTAATATTTAAAATTTAATATTAATTAATATATTAACCATAATTCTCTTGTTTTTATTCTCTCTATTTTAAAAATATTAAAATTGCTACCAAAACCATTTCCAGCCCCAAACCTGAAATTCTTGAAGCTGAGGAAAAAAAATTGTCCTTTTTTGAAAACCCATGGTTTAATCCTTATTTGCTATAAGAAAATCCATCTGGGCCACGGAAAAATTCAATTTTTTTGAGAGATTTTGAAGAGTGATGTGCAAATTGAAACTTGTGAGTAAAAATGGCGAATCTTGTTCCCGGAGTGCTTTTGAAGCTTTTGCAACACATGAATACAGATGTGAAGGTTGGTGGTGAACACAGATCATCCCTTTTACAGGTTGTTAGCATTGTTCCAGCTCTTGCAGGTGGTGAGCTTTTCCCAAATCAAGGTTTTTATCTTAAGGTTTCAGATTCATCTCATGCTACTTATGTTTCTTTGCCTGATGAACATGATGATTTGATTTTGAGTGATAAGATTCAATTGGGTCAGTTTGTTTTTGTTGATCGGCTTGAAGCTGGTTCTCCTGTTCCTGTGATTAGGGGTGTTAAGCCTGTTCCTGGTAGACATCCTTGTGTTGGTAGTCCTGAGGATATTGTTGCTACTCATGAGCTTTCATTTCTTGATAACAATGATAGTGATACTAGGAAGAATAAGAACAATGTTGTTGTTTCTTCTGAGAGTCCTAGGAATCTGTTTGGTAGTCATAGGAATCTGTTTGGTGTGAAGGAGAAAGAGAAGAAGGAGAGAGGGAGATTGAGTTTTGGTGGTGTTATTGTTAAGGAGGAAGGGTTAGAGAAGAAGGAGAGAGTGAGATTGAGTTTTGGTGGTGGTGGTAGTAGTGTTAAGCAGGAAGGGTTAGAGAAGAAAAGAGGGATTTTTGGAAGAGGTAGTAGTAAAAGTGAGTCTTTGAAAACAAAACCAGTGTTGAAGATTGATGTGAAGAGGGAATCGTTACCTCAACCGTTACCTAGAGCGAGGTCAGCGAATTCGAAGTCGATTCCTTCTTCGCCAAGTAGTGTTTATTCATTGCCGAATTCTTTTGAGAAATTTTCTAATGGTGTTAAGCAGCAGAGGGTGAAGGTTGGTGGTAAGGGAGTGGAGAAGGTTGCGGGAGTGGTTGACGCGGGAAGAGTTGGGAAGAAAATTGGTTTGGGAAATCCAATTAGAAATTTGGTGCAAGGTTTTGATTTTGGGGCTAAGGCTCTAAGAAAAAGTTGGGAAGGAACTATGGAGGTCAAGACTAAAGACTCTTCCAAAATCAAGGGTGCTGCTGCTAAGCCGGTAGTTCAAAGCTCAGTAAGTTTGACTCACGTCTATGCTTTTTCAATTGTGGTTAATAATGAATTTCATGTATATTTGAATGGTTAATGGATATATGCATATTTGAACACGTGAGAACATGATTATTGACATTCGAAGTTGTATTTCGTGGATGGTTAATGCGATGGCACACATTGTTATATTCATTAATCATCCACTGAACATAATTTACCGCGTAGGCGCGCGTACTTGAATTGAACCGTTGTGTTAACCGTTTAAATTGTTGTTGAAATTTGATATCAAATTTGTGTACCTAAATAACATAACTCAATAGTTTAGATCTTATGTTTGTGTAGGTTTAAATATGCCAACCAAACTCAAATGATTATTTTCTTACTTTCACTTTATGGTTTGTTAGACTCCTAGGAGAAGCATGGTTACTGATAAATTTCCGTCTAGAGAGGTTAAAGCCCCGATAAAGCCCTCTAAGGAAGAACACAAAGCTCAAGTATCTATAAAGAAGGTTGCTTCTAATGGAAATATAGAGGAACAAGAGAAATCAAGTAAGCAAAGGATTTCCATTGTAAAGAAATCGGCAGAAGTTTCAAACAACGGATTACCTGGAAACATGGTCAAAGTTTCTCTAAGTAGTAGAAAAGTGACCGATTCAAGTGTTCAATGGGCGTCACTCCCGTCATCTATTTCAAAGCTCGGAAAGGTAATTTTGGTTGAAAAATCCTCGTGTCACTTTTACATTTAAGCTCTCTGATTCTCTATTGCATTAATGTCTTGTGAGTTTTTAAAAAAGGTGTCAGACGAGTTTTATCAAAACAACTCTTACAAGGATAATGTTAGATTCATGTGATCCGGTTGTGCTTGTGCCTGAAGATATTCTTTGTTTTTCTTCTCCACACATTAGCTTCACTCAATGAATGCGTTTTTTAGATAAGATTATATTATGCCTTACTGAATTAAGATGAAACGTCACGCAGCTGTTTCATTTTGTTCTTATTTTGTGTTCATATTTTTGTGATAGGACGTATTGAAGCACAGAGATTCTGCACAGCTGGCTGCAATTGAGGCTATGCAAGAAGCTGCAGCAGCCGAGAGTTTGTTACAATGTCTGAGGTATGACTATTTTGAGACTATGACCAAACATGATATTTCTGGCAGTATCTATTCTGAATTCGCAATTCGATGCTACATACTAAGTTATTGCTGACACTTCGTTGTGATGTTTTTTGGCAGTATGTATTCGGATCTTACTAATTCTGCGAAGGAACATAACCCTCAGCCAGCAGTAGAGCAGTTTTTATCGCTTCATGCAAGCCTAAATAGTACCCGGACGATTGCAGAATCCTTATCTAAACCCATTCCAGATGGTTCATCTCCGGATTACGAAAATAGCAAACTGGAAGAAGCACTAAAACAAAAATCAGATAGACAAAAACAAGCGGCTTCTTGGGTCCACGCCGCTCTGGCCACCAACCTGTCATCTTTCGCTGTTTATTCAAAAGAAGCTTCAAGTAATAATACTCAAATTCATAAGACTGCAGTTGGAATTCAACCCGCGTTAGTCCTACACAATTCAAGCGAAAATTCATCGTCAAAACTTCGTGCCAAACCTCGTCCGATAGTTCATTCCAAGCTTGTCACACAAGGCATCATTCCTCGAAAATCGACCGATTCATCAAATGGACACAAGCAACCAGTCCAACCACCTCCAGAGTGGATTAAAGGAAATGGTCTCGACGAGGTGGTTGATTTGGCTGAAACGTTGCAGGTACAATCGCGAGACTGGTTTTTGGGATTCGTTGAAAGATTCTTGGACAGTGATGGCGACACTACCTTGTCGGATAACGGCCAAATAGCAGGCATGCTCACTCAACTAAAGAGTGTAAACGATTGGCTAGACGAGATAGGATTAAACAAAGACGAAGGAGAAGGAGAATCGTGCCAGATATCAGCAGAGACAATCGACCGTCTGAGAAAAAAGATATACGAGTATCTTCTCACGCACGTCGAGTCCGCTGCAGCTGCACTTAGCGGCGGATCACAATCACAATCACAAGCATTGCCTCAGATTCAAACAACACAGATTAAAACCAAAAGGTGAATGAATGAATGAGTACATAACTTAGATTAACAATGCACAATTGTAGGAATGAGTGGGATTAACCTTATTTTCTTCTCTCTCTCTATCTTCTGTTTGTACATAAATCCTATATGGGGTTTGAGGTATAGATGGAGTGCTAATTATTTGTTAGTGAAGATTAACAAATATGATTTCTGAGGATATTGTTGTTATTTATTTTTTCTTTCATTTTTCTGATTATTGTTCAGATGAAACTATACAAATTGAAACAATGAAAGACATCAGCAGACATTATTTTTTCTACTTCCTCTGTCTTCAATGTGGTTTTTGCATAGTTGTTTTGTTTCAAAATCATTCTTATTCCTATGTTTTCAACTTTGTCTTTTCTAGTTCTAGAAAAGAAAAGGGACAATGTACTATATTCATTACACATACTTTAAGGAAAAAGGTGATTAGATAAACAGACAACTTTTCCTAAAATAATTAATAAAGTGTTATATTTTTTTTGTTAAAAAATAGAATAGGATTCTTTATAATAAAAAAAAGTTGAATAAATTAAATTGCTTCTCCTAAAATGCTATGACATTTTTTTATGACATCTTGAAAATTTTGCAATGACAAACACTTGGAAATGATATATTTTAATTTCACATAGAAAATAGGAAATGAACATAAATATTATAAATATTAATAGTATATATATATACAATGTTTTTTTTCTAACTTTATAATAGTTAATATATTCACTATATCGTATTTTTTATGTATTCTATGTTTTTTTAATAATTTATTATATACTTTCTTTTTAAACAAATTACAAGTTCTTTTAATCTATAATTTGACAATCGATATCAGAAGGTTATATCAGAAGGTTAGAAATAGATTTAAAAACTTAACAAATAAAACACATCAATAACAACAAAAAATTTAATACATACAAGTTAACATGTTTCATGCTTCAAACACACATTAAAACTATTTTATATCAAAACTAAAAGGAAGTTTAATTTTGTTGAAGAGAGAAGAAACAAAAAAGTTTTAAGAAAACATAAAAAATAACTAATAAAATTTGAAGACGAAGAAAGGCGACCATAACATATCAAAACGAAGGTAGAGAGAACAAAAGTGGTGGCGGGCAACGAAAGCAGCAGTTCAGTAAAAACAAATTTTCGTGACTTATGATTTTTATTTTCTATATTTTTTTTCAGTTTGAATGTGTGTTTTGCAAGAAAAAAATAAACGTAAACAAAAATGGAGAATAGTTGAATCGATACAAAATTTAAATTTAATCATAAGCCTAATAATAAATTTATAATGTAATTATAGTCATTGATTTGATTAATCGTTTAATAATTAAAATCAAGAACCAAATTAAACTACATTGATTTTCATTGGTTTTAGAATCAATTCAAAACAATCTATTATTTTCAATTGAATTTAGTTTAAATTATGGATTTAATTATTTTCTTCATCACTTACGCCCTAAATTCTAACAAAAGAAATGAGATGGAATAATGGACTATTATTGTAAAAAATTGTCGTCTCTACCTCACTTACTTCACAAAATATATTAAAATATATTTCTATGAATATTAAAATATTATTATTGGTGGCAACTGCATAATAATTATAATATTCTGTGAACAGAATATATTAGTATGGCAATTAGCTAGCTAGTACCAATCATTCATCAAACATCGGCACCCATCCATTTGGCCCTTAACAACCACTGCCATACACCACCAACTTGGACAACTACTCAAACCACAATCTCAATAAATATAAAATGCGCATTAAAATTTATTGTGCTCTTAAATTTTCTGCCCATCCATGCATTTCAATTTTTGAATTATGTGGGCTATAATTTTTTGGTTACAATTTACTATTAACAATGACATTATTTTTATCAAGAGTATATTCTCAAATTAAATTATTAAATATTACTTTACTTTCTTTTTAGTATTTTTTTTACAAGACTTTCTATTTTATTTTTAAAATATATGAAAAATTGTATCTTTGATCCTTGTGATGTGTTTGAGTCATGGAAACGGGTGATCAATGGAAATGTCGACAATTTGATTTCTCCTTTCATTGTGATTTTTACAAAGATGTCGAAGAAATTTCTCAACACTTATTTTTTAACTGCAAATTTGCTTCACAACTTTGGAGTTGGGTTGACATAAGGTTGAAGTATCAGATTCAATTCTTAAGTAATCGGGGTTAAGAATCTGCTTAATAGAAGTGGCACTTGACAATATAAGACTATTGTTTGTGTTGTTGTCGTTTTTGTTTTTAAGGCCATCTGGTCGGTCTGAAACAAAGTTAGATTTAACAATGACAAATTTCAACTTAATTCTTCCATCTCTTACATTCTTGAGATTGTTGTCTTTGCTGGCAATTCTGCAGCAGCCACTTATCTGGATTTGTATGAGTTTGAGATCCTTAAAAAAAATTGGGTTACCATTCATCCTCCTAAAGCCCATAAAATTATTGAGGTCATTTGGAAACCCCTCCCCCCCCCCCCAAGAAATTGGATTAAAATTAACTATGATGGAGTTTTTACTTCTAGTATTACGACTTTTGGTGGAATTACGAAAAACAGTGATGGAAATTTTACGAGAGCTTCTATTGTGGGTTTGGGTATGACCAATTTCCTCATTATTGAACTCTCTGATGTAATGGTTGCAATTGAGTTCGCCCATCAGAATAATTGGCATAATCTTTGATTGGAGTCTGATTCAACTACAATGGTTAATTAAGTCCCCCTTTTTTGTTGGGCCTTTAAGAGATGAAAAAAATAGTGTAGAGGTAGGCACACCTTTCTTATATTTGCACAAATATTGGAAGACCTTAACATATATCGAACTCACCGGGTGCAATTGCAAATAGAGATTATTAAGTGGTTCAAAATCATTGAAAAGAAGACAAAAGCATATTAAAGAGAATATATACTCATGGATGGGAATGACACACCTGTCATATTTATTGCACATCCTCTTATTTTTGTACAGAGGGAGCACCCCTAAATCCGATAAAGGTCCTACTTTGGTAAAGGCATGATATGGGTCATCCCCACTAGAAAAATAGGAGACGGTGTCCATTGTCTCTTGATCTACCCAATCCATAATGACATCTCCCTTTGCTTTTCGAATCATGGTTGGTGCAATCTCTGTGACAAAGGAGTATGTTAGAAGGAGAAATAAAGTAAAATAAGAAACTTAAAACAATTTCAAACCAAAAGCCAACACTCTCATCGAAGTGTGGCAAAAGCAAAAGAAGTTTTTCAAAGACAAAGTAGAAATAAAAAACCTAGAATCCTCTCAAGTGCAAATCATCATCATTCAGTGTAATCGCCATAAAAATGATTTCATCCACCAGACCTTACAACCTATATTCCTAAAAACACTAACAAAATAATCCATGATGGCAAAATAAATAAATACAAGCATTACCTTAAAAAGAAGCAAACTAGAAGATTTATGTATCGAAGAACTAGTGAGCATGAGTCTGAAGATCTATGTGAAAAAATAGTAATAATGGAAAAGGAAGAAAAGTTCCTAATTCTACAAGTGATGAAAGAAGAGATAGTGATAAGTTGAAGGGTTCTTATGAATATTTCCACCCCATTGAGCCACACGATATCCTATGTTAGGAAGCGACAAATATTCCACCAATGGTCTAAATCTCTTTCAAAATTGATCAGAGCCATTAAATGTCATGGGATAGGAAGAAAGTCATTGTTGAAAAACTAGGTACACACATTAAGACTTCTTTGAGAAATGCCATCCATTCACAAGAAAGCATTTAATGCGCCTATTCCTAATGCCATTAAATTCCCCCATCAAAACTCTTCACTCAATTCATTCAGCGTTTGATCTAGAAGCATACACGATAAAACCCTTATCCAACAACACAATTACAAGAATTTAAGGGGACAACTATTATGAGTTTCTCACAAGCCCAAGACAAAAGGAGCAAAATTAAAACAAAGAAAGCACACAAGAGGATCGTGTGTTCCACCTCCTCACTTAAAGTGGACAACTCTGCCATATGCCATGTCATCCACCTTCCAAATCAATTGAACGCCTGCCCACATAGTGCGCCACCTCCTCATGGACGGTTTCAATTACTCGCTCCCACTATATAAAAGAAAAATGTGTCATTCTTAAATAATTCAAATCCATTTCACTCACATCTTTTTCACTCTCTTACTAACTTAAAATTGTAAATGTTAACCATTTAAATCTACCTCCGTATGATTGACATTAGAGATCTCAAACTTTGTAACACAAGTCCATTTTATAAAATCAACAATAATTCTAGTTTCCAAACATAATACATTTTTTAGGGATTAAATTAAAAAAAATTAAACTCCTAAACATGCATGCTTTGTGTTATTTCAATAAACATATTTCTATTAACATTAAATATTTTAATAAAAAAAAATATCGAACATCCAAAATATCCTTTGACTGGAAAATAAAACACTAAAAGTCTACGTCATGATTCTGCTAGGGCATGCAAAAGGCGGCACGAAGAACGACCATGGAAAAACCAAAGATGAAGAAGATTTGCAAGCGAAGAGCACAAAGAAGGTTAAGGATGGGGAACATCAATTCTCTGCCTCTTCATCTAGACCGATATATACTGATGTCCTTAAACTACAACAAGGGGAAGGGGTGGGGAAACAGTCCTATAAGAACAAGATGATGGGGGTGACTGGTGGAAGTGTGTCTGCTGCTGACGACATAGTGCAAGAGGAGGAATATGAGGAGGAAGGGGATATTGGAGAGGAACAAATTAGGGTTGAATAAGTGACTGTTGGAGGTTATGATTGTCCTAACTTCATATTCTTGGAGAAGGAGGAAAAACAGTTGTATCGGCCATGGAGGTGAGGCGTCATTGTAAAGCTGTTGGGGAGGAGGATCGGGTACAAGGCATTGGATACTATATTGAAACAAATGTGGGTGTGAAAAGGCATAATTAATATTATCAACCTTAGTAATGATTTTTACTTGGTGGCGTTTTTGAATGAGGAGGATCAGTATGCAGCTCTCATGGATGGCCCTTGGTTCATCTATGATCACTACTTGACGGTAAAAGAATGGAGTTCGAATTTTCAGCCAGCGAATGAGGTGATCAAGGAAGTCGCGGTGTGGGTTCGAGTTTGAGGTTTATGATTGAGTACTATGACAAGGATGCACTGAAATTTATAGGAAATATAATAGGTACTACCGTGAAAGTGGACAAAAACACTTTAGCTCAAGAACATGGGAAGTATGTCAGGTTCTATGTTCAAGTGGACTTGACTAAACCATTGGTAGCAATGTTTACTATTAAAGGACGACAGTACCATGTGGAGTATGAAGGCTTGTATTTGTTGTGTGTTAATTATGGATGGTTTAAACACTACAAGGAGGGATGTGCTAAGAAGAAGAAGGAGGTCTTGATTGACAAGAGGCAGGATAGTGCGGAAGGTGGAGCCTCGAATGAGGATCTTCTGGGAAGTAATGGGGATGAACCATGGAGAGTCGTCCAAAATGATAGGCGAAACAAGCGAGTATTGGTGCAACCTATTATGCTTGGGGGAGATAACAAGAGTAGCAAGATCATGAAAAATGGGAGTGGAAATCCGGGGAATTATTATGTTGCTGCAAGTCCCGGATCTGCGAAGGAAATTGTGCACTCTGAAGTGAGTGGATCCAAATTTACACACTTGAATGAGGATACAATAGAAGAAGATCAAATTGAGAGTTCAAGACAACCTAAAGTGGTTGAAATGAAGGAGGTTGGCAAGGAGAAAAATACAAACATTACAGAATGATGGCATCTTTAAGCCCATCTCCGACTACACGCCGATATCTCTCCACCTTCAGAATATTGCATATATGGTTAAAATCAAGACATACAAGTCATATTCATTAAAAGACAAGCACAAAGTCTAACGTACGACTCACTTTCCAGCATCCACTTCTCCAAATGGCATCTATAATCCCATTCTAGTGCATCGTCAACTAACGATCTCATTCCATATACAGGCGAGTGCAAATTTCCATGTGTACTCGAGTGTTCAATCATCTTCTACCTTCAGGTCACGAAAGGCAAGCATACCAATATAACCCTTCAGGTACAAGAATATTGAACATGGGCAACTATTATACCCCAAAATTTTCCCTCCTATTTCTCAAGATAATCCATATCTCTATACTCAAGAATTTTTCAAGGGTTGACCAGATGACCCCTCTCCTAAGCAATCAACCCACAACTAGGGTTTTGCTTCTCTCAAGAAAAAATCAGGTTCTAATACCTCAATTGGTCATCATACCTCCTCACATGTCTCAAAGGATCACCATGTCAAGTTTCAAGCCTCGTAGATCAAGTTTGCTCAGTCAATTGCTTAGATGGTTGAAAATTAGTTGTATTGGACAAAAAGTCAATTATGGTCAACATACAGTCAAACTTCATAATTTTTGGTAAACATCAATATTTTGAAGTCATATTCATCATATGATCAAGGGTTGACCATGAATCATCAAGAAAACTCAAGATTTGATCAAAAGTCAAAGTTTCCAGATTAGGGTTTTTGAACCAAAAGTCAACAGAACTTTGACCAGGCATAACTTTCACATACTTTATCGGAAAAATTTCCTTCAAACCTCATTTTGAAGGGAATTAAATTCTCTACAACTTCATGTCTCACAAGATTTGGCCAAAAATGCATCATTTGAGAGTTATGGATCAAAACATTAGAGGTCCTTTTAAAAGTCAACAAAAAGTCATCTTTTTGCAAAGAAGTGTACATGAACATGGAAACTTCAATGAAGATGAAACAAAGAGGAGTGTTTATAGGACATCTTGAGATTTCTAAAAAGTCCAATAACACTTAAAAATGTTCAAAATTGAGCAAGATACAAATTGTGCAAGTTTGACATTTTTAAGGAGGTGCATGAAGAGAAATACTTAGCAAATGCAGATATTTTCCAAATGGGCCTAAGTTTTCATGATCCAAACTTAATCTTGACATTATCTATGGCATGAAAACTCAAGGGTACGCCCATCTTGTATTTATTTAATTTATTTTTGAATTTAATGATTTAAATTCAATTTTAATTAAATAAAATACAAAGGTAAGAGTTAAGATGAGTTGGGTTTGCTTTATACTTGTCTTGAGGTCCAAGATAGCTCATGTTAGCTGGAAATTTCGTGCACCATGAATTAATACAAGATTGAGCCAAATATGGGAGAATTTGATAAAATATGTCAATCAAATATTTTGCATTCAAGTGGATATATTTTCCAAAAATGCTTGACCTAATCTTTGGCCCTATATATACATAACACATTAAGACATCAAAGAGGACGAGTTTAGCAGCCATAAAACTAGGGTTCTTGTTCAAAATTTTCAAGAGAAAGTTGCACCATCGAAACCCTAGTTCCAGCCGTTCTCAAGCAATTCCAAGCACTCCATTGTGCTCCTGAGGCAACATAGGGTAAGTATGGATCAAAACCCGTGACCAAAACATCCTGAATTGCATGCATCATGAAGCTCTGATTACATATTTTCTTAAATTCATATTTATGTTTTTATGATGTTTTGATCTAAAGTAACCATGCTAATCATTTCCTGAGGTTTATTAGAGCAGGTATGGGCCATCGTTACAAGCTTTTCATGGCCAAATCGTGGTTTGCCATAGTTAGGGCATATAACTGTTAAGCTTCGTATTTCTATTTGCAGGCACTTTCAGACCAAACCGACACCACCATTGAACTAACAAGGGTCGATTTAGGGGGGTAGGCTTAATCTCTTGCATCGATTCTCTTTATTTTGCAGGTTTGGAATTTGACCTAGCCGGAGAAGACGAAGTTGGCCACCCTAGACGGTGGTTTGAACGTTTGACCCCAGTGACCTAAGTGTGGCGCTTTCTGATGGGTCCATTCAAACTCCCTAGGGCCCACGCGTGTTTTGTTTGAAAGTTCAAAATAGATACTCTGATAGTCTATTAAAGTTATGATCCTCTGATGAATTTGATACTCTAACCTGTTTATGTTTTTCAGCAGATGTTCTGACTCAAGTGTTAGAATGAAACGCTACACCGTGCTGAGCAGAAGATGAACTTAGAAGTTATGAGAAAGAACTTCTAGAACACAACTTCTGACAAAAACATACAAGTACAACTTCTGATAAAAGCATACAAGTTCAAACTTCTGATGGAAGTAACTTCTGATAGAAGCATGCAAGCGCAACTTTTGATAGAAGTAACTTCTGATAGAAACATGCAAGCGCAACTTCTGGGGCTCGATCCCTGTTGACCCCTTTTCTCATTTTTCTAACTTTCTTATTTCCTTTTTTTTTTCTTTCTATTTTTCTTAATTTAATTTAATTTTCTTTTTAAAATTAATTAAAACCTTTTCAAAAATCATAAAAAGATAAAAAAAATTCTAGTAATTAGGGTTATTAACCTAAAACCTTTTTTTTTACTAATTTCTAAAACATTTTCACTAACATATTTCTTATTACCCTGATTACTTATTTGTTATTCTGCATTTACAATTCTAGAAAGGATGTCTAGGTTGCACATTTTTTATTCTGTAATAGCGTAGATTTACATTTCTGCCTTTACTTTCTGCACTCATATTATGTATCTGCCCAAAGTCATGTAATAGCGTAGGATTTACATTTCCTCACTTTATATTCCGCACTTTATTTTCCTATACATATTTAACTACTAGTTAATTAGGGTTTGCATGCTAAAGACTAAAATCAACCCTATATCACTTCTAATTTCATGATAAATATCTGAATACAACACATTCTTCACACTTGCACACCCCTTAGGGTATCCTCTCTTGTTGCCTTTACGAACTCAATGGTCATGTCCCTCGAACGTAGGGATACCATTAGCAAAGACGCCTACGAATAATATCATCATAGTCCATTCGATACAAAGATCATAGTCCCTCGATGACCCTCGATGTTACCTACGAATACATGATCTCGTCCCTCGATTGTTGCCTACTGAAAATGATGATCGTCCCTACGAATTGCTAAAGGTATCCCTAATGTTGCCTTCAATGATCATACAATGACCATTCGATTGTCCCTTCACATCCAAATGAATAAAGTTACCTACCAACTAATGGTATAAATAGCCTTATTCTAAAGGAGAAGGGAAAATAACATGGAAACGACCATTCTGAGTAGGTAATAAGACTCTGTTGCTTGCTCCAATCAAAATACTTTTTCACACCTCACACTTTTCAAATACTTTCAAAAAACACTTTGTATACATTCCAGCGTGAATCATAACAAAGTTAAACATGTTTACATTTCCAAACACTTTGTATACATTCCAACGAGAATCATTACGAAGTCAAAGTGAAATGCCTTTTCAAATACATTTTTAAACTACACAAACACAGAAAGCAATTTTTCAAAAGTGAGCTAAGCAACTTAGAGCCCGTAGATAAACTACAGATGGAAAGGGTGCTAACACCTTCCCTTTTCATAACTGCCTCCTGTACTCAGAATCTAACAAAGGTCTTTTCCTATTCTTTTCACCTTCCCTTTATTGGATAAAAGAAAAGTTGGTGGCGACTCTTGCTATCCGCAACACTTGCGATAAAAAGCAAAACAAACAAGTAAGTTCTCCCACCGTGTTATAATGATGCATGGCATAATTTTGACGAACACGAAGAAGAAGTCGATGGGATTGGGTCATGGGATGTGTCACTATTGTGGCAATGTGGAGGAATCCCTTATTCATGTTCTACGGGACTATCCTCTTGCAACTAATGTATGGTTTCAAGTCATTCATACTCACAAAACGAAAGGTTTTTTTAGGCAAAATGGAGAGCGATGGCTAATTGGTAATCTCACAGACAAGGGCAAGTGGAGAGATGGTTGTTGTTGGAACGATATCTGAGCTATTGTGTGTCATTGTCTGTGGTTTTGGAGAAACAAGGAAGCACATATGGATAATTATACGCGTAATCCGAATCCGGTGAGTTATGTTTTGAGTCTTAAGAATGCGTATGATAACGCGACGTTAGCAAGTAATAAGGTGGTGGTGCATAATCGCGTTCTGAAACTGATTCAGTGGATCCCTCGTATGCTAAACAAAGTCAAACTAAATACAGATGGTTCGTGCAATGAAGATATACTTGCATGGTGTGGTGGCGTGTTACGCGGGAGTCAAAGTGAGTGGCTTGGCGGTTTTGCTAGGTGTCTAGGGCGGTGCAGTGTGATTGAAGCAGAGTTGTGGAGGCTGTTGGAGGGGCTCAAATTTGCTTGGAGATTGAGATTTACGGATTTTGATATAAACATTGATTCAATGCATGTGGTGGAACTCATTAACGGAGGGAAAATCACGGTAATATAGAGTCTTTATTTGGTTGAGCAGGTTCGGGGCATGGTCGCTAGGAAATGGCGAATTGAAGTTACGTCTTGTTATCGAGAGACGAATCAGTGTGCGGATGCCTTAGCTAAATTGGGATGTACATTGAAATTTAAAATCCAAATTCATGAGAATTGTCCTGAATCTATTAGAGTTTTATGATGATGACATTAGACGTTTTGATACTTCTATGATGATTGTAGTTTAATTTGTTGGGGCTTATGCCCTTTCTCTTATAAAAAAAAGTTAATAATAAAAAAAAATTAAAAAAATTGAATGGTAAATCACCTCCCCAAATAAAGAAGAAAACAAAAATAAAAAAAATAAAATGAGTAGAGAGAGAGAAAAAAATGTGAAAAGGAGTATTGATGAAGAGGAAGAGGTGGTGGTGGAAGACACGGTTGTAGGAAAGAGAGAGAACACAACCCAATTTCATTTTCAACCAAACACTAAAATTAGTGCCAACCCACTCTTTCTCTTTCCTTCAATTCAATTATCCATTTACATGCTTTCAAACCTTTCAACATCTGCCATGCTCCCCTTTTCTTCTTCTAGGGTTCGTCCTTTTCACCCTTCACCCCTCTTTTCTATTTTTCGTTTCATTTCTCAATTAAATTTTCGATTTTTATTTCAGTTTCTCAAGGAACAACGCAATTTGGATGACACCCTTCAATTTTTTCTTCCTTAAATTATATACAATTATTTAAAAAAAATCCACTTTTTTGGGTTTTGTTGTTTGCATCTTGAAATGAAGGTATTTTGATTTTTAGTAGCTGAATCATGGAAAAATGTATTTTTTTTTAATCATTATTGTTAAAATAAATTATTGCTCTTCATATAAATTATTGATCTTTATATAAGTTATCGATCTTTATATGTTACCATTAATTGATTTTGTTTATTGTTCATCAATTATTATTAGGAATTGCTTAATCTTATTGGTTAGTGCTGTTTCTGACTTGTTATAGTTTGAATGAAAAGTTTATTATTGATGATTTGATAATGGATGTTGGATTTGAATTGAATCAGTTGATTAATGATGATTACTCGTTGATAATTTGATAGGTGAGAGCTGGGTTTAGTGTGTGGCCTAATGTGAGGCAACTTTGCTTTAGAAAAGGTATTTTGTATGGGTTTATGAGAATGTTTTCTACTCCGTATAAAACACTGCGAGGAGGAGCTAGTCGGTCTCTCAAAGTGACTCGGTTTTGCAGTGTCGCTAATATGTCTTCTACGTTGCAGATTGAATTGGTGAGAGCAGGTCTCTTGCTTCTGTTATTTATTTTATATATAAATTGTTTTGGTGAGATTTGGTTGACATTAAGTTTCCCAAGGTGGCTCGGTTTTAATCTGAGGCTGTGTTATCATGTTTCATTAGGTACCTTGCTTGAGTGACAATTATGCATACCTTTTACATGATGTTGATACGGGCACAGTTGGAGTTGTTGATCCTTCTGAAGCTTTGCCTGTCATAGATGCGTTAAGCAAGTCAAAACGAAATTTGAATTACATACTCAACACTCACCATCATCATGATCACACTGGTGGAAATGTAGAATTAAAAGCAAGATATGGGGCAAAGGTATGATATTTGTATCTTCTACTAAATTGTTCGATTCTTTATTTATCGATATTCTGTAGTTAAGTTACTATAACAAAGAAACTAAATACTTAAATCCATTATGTTAATATATGAAAATACTACAAATGAAGTACCACGAGTATGGTATGTGTACGTGTACTGATACTTCACAATTTTAGAAGTACCTATGCTTCAGAGGTTTTATGTATTATTAGCCCTTCCTATATTGCATTACAGGTGATTGGTTCAGGAGCTGACAAGGAAAGGATTCCTGGCATCGACATCCTTTTGAATGACGGTGATAAGTGGATGTTTGCTGGCCATGAGGTGCATGTAATGGACACACCTGGTCACACTCGAGGTCACAAACATTTTTTTCTAATTTTTTTTTTCATTTATGCTGTAAGCAGGTCATATAAGTTCTAATTTTTTTTCATTTATTCTGTAAGCAGGTCATATAAGCTTCTACTTTCCGGGATCTGGGGCAATCTTTACTGGAGACACTTTGTTCAGTTTATCATGTGGCAAACTCTTTGAAGGAAGCCCTGAACAGGTTGGTTTTACCTGCTATTGAGAATCTTGGTTACACTGTTCAGTTTATCATGTGGCAAACTCTTTGAAGGAAGTGGTTGGTTTTACTTGCTATTGAGAATCTTGGTTTTACTTGTTGTTATGATAATTAAAAAGGGAAGATTGAACACTTTATAAGTGAGAGAGACACCACATATTTACCCAAAACCTTAACTCTAAAGAGATTAGAGTAAGAAAATAGAACTAATTGAACTGTCTCTTTCTGTCATGTTTGATCTCTATTGATCAATCAATAAATCAAGCAATTGCATGTGTTTGGGTTGTTGGTTTCTTAGCCGCTGTAATATCTAAATGGTTAAAAAGAAAATTCTTCAAGAAATCATCACTTGGGGTAGAAACTGTGTCTGATGGTACAAAAATTTGGCCATGGTCCAAAAAGTCCCTTCAATAAACATTTGCCCCTAGTCTATAAACAATTGCCCCTAGTATATAAACAATTGCCCCCTAGTCTGTAATCTTAATGAATGAAAAGAGTTTATTTTTTTGCCCCTTTGATTAGCATGAGTATGAAATGTTGCGCTGCTAATATTGTGTTATTAGAGATTAGAGATATATAAATGATCAAGTTCATTCGATTATTGTTTTTCGTTCTTTGAATATGTCTTTCTGAGGATGTATGCATTTCATATTTTTATGTAAAAAAAAATGTTTGGCGGTATTAGAAATTTAGATTATTGGATGTTCACGAGTATAAACGTTGCTGATGCAATTGTAAATGTAAGCAAATTCTCAATTGCTGTCATCTCAATAACTTGTAAAACATTTTATATCTTAATGCATTAAGAATTTCCTCCATGTTACAGATGCAATCTTCTCTTAAAAAGATCACGTCTTTACCAGACAATACAAGTATATACTGTGGACACGAGTACACATTGGTGAGTTATTTCCTGTTTTGTCCGGTGATCTTTGCTTTGTTTTCTTTGCCCCAAGTGCCATGAAATTGACTCGCAAGCTTTGGAGTTTTGCAGAGTAATGCAAAGTTTGCATTATCGGTCGAACCTGAAAACAAGGAACTTAAATCCTATGCTGCCCATGTTACTTACCTCCGAAGTAAAGGCTTGCCCACGGTGAGTTTTGGAATCACACAAGCCTGTTTCAATCCTTTTCCTTTTACCTAAAGAATAAGTATTGTTTGTGCAGATTCCAACCATGCTGAAGTTGGAAAAAGCTTGCAATCCGTTCCTTCGAACATCCAGTTCACAAATCCGTAAATCGTTAAACATTGCAGTCACAGCAGATGATGCAGAAGCCCTGGGTATCATCCGGCAAGCAAAGGATGATTTTTAGATAATTTCAGTTAAAGACTTATTCTGTATAGAGTAGATTAATGAAATCCCTTTGTGGAATAATGTATGCTTCATTCCATCTTTACAATATGATTTCTGAAATTTGTTTGAGTAAACTGCAACCAGCCACCATGTTCCTAATGGATCTGCCCCAACAGCATCCACATCATTACTTGCAGCCATCCCACTTGCTTTCGAATCTCTAGAATCGGTTTCACGCCTTAGACCAAAAGAAGAGCAGCCTACCATGTATTGACACAATAGGCAAAAAAGAGAATAGTAAAGAGGGATATAATTGCAGATGAAATGCAGCTAGACAATGCCGTCAAAAGGACGAAAGATCCGGGGCATGGCTTCTTGTTTTCCAAATTCAGCAACTCTCCAACCATTTAAGCTTCCTTTGATCAGTACATGAATGTTATGGTAATTTTTCCTCTTATATCAATTCATCACTCGTTAGTTTTGTCTAAATCTGTCCACACAAGAAAATAACATGAGACAATTTTTGGGAAAATAACATGAGACAATTTTTGGGTGAATCGATTTGTGTTTATTCCGTTTACAATCTATTTTAGTGTGAATTTTAGAATTTTGATATGGATATTCATCCGTAGTTGATGTATATAAATCAGATATATTATTTTTTGAAGATTCTTTTTCTTGTAATAGAGACTAGATAAAAGTACATAGATTAGAGTTGGATGTGGATTGAGGACTTAGTTCGACTAATAACAAGTTATTTATTGAAATTTGAGGACACACACTCTTGGAAATACTATTGTTTTTGATAAACTAGAGGAGATATTGCACTAAAGGAGATATTGCACGAGTTAAAAGTTATCAAAAACTTAGAAAGAACTAAATGAAATAGAAAGACAAGGTTCAAAATGAAATAGAAGAAAATGAAGAGAATTTCTTATTTCACTCCATGACCTTACTTACCAAGCGAATTTCTTAAAATGTCTCTAAAAATCGAAAGTATATTTCTAGTGCGTACCACCAATTGATAAAATATATACCAAATTGGAATTTTACTTTTGGTTCTGTACCGTAACTCTATTTTTGGTTTTATTCATAACAAAAATCAAAAAAACTTCATTGCATTGTTTAACATAGAGATATATATAACTCATAACATAAACTTAGCAAATATATTTAGTAGTTAAACATAAATCAAATATTACAAATTAATATTCGTGTGGACGTTGCAACATCTTTATAATGTCATCGACAATTTTTGATAAAGTCGCATCTAGCTCGTTTGGAACTTTCTCCTGAAAACTTCGATAAGTTGACCACATAACCCGTAAATCAACGACGTTATTCAGTTCACGGTTCATGAACTGAAGATTCCCTTCATTGTCAATTGATGGTGAGCGGTACTCGATCTTCTCTACCTTTCGACCTTCTCTACCTTTCGACCGTCGCCGTAAGGTACAAGTTCCTGCAATGTTTCACGCACCTCTTAAATTGGGGTGTACACAGTGATCTTGAATTCGCAAGACGGTATGTCTCAGGAAAAATGAACAACTCCAACAATCCATGTGATGTCTAATTTCATGTCCATATCTGGTTTTTTTGTGTTGTGGTAGGGAAAAATATAAGAGGAGAGGTATTTGTATAGTAGTTGGATGTAAACATGGACCATAGAAATTCTATCCTTGTGTCAGTGATAAAACTAGAAGTTAAACTCCGGTTTCCAACTTAACCAAAACCGAAAGTACACTTCCGGTAAATGGTCTGGGGTTGAAAAACCAGAAACAAAACATAAACAACAATTATACCCAAAAACTCATGTATTCAAATATTGTGGATTTGGTCAAATTAAAAAATATACATTTCCACATCATAATACATGAAGAAAATGAAGTTAACATTAAAATGCTACTTAACTACTTGAAAGAGCCGATAAAAGTGTCGCCAGATAAATTCACCGGTGGCACCCCTTTTGACTTTTCCTTATTTTTTTTCTATTTCTATTTGGTTCAACTTGTTGTATTTTTGCATCTTTTTCATGAATTCGTCCGACCATGTCTCTGATGGTTTTGTGAAATGAAGCGCTCACTCTGGTGATGTCGGTGGTAATAGGGCTTCCCGATTTCAAGTAGACTTGAACAAAATGCTGCGGATTTGAAATCCACCCAACATATATGATACAATCACTGAGATTTGGTGTAGGAGCAGTGCACAGAGGGAAATAAGTCTCCAAAAAATTATATCTTATTAGATTAATACACCCTGTCATACGCATTTGCAATGAGATGATCCATTTTAGGGAAGCGTATCCATTAATGTCGTATCTCGGTCGGTTGCAACCGCATTCATTAATGTCGTATCTCGGTCGGTAACAATTACTTTTGGCATATCCTCTTGGTCCTTCAACATTGATCTACACACCTCTAAAGCCCATTGAAAGTTATCTTCTTTTTCGCACTCTAGAAATGCAAAACCAACAGAGTACGTCTTCTCAGTTGACGTAACACCAACAATTTCCAACAACGGTAGCCTGTACTTGTTGGTTTTGTACGCCGAATCAGTTACGAGCACGGTAGGAAATGTGTTGAACAATTTAACAGAATAAGGATGAGTCCCATAAATGTCTCTAACATTTACTCCATCATCACCCCGTCGGTGCCTACAAACATAATTGTCCTAGAACTTTCAAAAGGTGTTGCATTTCGGTTCAATCCTCCCGAAGGGCTAACTTGGTTTGATAGCGCTTATTGTACACTTGTTTGATATTTGATGTGCTCTACGGTCTTTTGCGCTTCAAAGTTGCAAGAATGTTTTTGGGAGGTACCAAATTCACCGCTAATCACATTAAATTTCCACTTCTTGTTGGCCATGAGATAACCATGCAACTGAAACAGACACTCACATTTTCTTGTATCGGTGTCCTCGCGTTTAAAATTTTGAATGCGAGCCACGTATTTTCCGTTCCTTTCGCATGTCAAAATTACAAACGCATTTCTTCTATCAGTACTGTTATCGGATCTTACTATCACAATACCAAATCCTAGTCTCGTTGCCTCTAAACGAATTCACTGCAACATATCGTCCCATAATTCAAATTCTTCAACATTTTCAAAATGTTCACGAACATCTACCGCCTTAATTACGAGAGACGGGACTACAACCGACGAAACAAGTTCAGTCACATTGAGTTTAGGAATGTTATTAAGGTGCACCATACCTATGTTACATAAAAATATAATTATACACATGTCACAGTGAAATCTGTTGCAAAATTTAAGACAGAGACAAAATTGGAAATAGACTTCCGGTTTAGTTCAACCAGAAACCGGAAGTATAAACCTGGTTTAGATGTAACCTTATTTTCAGCAAAAACTAACAAATTAATGTAGTGAATGAGGGATGAAAGGGATAAAGTATACCTGAGATTCTACTTTCTTGAGTTGTTTCTGATATGATGAACCACAAAAATGAGGGTTTGGAGTGGAAAATGGATTGGCAATGGATAGGGTTTTTGAGAGGTTTGAAGGAGAAAATGTGTTGTGGTGGTGATCACCATGGTTGTTGTTTTAAGCAATCAGTCTCGTGCTAAAACCGGAAGTATACTTCCGGTTTCATACAAAATATATAGGTGGCAATACAATTCAATGTTCTCGCTACTATAACCGGATGTATACTTCCGGTTCCAAATCGAAAATGCAACTCCGGTTAAGTTTCTTACAATTTCAGGGGTCACACCACATTTTGACTGATTTGTATATAATGGAGTGTGAACCGAAAATAAACTTCCGATTTTGAAAAGGACATTTTCAGTTTTCCATAGGGTACCCCACCACTATGTGATGGATTAAGAAAATCACAAAATGAAAAGGTCCTCACAAAAAAAAGCAACAATTCAATCTCATTTGATGATTCAAAATAAGAGGACAAGGCATACATATACTTTTTGACCGTCTACGAAGATGATGAAGGTAAATAAAGTTAGACCAATTTTCCTTTTTAGAATCATATTCCACACGCAAGGATCTAAATAGATAAAGTGATAGGTTAGACTATTACTTCTAAAAATCATATCACCTTCTTAGAAAAAGAAAATGAAAACCTTATCGAGGAAATCTGTCAACTTGTACAATCATGAATGCTAATTCTACCTTTATGATAACATAAATACCGAATGAGGAAATTGTGGTAATCTAGAAATCAAAATTGAAGAGTTGCATGAAACTCTTCGTAAGTTTATTAGAAGTAGAGATGATTTTGACACGATCTTATCTAACCAAACATGAATTTATAGTAAAGTCGGTCTAGGTTATCAACCTAAGAATAATGTCAAAATCTTCGATAATATTTGCCTTGCTAAAAATAAAATCAATCATACTATTAAGAAAGTCCTAATCCCACATTGATTAAAGATAAAATTCACAAAGAGTTTATATAGAGTGACACCATTCGTCATACAAGTCAATTTTATAGGAATGAGTTAGGAGAAATTCTAATTCTATCATAGTATCACGAGCCTATCAATTCGGGCCACGCACCGTTTATATGCGCACCAAGCCCCAAAGAGTGTTCACGTGAGGGGGTGTATTGGAAATATTCCAAATCCATACGTGTTAGACATAAAGCCTATAAAGAGTTTATATATAGCGTCTCTCCACATCTTACATGACCGTTTTGTAAGCATGAGTTAAGCTAAACTCTAATATGGTATCACAAGTCTATTGATTCGGACCACCCGTCATTTATATCTACGCACCAAGCCCAATAGTGCTAGGCATGAGGGGATGTATTGAGAAAAATCCAAGTCTCACATTTGAATAATAGAGCCCACAAAGAGTTTATACAAAGTGACACCCATCATCTTACAAGTCAATTTTGTTAGAATGAGTTAGACTAAACTCTAATTCAATCACATGATATCTTTAAGTGCAATAATTGTGCTAGAAATGGCTACGTTGTTCTGTATTATTTTAACAAAGTTCACGGTTTAAAGTGGTCTCATATATCTTCTTCTAATAATATTAGCTACTTTAAATCCATTAACCTCCAAGGGTTCAAATGGTTGAGTATCATTTATGAGAATGGTCCTCATATTCATTTAGCATTCTAACTTCATGGATTTGTGTGTTCATTCTCTCTTATTGAATCCTTAGAGAAACTCCATGGATTATCTCAAGAGCGTCTCACACGTCATTAGCACAATCACAATTAAAAATATAAAAGAATTATTTACAACTTAAAGCCTTTATCAAATATTGGAAAAATACCCTTTTTTCTGTCCCTTAACTTTACATCAGGGTACAATTTGGTCCCTTAATATTTAAAATGTTGAAATTGATCCCTTAAGTATTAAAATAGTGCCACGTTTATCCTTCCATTTGTTTCTGTTAGTGGAAGTCATAAATACTTATCTGCATGCATTAGTTGAACGTTGATGTGGATATAATATGAATATGTATTCCCAGGCATCTTCAGAAATTGAAGACGAACAACCCTAGAACTTTAACATTGTGTTGGTGGTGCAAAGGGGAAGGCGAAGGGAACTTTATAATTTTGCTAGATTGCAAGAGTTTCTGAAGGCGAAATCACAGTCATAATGAAAGATTGAAGACGTTGTTGAATACAAGTTAGACATTTTTCATTTAATCATTCTGAGAGTGGTAGGAATTCAGGACTTTTTGTTTTTCTATTTTAAGAGTGGTAGAAATTTAGGGTTTTTCATGTTTTCGTTCTTCATGCATCACTAATGTAGGACTTTCATGTTTATTATGTTTTAGGGTCTTGTTAGTTTGTTTTGTAATTTTCTACTAAGTAGGTGAAATGGAAGAGTATTTAAAATTAAGAATTCATCACAATGGTGCATTAATTGATGGTGAACTTAGTCCATATGAAGGATGACAAGTTGATGATTTGAAAATAGATGTTGACAAATGAAGCTTTTTTGAGTTGGTAGGTGTACTGAAGGAGTTAGGTTATAGAAATTTTGAGATAATATATTACAAGTACCCCTCATTTGGGATGAATGCTTTGGTAGATGATAAAAGTGCATTAGAAATAACTGATCTTTACAAGATCCATTTAAATGTTGACATTTATATTCAACACACATTGTCTCAGCCTGATTATTATGACGGACCTTTAGAAGTATAAGTAGACAATGCTTACATTGTCAATGAGGAGGAATATTTGCTTGCTATAATATATAAAGAAGTAGTTAAAATGATTCATTACCAAAACATTGAGTATATTACCAAAATATTGAATTGATTCATATATTGAATCAAATGTTACATATCAAAACATTGAACTGGTTTATACATGGAATTCAACTAATACATCCCAAGATAGTACATAATCATAAAACATGAAAAACCAATATAGATAAAATTATAAAACTCGTTATATTCCAAAAAAAACCCACTTTAAAATCTTGTTCATCTGACTTTGAAGTTCATTCACCTATTTCCTTAATTCTTCATTTGTCAACCTTACTTTTTCAAACTCCATTTTTCACCATCCATTTCCTTTGATAACTTTTCCAACATATACATAAACAATTTCCCTTTCTCATCTGCAACATCCTCATAGAACCATTCGAAAAACCCAATCTCATGTTGCAACGATCCTTTAAATTTACAATAGAAGCTCAAACAATGGAATCTCAAACTGAAATTACCGTATGGTCAATTTGTACATAAAACATGAATACCTTAAAATGAGGACAAACCCAAAAATCTTTTCCATAACTCTTGGTTGTCGTTGCCTATAATGGCATAAGGGTTTCTGTGGAAGATTCAAGCTTGTGAACACATTGGAGTTCAAACTTTCATAGCTTTTCTATTTCAAGGATGACGAACAACAATCGGGTTTCATGACTGCTTTAATGCTAACCTTTATTTTTTGCAAATCAAACATAATTTCAGAAAAAAACCCTAACCCCTGGTTCGATTTTGAGATGCAATCCACTTTAACGAAGATGAAGTTAACGAAGATGAAGTTCAACTACCATGTCAGCTGCCACACATACACTTATAAACAGACGTTTGTATGAAACAAACGAAAAACATTCATCTGTCACCATTTTAATGCTTAAGGGATTGTTTTGAACATTTTAAAAATTAAAGGGCCAAAATGGACCCATATATAAATTTAAGAGATAAAAAGGGTATTTTGCCATAAATATTTAAATTTAAAACCTAGTTTCACCTTTATCTTATCTTCTTTTGTCCATTGAAAATCAATTTTATTTACTACTTCATCATAAAAAGAAAAAGTGGGAATAAATATAACATTGATTAAAAAAGTACACATTTCAAAATCAATTGCATTTATAAAAATTTCAAATATATCTTTCCACAATTCAGACCTTTCACCATCAAATGGTGGATGTGTATATTGTTAAGGACCAAATTGTAGCTATTTTGTACATGATTTTGTGGTCCTTAACAATGCCTTTTTAATTAATTAGTTGGATTTATTCTAGTATTTTGGTTTAATTAAGTTTTTATTTAGTTTTTGTTTATAATATACTATTTAACTTAGTTTACTTTTAATTGTAGGTTTTTATTGATTAATTATCTCAAGCTTGGATTTAAGGACACTTGAAGAGCTTTTGGGATGATTCTTTTTGGATGAATTTTTGGAAGAAGGAGCATGCTTCAGGTCGCGCTCAGCGCGGTTGCAGCATGAGCGCGCTCAGCGCGAATAACCGGGCTTAGCGCGGTCTGCGAAAAGCAGTAAAAGGACAGACCCATGCTTTCACCTTTTGGGCCACCTAATCCATCTTTTCCAGCTGGCTTTTGGCTTGTAGAAGGGTGGAACATCACTTCTTCATCATTATCTTTCATTGTGTAAAAATTAGGGCATAGAACTTGTAAGAAAAACATAGTTTTTCATAGTGATTCTTGAATGTTCATCATCTCCTTCAACAATCTTGTGAGCAAAACAACCATGGAAATGTGTGGCTAAGTTCTTTTTGTGTCAAGATTAGAGGTAGTTGATCTAACTAGTATGTATTTCTCTTAATCCATTTGTGTATGAACATGGTTGATGATTAATATAGTTGAATATCTTTGTTCTTCATCTTTATGTTTTGAAACTTGCTTGAAAAAGAATGCTTCAAAATAGACCTAGGATATTCATCCACTAATGAACAAATGCTATAGCTAGATTTGTGGGTTAGTGTTTACAAGTATTGGACTTAATGTTTATCATGTCAATAGTTGAAGTGAGAAATCATTCAAGGATTAACATGATAAAACTCACAATCTTGGTGAGGAATCAACAAGATTGAGAGGATATGTATTTATAGAAATCATCAAACTAGTTCATCATTTGATTAATAGAATGCATATGAAACTAGGTCAATGAAACTAATCTTGACATGCTTCCATCAATTGAAAACAAACTCCAACTCTCTTGAATCCAAACCATAACTCTTTTTGGAAAAGACTAATTTAGTTATTTGCTTGGAAATTCATGTTACTAGTAGCTTAGGAAACAAACCCTTTGGTTACCTAAATCTTAAAATACCCTTTTCTATTGAAAGACTACAATATATACCAATCCCTGTGGAATCGATAATTAAAAATACTTGTTTGCGGAAAAATCCTACAACAAAACGGCGTCGTTGCCGGGGATTGGCGTTTGATATTGCTAGTATCGCAATAGTTGTGTGTTTTAAGATATTTTTCTACTAATCTCTCTTTGTTTCTTTTGTGTGGCTAGACTTTTTCAGGAATTAGTTTATGCGAGGAAGTATTCCTGCCAATCAACTCCTTTTCGATCCCGAAATTGAAAGGACGGCTAGAAGACTTAATAGTAGTGCTAAAAGAAGGAAAAGACTAGCTAGGCAAAGGCAAGAAAGAGGAGAAAGAGGAGAATCGTCTACTTCTTCTACACTACCCGTGTTAGGAGAGGTCACTATGGCGGAGAATCAACCATAACCACCACCACCACCACCACCACCACCACCACCACCACCACCACGGGGGCCTTGTGTAAATAGCCCTCATCACACCGCTCAATTCGCTCGCCAAGCAAATGCAAGGTTCACGGAGATGAAAACGGGCTTGCTTCAACTTCTTTATGCAAGTCCTTTTCATGGCCATGATCATGAAGATCCTTACACCCACCTTACTAAGTTCTATGAGATCGCGGGAGCGGCCGGGGCTCCGGAAGACCAAGAAGAGCAATACTTTCAAAGGCTTTTCCCTCATTCTTTAGTGGGGAAGGCAAATGATTGGTATCTAGACCAATTGCAAGAGACAATGACAAATTGGAATGTGTTGGAGGAAAAATTCCTTGAAAGATTTTTCCCTCAATCACGTTTCATGGAGGCAAAGACCGCAATTTCGGTATTTTCACAAGGAGTAAACGAGCCTTTGAATAGGGCTTGGGAAAGGTATAAGTCTATGCTTAGGAAGTGTCCTAGCCATGGTTTTGACGAGCTCACCCAAATTCATATCTTCCGAAATGGTCTCCAACCTCAACACAAATTGTTGTTGGATGCTACGGCGGGAGGTTCTTTGATGGCAAAAACACCATATGAAGCAATTCAAATAATTGAGAAGATGGGGAAGAATGACCACCAAACTCAACATGATCAAGGAGGTGTACAAGTAAAAACGGGAGTTCTTGAAATTGGCTCTAGTCACGAAGCACTTGTAGCGCAAAACAAATTATTTGCGAAACAAGTTGAAGAATTGACAAAACAAATGGCAAGGCTTCTGTAACAAATAATGGAGATGCAAGGAACATCTAGCAAGCAAACTCAACAAATTGCTTGTTGTGAATTGTGTAAGGGGGATCACAAAACCGGATTTTGTCCTCCAGAAAACGAAGAAGCAAATTATATGGCCAACCAAGGGCAAGGATACCAACAACGAGCTCCTTATCCTTATCAAAATCAAGGCCAAGGTTACCAACAAAGGGGTAACCAAGGTTATCAAGGCGGGTGGAGACAAGACAACAACAATCAAGCTAGGCAAAATCCATATCAAACTCAAAATCAAAATCAAGCTCAAAATCAAAATTAACCTCAAAATCAAGTAAGATCTTCCAACATTCAAGACACTCTAGCTCAATTCATGCAAGCTTCTATGGGAAACCAAAAGAGCACGAAGGCATCTATCAAGAATTTGGAAACTCAAATGGGGCAATTAGCAAAGCAAATTTCCGACCAAAGTGCTTCGACATCATTTTCTCCAACTACTCAAGCAAATCCTAAGGAGCATTGCAAAGCTATTACAACTAGAAGTGGTAGAGTTTGTGATGAGAAAAAGAAAGTTGTTGAAAGGAAAAAGAAATTAGTGGAGAGAAAAGATCAAGTGGAGAAGGATGAAGAAGTAGTAGTGGAGGAAGATGTAGTTGAAAAAGATGATGAGGTTGTAGTTGAAAAAAATGATGATGTTGATGTGGGGGATGATTTAGTTGAAAATGAAGTTGTAGTCAAAAATGAAAATGAGAATGGTGTAGTTGAAAAGGAGAAAGTGGAGGAAAGAAAAAAAATGAGAAAGGAAAGGAGAAGGAAGTCATTCTACCATTAAGAAACTTACCGTATCCTCACATTCCTTCTAAAAGGATGATGTTAACATGCTCGGTTTATGGATATTTTTAAGCAATTGCAAATTAATATTCCATTCACCGAGGCATTAGAGCAAATGCCCAAATATGCAAAATTCATGAAGGACATATTGACAAAAAAGAAGAGGTACACGGATCAAGAAACTATAATGGTTGATGCAAGTTGTAGTGCCATAATTCAACGCACTATTCCAAAGAAAGAAAGTGATCTGGGGCGTGTAACCTTTCCCGTTACCATTGGGGATGTCTATGTTGGCAAATGATTAATTGACTTGGGATCAAGTATCAACTTGATTCCATTATCCATTGTAAAGAGGTTGGGGGAGATCGAATTGAAGTCTACAAAAATGACGTTGCAATTAGCGGATAAGTCTATTACTCGCCCACACAGTGTAGCTTTAGACTTGTTAGTAAAAGTGGACAAATTCTTTTTCCCGGTTGACTTTGTTGTGATAGATATGGAGGAAGATGTGGATGCACCTCTAATTCTAGGCCGTTCATTCATGAAGACGGCTAGAATGATGATTGACATTGATGATGGCTTAATGAAGGTGAGGGTTCAAGATGAAGAGATTTGCTTTAACCTTTTTGAAGCAATGAAGCATCCAATTGATAAGAAAGATTGTTTCAAAATTGATGTTATCGAGGAAGCAACCCAAGAAGTGAATGATGATGATGATAGTGTTTGAGGAAAGGAAGATTTCAAGGAAATGCACCCATGGGAGGAAGAAGTGGAAATTTTGAAAAATGATCAAAAAGTTGAAGAGCCAAAGCTTGAGTTGAAATCACTACCATCTCACTTGAAGTATGTGTTTCTAGAGGAGGGAGGTAAGAAGCCCGTTATCATTAGTAATACATTATCGGAGAAGGAGGAGGGAAGCTTAATTCAAGTTTTGAAGTCTAACAAAATGCGATTTTGGGTTTTAGCCAATTTGAAAGGCATAACCGCCTATTATATGCATAACATCATGATGGAGGAAGAGTACAAACCGGCCCAACCTCGAGGCGTTTGAATCCGTGATGAAGGAAGTAGTTCGAAAAGAAGTGGTGAAGATGTTAGAAGCGGGAATGATTTATCCGATCTTGGATAGTACTTGGGTGAGTCCGTACATGTGGTTCAAAAAGGAGGTTTGGTTGTGTCGAATGACAAGGATGAATTAGTGCCAACAAGAAAAGTAATGTAGAATGTGCATCGACTACCAAGGCTTAACAAAGCAACAAGGAAGGATCACTTTCCTCTTCCGCTCATGGACCAAATATTGCGGGACAACAATACTATTGCTTTTGGATGGATATTCGGATACAATCAAATATCGGTGAATCCAAGATCACGAGACTTTCACATGTCCTTTTGGAATATTCGCGTATAGGCGTATGCCTTTCGGCTTATGCAATGCGCCGGCAACATTTCAAAGATGCATGCAATTGAAGTTCTTATGGATGACTTCTCCGTCTTTGGAGCGTCATTTGATTTGTGCTTGGAAAATTTGAACACCGTCTTGAAGAGGTGTGTGGATACCAATTTGGTCTTGAATAGGGAAAAATGCAATTTCATGGTGACCGAGGGCATTGTCCTTGGCCACAAAATATCTTCAAGAGGAATCGAGGTCGATAAAGCAAAGATTGATGTGATCGAGACGCTTCCCCCACCTACCAATGTCAAAGGCATTCGAAGCTTTCTAGGACATGCGGGATTCTATCGTAGATTCATCAAAGACTTCTCAAAGATAGCCAAGTCTTTCTTATTTGACAGAGATTGTTTAATGGCTTTTGAAAAATTGAAAGAAAATTTGATAAATGCACCCATAATCATCGCGCCTAATTGGAAACTTGATTTCGAATTGATGTGTGACGCAAGTGATTATGCGGTGGAGCCGTCTTGCCAAAGAACAAAATTTTCCATGCTATTCATTATGCGAGCAAAGTTTTGAACGATGCTCAAATTAATTACGCAACAACCGAAAAAGAGTTGCTCGCAACTGTTTATGCATTGGAAAAGTTTTGTCACCTTATTGGTTCAAAAGTAGTGGTTTTCATGGATCATTCCGCGATTAAATATTTGCTTACCAAACCGGACTCCAAACAAAGGTTAATCTGATGGATTCTTCTTTTACAAGAATTCGATTTGGAGGTACGAGATAAAAAGGGTTCGGAAAATTTGGTAGCGGATCATTTGTCTCGCTTAGTGAACGTGAAAATTACGGACAAAGAAAAGGAAGTGAAGGAGGAGTTTCCGGATGAGAAGTTGTTTGCAATCCAAGAGCGGTCGTGGTTTGCCGACATGGCAAATTACAAAGCCGCGGGATTAATGCTGGAAGATTTGACATGGAATGAAACGCGAAAATTCTTAGCCGATGCTAAGTATTATGTGTGGGACGGACCTTATGTTTTTAGGTTGAGTAGTGATGGGTTGCTAAGAAGGTGTGTGTCTAATGAGGAAGCCAAAGACATTCTTTGGCATTGTCACAATTCCCCTTGTGGGGGACATTACAATGGATTGCGAACGGCCACCAAAGTCCTACAATCGGGATTTTATTGGCCGTCGTTATTTAAAGATTCTTATGCTCATGCTAAGTGTTGTGATAAATGTAAAAGAAGTGGTGGTATAGGCAAAAGAGATGAAATACCTTTGTACAATATGTTGGAAGTCGAGGTATTTGATTGTTGGGGAATTGATTTTGTCGGTCCATTTCCGTCGTCATTTTCAAATGAATACATTCTTGTGGCTGTTGATTACGTGTCTAAGTGGGTGGAGGCTATTGCTTCACCGAAGGGCGACGCCAAAACCGTTATAAATTTTTTAAAGAAAAACATTTTTTCTCGGTTTGGTGTGCCTCGAGTGTTAATTAGTGATGGCGGGTCGCATTTTTGCAATACACTGTTACAAAAACTTTTGAAACAATACGGTGTAAAGCATAAGGTGACAACTCCCTATCACCCGCAAGCGAATGGTCAAGCTGAAGTGTCAAACAGGGATATTAAAAAGATTTTGGAAAAAACTGTTTCGGGTTCTCGAAAAGGTTGGTCACAAAAATTGGATGAAGCTTTATGGGCGTATCGAACCGCCTATAAAGCTCCTATAGGACTAACCCCGTTTCAGGTTGTTTATGGCAAGACTTGTCACCTCCCTGTGGAGATGGAGCACAAAGCTTTATGGGCTCTCCGATTCTTGAATTTCGGTCCATCTTTGGCGGGTGAAAAGAGAAAAGTGCAACTCGTGCAATTGGATGAGATGAGAGAGGGAGCATACCATTCCAACCGGAAGTACAAGGCTAAAGTGAAAGTTTCTCATGATAAAAAGATAAACCACAAGGAATTTCGACCGGGGCAAAGTGTTCTCCTGTTTCATTCCCGGATGAGACTTTTCCCGGGAAAACTTAAGACAAAGTGGTCCGGTCCGTTTCTAATCAAGGAAGTCAAAGACTATGGTGCTATTGTCTTGCAAGACCCAGAAGGAAAGCGTCAGTGGACTGTAAATGGGCAGCGTTTGAAACAGTATGTTGGCGGAGATGTGAGCCGCAACATAGCCGCATCCTACTTTGATGATCCGTGATCATCCTGGACCGTCGAGCTCTACCGACGTTAAACAAAGCGCTTGTTGGGAGGCACCCCAACATTGTAAGTATTTATGTTGCACTCATTTTGACCCATCTGGCAGAAACTTTCGCGCTCAGCGCGGTCTGTGAGATTTTTTTAAAAAAATATTTTTTCAAAAACCGGTTTTCTAAGGCCCAATGGGTGGCCTGGTTTTATATTTAAGTAGGTAAGGTTTATTTCAACCCTTTTTCCCTCTTTTCCCTCTTCATTCAAAACTCTCTCAAGAAATCCCAAAAACCCCAACCCCAAATCAACAAATTCTTGCGAATTTCTTTGTCAAATCATCAACCCAAGCATCAAAGTAAGTTTCTCTATGGTTTTCCACTTTCAATTTCGTTAAATTTTGCTGTTTAGGTTAGATTTTAGAAACCTAGGTTTTGGAATTTAGGGTTTTTCTCTTAGGATTAGGTTGTTTAGATTGTAGAGAATGTTTAGATTAGGATTTTTGTTGCTATTAGGTTTGATTGTTTGGAGAAATTTCTGTTTTTACAGAAGAATTTTTCTGGAAATCGCAGAGCGCGCTCAGCGCGGTCTGCAGAATTCTGAAAAATTCTTCTACTGTGTTTTTGAATTGTCCGTTGTGTCTAGATGCTTTGGTTGATTGGTTTCTACTGCTGTTTGTATGAATTATCACTAACGGGCATTTCGGTGTCAATTTTCGTTGATTTTTGTGTTGTTTTCAGATGGCTCCGAAAAGACAACGTGTTTCTTCCGTCGGGGCTGGGTCCTCTCGATCGGTTCCTTTCGATGGTGATCGCTTCTTGGGGCCTACTCAAGAGGCGAGGTACAAGAGGCGAGGTACAAAGAGCTCGAGGAGCGGAATATATGGACCGAGCGGATCATTCGGCTCCGAGAGCAGGGCCACTACCATACTCCTGATGCTATTCTTGATAACTATGGTTTGGGTGTTCTTTGTGAGCCCCAGACCAAAGTTAATGTTGAGCTGGTCAGGGAGTTCTATGCTAACGTCATTCCGACTGAAGGGCGAGAGTTTCCTTTCACTTCTGTTGTGAGGGACAAGTTGGTTTCTTTCTCTCGAACTGCTATCAACAACTACCTGGGCATTAACTGGATCGCCCTAGAGGCTCAGTTGGATATCTACCATGAGCACCTGGCTCGTGGTAATTGGGATCATGATTTGTTGCGGCGGAGGAAGCTATGTTTGTCTGGGCACTCATATGAGCTGAATAGGGCTGGCCAACCACTGAAATTCAATCGGTCCAGCCTGAAGACTAGTGCACGGGTGCTGATGTGTGTGGCTCTGTATAATCTGAGACCTAGAAGCCACACATCTTCTATTCCCATGGAGATCGCCGACCTCATTGCTTATATGCTCGATGAGGAGCAAATTGATTTTGGTCGGCTTATTGCTAATGATCTAAAGAGGGTCGCATTGAGTTATACCTCCAGAGGGGAGCGTATAAAATGTGCCCTAACTTATCCGGGGTTGATCATGGGCCTTCTAAAAAGGGCCAAAGTTGTTTTTCCTGCTGTGGGGCACCTTACTATCGATGGGATCATAGATGATAGCTACTGTGATCGCTATTGTAGGGCCTTGGATGATAACTCTGCTGCCCGGGCTGTTCCTGTAGCTGTTGCACTTCCCCAGGCCAGTCCATCTGAAGAATGGAACTGGCAAATGCATTTTGCTCATCAGAGAGCATTTATGTATATGCACGAGAGCATGGAGCAACTAGCGTTGCAGATCAGAGAGCCGGGGGTGAATCACTTCACTCGTACGAGCGAGCAGCTGAGTGCTTATGCTGGTTGGCCCGGGGTCGGGCCAAATATAGAGGAGGAGGTGGGTGATGTTGATGGTGATGAGCAGAGTGATGATGATGGAGAGGGCAGTTCTGATTCTGGTTCTGAGACTCTTGGAGATTCCATCCTCGAGGCTTCAGATTGATGATGTTCTTTTATTTTTTATTGTCTTTATTTTAATTTTAGTACTTTTTAGTTTTTGTTTCGCATTTTAGTTTCTTTTAAACTTTTGGATTTTGTTGGTTGCCATCCATTTTTAAGATGTGTTTGTAATTCCAATTGGCATTTTGTAGGCATGGAGCCTAAATACTTTTTAGTTTAAACACCATTTTGGGGTGTCTTTTATTTTATTTTTATTTTGTTTTATTTTGTTTTATTTTATTTTGTTTTATTTTATTTTTATTTTTAGATTATAGGTTATTTATTTTGAATTGTACTTCTTTTGGTTTGTCCCGGGTTTTTCAACGGTACTCCAAAGCAAGTAAGTGTGTTTCACCAAAGTGATGGTGATGATATAATTCTCGACTCGATCCACAAATAAGGTACATACTTAATCGTTTTGTAGAATATTAACATGTCTATGAAATTTGTGCTTTATGCAAAATATCTAGGCATGTACAAAAAAATTTGTGTTCACATTCGAATCATTAGGACTTAAACCACATAGGTGAGAAGCTTTCCACCTTATACCAAATATTGAGTGTCTAATAGTTTTGTTAACTCGTGTGACTCATGTTTAATCTTCATTTGTTTGTGATAATTTGGAAACTTAGAGATGATCAAGGCAATTTTTTGTGCATTATGAGAAAAACCATCAATTCCAAAAGGGCTTCAACTAACCGTGAGTGAGTGAATCCTTGTGAACCCTTTTGAGCTTAAATCGTATTTATAAGATGAATTTATCAAATCGACTAATTGTTAAGTAGGCCACTTAATAGTTGTTGATAATCTTTGAAAAATTCAATGATAATTCATTCTATAAATTTTTCTTGTTTGTGAATACCAACCTTTTTTGTTGATTAACCCTTGAAGAGCATGTTCTTGAATAAAAAAGGATTGATATAAATGAATTTGGGGAGGTAGATCAAAAAGAACCTAGAATTGATGACACAGTGATCCTAAAGAAAGAAAAAAAATAGAGAAAAGAAAAATAGAAAAGAAGAAAAATTTGTATATGAAAAGAAAACAAAAGAAAAGAAAAAAGAGGATCATTGTGTGAAAAAGAAAAGAGGTTGTGAATAATAAGAAGGAAGTGAGAATTAGTTTGTGAAATGCTCTTCATACTCTTTAACCCAATTTGTTTCAATGACTTTGTACTTAAATACCCCTTGTTTCTAACCTAAGCCAAGTTACAACCCTTGAAAGTCCTTAGCGATCTTTGTTTCCAGTTTGTCATTTAACTTGTTTCGATGAATGCATGAATTATTCTGGATGTGCATGACTATTAGTGAGAGTGTTTAGTCCTTTGTAAATATTGCATTTTGTCTTCATGAATATTGAAGAAATGATTAGGTGATTCAAGTGTGAACATATCTTTTATTTTGTCTACATGTGTGGATATATTGTGTTTAGAACTTAATTCATATCCATGTTGTGTTTCGAAGAAGCGATCGATGTGTGCTTTTGCCGGGTATGTTGAGTTTGAACCATCATTCTTGTGTGAGTTGCATGCTTACATTTTGTTTCTTCTTGCTTAGTGAGATTATTGACTTTTGTTTGGGGACAAACAAAGAAGTAAGTTGGGGAGAGTTGTTAAGGACCAAATTGTAGCTATTTTGTACATGATTTTGTGGTCCTTAACAATGCCTTTTTAATTAATTAGTTGGATTTATTCTAGTATTTTGGTTTAATTAAGTTTTTATTTAGTTTTTGTTTATAATATACTATTTAACTTAGTTTACTTTTAATTGTAGGTTTTTATTGATTAATTATCTCAAGCTTGGATTTAAGGACACTTGAAGAGATTTTGGGATGATTCTTTTTGGATGAATTTTTGGAAGAAGGAGCATGCTTCAGGTCGCGCTCAGCGCGGTTGCAGCATGAGCGCGCTCAGCGCGAATAACCGGGCTTAGCGCGGTCTGCGAAAAGCAGTAAAAGGACAGACCCATGCTTTCACCTTTTGGGCCACCTAATCCATCTTTTCCAGCTGGCTTTTGGCTTGTAGAAGGGTGGAACATCACTTCTTCATCATTATCTTTCATTGTGTAAAAATTAGGGCATAGAACTTGTAAGAAAAACATAGTTTTTCATAGTGATTCTTGAATGTTCATCATCTCCTTCAACAATCTTGTGAGCAAAACAACCATGGAAATGTGTGGCTAAGTTCTTTTTGTGTCAAGATTAGAGGTAGTTGATCTAACTAGTATGTATTTCTCTTAATCCATTTGTGTATGAACATGGTTGATGATTAATATAGTTGAATATCTTTGTTCTTCATCTTTATGTTTTGAAACTTGCTTGAAAAATAATGCTTCAAAATAGACCTAGGATATTCATCCACTAATGAACAAATGCTATAGCTAGATTTGTGGGTTAGTGTTTACAAGTATTGGGCTTAATGTCTATCATGTCAATAGTTGAAGTGAGAAATCATTCAAGGATTAACATGATAAAACTCACAATCTTGGTGAGGAATCAACAAGATTAAGAGGATATGTATTTATAGAAATCATCAAACTAGTTCATCATTTGATTAATATAATGCATATGAAACTAGGTCAATGAAACTAATCTTGACATGCTTCCATCAATTGAAAACAAACTCCAACTCTCTTGAATCCAAACCATAACTCTCTTTGGAAAAGACTAAGTTAGTTATTTGCTTGGAAATTCATGTTACTAGTAGCTTAGGAAACAAACCCTTTGGTTACCTAAATCTTAAAATACACTTTTCTATTGAAAGACTACAATATACACCAATCCCTGTGGAATCGATAATTAAAAATACTTGTTCGCGGAAAAATCCTACAACATATATATGAAAATATATTTATTTAAAATAGAAGTTTTTGAAGTCATTACTGTCTTCCTGAGATGATTAGTCCTTAAACAAGAGTTAGACTCTAAATGCCACTTTTTGGACAAGTAGCAGGGAGGAGGAGGTGAATTGTGTGGGTTTAAAATAATAATGTTAAAATGAAAATATTTGATAAAAGTATAATTTAAAACAAGTTTATAAAACAAACGGGGGATAAGAAAAGAAATAAAGAAAACTAGAAGAAGGAAATAAAACAGAAATAAATAACTAAAATGTAAAGAGATAAGGGAAAAGAAATATCACCCGAGATTTATAGAGGTTAGGCTTAATGATTTTATCTACACCTCTCCCCAATAATTTCTTCTTGAGTGTTTCCATTATGATGTAATCATTTGACAATTCTTTCCCGCAAACTTCCTTACAAAACAATTAGAATTTTACAAAGGATATCCTTCAAACCAAACACAATACTTTTAACTATTAAAACCTCTCAACTAAGAAAATTTACCATCATGACTATCTTTAACCAAATAAAATCTTCTAGCAACAAGCTAAACTCATGAACCAAGTTATGGTATTAACTACATAGAACTCCCAATTAAACAAAAGAGGTTTTACCTAGTTCACCTTAAAAACCAAACAAGAGGCTTTTGGTTTATTTAGCTCCTAACCAAAATAAACTTCTCACAGTGAGATATATTAATATAATGGCCCACATTATAACCAAACTCCTCACGTATAGAAGATTTACTCTCAAAAGTACTACGGCAAAAGTGTGGAGAGATAGAGAAAGAAATGATATTTGAAATACGTTTAGTGGTGTAAATGAAATAAGAGACAATTCCTCTATCTAAATGACAAAATGTGGCTCAAATATGGAAAGAATCCATGTGCATTTTAATGTTCATGGTTGATTAAGCACATCACATAACTGATTTACGTGATGCAAAAAATGGAAGCTTTTTAAAAGCACAATCACTAATCGTTTATGAGGCCTAATAATCAACTACTAGAGTTATAAAAGTGATAATTGATTAACCCTAATGGACTAATAAATTATGCCAATTAAAAAACCCACTTGATTAGAATAAGTCTAAACTGTTTTCTGGTTGTTTAAGTAAATCAAGAGGCTTTTTGATTATTTGAAAAGTGTGTGTGTGTGTGTGTGATTTGCCTTAGCAAACCCAAGATATAATCTTATATCTTTAAATACACATGTCACTTGACATAGACAAGGGGAGCTTTTAAACTTCTTTTCTTTCATAACTTTGAAGATTTAAGATCCCTTCCTTGATTCAACATTGAGTCAACACTTCATAGGACAAAACTTCTTTTATCTGAAGATGCTTGACTATTTTGTATAGGCACCATCATTAGAGAGATTTCTTGATCAAAGATTCTCACGAACTCCATCGAATACCACTTGATATTAAAAGTTGTCCTCCATAGACGAGCTTTAACATCTTGATTTCAAGCACTACAATTGACCATCACATTAAATGATGACTCCACCTCTTCGAGTTGTCATCATTTAAACCAAATGGATTTCATCAACACTTTTGATAAAGACATCACGTCAGAGAGTTTTCATTGTCAAAATAAAACAGACTATTGCAAACATCATAACTGTAAGCACATAGATCCACGATATCCACGAGAACAAGTTTTGTTATCATGCCTACTAAAAGGTCACTACAATGTCTATATAATGAGAATGAAGACAAATGTTTCAATTGTCCAATTTTGTTACACAATTTTGGTTCTAAGGTTCTGAAATTTTATGATAGCAGTTAATATTCTAAAGAAAGGGAGAAGAGAAAATGAACGACGTCACTAGATAATCTCCCCTAAACATCGATAAAGTTATTCTTCCCTTTTCTATTATAATTTCCATGAATCTCTTCCGGATGAATGACTAAGTTCCTTTAGATTAGGCTCCTTTTAAATGAATTTCACCCCAATAATGTGACTCATGTGATTTGTGTAGATTCACTCTCTATAATGAATCTCTTTTTATAATTATTCAACATATTTTTAATTTTAATGTGCTTTTCTCGTCTACGGAATTTGGGAAATCTTTCTAGACAATAAAGAGAACTAACCGTAGATTTGCATATTGGAATTAAATAACATTGTTAGTTTGTTATGATTGTTAGAGAGTCAATCGTGACAATAGGTATTTTTTGTGTCCTAAACCCTTCGTCAGTTGTAATTATAATCTCTCAAGAATGATGGGGGGTCACATCAAACAAATTTTATTACTTGCCAATGATTTTCTATGTAACCATATTTTATAAAATGGTCGTGATATCAGAAGACCAACTATAGTTTCAGGACAGGGTTAACCATGAGAGAATTACAGAGGATTAACAATTATGCCTTTCCCAAATTACAATTATGCCTTTTCCATTTCTAATAATAAATTCATTGTCTCCCGTCTTGTGAAATTAACAACAATCCTTGTAAATACGATATAAATTTAATCACATTTTGCGATTTTTGACGCAAAATTATACTACGATAAAACATCGATTTTCACACAAACACATTTTCACCCTGCTTCTAAACTATACAACTTCCTTTTACAAAAAAATACTTTCTACCCTTGATACAAGTTATATCTAAAAGTATAACATATTTCAACTTTAGGAGACATTTTTTAAGCCAAATGGATGAAGAAAAACCTGCATCACTGAAAATAGATTTAAAACATAAACCTCATAAACAATTGAGGGTACATAGAACCAAACCCGATGAAAATACAAAGCAAACAAAATATAAAGAAAATCTAAATTCAAAGCCACACTTACACATCACGTGCAAAATCCAGTGAACCCACTCAGGGGCCACATAACCAAATTGCAAAAAAATGAAACGTAAAATGACGAGCACCAAAATCAGATTTTGAAATGGCGAATAAATCTGATGGCTAACATGGTTACAAATTCATTAACCAACAAATCACTTACAAACTGCACACCAAGACCAAAAATTACTAAGAAATTATCAACACATCTCATATAAGCATCTAGACGGCTAACAAAATACATTGTAAATCAAAAGAATGATTAAGTGATATTGTAGTAACAAAAGATCTAGACACTGCAAAACTAGACCTGAAACGATAATGGTAACCCAAATCCAATCCAAAACCCCAATTTTCTTCCATGTCTACCTAGAAGCTATCATCGACATTTGATGAACAAGACCACCAACAATGATGATTTGCCTAAATCATCTGTCTACGAGATGAAACAGGGCAAATAGAAATGAAAACACCATAGTTAGACTGGATTTGCCAAAGAACAACCAACACCAATATGAAGTAGCCACTAAAAAAACTACTCGGCGACGCCCATATGAAAAACTATCATAAAAGACATGGAATATACTAATTTTTTACTTTTGTTAAAACATTTAAACCTTCATTTTTCATGCATGTAGATTAAAATATTAAATTTATTGATCAAACTATTAATAGTTAATTGTTAACGATGAGTAAAATATTATTTATAGAAATTTATTAATATGATTATCCATGAAGATGATAACATGGATTCTTGAAGATTAATGTGGTTTTATGGCATTTCACATATGAGAACGATAAGAATAATTGAATATTCTTATATCTTCATCCCACTAATTTACTCTTATGTAGTGTATCATAAGAGATTTCAACCATCTCAATCTCTTATATCAATCTGGAAAATAGGATATAATACACCATTTTAACCGGTTACTAGATGGCCTTAAAAAACTATCAAGGATTGTGATTAGTAAAGTTTGTTGAGACAAATCTAAATAAAAAGATAAATGGCTGCTTGTTTGAGAATATGGGCCTTGAAAGAATTGGATTTAATCATATACCCCTACGTTTATTCCCATACCCCTACATTTTTGATATTTGGACGAAATTGCCCTTGTATAAATACTAATTAGTTATTTTTTTCTTTCACTTTTACCATTTTGACTTCTGAAAAACGGGAGAGAAAGATAATTTTTTGACAAACCGGAGAACCCAGACAGCCTAAATCCGGTCCTCATTTTGCACTCCGGAAGACTCAAGAGTAAGTTATCCGGTTTGTATTTTTGGAAATTTTAACACTCCGGATAACATGGTTAGTGGGTTATCCGGTTTGTGTTTTTGGGAATTTTAACACTCCGGATAACATGGTTAGTGGGTTATCCGGTTTGTGTTTTGCACTCCGAAATACACCTCCCAGGGTTATCCGGTTTGTGTTTTGCGTATTTTGTAAAATTTTCCGGTTTTTTGATATTTTTTATCCAGTGGTTCGCAAACGAGGAGCGGGTGACAATATACGTAGAAGAATAGATGAGCGACGACGTGTCCGTGAAGCAGAATATGCAGAGGGACATCAGGCGCCTGCAGGGGATCAGGTGCATCCACCTTTTCCAGGAGGACCCACCGATACTTCTCTTCTTATCATCAGATATGATGGTCACGTTGCTCGTCATCTTTGGTTTGGCGAGGTAAGTTTATATTTATCATTTTATTTTGAATAATTGTTATTTGTTAAAATTTATATATTTTATAACATGTTTGGTATAAATAATTTTCAAGAGAGGCATCCTAAGAAGGAGTTAAAGGTTGCTGCACATGGCAGCAAATTGATCGGTTGGGTTCCACATATGCTTCCTCCTATTATAGAGCGTTGGGGAATTTCGTCTATCATCTCTTCAAAGAACCGGTTTGTCGAGGATTTACCAACATCCGTATCGATTTGTAGAGCGATGGCATCTCAAACATCGTCATTTCACATGCCATTTGGTGAAATGACCATTACTTTGGACGATGTTTCATGTCTTCTTCACGTGCCTATTAGGGGTGAGTTGGTTGACCCTGCAGAAGGGTTTACTGATAATGACGCTATTAGATTAACGATCAGTCTTATGGGAGTTTCATTGGAGGAGGTTGCTGAGGAAGTCCAATTTTGTAGAGGTCCTTATTACAGATTGGATTGGTTAAAGGTTATTTTTGAGCGTCAGCGGGCGGCTAACATGTTTGATTGTGCTGCCAAAGCATACATGATGCAGTTATTGGGTTGCACCATTCTGACTGATAAGACCTTTACTCTGGTGGAGGCAAAATATCTATCACTATTTAGGGATTTGGATGGATGTGGTAGATATTGTTGGGGAGCGACGAAACTGGTTAATCTTTACCGCTATTTAGGTGATGCTTCCTTCTATTCCTGCAAACAGTTGGGTGGATATGCCTCTCTATTACAGGTATAATATATATATATATATATATATATTTTATGTTTAGTTATTTATATATATATATATATATAATTATTTTTTATCTTTAATTATTTATGAATTTTATTTATATTATGTGTAACAGTGCTAGATCCACGAGTATTTTCCCTCTATTGGGAAAAGAGGTCTATCTGGTATTTGCGGTGTAGGTAGTCCACTTTCGAGGGCGATGAAGTGGTGTTATAGGCAACCGACTACAAAGGTCGAGCAGCATAGGGAGCAGTTAGATGCATTGACACCGGATGATGTCATTTGGCGTCCTTTTGAGGATCACCGACACATATGTTCATTTGATGATATATGTTTATACAAGGGTGGTCTCAAATGGTATGGTACAGTAATGCTATATCTACCCGACAGATGTTTGCGTCAGTTTGGATACAAACAATACATACCCCACCATCCTCCTGCTATTGAGTCTCTTGATGTGGACATAGACTGGTTAAGCTATGTTCAGGGGGGTTTGGATGTTATTCGGGATGCAGTTTTTGCTGTTCGACCCTATGATGTAGTTGATGAGTATATGGGTTGGTATTATACGGTTTCACATCCTCGATTGGTAGCACCGCCAGAAAATGAGGAGAGAGAGATCCTAGTGCCTGTGTATGCTGAGGGACCAGAAGACGAGAGGTTAGCCTATATATCAGGTGAGCTTCATCGCTACTTGCAGCGTCACGGTGCAAATGAGGAGGACGATGAGTTCATTGAGATCTTTCGATCCTTACGTGTAGCTCAGGGCGGACCACTACCTTAGGGAGGACCGATACCTTACCCATCTCCATGATTTGCCTTGTTTATTATTTTTAGACTTATTTTGTATTTTGTGACATGTATTATCCTACGATTTATGTATTTTTCTTAGACTTATCTATATTGCTTTGTGCACTCTTTTAATATTTCTACTTTCCACAATCCTAAATATAAAAATTAAAATAAAATCTAAAAAGTAGCATGAAAGATATATGTCAACTTAATCCAAAATCTAGCATGAAAGTCATATGTCAAATGAATATAAAACAAAACAAAGACATCTGAATCCAAAATCTAGCGTGAAATAAAAATGTCAAATGAATACAAAATAAAACTAAACATAACAATTATAGTTTAATAATACGTGGCCCTACTACAGGTGTAAGACGCTGCCAATGTTGTAGTCGTCCGCCAAATCCTATCATCCAAGAAGTCGCCTCTTTTGTGCGGAATTGTTTCCAAGCCAGTGTGACGGGTGGTAACGGAAATCCTTCGTTCATGTTTACCTGGTTATAAGTAATTGAACAAATACGTTTATGCGTAATAAAACAAATAAGTAAAATAAGTATATATGTAACTTAAAAAATAAGTATAAGCGTAACTTAAAAATAATTACACAATGATTTCCATCTACAAATCCAATGCAAGAAATGGACACATTAGGTGAATGTGAAGTCGTCATAGGAAAGAACGTTAGAGAAGGAAAACCAAAGAGACAACAATGACATTATACCGATTAGCTATTACATAAGCCATTTCGTAATGTCATCCATTTCTCTAGTGGTTGAGGACCTAACTTTGATATCATCAATGAATCTCTCACTATCGAAAAACGAGGTCCAAATAACTTTTCATACAACTCTCTTCTAGGACCTTTAAGTTCATTATCCAAATCACGACGAACAATTGACCATCCATCCGATCCATAACCATGAAACAATGCAATGACTCTAAATCCACAATTTCCATCCTTCATCACATCAACAATGTCATCAATAAATGGTCCGATATGTGGAAATTGTGTAATGTATTTACTACATGGTTTTTCTTAGAAGTTTGGGATAACGTGAACATACCTCTTTGAAGACTTTTGGGAGTTCGAGGCCGATCAACATACTCGTGATATGAAGGATCACGATAAACATCATATCCCGCAGGTCTCTTCCCATTCTTCTTCACTCCTCCTTGGTTTTTATTTTTTCAGGCGGTGCCAACATTTTTGATGTAGTGGGATAAGCAATTTCACACACCCTACTCTTTAATGCTCTTTTCCGACAACATCTGTACTTTTCCAAATTTCCTCAATTGCATGGGTCATGTCCAACTCTGATCCATCATCTGCATCCACCTCTTGTTTGCCTTCCATACTTAGCTTTCTCCAATGAATGTGAATAGCCTCAATTGGTATTGGATTACCACTCAGTGTATATCTCCCTAACTCACAAGCACAAGGTAACCCATACACTTTTCTATGAGTACACCCGCACTTTTGGGTGTCTCTACCAACAATATCAACCCTCACCCACTCTTCAGCAATATGCCTCAAAGCAGCTCTAGATACAGATCCGCGCAAATTTCCATCAAATGGGCTAGTGTGTGCATGTTCAACTTCATAAAAACTCTTCTGAAATGAAGCTCTAATGTTTCCCAATTGTATCTTAAGATTGCCATTCATAGCCTCCCAAAGATTTGCACATATCACCTAAACTATTCTCCAACATTTGCTTCAATTTCCAATGTGCGGATTCAACCCTTTAAATAAATTAAAAAACAAGTAAGTCGACAATAAAATTAATATAAAAAACATTGACTAAAATCAAGATATATTAACATATGCATACCTATTGGTCGTGGTGTTTCCCAAATGCAACACTTGATTAGTCCACGCTTCGACGAATCTATGTCTATGCGGAGACAACCATGTATCTTTCACATAATCAATAAATGTTGTAAAGTCAACACATGCATGCTCAAGTTGTTGCAACCGTTGTTGATACTCCACCTCATCACTAGCCCTTACAAGTTCATACCACATTTTCTATCGACTCCGCATGTCATCCACAACATATTCCTTACACTTCGCTTTCACATTTTTGTTGATGTGAAATCGACAAAGCAAATTGGTTGTTTTGGGAAATACTGTTTCAATTTCTTTCATCAAGACAAGATCTCTATCAGTCAACACCACTTGTGGCAAAACCGTCCTTAGTAAATAAGCTTTAACTTATCCAAAACCCAACAAAATTTTCACCGCTCGATTCCATATATGCAAATGCAAAAAATGTCAACTCGGTGGATGTCACACCAACTATTTCAAACAGAGGTTGTCTATACTTATTTGTCTTGTATGTGCTATCCATAATCAACACAACAGAAACATATTCAACAACTTCATCGATTCGATGAGCCCAAAATATCCTCACAACGAATCATCTTTTTCTTGCTCCAAGATACATAATTTGATTCCTCTACCAGCTTAAACAAATGTTGCATTTCTGTTCTAGGCCCCCTTATATCTTTCTGTATTTTACTCTTGTGCTTGTATATTTGCGTGATCCGAGTGACATTTTCTGGATCTCGCTCCTTCAATGACAAAAGCATGTGTCTTGGGGGAACATGACGTTTTGTCAAATCAACAATATGTTGTTGTTGTTCTGCATTAAGTCGACTTACAAACGGATGCCCTGCAAATGTATCAGGTAACCCATGATTGTGAACTCCACATCTTACATCAATCTTCCATCGTAACCATCTTTTGATGTGGATCTAATTTTGAATGGACAACCACATTTCTTACTAGCACGTGTTTCACTTTCTCCTTCTTTGTATTTTCCACCTTTATCACAACCAAATATTACTTTATCACTTCTTTCTCTTGCTGCTTTTGGTATCGAACGTGTTATTATAATCACTTTATTCCTGATTCCAATCTCCTTAACCCATCTTATTACCTCTTCTCTTGTGGCAAAACGTTCTGCAGAAGTAAACAGATCAGTGGTATCTACGCATATTTGATTTTTATTGCATATCTGAGGAATAACACCTGTTAAAAAAAACATTAAAAAAAAAATTAAAAAAAATTAAAAAAAAAAAAACGAACCGGATAACTGCACAACAAGTTATCCGGTTGACAATATTATACAAACCGGAATACATAGATCAAGGTTATCCGGTTTGTTAATATTGTGAACCGGATAACTCAAGGCTGGGTTTTCCGGGGTAAAATGCGTTCCGGATGTAGATGTCCCATGTTATCCGGTTCCTGAAAAAATACATACCGGATGTACCCATTCTGGGTTATCCGGTTTGTTAAAATTCTGCTCCTTTGACTTTTCAGTACGCTCTCAGAAAAAAGTAAAAATAAATAAAAAATCCATATAAAAATAAAAAAAAATAAAAAGGGTAAAATTGGAATATTGAAAAATGCGTAGGGGTATCGGAATAAGAGTGGGGGTATAGGGTAAAATTTTTCTACCACAAATCACAAGCTAATGGATAGTAAGCCCGTGTATAGTATGTACTAAATTTCTTGGCAGTCGATAATCATACATTTAAAATACTAATAGTCGTTTGATTAAGAGTGAACGATAAAAATTTCAAATTGATATTTAAAATTATTAAAAAAAAACTAAAATATATATTTTACCGAATATTATATCATAATTCAACGGTCAAAAATAATTTGAACGCGCAAATACGTGCTTCTTCAATTTCATGGATACTCCACTAAAAATAATTTGATGAATTAACACATTCATCATCAATTAAATCTTTAGATAATATCACATCACACAAAAACGGTAGAAAAATTTAAGAAATTTCAAGTTATTTTAGAGGATTTAGAGGGAAAATTACTAAACTTAAAACTACAAAGGTTCTTAAACAATTATTATTTTTTAGGACACTTGATTGAGTAGTAGTAATTGTAGATAAAATGTTTTAAAACACATACCGTAGAATACTATACATGTGTCTGTGTTTCTCTGGGTTGTTTCATTGACGAGAATGATGTCTTGAGTTATAAGCTTCGGTTTTTCATTTTCTCTCTCTTCTTTCTCTCAGATCCCAATTTCATTTCTAGGGTTTTCTTTCTCTCCTCCGATCTTCGCTGATCTACGCACAAAGGTAACATTTTTCACTCCTTCCGACTTCAATTTTACGCTCTTATTGCTCACCATCATTTCAAATTTCAACAATGAAATTGAATTTTTTTTTCTTTTTTTTTCTTTCAATTTTTGCATTCTATTTTTATTTGTTATGCAATGAGGTGGATTGGAATAGGGAATATGTATAGTTGTTTGAGATTGATTTAGTTTTTTTTATGGGTTGATTTGTTACTAGGGTTTTGAAGTGATTGAACTGGATTAGGTTTGAGATTGTGGAAGGTTGTTTAGGGTTAAGGGATTTGGAATGGAAAAGGAGAAATCTTTGGGTCTTGGCGGTGGTTTTCCGCCTCCGACGGGACGTTTTACGGGTTATTCGCCTAGTGGAAGTGGTTTCAATGTGAAATCGGAACCTTTGTCGTCGTCGTTTCCGCCGCTTGCTCCTGCTACTAGTTCAGATTCTAGTGGTTTTAGTCATGATATTAGCAGAATGTCTGTTAATCCTCCGAGGAATAGAGGTCATAGGCGTGCTCATTCGGAGATTCTGACGTTGCCTGATGATATTAGCTTTGATAGTGATCTTGGTGTGGTTGGTGGTGCTGATGGGCCGTCGTTCTCGGATGATACTGAGGAAGACTTGCTGTCGATGTACCTTGATATGGATAAGTTCAATTCGTCGTCTGCAACATCGACGTTTCAGATGGGTGAGCAGTTTAATGCTGGAGCGGGATCGGGTTTGGGGCCGATTTCGGCAGGGCAGGCTTCGGGAGCAGGTACTTCTTCTGGGGAGAATGTTGCTGTCGGTACCAATGAAAGGCCTAGAATTAGACACCAGCACAGCCAATCAATGGATGGGTCAACAACCATCAAACCTGAGATGTTAGTCTCAGGTTCAGAAGACTTGTCTGCAGCTGATTCGAAGAAAGCAATGTCAGCGGCAAAGCTTGCAGAACTCGCCTTGATTGACCCCAAGCGTGCAAAAAGGTATTATTTCTGGACAAGTCAGTTTTAACCTAATGTTTCTGAATTATTTTACGTAATCCTACATACCATATCACAGTAGTTTCTTCCACTTGTTATATTATGGTGAATGATTTATTGGTGCTTGATTTAGCATTTGTAAATTAGGTGTTATATAAACATGTTTGGCAAATTAATACACATGTCCCTCAAAATCCACTGCATCGACGGTAAAGCATTTTTGGCTAATTCGGTAGCTTTGAGGCAGAATAGGATTTTAGAAAAATTTATGTTAGAAAAAATAGCGTAGATGAAACTCTAGATTGATTCTAGAAGAACTATGTATAATATAGAAGTGCATTCCTGAAGAAATTCAGAAACACAATAGAAGGCATGACAAAACATGAATCACAAAAATGAACACTATACTGTATGTGTATGTTTTAAACTAAATATTGTAAGGTTTTGTTTTACTGTGATTGATATTTATGTGCATACACGACTATTGTTGTTAAAGTCCTAAGATCATGTGATTCCTGAATTTACACAAGCCTGTCGATCCAGATCTTAAGCAGAATCCACTTTGCTGTGATCACAGTGAGATTGTAAAAAATCTCACAACTGGTGAGATCGCATCCCTATGCTGTTTTCAGAAAAAACCATTTGCAGGCTGCACTCGGGTATTGCAATTTTTCCTTCTCTCGCAGAACTCTCGGGGAAGTCCCCTCTCTTTAAACAACCATATTTTCCCAAACATTCCACTGTGTCTGGTTGTCATTTGCAAGGTTATCAAAATCAGGATCTTTGCATAAGATCGGGAGGGGATAGTAAGATCGTAAAACATAAGATCGTAACTAAGATCGGAAGATCTTACTCAATTATTTTTGTAAGATCGAGAGTGGGTAGCAACATCGTAAAACATAAGGTCGTAACAAAAATCGTAAGATACTACTAAAATATAAAATAATACTACATATTTGAAGTATTTCTCCATGACATTTTTGTAAGCAAGTATATTTGTGGGAAAATGAACGCCGCCGTACCATAATTGTTGCACTTCTGTATCTCGTCATTCTTCTCGGCTTGTACTACGGTGGCCGGGAAATGGCTGATCGTGTCCGGAACTGGCCATGATAGCACATAATAAATGTTTTTACCATTTTTTTACAATTTGACTATAACCTTCAATTCCACTTAAGATCTAGATCGTCGGGGGTGAGTGAGATCGCAAAATTGTAATATTTTAAGATTTAAATCGAGATTTTGATAACCTTGGTCATTTGGGATCATGTCCGTTCCCTATCAGGAAGAGGAAGAAGAAAGATGAGAAGAACGATGGCAGCGTTGCTCCTGATGTTGGTAGGCTGCTGGGGGGACACAAGAAATTTAGGGTTTCGTTTCTGATGAGAGAAGGCAGAAGGGTACTCGGCTACTTTAGGCCCCACTCATTACTCGGCTACTTTTACTGTTGTGTTCTGTACTACATTAACATAGGCTTGGGCTGTTTTTTTATGAAGGCCCAGCAATAAATTAAGTAAAATGACGAATAATTAATTTAAAATATTCCATAAGTATGAAATACCTTTTTTCTTTCCTTAAATCAGCTATATTTAAATGGAAAAGGCTTAATTTATTTTATGTAATGTGCACGATTTTTTAAATATTTTTATTTGGTTGCGATCTTACCATCTGCGATCTTGCAATCTTACCATCTGCGATCATGCCATCTTACCTTCCGCGGTCCCCCTCCGATGCTAGGTAATTAATTATTTTAGTAGATTATTACGATTCTAGTTGCGATTTGATATGCTGTGATCTTGCTGCTATCCCTTCCCGATCTTATTCAAGATCTCGATTTCGACAACATTGACATTATTTAAGTTTAATAGTTACTTATGATTTATCTTTGAGAAAGACTTGAGACAATAATGGCAGGCATAATTAACTATTTAGACTCAATGTATTGAAATGAATAGTGATAGATAGGGGTGCTTAAAAAATTGTAAGCATACTAAGAAAAATTTGTAATTGCTGTAGTATGACTAGAAAGTCGCTGTTCAAGTTGTTAAATCAGTCTGTTGTAAATGTTTGCGAATGCTAGGTAGTAGGTAAGGCTTTCTGCAATGATAACCCATAAATAATGGATCCAACTCTTCCTTAGATGCTGCCATGGAAGTAGCTCTATAGTTCCAGGTTGCACTATTTTTACTAGAAGGAGAATGTTGACATTTCATTAACTTTAACTGGAGTTTACTCTAACAGTACTAGCGCGGAAGATATTTTGTAAAGCTGTTGTTTGGGTTGTGGCTTTTTCTATGCCTGAAAATCCCTCTATCCGGCTTTTTGATACTCTGCCACATTGCAGCGTGTATTGATATAATGCTGCTTGGATAGAACGGCCCCCCTTAGTGAGCAAAATCTATACATCTTTTTGTTACGAATTCTAGCGAATTAATATTAGTATTATCCCCTGGCTATTTTGTTTTATCTCCTGCACTTGAAAAGTGGAGGGGGTGTATGAACTATATTATGTTATTTTTCTATATCACTGATGATTTTGGGAATATAATGTTTCTAACGTTGACACACACTTCTTACAATTGCCTGCAACAGGATATGGGCAAATAGGCAGTCTGCTGCGAGGTCAAAAGAGAGGAAGATGCGATACATTGCTGAGCTTGAAAGAAAAGTGCAGACACTGCAAACAGAAGCAACATCTTTGTCTGCTCAATTAACTCTCTTGCAGGTATTGATGTTTGTGCTTGTTATTAAGATTTTGATTGCTTTGCTATTATGAATTTGCTATATCACCTTCTGATTGAAAAGGTAGTAGGATGACTGTATTAAATGTATTTTGGTTTGTTATGAGCAGAGAGATACAAACGGACTGAATTCTGAGAACAGTGAGCTGAAGCTGCGGTTGCAAACCATGGAACAACAAGTTCACTTGCAGGATGGTAAGCCCGTGCCGTTTTAGATATTTCTGAACCTAGTGCTCTGCTGTTTTAGTTGCTTCTCTTGCTAACTCTATCTCTGAAACATATTTATCGGAAGACTATTTTATGCTATATTATTTGTAATATCCTTTCAACTATAAGATATTAGTCAGATATTCCCGATAGATTGATATATTTGTGTTAGGTGAAGTTGCATATTTAGTGTGACGTTGGCTGCGAAATCTTATTGTTGGGTTGGTTTTCTGGTTGAGCAAGCTGAAATGTGTGGTTTTACCTGAAATTTCAGTTTAATGGCTTTTAATGTTTAAGCGTGCGAGTATATGCAAGGTGGACAAGTTCATCTTGATTTCAGCACTATTAATATTATGAAAGCTAATTCACCTTTACTTTTGTCATTGTAGCTCTAAATGATGCGTTAAAAGAGGAAATTCAGCATTTGAAAGTACTGACTGGGCAAGCTATACCACCAAATGGAGGACCTATGATGAACTTTGCTTCTTTTGGCGGGGGGCAGCAGTTCTATCCAAATAATAATAATAATAGTAATCATGCCATGCACACTCTTTTAGCTGCCCAACAGTTTCAACAGCTCCAAATTCATCCTCAGAAGCAGCAGCATCAATTTCAGCATCAATTTCAGCAACATCAACAACAAATACAGCAGCAGCAGCATCAAATGCTGCAGCAGCACCAGCAGCAGGAGCAACAGCAACAACAATCAGGTGACTTGAAAATGAGAGCAACTACATCTCCATCCCCCAAAGACACTGCTTCATCAGATGAAAATCCTTCGGCTTCCAAGGATTGTTGAGAAACTGCTTTATGTCGTAAAACTATTTAGATTTCCCTTTGTCTGTGTCCTAGAGTTTGTAGATTTCACAGCCTGGTTATATTTTTTATTCTTAAACAGTACAAATGTTTGTAGTTACAGATTTAGAATTTTGCGCCGCGTTTTTGTTTTGTATAATACTAAAATTTGTGGCACCTCAGTTAATTGGCTATGGATATATCGGGGCAGGGATGATTTTGTTGATTGAGATGGCATAGGAACTCCTTAGTAAGTGTCCTTCCTATGGCGTTGCACCATCGCTCAATCAACCGAAAGGGTAATTGCTCTCATTTGTCGGATTTGGAGTCCTTGCATATTAGACAATTTACATTTTTCAAATATATTTTAAATACTTGTTAGAATATAAGTTGTTTCCATGAGAATCCAAACATTCTTTATTCCTTTGGTTTGTTAGCATACATTTTATGATTCTCTGCAAACAGTAAGTGCATAGCCTTTATTACTAAAGCAGCGAAATTCTGACTCTGGCTAAAAGCAGCTGAGACATGAGTAAAATCAGGAACACATAATGAGTTACTCGGTGGAATGATTTTAACATGAGGACGAGGAGATTATTTGTTTACTTGCATTTTAGTTCTTTTTCCCTTTGGAATCTCTTGAGAGTTGGATGAAGATGAGGCCTTTGTTTCTCAGACAATTGATAAACGTGGGTTGAATGATTTTATGAAAGATGAAATGAAATCGGTTTGGATGAGAAGATATGTTTCAGAGGATTTTCTCCGACACCTCCCAATTTTTTTATTCCAAAAATATCTCTCATATTATTTATCTCTAAAAAAATTATATTTGTCATTTTTTTATCATTGGTCAATGGGTGAAAAACGAAAATTTAGATACGCATAACCAAATTTTTGATTGTGCGTTTATCAAAAATTGTTTGCATTTTCAAAATTTTTGCTAGCGATTTATCAGATATTTCCAAATTTTTGAGGAGATTTGTCGGAAATTTCAAAATTGTCGGGGAAAACCAAGGAAGTTTGAAAATCTATTGGAAATTTCCAGAGTTTTTGGGACGAAATGTAATACCATAAATTTTGCATAAGCTTGAAATTTTTGGTATATCTGCAGATAAAATTTTGTATCTATGTGGTTCAGTGCCTGTAGCTTCTTCTACGGATTCATGTACAAATTATAGGAGTTCTTCATCCCAAATACTGCATGTTTCCTATTGAATTAATATGTTTTTAATTGTTTTCCGTCATTTATGAAACTGATAAAGTTTAATAATTATATGTTTAATTGCCAGATTTTTTAGTCCCAATCTATTGTTGTTAATGTTCGGCCCGATTCTGCTAATGGAATGCGAGGGAGCAAGGCTAAATTAGTTATGGGTTGTGAGAGAGGAGAAAATTACAAAAGAAAAAATGTATATCGAATCACTAATTTCTCTTATAGCATTTATAGTATGAAGGTTAAATGTCCATTTAGGTTGAGATCTATTCCAAGTGGTATTAATTGTAAGATGATTATTAGATGCGAGATGCACAATCATAGGATATATATGGATTTAGAAGGCCATTATATATTAGGTCGTCGAAAAGGCCATGAAAAAAAGTTTGTGAGTGACATGAAGTAAAATATGGTTTCAAGGTACATAGTTTCTACTTTGAAAGACAGAGATCCAGAAAAATCTCTCGAGTATTACATATGTATATAAAGCTAGATCAACATACATAATGAGCAAGAGAGATACATTGACAGAAATGCAAATGTTATTGTTCCTTATTCACAAAGAGAAATGAATATGTTGGACTAGAAATAGGGACAACTCAGATATTGTAGTTGATATCTTCTGGACACGTCCTGATTCTATGAAATTGTTGAATATGTTTCATCTGGTTTTAATTTTTGATTGCACACACAAGACAAATAGGTAAGAACTTTACTTTTCACACCCTAAAATTTGTTGTAGATGTTTAGTGAGTTGTTTAGTCATGTGAATTTTGACCGTGCAGGTATTGAATACCACTACTTGAGATTGTTGGTGTTACGTCAACAAAGATGTCGACTCCACTTGCCTTTGCCTATTTAGCACATGAAAGGGAGGACAACTTCACATGGGCACTGAAGAAGCTCAAAGAGTTTTTTTCTTCAGAGAAATTGTTACCGAAAGTTGTGGTGAGGGACCGAGAACATGCATTAATGAATGCCACGGAATCCGTGTTTCCAAATGCAACTCATATGTTGTATTCGTTCCATATTTCAAAAAACGTGAGCATGAAATGTAAAGAGTGCGTGAAATCAGAAAGAGAAGAACACGTCATGGATCTATGGAACAACATCATGTATTCAAATACAAAAAATGAGTTTGATGTACACTTCAAACACTTTGAAAGTGTTTATCACGATATTCCTTTATTTGTTAAGTATGTGAATGAAACATGGTTATCACAGTATAAAGAAATATTTGTTGACGCATGAACTAACATAGTCACTCATTTAAGGAACACAACAAAAACAATTACATGGATCATGACATGTTTGATGTTTTTATTATTTATGTTTATGTTTATGTTTCAAAAAAAATTTGAAACATGTTTTTCTATTTATGGATTTTTGGGTGGAGTCTTCTCATTAGAGACAAAAAAAAATGTTGATTACAAGTCGTGGTGATTTATGCCGAAGTTGAGATGTTGTGAATGTAACACCCCATTTCTACCCGTCGAATATTATTCAAATCAGAGAGCAGAAAAGATAATCATGCAAGGGATGTCACATTTACTTCACAAAAACAAGATCCATTTGGTCACAACTATACAGATACATAACACTTGGATCAAAGATGAACTCATAACAACATATTTCCATTAAATCGATTAATCAACTAAAAATCGGAATTATAATTCCTCAACAGTAACGACTTTGCTTCTTTTATTCAACGAGAAACAACTTCAAATCATTATTATTATTCACTTAACAAATATTCACATTATTCAGAAACTTCAACAACTTAAGTAACAACTACAATTAAATAACAACGTTCATCCCCCGAGTTCTACGTATCAGAGCAAGACCCTTTGACTTATCATAAAGCGACATACAAACTTCAAGAATTAACTCCAACATCCACAACTATGCTTGAGTATCTGCCCATTTCTGGTAGGGGAAATATCAGCAGAAGGGGTGAGATATCGAAAAATATAAACAAAAGTATGATAATTAATATATTAGACAAGAATCATACAAATTTCACTGCTTCACACAACAATCATACAACAACAACTAATAAGCCATTTAATAACAACAACAACATGTATTAACCAACAACTTGAATTAAACCGCAACTTATATTCAACAACAACTTATCAAACAACAACTTGTCAAACATAAACTTATCAAACATCAACTTTTTCAATTTCTTTCTGACAAAACAAACCAATCCCAATCACCTATTATTACACACAAACCATTACGACGAAATTCATATGATTCCGAACAACTATTCTCTACGCTTAATTGCTAAATCATCTACTTCAGTTCTATTTATGTCTACTGTTATTTCTACTAATATCAAGTAACTGCTACAAATTTTATTATACTATTATCATTAATTCATGCCATTAAACTTTACTGTCATCCAAAATCACCTCTGCTACAATTTACCTGCATCTAATACCCTGCTATAGACTAATTATGTTTTCTGCTAAATCTTTTTTTTTTTTTTATCAAATACACTAACGTGTCTATACTAATCATACACATGTAGTCTACTTATTTCTAACCAGCCCAGAATATCATTCTTTTAATTCTCTTCTAATATTTGCTACAATATAATTACGTTAAAACTACAAGAGTAAAATTCTATTAAGTCAAAAAAGTAGTACCTAGGCTAACACACACAAAATGAAGAGAAATAGCAGAAAGGTGGGACGCCCATCCTCCTTGTATGGGGCGTCTGCCCCTTGCTTGTGTGCATGTATCATCTTTTCATTTTTCTTTCCTTTTCATTCTAAGCATTTTAAGTAATTAGGCATAGGAATAATACACGTGGTCAAAATGAAAAACTGCCAAACCAAACAAGTCCTAAGACAAAAACTAGAGATGCACCAAAATAAGATGGGGAAATGGGACTTGAGGCTCCCACCTCAAGGGAGGTGAGGCCCACGCCTCAAAATACTTAAGGGGGAGGCGCCCACCTCAAGTTCTGAGGCCCCGCCTCTAAACTTCATCTTCCTCCTTTTAATTCTCCTGCATATACGTTCATATTTTTCCCAGTTTCTTTATTCCATCAATTTTTTTCCCCAGAAAACATAATCTATTCCAACGATTCACAACAATTAATCTCAACATCATTAAATCCAATTTTTCAGTATACATCAACAACAACATCAGAAACGATTCAATCGCATGGATTTTACAGAACACGTCTGAAATCACCCGGCGGAACCTCCGACTGATAACTGGTATCAATAGAGTCGCCATCGAACGTCTTTTATCTCACGACGGAGAAAGGAAAACATCGAGTAAACCTGAGGGGAGAAATCGCGGTCCTATGACCGAGAAATCGAGAGATTCTAGGTAAGGGAGTTTGTTACGCGAGGGGAAGGGATTAGCACCTCACACGCCCGTAGTACTCTACGGTATCCACTTTCTATTTCTAGCTAAAAGGTGTGTTAATGTCTATCTATGCTTAATCACTATCATGCAATGCAAAAGAAAAGAGAAAATAAAGAAACCACGGGGAAAAGAAGGAAGTATTTACAAAATTTGCTCGATCGAGCCCCGTGACAAGATGCCTACGTATTCCCGCGTGCAATGGGAAAGTCAGAGCGCCGTAGTTCGGCTCACTTGTTTTGGTGGGTTTTGTGTTTTTTACTTGTGAAAAAAAAAATTTAAACACAAAAGAAAAAGGAGTGCGCGAAGGCGAAAAAAGTTTGTGTTGGTTGGTTGCTTTTAACTTGAGAAAGGAGTTTAAACCATTATTAAGTGTTTTGTTTTCAGAGAGAAATAAAAGCAGGTTTTAGTTTTAATCACATGCAAGGATGCAAAAGAAACTAGCAAAATAAAAGGGAGACTAATTAAGAACTAACCCTAATGTTGTCATGCAAAGGTGGAACCTACGATGTAGGATGCAAGGGAATCTATACCTATGTTGACATGCGAAGGATGTGGATCCTAATGTCTAGGCTAAAGAACATATCCTAACCAAGGGAACCTGGGGAAACAAGCATACATCACAAGTAAAATTGCCCCAAACGGGTCTTAAAATAAACCAGAGGGGTTCCTGAACATGCTCCAACTACGGAAGCCCCATTATGCATCTCTATTCCTACTTCTCATGGAAAAAGAAAGCTGTAAAGCCCTACTTCTCATGATATCTAGGAAAGCTGTAAGAGAATGCGATAAACAGTGTAGAAACTATCGAACAGATATAGAATCCAAAGAGTACTGCGATCTATAGAGATAATCCGAAAAACTTCAAGTACTGCAGCCATACAATAAGAGTAAACCGGTGAAAATTGTTCAAAGCATCAAAACAAGCGGAATACGTGTCAGTACGCATCCGAAGCAACAATGCCTGCAAGAACGAGATTAGAGCAAACAAAACAAGATAGGAAGAGTGCACATATGGGTGTACAAGCTTAAGCAACACCTGCAAGAAGGGAGTTAGACCCGAAGAGCAAGTAGAAGAATGTATGCATGTGTATGCAAACATTAGAGAAATATGCCGTATGTATGTGCGACACAAGCCCCTGCATGAAACAGAGCACAAACAGCAGCTAGGCATGGCTAGGGTGTGTACTGTTTGTTATTAGAACCAAGAAAAATCGAAAAAGTATATCGCTAAGCGCTATATAGCCCAACAAGCCAAAGCGCTTAGCATGCTTTGGACCGCGCTAAGCGCGACCTGCAAAACAAAAGTCAGAATGTTTGGCGCTTAGCGCTCTTCTAAACGCAACCAAAATGTTATTTTGGACCACCACCGTGATGCTCTCATGCCAAAATTAGATCCGTACCGTTAGGCCTTAGTCCCATAGCAAGTGAAGGTCAAATGATCATGTGAGGAATGTGAATCGAACGATAAAACCAATGTTCATTGATGCATGAACATGCGAGGAATGCAAATCGAACGATAAAACCAATGTTCATTGATGCATGAACATGCGAGGAATGCAAATCGAACGATAAAACCAATGTTCATAGCATGTATGAACATGCGAGGAATGCAAATCGAACGGTAAAACCAATGTTTATAGCATGTATGAACATGCGAGGAATGCAAATGAGATTTACAATTCCAATACTCTTCTAGGGATAGAATGCATGAACAAGTTAAGGGCGCGAGTTACGATAACAATCCTAATGTTCACATAATGATAAACAATGCATGAACATGTGCCAAGGATGCGAGTTGTGATAACAATCCTAATGTTCATGTACAAAGTGACGGATGCATGAACATGCCAAGGATGCGAGTTACGATAACAATCCTAATGTTCATATGCGAAGCACAATGCAAGCTAGTCATGGTATATGGAGGTTTTCCTTCAAGCCTAGGTCGTGCATTTACACAAACACCTGGAATGCATATGCGATGGATTCATATGCAATGCATTGTGTACCTAGTGATCAAGATGCTTGGATATCTACATGTCGACACACCTCAAACGCGAATTATGCCTCAAATCATCACGTATTGATGCAATTAGATCAAACTAAGTGCTCTCTAATGCCTAAGCATGTGATAGATGATGCAAGATGTGTGAATTTGTAGCTTATGTGCAGGGAAAACACAAATGCATAAGGATATATGCATGTTGTGTACAAAATCCTCACTCCGACACGAATAAGGCGGCAGAATTCAATTCAAATCAAGTAATTCATGAGAACAAGTGCAAGATTCAGAATCTACATTGAATTTGCATGAAATTTCAGTATTCAATTTCAAGAAAAGCCGAAAGCCAGAAACAACTTAAAATAAGTGCTTATTCAGACCTAACACTTACTTGAACTTGAAGTTTGAGCCAAATTAAAGAGGAATTCCTTGAGCTCTTCAAAGAATATACCAAATCAATGACGAATTGATGATAACCTTCAAAATTAGCCTTGAATTCTTGAAGAAAATCTTGAAGTCTTCAATGGAGGATTGAGGAAGATGGAGGAGAAATCCTTGAATCTTGCAATTGGAGAGAAGATCAAGATGAATCCATTCCTTCCTTGTAATTTGAACTTTTCTATGAGTTTTTGCTTTGGTGTATAGAGAGAATGAGAGTGTCATTAGTAGTGAGAATTAAGCAAATGATTGTGTTGTTGTGATTTCTGAAGAGGAAAATCTATTTATAGTTTTAGGAATTGGGCCTAAGAACCATAATCAAGCCTAAATCATGATTATCCGAATAACTTTCGCAATTAATCAAAAACAGCCAAATCCGCGCGGAATTCGGAGTCGGAATATGAACGAAAAGTGTCCGGAATGCGATTTTGCTCGCGAGAGTCAAAATCCCCACCTGATCCGATAAACGGTCCAGGAAATAAGAGTTTTTGAAGTTTCAGCACCAATTTTAGACAACTGACACATGCAGAATTTTATTCGCGCGCTTCTGAGAAAATGCCTCGAACAATGGTCTTCCGATCAAAACTTGCAAATGAGTATTTGTAAGACAAATGAAGCTAACGAAATTTATGAACTTTTGGCACTGGTCCCGTCTCGTTTCGATGAAAATCGAGTGAGATATGATTTTCTAAAGCTCACGTATCAGATGAAAATTGCTCAACTCAGCTCAAAAATCGACTTTGAATAACAAAATTCTGGTATTTATTGGTCAAGAATCAGCTCCCGAGTTACAAATGAAAATTGTAGGGGACTTCGATACGGAATTTTAGAAATCGGTCCCGCTCGATTCCGTGTTTTCAGCTAGGAACTAGAGTCTTTTTAGTGAGCAAAATGCACGGTTCAGCACTACAATTCAACGTGATCTATTCGGGAAAACCGTTTCTTTGAGGACCTTCCTCACAAAATCCGTTCTCGGCCTTCAAACGAAGGTTGTAGATAATAATGGGAGGGACCCGCTCATTGAAAACCAACAGAAAATACGCGAAGAGATAAGAGATACATCCCCAAGTGCCCCAAAACAAAACCATCGAGGAAAAGGCGAATAAACTCTTTTTTTTGTATTGCCATTGGGAACACCTTAAGTTTGGTAACCTCATGATGAATGATATACATGCGACTACATGTATGTTTATGCAATCGGATTGTAAGCCAGAAATACGGAAAGGAAGAGGGTAAATTTTGGGGTACAACAACATCAACAATCAATTTCTTTCAGAAAATGCTAATTATCAAAGTCAACTAAAATTTGAACAGATTCATAGCAAGAATTCATACACCTCAATCCCACATATCAATTATCATAATCCCGGTTATACAATCTGAACCTCACCCTTACCTGGATTTAACGGTAGCTCGAATTTCCCGATCGAATCCTAATTTCCGGTTCTGGCTTGTGCACTCCTCGTATCCTCTTCTTCCAAGCTTTATGCTTCTAATCCTTCTTTATTCCTCTAGAAATTCTACAACACGATTGTGTTTCAGCTTTGCAGCACCAAACCCTTGTTCTTGACTCTTCTAATTACTATGTATGCTTTAGGGTTTTGTTTCCTGATACCTCTTATAACTTAATATTTTCTTTCTGATAACACTACTACCTCTTTATTCCAATTAATCCAAATAATAATATAATTCCCATATTATCTTATTGGGACAATTGTTAACACCTCCAACATGGCTATATACCACACAACAATCCAATCCACTTAATTAATCAAACAGTCCAATAGTAATAATATTATTCTTAATATTATTCCTTTGATTAAACCGACTAAATAATCTGACTTTAAGCTTAACTGCTCCGATCGACATATCAATCCAATTACGCCTCTTAGAATAATACCTACAAATATAATTTTGATTAACTCCAATGAATAAATCCTTAATTAATTTAATTAAATAATTAATTAAATTCGGGGCGTTACAGTGAACACCATGTTGAAGTTACAGTTAGGTTCCATCAGAGTGTTATTTCAAAAAAGTATTGTCAATATTGAGCATCGGTATAACACTCTTCTATGCCAAGTTGCACGATTTTGTCTCAAGACAATGTATACAACTCATTGGAAACGAGCTAAAAGGGGTAAAATTTGTTGGTTCTAGCTAAGAGAGGTGGGGTTGCTTGGGTTACCTTGTGCGTGTCAGCTTTTCAGTTTCCAAATTCTAGGCAACCATATTCCTTTAGAGTTAAGACTCAGTTCATGTATTCTGGACAAAATTTCACTTTGTAGAACATGAGGCCAATCATGATGAGAGTAGTACAAAGTGGGATTTAGAAGAAGAGTGTGAAGAATTGAAGATATATTTCAGTACTTTGGATATTGTAGGTCAAAGGGTGTTGAAAAAAAATGTTTTTGATTTAACATATCCACTTACAATTTCAATGTGTCCACCTTCGGTGAAGTACAAGCAAAAGAGGGGAGTTAAGAAGAGTAATATATGCCAAGAGAGGGATATGCATCGTGATCCTAGATAGTGGAAGTATGTTGAGGCTTCTAGGGTAGTCGGACTACAACGAGATCATGCACAAAACCAACTAGAAGTCAACCGTCAAGTATGTTGATTGGTAGCCAACCATCCACCAAATCTTCAAGAGACCTTTACTTGTTATAATTTCCCGCTTTCTTACATCCATACATTGATGAAATTATTGATGTTGGTGATAATGGAAATTATGGTTTCCGTTTTATTTCATTTTTATTAGGATGAAACAAAGAGTTATGGCCTTGTACTCAGACGCAGTTAGATGTTTAAGTTCATCAACACTCTTAGTTGTTTTGTAAGTTATTTGTTATAGGATTTTTCCGCAAACAAGTATTTTTAATTATCGATTCCACAGGGATTGGTGTATGTTGCAGTCTTTCAATAGGAAAGTGTATTTTAAGATTAGGTAACCAAAGGGTTTGTTATCTACTCTACTAGTACCATGAGTTTCCAAACAAATAACTAAATCAATGTTTTCAAAAGAGAGTTATGGTTTGGATTCTAGAGAGTTGGAGTTTGTTTTCAAATATGGAGGCATGTCAAGATTAGTTTCATTGATCTAGTTTCATACATATTCAATTAATCAAGTGATGAACATAGTAGATGATTTCTACAAATACATATCCTCTCAATCTTGTAGATTTCCCACCAAGATTGTGAATGTTATCATGTTAATCTTTGCGTGATTCCTCACTACAACTATTGACATGATAATCATTAAGTTCAATATTTTGTAAACACTAACACACAAATCTATCCCTAGCATTTGTTCATTAGAGGATGAATATCCTAAGTCTACTTTGAAGTATTCTTTTCCAACCAAAACTCAAAGCATAAAGATGAAGAACAAAGATATTCAACTATATTAATCATCAACCATGTTCATACACAAATGGATTAAAAGAAATACATACTATATAGATCAACTACCTCTAATCTTGACACAAAAAGAGCTTAGCTACTCATTTCCATGGTTGCTTGCTCTCAAGATTGTTGGTAGAAATGATGAAAAATCAAGAAATCAAGAAGAAAAGCTATGGTGTTCTTTTACAATCCTTGCCCTATATTTTCAAACATGAAAAGATAATTATGATGAAGTGTTGTTTTCTTCCTTTACAAGCCAAAAAGTCAGCTGGAAGTGATGGGTTGGTGGCCAAAAGGTGAAAGCATGGGTCTGTCCTTTTTCTGATTTTCACAGGCGCTAAAGGTTAATGTGGGCATCTGGCACCACCGAGCGCAACCTGTAGCATGCTTCCTTCATCAAAAAATATCTTCAAAAAGAATCATCCCTAAAGCTCTTCAAGTGTCCTTGAATCCAAGCTTGGGAGAATTAGTCAATAAAATCCTACAATTGAAAGTAAAATAAGTTAAATAATATATTATGAACTAAAACTAAATAAAAACTTACTTAAACCAAAATACTAGAATAAATAATACTAATTACTTAAAAAGATATTGTTAAGGACCACAAAATCATGTACAAAATAGCTACAATTTGGTCCTTAACAACTCTCCCCAACTTACTTCTTTGTTTGTCCTCAAACAAAAGTCAATAATCTCACAAAGCTAGAAGAAACAAAATGCAAGCATGCAAACTCACACAAGAATAATGGTTCAAACTCGACATACCCGGCAAAAGCACACATCGATCGCTTCTTCGAAACACAACATGGCTATGAATTAAGTTCTAAACACAATATATCAACACATGTAACAAAATAAAAGATATGTTCACACTTGAATCACCTAATCACTTCTTCACAATTCATGAAGAACAAAATGCATATTGACAAAGGACTAAACACTCCCACTAATAGTCATGCACATCCAGAACAATTCATGCATTCATCGAAATAAGTTAAATGACAAAATGGAAACAAAGATCACTAAGGACTTTCAAGGTTGTAACTTGGCTTAGGTTAGAAACAAGGGATATTTAAGTACAAAGCCATTGAAACGAATCGGGTCAAAGGATATGAAGAGCATTTCACAACTAATTCCCATTCCCTTCTTATTATTCACAACCTCTTTTCTTTTTCACACAATGATCCTCTTTTTTCTTTTCTTTTGTTTTCTTTTCATATACAAATTTTTTCTTCTTTTGTATTTTTCTTTTCTCTATTCTTTTTCTTCCTTTAGGATCATTGTGTCATCAATTCTAGGTTCTTTTTGATCCACCTCCCCAACTTCATTTATATCAATCCCTCTTTATTCGGGTACATGCTCTTCAAGGGTTAATTAACAAAAAGGGTTGGTATTCACAAACAAGAAAAATTTATAGAATGAATTATCATTGAATTTTTCAAAGATTACCAACAACTATTAAGCGGCCTACTTAACAATTAGTCGATCTGATACATTCATCCTACAAATACTATTTAGGCTCAAAAGGGTTCACAAGGATTCACTCACTCACGGGTACTTGAAGCCCTTTTAGAATTGGTGGTTTTTTCTCATGATGCACAAAAAATTGCCTTGATCATCTCTAAGTTTCCAAGTTATCACACACAAATAAAGATTAAGCATGAATCACACGAGTTAACACAACTATTAGACACTCTATATTTGGTAAAAAGTGGAAGCTTCTCACCTATGTGGTTTATGTCCTAATGATTCGAATGTGAACACAAATTTTTTGTACATGCCAAGATACTTTGCATAAAGCACAAATTTCATAGACATGTTATTATTCTACAAAACAATTAAATATGTACCTTCTTTGTGGATTGATTCGAGAATTTTATCATCACCATCACTTTGGTGAAACACACTTGCTAGCTTTGAAGAACCGTTTGAAAAATCGGACAACCCAAAAGAAGAAAATTCAAACTAAATAAACTATAATCTAAAAATAAAAATAAAATAAAATAAAACAAACTAAAACAAAATAAAATAAAAAGACACCCCAAAATGGTGTTTAAAACTTAAAAAGAAGTACTTAGGCTCCATGCCTACAAAATATCAATTGGAATTACAAGCCTATCCCCAAAAATGGATGGCAACCAACAAAATCCAGAGTTTTAAACTAAAATGCAAAAATAAAAACTAAAAACACTAAAATGCTGAAAGTAAAATAAAAACAAGAAAATAAAAGGTCAGTCAGTAGTCTCGAGAATCGAATCTCCAATAGACCAATCGAACCGAACCGAACTCCTCTCCATCATCCTGACTCTGCTCATCACCATCTCCCACCTCCTCCTCAACATTTGGCCCGACCTCGGGCCAACCAGCATATGCACTGAGCTGCTCTCCCGTGCGAGTGAAATGGTTCACTCCGGGCTCTCTAATCTGCAGAGCAAGGTGCTCCATGCTCTCATGCATAAACATGAATGCTCTCTGATGAGCGAGATGCATCTGCCTGTTCCATTCTTCAGATGGACTAGCCTGAGGAAGTGCCGTTGCAACTGGTACAGCCTGGGCAGCAGTATTATCACCAAGGGCCCTACAAAATCGATCACAGTAGTGATCATCAATAACTCCATCAATAGTAAGGTGCCCCACAGCAGGAAAGGCAACCTTGGCCTTTTTCAGCAAGCCTATAATCAGCCCAGGATAGGTGAGAGCACACTTTATACGCTCCCCCTGGAGGTATAACTTAGTGCAACCCTTTTCAGCTCATTCGCAATCAGACGATCAAAGTCAATTTGCTCCTCATCGAGCATATACGCAATCAAACCGGCCGTCTCCATGGGGATCGAAGATGTGTGGCTCCGAGGTTTCAGATTATAAAGAGCCACACACATCATAACTCTGCCACTAGTCTTCAGACTTGACCTGTTGAATTTCAATGGTTGTCCAGCCCGGTTCAATTCATAAGAGTGCCCAGACAAACAGAGTTTGCTCCTCAGCATATCGAAGTCCCAATTACCACGAGCCTGGTGCTCATGGTAAACATCCAGTTGGTCCTCTGGGGCTGTCCAGTTGATGCCCAGAAAGCTGTTGATGGCGGTGCGAGAGAAAGAAACCGACTTCCCCCGCACAACAGAAGCAAACCTAAATTCACACCCCTCAGCCGGAATAGCATTGGCGTAGAATTCCCGCACAAGCTCAACATTAACCTTCGACTGAGGCTCACAGAGAACATCCAACCCGTAGTTAGAAAGGATAGCATCGGGCGTTGCATAGTGGCCCTGCTCACGGAGGCGGATAATGCGCTCAGTCCAGATGTTGCGCTCCTCAAGCTCTTTGTATCGAGCCTCCTGAGCATGTCCCAGAAAGCGAACAGCGTCGAAAGAAGCGGGCCTAGAGGACCCAGCCCCAGCAGAAGAAACTCGTTGCCTTTTCGGTGCCATCTGAAATTCAACACAAAAATCATCGGAAAAGTGACACCGAGGTGTCCATTAGCAAATATTCATGCAAACAGCAGAGCAAATCAACTAACCAAAGCATTACGACTACTCGGAAAACACAAAAACACAGCAGAAGAGTTTTTCGAAATTCTGCAGACCGCACTAAGCGTGCTGAACGCGCTCTGCGATTTTTAGAAAAACTCTTCTGTCTGTAAAACAGAATTTTTTTCCACAAAGACACTAGTACTAGCAGCGAAATTACCATCCTAAGGCTTCTCTACCATCTAAATAACCTAATCCTAAAAGAAAATTCGAAAATTCCTAACCCTAGGTTTTCAAAATCTACCCTAAACATGAAATTTAAACGAAATTGAAAGAAGAAAAGGTTAGAACACTTACTTAGATGCCTTGGAAGGTTGATTTGACAAAGAAATTAGCAAGAATTCGAAGATTTTTGGTTGGGGATTTTTGGAATTTGGGAAGAGTGAAGAATGAAGAGGAAACTAGGGAAAAAGGGTTTAAAATAAACCCTAACCCTTTAAAAACAACCAAGCCACGAAATGGGCCTAAAAAAAAATCCGGTTTCTGAAAATTATTTTTTTAAAAAAAATTCCCAGACCGCGCTAAGCGCGAAAGTTTCTGCCAGATGGGTCAAAATGCGCGCTAAGCGCGACCTGCAGAATTTTGATTTTTCTGGAAAAAAAACAGCAAAATGACTGTTCGGGAATGTGTAAATGAGTTCAAGGAAGAATACTTACAATGTTGGGGTGCCTCCCAACAAGCGCTTTGTTTAACGTCGGTAGAGCTCGACAGTTCATGATGATCATTGATCATCGAAGAAGGATTCGGCTATGTTGCGGCTCACCTCTCCGCCAACGTACCGTTTCAACCGCTGCCCATTCACCGTCCATTCTTTCGTCCTTTCAAGATCTTGCAAGACAATTGCACCATACTCTTTTACTTCTTTGATTAAAAACGGACCGGACCATTTTGTTTTGAGTTTTCCCGGAAAAAGCCTCATCCGGGAATTGAACAAGAGAACCTTTTGCCCCAACCTAAATTCCTTGATCTTTATCTTCTTATCATGAGAAACTTTAACTTTTGCTTTGTACCTCCGGTTTGAATGGTATGCTCCCTCTCGCATTTCATCCAATTGAACGAGTTGTGTTTTTCTCTTTTCACCCGTCAAAGATGGATCGAAATTCAAGAATCGGAGGGCCCATAATGCTTTGTGCTCCATCTCTACCGGTAGGTGACAAGTTTTGCCATAAACAACCTGAAACGGGGCTAGTCCAATAGGAGCTTTATAGGCGGTTTGATACGCCCATAAAGCTTCATCCAATTTTTGTGACCAATCTTTTCTAGAACCCGAAACAGTTTTTTCCAAAATCTTTTTGATTTCTCTGTTAGACACCTCGGCTTGACCATTCGCTTGCGGGTGATAGGGAGTCGTCACCTTATGCTTTACACCGTATTGTTTCAAAGGTTTTTGTAACAATGTATTGCAAAAGTGCGACCCACCATCACTAATGAGCACTCTAGGCACACCAAACCAAGAAAAAATGTTTCTTTTTAAAAATTTGATAACGGTTTTGGCGTCGGCCTTAGGTGAAGCAATGGCCTCCACCCACTTTGACACGTAATCCACAGCTACAAGAATATATTCATTTGAAAATGACGAAGGAAATGGACCGACAAAATCAATCCCCCAACAATCGAATACCTCAACTTCCAACATGTTGTTCAACGGAATTTCATCTCTTTTTCCTATTCCGCCACTTCTTTGGCATTTATCACAAGACTTAGCGTGAGCATAAGCATCTTTGAATAGCGAAGGCCAATAAAATCCCGATTGTAGGACTTTGGTGGCCGTCCGCATTCCATTATAGTGTCCCCCACAAGGGGAATTGTGACAATGCCAAAGAATGTTTTTGGCCTCTTCATCACTCACACACCGTCTTAGCAACCCATCGCTACTCAACCTAAAAATGTAAGGTTCGTCCCACATATAATACTTAGTATTGGCTAAGAATTTCCACTTCTCATTCCAAGTCAAATACTCCGGCATTAATCCCGCGGCCTTGTAATTTGCCATGTCGGCAAACCACGGTCGCTCTTGGATTGCAAATAACTTCTCATCCGGGAATTCCTCCTTCACTTCTTTTTCTTTATCCGTAATTTTAATGTTCACTAAGCGAGACAAATGATCCGCTACCAAATTTTCCGAACCCTTTTTATCTCGAACCTCTAAATCAAATTCTTGCAAAAGAAGAATCCATCGGATTAGCCTTTGTTTAGAGTCCGGTTTGGTAAGCAGATATTTTATCGCGGAATGATCCGTGAAAACTACAACTTTTGAACCAATTAGGTAAGGACGAAACTTTTCCAATGCATAAACAATTGCGAGCAACTCTTTTTCGGTTGTTGCATAATTAATTTGAGCATCGTTCAAAACTTTGCTCGCATAATGAATAGCATGGAAAATTTTGTTCTTCCTTTGGCCTAGCACGGCTCCCACCGCATAATCACTAGCGTCACACATCAATTCGAAATCAAGTTTCCAATTAGGCGCGGTGATTATGGGTGCATTTATCAAATTTTCCTTCAATTTTTCAAAAGCTAACAAACAATCATTATCAAACAAGAAGGACTTATCTTTGTTGAGCAAGTTTCTCAAAGGTTTGGCTATCTTGGAGAAGTCCTTGATGAATCTTCGATAGAATCCCGCGTGTCCCAAAAAGCTCCGAATGCCTTTGACATTGGTAGGTGGGGGAAGCGTCTTGATAACATCAATTTTTGCTTTGTCGAACTCAATTCCTCTTGAAGATATCTTGTGGCCAAGGACAATTCCCTCGGTCACCATAAAGTTGCATTTTTCCCAATTCAAGACCAAATTGGTATCCACACACCTCTTCAAGACGGTGTCCAAATTTTCCAAGCATAAATCAAATGACGCTCCAAAAACGGAAAAGTCATCCATAAAAACTTCAATTGTTTTCTCAATCAAATCGGCGAATATAGCTTGCATGCACCTTTGAAATGTTGCCGGCGCATTGCATAAGCCGAAAGGCATACGCCTATACGCGAATATTCCAAATGGACATGTGAAAGCTGTTTTCTCATGATCTTCCGGATTCACCGATATTTGATTGTACCTCGAATAACCATCCAAGAAACAATAGTATTGTTGTCCCGCAAGCCTTTCTAACATTTGGTCCATGAACGGAAGAGGAAAATGATCCTTCCTCGTTGCTTTGTTAAGCCTACGGTAATCGATGCACATTCTCCACCCCGTCACTTTTCTTTTTTGCACTAGTTCATCCTTATCATTAGACACAACCGTCAAACCTCCTTTCTTCGGAACCACATGCACCGGGCTCACCCAAGTACTATCCGAAATCGGATAAATCATTCCCGCTTCTAACATCTTTACTACCTCCTTTCGAACTACTTCTTTCATCACCGGATTCAAACTCCTTTGAGGTTGGGCTACCGGCTTGTACTCTTCCTCCATCATAATGTTGTGCATACAATAAGCCGGGCTTATGCCTTTCAAATCGGCTAAAACCCAACCAATCGCATTTTTGTTAGATTTCAAGACTTGAATTAAGCTTTCCTCCTCCTTCTCCGACAATGTATTACTAATGATTACGGGCTTTTGACCTCCCTCCTCAAGAAACACATACTTCAAATGAGATGGTAGATCTTTCAACTCAAGTTTTGGCTCTTCATCTTTTGGACCCTTTTTCAAAATTTCCTCTTCTTCCTCCCATGGGTGCATTTCCTTGGAAATCTCCATTCCTTCCAAACACTCCTCAATATCTCGACTATCATCATCATCATTCACTTCTTGTGTTGCTTCCTCAATAACGTCAATCTTGAAAAAATCTTTCTTGTCAATTGGGTGCTTCATTGCTTCAAAAAGATTAAAGCAAATCTCTTCATCTTGAACTCTCACCTTCATTAAGCCATCATCTATATCAATCATCATCCTAGCCGTCTTCATGAATGGTCTTCCAAGAATTAAAGGTGCGTCCACATCTTCCTCCATGTCTATAACAACAAAGTCAACCGGAAAAAAGAATTTGTCCACTTTTACCAACAAGTCTAAAGCTACACCGTGCGGGCGAGTAATAGACTTGTCCTGATTCAATGTCATTTTGTAGACTTTAATTCAATCTCCCCAATCTCTTCACAATGGATAATGGAATCAAATTGATACTTGATCCCAAATCAATTAATCCCTTTCCGACATATACATCCCCAATAGTAACGGGCAAAGTTACACGCCCCGGATCACTCTCTTTTTTCGGAATAGTGCGTTGAATTATTGCACTACAACTTGCATCCACCATTATGGTTTCTTGATCCGTGTACCGCTTCTTTTTCGTCAAGATATCCTTCATGAATTTTGCATATTTGGGCATTTGCTCTAATGCCTCGGTGAATGGAATATTTATTTGCAATTGCTTAAAAATATCCATAAACCGAGCATAGTGCTTTGCATCATCCTTTTTAGAAGGAAGGTGAGGATGTGGTAAGCTTCTCAATGGATAAGTAACTTCCTTCTCTTTTCCCTTTTTCATTTTTTTCTTCTTCTCCTCTACTTTCTCCTTTTCAACTACACCATTCTCCTTTTCATTTTCAACTAACACCTCATCTTCAACTAAATCATCCTCCACATCAACATCATCATTATTTTCAACTAACACCTCATTTTCTTTGTCAACTACCTCTTCCTCCACTACTACTTCTTCATCCTTCTCCACAACTCTCTTTTTCCTTTCAACCACTTTCCTTTTTTCATCACAAACTCTACCACTTCTTGTTGTAATAGCCTTGCAATGCTCCTTAGGATTTATTTGCGTAGTTGGGGAAAATGATGTCGAATCACTTTGTCCGGAAAGTTGCTTAGCTAGTTGCCCCACTTGAGTTTCCAAGTTCTTGATAGATGCCTCCGTGCTCTTTTGATTAGCCATAGAAGCTTGCATAAATTGAGCTAGAGTGTCTTGAATGTTGGAAGATCTCACTTGATTTTGAGGTTGATTTTGCGGTTGAGCTTGATTTTGATTTTGAGTTTGATATGGATTTTGCCTTCCTTGATTATTGTTGTCTTGTCTCCACCCTCCTTGGTAACCTTGGTTACCCCTTTGTTGGTAACCTTGGCCTTGATTTTGATAAGGGTAAGGAGCTCGTTGTTGGTATCCTTGCCCTTGGTTGGCCATATAGTTAGCTTCCTCATTTTCCGGTGGACAAAATCCGGTTTTATGATCTCCTTTACACAATTCACAATAAGCTATTTGGTGAGCTTGCTTACTTGATGTTCCTTGTAACTCCATGATTTGTTGAGGGAGTTTAGCCATTTGTTTTGTCAATCCTTCAACTTGTTTCGCAAACAATTTGTTTTGCGCTACAAGTGCTTCGTGACTCGAGCCAATTTCAAGTACTCCCGTTTTTACTTGTACACCTCCTTGATCATGATGTGTTTGGTGATCATTCATCCCCATCTTTTCAATTATTTGAATTGCTTCATATGGGGTTTTTGCCATCAAAGAACCTCCCGCCGTGGCATCCAACAACAATTTGTGTTGAGGTTGGAGACCATTTCGGAAAATATGAATTTGTGTAAGCTCGTCAAAACCGTGGCTAGGACACTTTCTAAGCATAGACTTGTACCTTTCCCAAGCCCGATTCAAAGGCTCGTTTACTCCTTGTGAAAATACCGAGATAGCGGTCTTTGCCTCCATGAAACGCGATTGAGGGAAAAATCTTTCAAGGAACTTTTCCTCCAAAACGTTCCAATTTGTCATGGTTTCTTGCAATTGGTCTAGATACCAATCTTTTGCCTTCCCCACTAGAGAATGAGGGAAGAGCCTTTGAAAGTATTGTTCTTCTTGGTCTTCCGGAGCACCGGTCGCTCCCGCGATCTCATAGAACTTAGTAAGGTGGGTGTAAGGATCTTCATGGTCATGGCCATGAAAAGGACTTGCATAGAGAAGTTGAAGCAAGCTCGTTTTCATTTCCGCGACCCTTGCATTTGCTTGTCGGGCAAATTGAGCATTGTGACGAGGGCTATTGACACATGGCCCCCGTGGTGGTGGTGGTTGTGGTTGATTTTCCGCCATAGTGGTGACTTCTCCAAACACGGGTGGTGTTGAAGAAGTAGATGCTTCTCCTCTTTCTCCTTTTTCTTGCCTTTTTATAGTTTGTCTTTTTCTTCTTTTAGCACTACTATTAAGTCTTCTAGCCGTCCTTTCAATTTCGGGATCGAAAAGGAGTTGGTCGGCCGGAATACTTCCCCGCATAAACTAATTCCTGAAAAAGTCTAGCCACACAAAAGAGACAAAGAGAGATTAGTAAAAAAGTCTTCAAACACACAACTATTGCTATACTAACAACATCAAACGCCAATCCCCGGCAACGGCGCCATTTTGTTGTAGGATTTTTCCGCAAACAAGTATTTTTAATTATCGATTCCACAGGGATTGGTGTATGTTGCAGTCTTTCAATAGGAAAGTGTATTTTAAGATTAGGTAACCAAAGGGTTTGTTATCTACTCTACTAGTACCATGAGTTTCCAAACAAATAACTAAATCAATGTTTTCAAAAGAGAGTTATGGTTTGGATTCTAGAGAGTTGGAGTTTGTTTTCAAATATGGAGGCATGTCAAGATTAGTTTCATTGATCTAGTTTCATACATATTCAATTAATCAAGTGATGAACATAGTAGATGATTTCTACAAATACATATCCTCTCAATCTTGTAGATTTCCCACCAAGATTGTGAATGTTATCATGTTAATCTTTGCATGATTCCTCACTACAACTATTGACATGATAATCATTAAGTTCAATATTTTGTAAACACTAACACACAAATCTATCCCTAGCATTTGTTCATTAGAGGATGAATATCCTAAGTCTACTTTGAAGTATTCTTTTCCAACCAAAACTCAAAGCATAAAGATGAAGAACAAAGATATTCAACTATATTAATCATCAACCATGTTCATACACAAATGGATTAAAAGAAATACATACTATATAGATCAACTACCTCTAATCTTGACACAAAAAGAGCTTAGCTACTCATTTCCATGGTTGCTTGCTCTCAAGATTGTTGGTAGAAATGATGAAAAATCAAGAAATCAAGAAGAAAAGCTATGGTGTTCTTTTACAATCCTTGCCCTAGATTTTCAAAGATGAAAAGATAATTATGATGAAGTGTTGTTTTCTTCCTTTACAAGACAAAAAGTCAGCTGGAAGTGATGGGTTGGTGGCCAAAAGGTGAAAGCATGGGTATGTCCTTTTTCTGATTTTTGCAGACCGCTTAAGCGGTTAATCGTGTGCGCGCTTGCATAGCGACCGTAGCATGCTTCATTCATCAAAAAATATCTTCAAAAAGAATCATCCCTAAAGCTCTTCAAGTGTCCTTGAATCCAAGCTTGGGAGAATTAGTCAATAAAATCCTACAATTGAAAGTAAAATAAGTTAAATAATATATTATGAACTAAAACTAAATAAAAACTTACTTAAACCAAAATACTAGAATAAATAATACTAATTACTTAAAAAGATATTGTTAAGGACCACAAAATCATGTACAAAATAGCTACAATTTGGTCCTTAACATTATGCTATGACACTGTATCTACAATTAAAAATTCGTTACGCGTAGAACACATGGGTGTGCAGGGTAGGAAAAAATGAATGATGATTCATGATATGGGTTACCCTATTGCTTCTAGATACACTATCATATTTTTTCCTTTCCATGAAACTTAACATCACATTTTCCCCTTATCATAGCTCCACCCATATATACGAGTAGGCATAAAATTATTGTTGTTGATTTTGTCAAAGATAATCATTGGATTCATATAAAATTGAAACCTAATTGCTTATTGCCCCTCGTCACTGACAGTTGGAGAAAAAATGTACTGATGATGCAAAAGCATGAGAATCAGCATATGCGACTCACTTTACACACTAGAAAGATTTGTGTAGGAAGGGATTGTAGTTTTTTATGCATATATGTGTGATATTTATTCTATGTATATATTAAGTTGTGTAACTATTTTACCATTTCAATTTTCTAAAAAAAAATAAAAATAAATGAAAAGATGAAGAAAAAAAACTGCAGTATTACTAAAAATTTTAAATTTCCGAAATTTTTAGCACGGTATCTCCACCCAAGCACGGTAAAAATAGTAATTTAGATGAAATTTCTGATAATTTAAAATTTCTACTATGCAACTGTAAAATTAAAATTTTATGTTACTCTATTAAGAGTGTTAACATTAAAGTGCCAAAAAGGGAGAGGGGTGTCGGATATAAGTGTGGGGTGATATAAGTGTGGGGTGATAGGTAAAATCCTCTATATTTGAGATCTATGAGTTTTAAAATTTAAAATGAGAAATGATGAATAGAAATGAATGGTTTTTCATGGGTTAATGAAAAGTAAAAGTTTTAATAATGGAAATGAAGGGACACAGCAAAGCAAAAAAAAAAAGAAATGAAACGGTGTAATTCGAATCAAATGTGTTTAAATGAAGGTAAATGAAGTTGCTTTACCAAGCAATTTAAATCCAACTTAGGATCAATATAATCTCAATTGAAGTAAAAAAATCAATGAATTAGATGTTTTTTAGAATTAAATTTATATGATAAAACAGTATAAATAAGATCTAAATCTAAATGACAGCCTAAAGATGAAAAATATCTAGCACGTATGATTATATGCATAAAATTAAAATAGATAGAGAAAGAAAAATGTATATATAGTTGTTCAAAAATTTGTCCTTGTTATGATTACTTTACTATTCAATTGCTTTAAAGTTAAGATACAAGTATTTTGGTACAATAGGTTATAAATACATATCTAAATTGATATTCCTTTCACTTGATGCAAATTCCTTAAATTCTAATACTCGAGATCTTTAATGATATTGATCCAACAAACTTTGATAGATACAATAATGTTGGTTAAAGCTTCAATGCTGAAACCCTTTATTCAAATCAGATGAAGATTTATTAGAGCGATTTTTCTAACAAAGATTGTTTTGAAAACTCCCAACTACAGTAACCTTTAATTGGATCCATAAAAGTCTTCCAAGAAGTATTGATAAGATATTCTATTGCTTGAAAAACACTAAACAATACTTTGAGCAAGAAGTGATTCTTTCTCCTGATACACACAACAAAAATTCACAAAAAATCATAGATTTTCTAATGTACCTTGAATCCGCCTGTCACTATATATATATATATATATATATATATATATATATATATATATATATATATATATAACAGTTAGGCCCACATGGTTGAAATGCTGCATTTTTGCTAAAGAGGTTTCTTATTCCACCCTATGATTTTTTTACACACCATGCAAAATTCTTTAAACGTCCCTCAAAATCGTAGGTATATTTCGACGCGCACCAATATTTAATAAACTATACATTGAAACAATTTAAGGAAAGTAATATTTTGTGCTAAAAGAAAAATATCATTCTATAAGACCAATATGCAAACTCAAAATAAAATTCATAACATAAACCTAGGAAATACATTAAGAATTTTAACATAAATAAAACATTACAAATCAACATCCACGTGGACGTTGCAACATCATCATAATATCATTGACCGGTCTTGAAATAGTCGTATATAGCTCGATCGGAAATTTCTCCTCAAAACTGGTAAAAGTATTCCATATAGTCTATATATCAGCGTCGTTCTTCAGCTCACGGTTGATGAACACAAGCTTCTCATCTTTGTCAACAGATAGTGAATGGTACTCAGTCTTCACAACTTTGCGATTGTTGCCATAAGGTACAAGTTCCTACAATATTTCACGGGTGTACACAGTGAACTTAAATTTGCGGGATGGTGTGGCGTCGGTAAAGTGGAAAACTACAACAAGCCATGTGATATTGATTTCTGGTATTTTGTGTTGTGGTATGAAACAATATGACAAGTGAGGTTATTTATAGTAGTTGTGGGCAAACATGAGCCATACAAACCTTATCCCTCTATTCTGTTGTTTGTATCTCGTTGTGTTGGCTTAGTATCATCTGGTTCACAAAATTCTATCTCTTAACCAAATCTCTCATGCTATTTCCCAACTAATTCTTCAGGCAAGCATGAGCAGACTCAACTTGGTTTGTTGTTGTATTTCCGAGATGCATAACCTCACCGGTCCAAGCACAAACAATCTTCTCTTTTACCTGATCAAGTATTGTGATTTCAATATATTTTAATAGGTCAAGATATTTCATGCAAACATTCCTGAATTGTAGAACAACATCAACGTATAGCTCTTTTGTAGATGCATTTATTATAGCATTCTAGGCATCCATAATGTTTTTCCATAATGATGCCTGCCTTGACCAGTTTTCATCTTCACCTGCAATCTGTTTTGTCCCCACCGTGGGTTTAACCCGACTTCTCGCATTTTTAGTAATATGGTACCTAGAAAGTAAGGCGTAAGAAGTAGGAAATACAGTTGCAACCGAATTCATTAATGATGTACCTCGGTCTGTAACAATGACTTTCGTCACATCTTCTTGATCCTTCAACATTGACCTATAAAACTCTAAAGCTCGTGCAAAGTTGTCCTCTTTTTTCGCATTCTAGAAATGCAAAACCAACATAACACGTCTTCTCAGTAGACATAACACCAACAATTTCCAACAATGGAAGCTTATACTTGTTGTTCTTGTACATTGAATCAATTATGAGCACGATGGGAAACATATTAAACAATTTAATGGAGCCAGGATGAGTCCAATAAATATCTCTTACTGTTACCCCCATCATCACCTCACCGATGCCTACAAACATAATTGTTTTCATCAAGAAGTTTCAAGAGGTATTGCATTTCGATTCGATCCTCCCGGATCGCTAATTTGGATTGATAACGACTATTGTAAACTTATTTGATATTTGATGTATTCTCGGGTCTTTTGCGCTTCAAGGTTGCAAGTATATTTTTGGAGAGGTGGGTACCAAGTTCAAAGACATGTCTGAAACACAGGTCTTCTTATCCGGAAGGAAACGATATGCAATTGGATGACCGACTAAGTTTTGACTTAAATCATGGTTGTTTAAACCACATATCACATTAAATCTCCATTTATTATTTGCCAAAAGATAACCATGCTATTTAAATGGACATTCACGTTTTCTTGAATTGGTGTCTTCGTGTTTCAAATTTTGGATACGACGAATATATTTCCCACTTCTTTCGGATGTTAAAGTCACAAATGCATTTCTTCTATCGGTACCATTATCGGACCTTCCAATCACAACACTAAATCCTAGTTTCGTAGCCTTTATGCGAATCCACTGCAACATGTCTTCGCATAATTCAAACTCTTCTTCATTTTCAAAATTCTCACGAATATTTACCACCTCAGTTACTATAGGAGATACGAGAGGTGAAACAACTTGAGACACATTAGGTTTGTTAATGTTACCAAGATGCACCAAATAAACACAGACAGAAACCAGAATTGAAATTTCGGTTTTGTTCAACTACTAACTGGAGGTATACATCTAGTTTTCGCGTTACCTTTTTCTATGTAAAAATCATATTAATGTAAGTAATGAGGATTGAAATGAATAAACTTTACCTTAAATTCCGTGAATTTCTTAACCCACCCTATAGGGTAGAATTAAACCCTATGCATTTCCGAAAATGCCCCAGAAAACTGGAAGTATACTTCCGGTGCGCACCACTTTTTGAAATATTTGAGTTCAAATCGGAAGTATAGCTCTGGTTCCATACCGGAGGTATACATCCGGTTCTGGGCATAACAGTTAGTAGAAAAATAGAACTAGAGCAATAACTAATTTAACAAACTATTAAATTTATAAATTGAATTAAAGAACTGCAATTTTTAAATCGAATAATAACCCAAAAAATTTATCCAAAATGCATTTCATAATAATGGTATTCAAAATACAAATTTTATACAATACATAATAAAAAAAACTAAATTCAAAATACAATCAAACTAAACTACTGTGTATGACGGACGATGGATCGACCTGTCACCCTCGAGGCGTCCCTCCATTATCTCCTATATACCATGGCACCCTCAGCCTCCGCCATGATGGCCTCCAAAACTCCTCTAACATCGGATCTGTCAGGAAACAACCCTTTGTTAATGTCATCCCTAGCAAGCTCCATGATACGAAGACACCTAGGTAGCACGTCCTAGGCATGATCCCTCCTCGCCTGCTCCTCCTCCAGGATCTCCTGGTGAACTGGCTTGGGTGGGTTCCCCAGAGCATCATTATCATGTATGGATGAGACACCATAAAGAGCCACAACATGTAACCGTACGCATAACTCCAGTCGTCTGGAGCCACGGTACTCCTGGTCTCCTCATGTATGAGATGATTCTCAAAATCATCAAAAATCTCATCCATCTCCCTCATCTTCACTGTCGGAGGGACAGATACACGAACTGACGCATCACTCACTCGGACATATAAGCAACAGTCTTCCGAGTACCGCAGGCCAACCAACCTGTAAATAGAGAAACCTCATCAAATGGTATCGTCTCACGGTGGTTGACGTAGGCACTGAAGTGGATGTCCTCATGCATTATCTGGTCTAGGTAAATCTGATACTACAGTGTCGCCTGGTTCCCTCTAAGAGGCTCGTATACGCAGGCACGCGACATATCCTCAGTGTAACCCTCAACAAGTGTCCATCCAGAAATGCGGGGGAAGTGTTGTAGGATCCATCCCTGAAATATCAAAATTAAACCAGTTAGTTTCAATATAAAAATAATTAAAAAATGAAGTTAAGAGAAATAATTTATATCGTCAAGAGAGACATGTTGTCGGTGATTTACCACGTCCTCCACTTAGTCCCCTCTGCCAACTTAGTATACAAGTAAACCAAGCAAGCATCCCCCAGTTCTACCCACTGACCTGCTCAAAATCAGCAAAGAACCTAAAGTACATAATGTCAGTGTAGGTGGCATTGGTGTACACAAAGATCTGGGTGCCAACAAGATACAAGAGGTATGCTCTCATGCCATACCCCCTATGAAGGGTAATCTGCTTGGAATCACCATCAGCTGTTGTAGCAAGTGCAAGCTCATTTGTAAAAACCTTCTTCAGCAAACTATATCTCACGTGGCATACATGTGTCTTATCAACCTCCGACAGCACCTTCTCCACGGTAACCCCAAGCCTATCAACCAGCAAAGTAATGGCCTTGTCTTTCTCCAACTTATGGTGATCTAGAAACCACCCTTTAATCGGCGGGTGAAGCAGACACACGATGTCATCGAGTGTGATTGTCATCTCGCCATGTGGTAGATGAAGCGAAGACGTCTCTTCGTGCCACCTCTCTACAAAAGCGTTGATCATCCCCCAGTTGACGATGCTATATCCACAAAGGGTCAAATGATGTAACCTTGTAAGACTAAGAAGTTCATCAGACCATGGTTCGAGAGGGGGAATAAGAGTGCTGATCTTCCTCCCTTGGCTTATGACCTTCAGTGTGTCGCGATCCTGCAAGAAAAGTTTAATTGTTAGAATTCATAATAATATTTATAACATAATTAATAACTGTAATATAATTGTAAATTTCATACCTTTCCATCTCATATATGTCTAGCCACGTGGGTGGGATAAAGAGCGAGCACAAATAAGTCAGAAGGTCCCCCTCCAAAGATCTGAGGGATTTGTGGTGTCGCCGAGTCCGCCTCTGCCGCCGGTGCCTCTGGTGGAACTGGTGCCTCTGGTGCCATCGATACCTCAGGAGGCACTGGTACCTCATGTACTAGAGGTGTAGAATCGGAACCAGCAGAACGTGCATCCGACATAACATGTCCAGATGTTGAAGGAGCGTGTGTGGTCTGACTCCTCTCTCTCTCTGCATAGAAGCATGTTGTGCAACCCGACCATGCCTCAAATGTAACAGTCTCTCAGACATATCTCTTGTACAAGTAAGAACGAAACGGTAACATATGGCTTACAGAGGAAAAAAAGGAAGAAAAAAAACAATGCAGCAAGAAATCGGAAATAAACCTTCGGTTTTGTTCTGCAATATAGAGTAGCGTGACAGTCAACCCCAAAACCCCAAATGCGTCCAAAAACACAGATTGGTCGTCAAAAACAGTTTACCAATAGTGTTTTAATGACTCCTAATGATATAAACTACATAAAACTACACATTTAAAACCCAAGAAATTACATAAACTCTAAAAATTTCTTAAATCACTTACTTGATTGATTGTAGATGGTTTTTGCTTGCTTGATTCTGTTAGTTGTTGTATTTATCCAATGCTTGATGGTTTGTGTTGATTGTCTGAGAAAAAATTTGAGTTTGAGAGAAAAGGTAGAAAAGAGTGATTGAGAGAGTTTTGGTTTGGTTTTTGAAAATATTTGTTGTTATGGGGAGGGGAAAGGTTTTGGCGCCCTCTAAGTGCATCCAGGAACCGGAAATTTACTTATGGTTTGGAACCGGAGGTATACTTTCGGTTTACACCAAACCATTTTCAAAGTGATTTGCATGATATAGAGTGTGAATCAAAAGTATATTTGCGGTTTCTATGGGCAATAGTGGAAATTCACGTGGTGCGTTAGAAGAGTATGGGGTGGGTTAAGAAATCCATTAAGTTCCACTTTCTTGAGCTCCGTTTGATATGATGAACCACAAAAATGAGAATTTAGAGTGGAAAATAGATTGAGAATAGAAGGGTTTTGGAGAGGTTTTATGGAAAGAAGAAGAAATGGTTTGATCAAAAATTGAATATGTTGGTTACAATTTTAAGCTTATGAATTTTCCATAAAACTGTAATTATACTTCCGATTATTTACAAAATGAATAGGTGACAGAAAAAAGTCAATCTTCCTGCTCTAAAAACCATAAACATAATTACGGTACAAAACCGACAGTATATCTTCGAATTTGATTTTTACATTTTGCAAGATGAAACAACATTTGACCTATTTTATATAGTATATGGTGCGAATCGGAAATGCATTTTTAATTTTTGAAGGTATTTTCGAAATTGCAAAGAGTCTTTTTATAGAGCATAAGGTGGAATAAGAAATTTCCTTTGCTAAATACCCATACGTCAGGGGATCAGGATCCTCTCCTGTTGTTTCTCTACTGCCATTGGTCCAGCAACAATCTTGACCATTAAATTCTCTTTAGCAATACTTTCTTATTTCAATTTCTTTCCTTTAAAAATTTATGGTGGTTGGGTTTGAAGCATGACGGATGACAGAACACAAAGGACAGGAGATGATCCATGTGCTAAGTCGGGGGTTTGACTCCTTTCAGTCTGAGCACGGATCATCTCCAGTTTATTATATTCTGCCATGCCTCCTGCTTGTAATCAATCGACCATAAAAACTTACATGAAAAAACAAATTTAAGATAATAATATTGAAGTTAAATCAATTATTAAAATTGCAACAAAATAGAAGGCAGCAGAGAAAGAATAGGAGAGAACAGATCCATTCAGCCTCATATTTTTATTCTCCATAAAAATTAGTTATTCTTATTCTAAAAAAAAACTATAAAAAATAATATAATTGTGAAAACTAGTTATTCCAAGAAAAGAAAATAAATCTTTACAAATTAATAACAATATAATTTTAAATAATATAATAATTTATATTATTAACTTAATAAAAATTAATTATAAATTATTAAATAATAAAAAAATGACATGTAATCAATTTGTGTATATGCGATATGTAATTAGTTTATATTATTTATTTAAAAACATTAATTATAAATTATAATTAGTTTATATTATTTATTTAAAAACATTAATTATAAATTATTAAATAAAAGAAATGACATGTAATCAATTTGTGTACATGTGACAATGACATGTCATTAAATGGATTTTCATATCATTAAAATTGGATTTAAAATTGGAAGGCGATTAAAATTTTAAAAAAAACAAAAACAAAAACAAAATAGAGGAATAAAAACCATATTTTAAAACGAGAGGACCAAAATTCCAAAAAAAAATAGAGACTAAAATTACTAAAATTATTTTTATTAAATGATCTTTATAATAACATAAGTATATTTGATTGATAAAAGTATAAACGAAAAGTTATGGTATGGAATAAGGAAAATAGTGGCTTTCAAATGAAAAGTTATGGTATGAGTTAGAAAATCAATATAGAAACTAAATTTAATAATCATAATTGTGAAATAAAACTTATTTTCAAATGAAAAATATATATGTAAAAATTGTTTTAATAAATATCAATTAATTTCATAATTCGAACATGCATATTTGAAATTATCTTTTTTACAAAAGAAAAAGTTTTTTTGATTATGCATTTCCGAAATTAAATATTTTGTTAAAAAAAATGCCTTTGGAGATGTATATCCAAAACTATTTGATAAAAAACAGAAAATTTCACAGGAGGTCTCTAAAAATCCCCGTGTGAAATAACCATCCATATAAACAACTTTGAATTTCACTAAAAAAAAACAAATGAATTTTAATGAGAAATTTGTAACGTAAATTGGTCTGTTAACAAAATATAAAATAAAATTAAAAAAAAAAACACGAAGACCAAAAAAAAAAAGCAAGAAAAGCATCACAAGACAACACTGTTATATTTGTAATTTCTGAATGGTAAAAGCACGGCAAAATTGCAGGTTCAAACTCAAAAGGCAACTTCTGTAATTTCTCTTATTTATATTCTAGTGCATGCATTGTTTGCAACAATTTCCATACAATGAAAGAATAAGTGAACCTCAAATTACAACCATTTACCAAAAACTGAAAAATGTACTATTCATAAATAAGCAAATACAAACCTAACTTCACTCACTCTAACAAAAATGGTTTCCTTCACTTTTACCTCAGATAATAATCACCTACTGTAATAAAACAAAATAAGACAGCCGTGCTACGCGTGCTCATGCTGCTCTTAGGCTCTTTGACAAACGCTCGTAGTACTGCCTTTGCTGCTCCAGAAAAAGAAAAAAAACATTGTAAATTTGTAAAACTAGTTTATCCAACATAAGATATCAGATCATGTGTAAAAGAAATTTCGCAGAATGAACCATACCTTGTCCGACACAGACGGAGAAGCTTTACTTAGTGCTAGCTCAAAATGACTTGTCTTAATGGTCAGCGAGGTTGTCTCAGTTGAGCTCAACTTCTCATCAAGAGCAGCCATTACTGCTTCATTCATCTGAATACACAAGAAAATCAGCAAATCCCGAAATGCACTCTCCGTTCTTAGAGCAAAGACAATACCAAAAGTACAAAGAAAAAGAGTAGATACATACCAATTCTGCAAGATCGGCACCACTAAGGTTTTCACATGATTCCTTTCTTCCAATGGCACTCAAATCCACACTAGAATCAATATGTTTATTCCTTGCAAGAGCTTTCAATATCAAAACACGGTCATCTGGGCTTGGAAGAGGAACATAAAGCAGTTTACCGAATCTACCAGGCCGCAAGAGAGCGCGGTCCATCACCTCAGGCCTGTAGAATGAAACTAAGTGAATACAGCATGTGTGGAAGTCAAATGACTAATTAGAGATTCGAGAAGAAAAACCAAACGTACCTATTTGTTGCACCAATCACAAATACACCTCTCCGATTCTCAGCACCATCTAACTCAATAAGCAACTGCAATTTCATATAATTTTCTCATTTTAGTCATTTTCTCAATAAGTCATTATGATAGCATTTTTTCTTTTCAAAAACTAGAAATTGTTTGACCTGGTTCAATAGTCTTTCAATAACCCATCCACCTTCTTTACCGCGTTCGGTAGTCAGAGCATCAACCTGAAAATGAAAAAAGTTAAATCTCACGAATTGAAACTTATGTTTACGTTGCAATCTATTTTACAACAAACTAGGTTTGACGGGCATTCGGAAAAGCCCTTCATAGACAACATTCTTAGGATAAGAGAACTACAAACAAACCTCATCAAAAAATAGTACACATGGTGCACAAGTCCTTGCACGACTAAACAATGTCCGCACTGCAAGCTCACTTTCCCCAACATACTTATTTAGAAGCTCGGGTCCCTAAGAAATCAATAAAAACAGTTCAAATATCCAAAAAAAAATGCTTTATTCAAAGCAGGTACATTTTCTGTAAACCAAAGTTAATGATAAAGGGATGGAATATTTAGACCACCTTAATATGAATGAAATTAGCTCCCGCCTCATTGGCAACAGCCTTGGCAATAAGTGTTTTACCACATCCTGGAGGTCCATATAGTAAAAATCCAGACTCGAGATTCATCCCAATTCCCTGAAATGGTTAAATCCAATAACACTGTTGAGTGATCGTCTTGTGAAGTTGTGATATACAACTTGCCATAATTTTTCATTAAATAGTTAAAGACAGAATCAATTGATCAATTTTTAATATAAGATAATGTTCAGTATGAGAATTGGAGAACATAACCAAATTACTGATAGGAAATTTTTGAAAAATAAAAAACATAAAAGGAAGCTCATCATTGTAAATTGAGATAGATTTTCTTCATCTGAATTTTAACAGAATTTGGCTGAGAAGTTCAATAGAGAAAAAAGAACAGTAAATATTAAGTTAAGAAAAATATAAAAATTGATAATGTTGCAATTTGCAGTTGTCTTGGTTGTATAATGTACAACAACAACCAAGCATTATACCATTATCCCAATAAGTGGGGTCAGCTACATGGATCAAATTAAGCCTTAATGTTCTATCCAAAACCATGTTTCTGTCCAAATCATTGAGTCTTGGTATCTTTCTTAATAGTTTCTCTTAGGCTATGTTTGGGAGTTTGGAGGGAAAGGGAGGGGAGGGCTTTCAAAAAGAAGAAGGATTGGGTGAAAAGTGTAGAAAGATTTTGCTTACGAAGGTTTTGCAGGGTTTGTTTTTCTTGATAACACCAAAAAACCCCTAATTTGGAGGAACTCAAAATTTGTATTGGAGGAGGACTTTGGAGGGTTTTGGGGGGCTTAATCAATTTGTTCAAATATAATTTTTGTTATAGTATTTTAAAAACTAAAAATACATTAATGATAAACATTATTTTATCATTCTAAACAAAATCTTTTTTTTGAAAAATGTTAAAAATTTCTTTATATTTTTTTAAAAAAATATTTTTGGAAGCCCTCCCTTCCCCTCCCCCTCCAAACTCCCAAACATAGCCTTAGCCTTAAAGCTTTTCTAGGTCTTACTCTACCTCTAGTTGTTTGAATCTTCTCCATCTTATCTACTCTCCTTACAACAAAATCTACATGACTTCTCTTTACATGCCCAATCCACCTAAGCCTATTTTCCACAATCTTTTCTACTATAAGTGTTACTAATAGTCATTTCTAACCATATTTCGTCTAATCTGGCCACACATCCAACGCAACATCCTTATCTCAGCTACGCTTACTTTATTCTTAATTCTTAGTGGTCCAACATTTTGTATTGTACAACACAGCATATTTTACCATTGTCCGATAAAATTTTCCCTTCAAATTGACTTGATGATATTTTGTTTTCTCTAAACTGCTTGATCCACAAGTTGACTTTACTAAATCGAAATAACATTAAAACGAGTAAGACATAAATATTACCTCATACAACTCAGGATATTTAATACGCTTTACAATATAGCGATCAAACTCATGCCTTAATAAATCAAGCCCACCAACATCTTCCCATTTAACATTAGGAATGGAAGAAAACCCTTCTCTTCTTGCTGAAGGCTGCACCATTTTGGCTGCTTCCTGTATAAATTCCCAGATATATATGATTATGTTCTTCAGGCATATAAATGTTCAAGGAAAATCAAAGACTAAATTACAAGATTATTACAGAATTTGTATCTTTGCATAGAGAAAGATGTTAACTGGAGAGAATAAAAAGTAGAGGATAAGAATAATACTGATTTAGTAAAAGGCTACAGGGGGGAAATAATAATGATAATGAGTGATTAAAGCACCTCAAAATCAGACATTTTGATAGCAAGCTTATTTATTTCTTCAGGCAACCAAGGTTCTTTCCACCAGCCTTGAGTATCCTCATCCATGATATCTTGAGATAATTCACGCTTCCTTTCATAAATTATCCTCTTCATTGCCAAATTACCAGCTTTGTTAGCCAGAGCAGTCAAATCAGCACCGACAAATCCTGGCGTGGACTTGGCTATTTTGTGGAGATCAAACAAACCATCAAGTTTAAGATTGCGAGTAAGCACGGAAAGGATCTCCACCCTGGCAGATTCATCAGGAACGCCAACAAGAAACTCACGATCAAACCGACCAGGCCGTCTAAGAGCAGGGTCAAGAGAATCTGGCCTATTTGTGGCCCCGATTACAAGAACATAGCCACGAGGTTCATCAGAACTCTCTGGTTCATCCATGGAAGTCATTAACTGGGTCACAATTCGTTTCTCCATCTCACGCTGTAAATTCTCTCTTTTTGAAGCAATTGCATCAATTTCATCAATAAAAACAATTGATGGAGCAGTCCTTTTTGCTTTATCAAAAAGCTCTCTGATATATTCTTCAGATGCACCTAATTAAGAAAGTAACAACTATTCAAAAAAACGCACCTAATTAAGAAAGGAACAACTAAAAAAAAAAACAGTTTTAAATCATAGTATAAGTGGAGCAATGACAGTTACTAGTTTGCAATAAAAAATGCAGAAGCATTCTGCAGGGTCCAGCTAAATAATTTGAAACTCCTTTATATAATGAACAGACTTGTAGAAAAGGAAACATTAAAGAATCTCACGATAAGTATGAGATTCTTAAACAATAACCTCACATTTAATATAACTCAGTTGATTCAAAAACTCTCATTTAACCTATCCATAAACTCCAACTATAAGGACTTTCATAACCAAAGAATCATAAATCAATTTAAATTGAAAACTCTAACAAACTAAAAGCTAATCCAAAGTAAGCCTAAGAGTAACAAAAATGGCAGAAACTAAAAGCTAATCAGTAACAAAAATGGCAGACACTAAAAGCTAATCCAAACTGATCCTAACAGTAATAAATGGAATTCAAACAACAACAACTAAGCACCCATTAGGTTAAGAGTAATATCTAAGACTAAGCACCCATTAGGTTAAGAGTAATATCTAAGACTAAGCACCAATTGGGATAAACTTATTCACACTTATAGAAAAAGAAACATTAAAAGAATCTCGCAAAAATCATAAATCTATTTAAATTGAATACTCTCACAAACGAAGACCTATTGCAGCAATACCTGAGACTCCTGAAACCACCTCAGTAGCCGAAATATGATAAAAAGGAAGACCAGTTTCATTGGCTATAGCATGAGCAAGTCTAGTCTTTCCACAACCCGGTGGTCCATGCAACAAAATTCCAGTAACTGGTTTCACCCCCAAATGTCTAGGCAGCTGAGGATTACACAATGACACAATATCCATCATCAACTCCTCTAAAATAGCTTTCATTCCACCCAAATCCTTAAACCTCGGCCCCTCTTTCCCTTTCACCTCAACATCACCACCACATTTAACACCACTAGTATTTGAAACCGAACCCTTGGAGTGTTTCCCTGTTGTCGCTGTGGATTGGGACTTACCACCATCAGCATTGACAGTAATAGTAGCCTTACTTGTATTACCAATATCCAATTCAACATTCTTTTCTTTTTCTTCCACAACAGGTACTGACTTTGTTCCTGTATACGAATGCCGAAGCATATCCTTCATCAAATCAAAAGCAGGTTCAACTTTCTCGCTGTAGATCCCATCCTCCGAGGTCGAAACTGCACCGCCTTCTTCATCATCGTCACTGCTAGCCGAAGCAGAATCAGAGGAAGTTGATGGAGCTTGTGAACTCATCATCCTTGCTTTAATGTGAAGTGCTTCCATCTTTTGCAATCGATCCTCAGATTCATTGTTAATTTCCTTACGTCTCTTTCGAGAAGCGCTTCGATAATCATCCTCCTCGTCATCGTCGGAGTCGGCATTGTTGGTTTGGTTAGGGTTCCGTGTGGGAGTACTGTTGGAATGTTGAAGAGCGTCGTCGACGAATCGAATTAGGGTTTGATGCTTAGTTCGGTGGTAATCAGGGTAATTTGAGCGGAGATGATCGACGATTTCTTCTGCGGTTTTGTACTTTGATTTGCAGGTTTCAACTCGACGGCGAAGAGCGAATTGCAGAGATCTTCCTCCGCCGCCACTGTTTTTCCTTCCCATGTTCTTCTTCTTCAATCTCATAAACACAAAACACTGGAGCGTTTGTTAATTACACTAGGGTTAGGGTTTGGAGCCTGCGTTCTGTTTATTGATTGGGATTTAGGTTAATTAATTTTTCATATTTTTCTATGCTGTTTAATTTCAAAAACTTTGTGATTTTTATCATTAGGACAGTGTTTTAAAACTGACTAGTATATTTAAAAAATAAAAAAGTTATGGATGTAAATTTAATATTTTTTAAATATATGTGTTGAAAAAAATGAGTTATAATATAATTATTAATTTAATATTTTAAATATATCAATAGGAAAAAAACATCAAGTCACATGATGAAAGTTCTTTTAGGATTTGTCTCAAAATATGTGTGAACCATTATTGGTGCCTCCATCATCATTGGAGTCTATCTCGATATTTGTTATACATAAGGAATCAAACGATCAACACTTGAATATGGACATCATGCACCACAAAAAGAATGGAGAAGTTGTGTAAGAATCGTCAATTTTGAATGAGTTGTTGGAAGAAATGCATAAATCTTAGGAAAGGAAGTGACATTTCTTACAAGAACGTTGTAACCGGAGAAAACATAATTACCATGCAAGAAGGGGAAGGTGGAGAAGATCCAGGGCAAGATGAGAGTAGTGAGTATGGTCTAGAAGGAATAAAAATGGAAGAATGCAATATTGATGGATATGAATGTCCACGATTTGTGTTATCCAAATATGAAGAGAAGAAAATTCATAGGCCATGGAGACATGGTGTTATGTGAAGTTGCTAGGAAAAATGATATACTATAAGGCATTAGAGCGATATTAAAACAAATGTGGATGAGGAAAGGGATCATCAACATTATATAATTGAGTAATGGCTACTACTTAGTAGCTTTCACTCATGAAGATGACAAGAATGTTGCTTTATCTAATGGGTCATGGTTCACATATGACCATTACTTGATTGTTAAGGAGTGGAACCCCGATTTCCATCCAAAGAGTGATTCCATAGTCAACATTGTTGTTTGGGTCAGAATCGCATGACTCCCAATTGAGTACTGTGATATAAATGTGTTACACTTTATTGGTGATAGAGTAGGTTGTGTCGTCAAAGTGGACAAAAACACCTTAAAGATGAAAGAGGGAAGTAAGCAAGGATATTTGTGGATGTGAACATATTCAAACTGTTGTTATCCATATTTGCTATAAAGAGAAAAAGATATAAAATAGAATATGAGGGTCTCCATCTTTTATGTCTCACATTTAGAAATTTTGGACACTATAAAGAGGGTTTGCCAAGTGAATATTAAAGAGAATGAGGTGATGATTGTTCAAGGGGATCCGAAGGATACCAATGGTGTGCAGAACAATGTGAAGAAGAATACACATGTCAGAGAAGATAAAGGTGATGATCCTTGGCTAGTTACGTAGAAGTAGAGAAGAGGAATAAGGCATCAGAGAATAGAAGAAATAATCAGTCAACGCTAATTAATGTAGGGAGCGCTAAATTGGGATATAGATTTGCTTCTTTGGGTAATGACGTGGGAGAATTTAGCAGAACAAAAAAACTTAGTATTAATGAGCATGAGGCAGAAAAGGAAAATCTGGATGTAGTATTGGTCAGAAGAGAGAATGTGGCCGACAAACCAAATCATGTTTTAGTTGTGTCATTAACGGTTTTGGCAGTCAATGATGAGAGAATAAATTGCAATCATGAAACAGATGGTGGGGTCACATTTGGGGACCAGAGTGTGTCGGTAAAAAAAGGAAAAGTTAAAAACAGGAATAAAAGTGCGTGTGAAATTTATCTGAAAGGTAGAAACCAGAAAGTTAATAAATTGGCAACACGTGGAACTAGTGGTTTTACGGAGAAAAAAAAATAAGTGAACCAATGAGAAGGAGAATCGAAGGAATTTATGAAAAGGAATAATCGATGAATTTCCTGGAAGATGTAAACATCAACAAGCACCAAATAAACTTAAAAGTTGCATTGCATCAAGAAAGAACTCAAGAGGGGGACATACAAAGAAGCTTGCAGTCATTATTCACTGTGGTGATGGAGACGCCCATCAAAATGATACAAATTCCATCATTATTTGCAATGCTAATCGACCACAAGATATAAACCAAAGGCAACAGGTAATAGAAGGAAACATATGCTTGAAAGACAAATAGGTTTGTGATAGGAACGAGGAACACAACATGATGGAGGAGGAATTTGTTCAGGAGACGTCTGATGTTTGTTGACACGAGGAGTAGTGGACCTTTTTTTCTTTATAGTGTTATTAATGATGAATGAAAATAATAACATAATAGTATGGAATTGTAGAGGTGAAACTAGGAAAGATTTCTTCAAGTTCAACAAGTATTACATTGATAGTTATAAGCCTTCAATGTTTGTTCTTATGGAAACTAGATTTCACAATTTGTTACATAATTGGGGGTTTCATAGATTTATATTAGTTAACAACATTATTTATACTGGTGGTATCATAGTGGCATGGAAAGATGATAGTATGAAAGTTCAACTTTGTGCTAAGGAGAAGCAATATATTCATGTTTAAGTCAGCATTATGCAAGGGATCGACTGGCTTTTCACTTCAATTTAAGCAAGCTCGAATGAGCTAAAAAGGAGAATATTGTGGGAGCATATGAAACTTATTGCTTCTAATGTGAAAATGCATTGGCTCCTTTGAGGGGACTTCAATAAGATTTCCTTTCTCAATGAGAAAAAAGGGGAGTGCAGGTGTTTACCCTTGGTTTTGGTAAACAACGATAGTCTTTTGCCAAAAAGTTTACTTGCGAGATCAATTAGGGAATCTCAATACAGTGCTTCAGTTTTCAAGTGTTTTTCTACAAAGTGTTTTCAAAGGGTTCGTTCGACCAATGTCAAACGCGTTTGTATGATTTCAAAAGTAAACAAAGTAAAAACTTGTAAAGTAAAACGAAAGCGTTTAAATTGTAAAGGTAAATGACATAACATTTAAAATAGTTGAAAAGTAAGTTGATTCAAACATACATTGCCCTAGCCTGACTCATTTCGCTCGTTTGCTTGGGTACTCTGGGTGATTAGCGTTAGGAATGTAAAATTTTAAATCCTTAACACTATGCACTAAGTGTTTTATTTATAATACATATATGATAACTATTTTCTTGGCGGGCTTCATCCCTTTATACGCCACATGTATCTTGTAACTTCTCTCCACGAACCCACGTTCCCCATTCAATCTCTCTTTCCCTCCAATAAACCTTCGTTCGAGTGACTTGGGCCACTTACACAATCTTTGGACCTTTAACATTTCCAAGCCCAATTAACCTTCTGGTCGACTGAAACTATGGTCGATTACACCTTGGTCGACTGAAGCACCTTGATCGACTTAAGTATCACACCAATTAAAGGAACCTTTTTGAATTATTTTCTTATATTGGTTGGATTTAACCTTATTGAAAATCCTAACCAACAAATTCCCCCCAAAATGTTCTTTTCGACTGAAAAGGATGAAACAAACATTTTATCCTTCTCTTTTAGTACGAGTTGACGTTATTGTAATCATGACTTCCCCCTCAAACGTCTTGTCAACGAACAAGCAGCCACTTCCCTACTTTTTAGCTTCAACTTCCTAGGATGAACGTGGCCTCTAACTCAACAACTTCCTCAATCAGCTACCAGTTGTTTGACACGTGCTTGCCACACAACCTCAATTTTTCCACTTTCTTTCCAAACATTTGGTTTCCTTAGCAGTATAATTACTCACTTTATTTCTTCGTCTAGATGGCACCCCAATGAAACATCATCACAATGTAATGTTAGTGTGTATGCATAGATTGGAAGGTTGAAGAAGATGATGAAATGTAGGCTAATTTTATGGTATCATCAAGTTTGGAGTGATGCGTGAATAAGTATTTATAGTTTAGAAACATTTAGGGCAAAACTGACAAATTTGGTATAAAAAGAATTGAAAATTTGACCAAATCAAGTTGTATGTGTCGACCTCAAATTTGTATGTGTTGACACATACGTTATGTTAAGTATGCATGTGTCGACCTAAAGAAGTGTATGTGTCGACCTGACCAAGGCAGAGGCTACAAGCTTCAAAACAATAGTAAATGTGTCGACCTGAAATATTGATGTGTCGGCACATAAAATATAAATTTCTGCAATTTCTAAATGTTTCAGTATGGGTCGACTTGTATGATGTATGTGTCGACCTGTGACTTACAGAAGCTACATGCTTAAAAAATGAGTTGCATGTGTCGACCTGGAAAACTGATATGTCTACACATGCATTATAAAATCATGCAGAAACTGTTTTTCAATGATTTAGGTCAATTTCAAAGTGCTTTTTAATGATTCCTAAGACCTATAATGCAAATGAGTGCCACAAGACATAGAGATATCATCCATTTTACAGACGTGCAATCTTTTCCCGGTTTTGACATCATGCAAAACACTTTGTAGTGAAGTTATACTCATACCTGGAAGTGTATATCATCAAACACCAATCGGTCAATATACACCAAGAATGACTATGTCGCCTGGTTCCCTCGAAGTGGGTCAAATGTAGCGGCACACAACTTTACTTCAGTATATGTAGTATAAAGTGACAAACCAGATATGTGGGATAAGTGGTGTAGGATCAAGGCCTAAAAAAACAAGAATCATTAGTTAATAACGACATCGAAATAATTTACATAATGTCACACATATAATATAAGAGCAAGAAATGTTACCGTTAGAAGTGTGATGTTGTCAATCATCTTCTTTGTCTTCCACGTACAACCTTCAGTCAATTTATGGTGCAAGTGTTAGACGATGTGATTGATCTAGAAAGGGGTTGAATAGATCGCTTATTTAAAATTGTGTTTTTCAAAATATTTTTAGAGTTAATGCGAAAGCTCCTGAAATCTATTATCGTCTAAAATGATGCACTATTGAAAAGATCGGATATGCGAACCGTATGGGATAGTTTGAAAAAATGTGAATCAATACGTTTTATTCTCAATTGGTTTATCACTTAAACACGCTCAATGAGTATGTGATACTTCCAATGAGTTTGTTTAAGAATAAAGTCAAGCACAATGAATAACTTGTGTATGAATCAATTTGTCAAACACCTTATGTGCAAAATGCACTAGGCTTGAATTTACTAAATTGTGATGGTGAGTTAGCTTAGGTATCAACCAAACGGATTGTTACCAATGTTGTAAATTGACCTCGACACACCATAATTTCAATAGAAGCAAGTTTGACAATCTAAATCACACAAGTTATAGCAAGCAAGTATATAAAGTAAAGAGCGAAGAAGAACACAAGATTTGTTAAGGCAGTTCGCCTTGTCGTCCTCGTGTATGGTACGTCTGCCCCCAATTCTAGAATCTAGAATTGAGATATCTTGTATTAAATTGCAAAATGTCACAGGCGAAGAAATAGTTCCCAATTCACACTGTAACATCCCAAATTTTAATAGTTATTTATTAATTATTTTATTATATGGTAATTAATTAAATAATGTGAATTGGTGAATAATTGAATTAATTGAATATGTGTGTTATTTGGATAATTAGGCTTATGAGTAGAAATAAAGTTAGTTAGTATTGGGCCTAATTATAATGAATGGAAGTAATAAGGAGGTGTTAATTTCTAAGCTCAAATGAAATTTACTAGTTAGTAAGGGTTGTGAGAAAATAATGATTAGAACTATCATTTTGTGTAAAGAAGAGAAAGAGGAAAAAGAAGAGGAGAAAGAGAAGAGAAGAGGATAAACCCTAAAGGAAGAATCTTCAAGAGGTAAGAGGGAGAATCTTCATTATTATTTATTTGTATGTGATCGTGTGGTGATTAGTGACATGCTATAGGATTGGGTATTTTAATTTCTAGGTTTTTAGTTAACTCAAATTGAATTTGGAATTTGGGGTTTATGATGAGAAAATCTAAATTTGATAATATGAATAGGTTTCCTATGATTTATACATGTTATATGATATTTAATTAGTGATAAATAAGCATTAGAATTGTTTTAGTGGGAGGAATTCATAGTGGGGAAGAGTTGTTTCGTTGTAGAATTTTTCTACATAATCTTGAGGTCGTTGAGAGGGCATGGGGGAGCTGAGCGCGGTTGCCTGAGTGCAAAAAAAATACTTTCTTTGTTTATGCATGAATGATTTAGGGGATTGATTTCTTATGATTTATCATTATTTTTCATGAATTTTATAATTGTTTTGATGAGTTTTAGATTGGTTTTGGATGTGTTTTCGATGAATACATGTTACTTGGAATTAGTATAAGCATGTTGTGTTTTGGTGATTTTTTGGGAATAACATTGATTTACTTAATTGCTATATGTTAATTGTGTTATGCGGTGGTAGTGAACACTATGTGTATTACTTTTTGATGATCTACATGATGTTTGTGCAAATGAGGATAATTCAAAGTGTTGATTTATTGTGATATGCTTGGATAATTAAGATTGATGGATAATCTTAATTGCATATATTTTTGATTTAATGCACATGCATTCATGGGGAGGTTGAACTCCGGTATTGGTTACTTTGATCCTTATGTGGAAATAGAAGTGGTGAACTATGTGTTCATATTGGTGGGCTTTGGTCTTGTCCTGATCAAAAGGTGGCTTTGGTTCTAGACATTGAATCGAAAGCGAGGTGAGCTTGATGTTCACAATGATACCGCATGCATGAGTCACATTACATTGATGTCTCTTGTGTAATTAAAAAATGTGTGTTGTATATTGGAAAACGTAATAATTGAATATGTGAATTATTTGATTGATTGTATTGGTGATATTTATGCTATATGCGATAAATGTGGATATATTATATTTGGAATGTTGTATAATGATATTATTTGCTACTTGGATTGTGGAAAATCATGTTTTATGGAATATCACATGAAGTGTGGAGGATTCTTTAATAGATACGTGTTTCTATATTGCTTCCAATTTATATATATTTCGATAATGATGTGAATTTTGTAACATCCCAAATTTTAATAGTTATTCATTAATTATTCATTAACTATTATATTATATGGTAATTAATTAAATTGTGTGATTTGGTGAATAATTGGATTATTTGAATATATGTGATGTTTAGATGATTAGAGTTATGGGTAAGAATAGTAATTACCTAGTAATGGGGCTAATTATTAGAATTGAGGTGGATAAGTAAGTTAAGTCTATTAAGAGAATAGGGTAGTAAAAGGAGGAGATAGTTATTGATTGTCATAACACAAAAGAAAGAGAAGAGAAAGAAGAGAAGAATATAAGAGAAAAGGAGAAAAGAGGAAAAGAGGAAGAAGAAACCCTAGAAGTTGAATCTTCAAGCGGTAAGGGGAAGAATCCTTATTATTATTATCATCTCGTATGTGATTAGGTAGTGATTAGTAACATGATAGGTTTTGTTGTTGATTTAAATTTCTAGATCTAAGAATTTCAGATGTTAAGGTTTGTGTAGAAATCTATGAAATTGAGATGTTGAATGGAATAGGATGAGTATTATCATGTTAGAATGATAGATTATGGTTAAAATTGGTAGTAACAATTATGGGTAATGAAATATGGTGTTTAGATGAAGGAAATTTGTGTTGTTTTTAAGAGAAAAAATGCAGAAAAACATTGTTTTAGTAACTTGCATCGAATCATGATTCGGAGGGGGGGGGTCAGTGGGGGGGCACCGAGTAACATCAAGCAAGGCTGGGAAGGGCTGTGCAGCAGGTATGCGTCGATTCATGATTTATTTGTGTCGACTCATGCTTTCCCTGCGTCGACTCATGAGGCAGTTTTTCTAACAACTTTGTAACGGCCATAACTTTTTAACCGTAATTCAGTTTTTAGTGTCGTTCGAATCGTTGGAAAGCTAGTGAGATAACCTACATGATAGAGCTAGGTTTTTTGGCATTTAATGAATGTATAAATGTGCAATTTGTGTAGAATGACTTGTGTATATGTATATATATGTCATGAAATTGGTGAAATATGAATAACATAAGTTAGTATCGTTGTTATTTGCTAATTGTGATTGTGAGATGATGGAAATACTATATGTATTGTTTTTTTTTGTAGATAATACCATGATGTATGTCGTTGTGAAATTGATGAATAATTCAAGGTGTTGAATTATTGTGATATGCTTAATGAAATTGGATTGGTGGAAAATCTTAATTTGCATATGTTGTTGGTGAATTGCTCATGCATACATGGTCGAATTTGATCCTTAATTGGAGATAGAAAGTGGTGAAACATTGGGTTCACGTGTGGCTTTGATCCTTAAGTGGAAATAGAGGCGGTGAGACTTTGGGTTCACATATTGGGTCTCTGGTCTTGTCCGGATCTGGAGCGTGACTCTAATTCTAAGATAAATGAATTGGGAGTGAGATTGAACTTTATGTTCATGGATTGGTACCACGTGCATTTGATTCACATTCATTTTGCATTGGAGTCTTATGCCTTATTGATGAATGTGCATATGAATCGTAAGATATGCTAATTGGATAAATGATTACTTGATTTATACATTGGTAATATTTATGTTATATGGAATATCACATGAAGTGTAGAGAATTATTAATTAGATGTATGTTTCTATATTGCTTTTGATTATATACATTTTGATAATGATTTGAATTCTCACTCTTCTGTTGTATGTGATGTTTTATGCGACATCGTGCAGGTTCCGAAGATAGTGGTGCTTCGCACGAGACTAGTGGAGAAGTTTAGCTCGTTTTACTTACTTCCCTTAGGTAGTGAGTCATTGCTCTGGTCTATGTAACATGGGAGATATATTTGAATTCATGTTATGATTTGTTTTGAGAGATATTCGTTATCACTCTCTTTTATTTGGATATGTATGACATTATGTGATGATTGCCCTTGGTGCATAATACTTGTGATATGATTGTTAGTATGTGATTTCAATCATTTATATTTTATTGGTGAATTAATTATTTCGTTGTGAGATGCATGCTTCGTATGTTATATGAAAACGTGAATTTGAATACGTGTTATGATCATGACCAATACACAATTTGCATTTTCTGGATGTATGTGAAATCAAATGTGACGCCCTTTATGAGATTCATGATAAATTACTCGGATGTATGCTATATTTATTATGGGGTAGAAAAGGGGTGTTACACACACAAACCAAGTTAACGTTCCTCGAATGCACGAACAGTTTGTTGTACCAATCTTTCTCTTGGATGATTTCGAACGAAATTGATTGACCCCAAATCTTCCTTCACAATCCTTCGGTTACCGTTACTTGATCGAGCAAACCCTTTACTTGAATCAACAACCATTGTCATATGTAGATGTTAATTTTTTAGAAGAGAGTATGAAGATGAAGAGCACTATGTGTATATCTTTCACTTGTTCTTGTTAATTGCTCAAAACGAATCAAAACACTATTTATATGTGTTAGTGAAAATAATATTGAAAAAGAATAGACAAAATTCTGCAGCATTAATTGAGCGGTCGACCGCTCCAGAGGGGAGGGTCAATGCAACACAACCCAAGCCTGTGGGATGAGCTAAAAAACTTGAATGTGTTGACCGCACCAGGGGGTTGCGTTCTCACAACCTTTAATTTTAAAATCACCCAGGTTGAGTCGACCATAGGGGTCGGAGCAACACAACCTGAGAGTTGCATAAAATCTCGAGTCGACGCAAACTTCATTTTTCTTGCCGAATGTTGATTTTCATCCAAGGTTCTATCTCATTCTTTTATCCCAAGTATGTACTATGTAGCACACATGTCATTGAGGATATGAGAAGTTTTGACATCATAAACACATGAATCTTTCCCTCACAACAAGTACACCAAACAAGTGGCCCCCAGTTCCACTCATGGATGCTCTCAAAGTCGTCAAAGTATTGCAGGTATATGACATCAGTGTAAGTCGCTCTCGTGTCCATAAAAATGGTAGTGCCAACCAAATACAATAGGTATTCTCTCATAGCACACGCTTTATGTTGGGATACATGCTCGAGATCACCATTAGCCTGTCGTGCATGCATTACCTCTTCCATGAACACCTTCTAAAAATATCTAAATCTAACATGAGCACCATGAGTGAAGTCTATCTGTTATAACCCAAAATTTTCCCTCCTACTTCTCAAGACAATCCACAACTCCATACTCAAGGAGTTTACAAGGGTTGACCAGACAAACCCACTCCTAAGCAATCAATCCAAACTAGGGTTTTGCTCATCTCAAGTCAAGATGGATTTCTAGTGCTCTAAGTGGTCATAATATCTCACCATATACCTTAAGGGATCACCATGTCAAGTTTCAAGCCTTATAAGTCAAAATTGCTCACCCAGTTGCTCAGATGGTTGAAAATCAACTATATTGGACAAAAAGTCAATTGTGGTCAACATACAGTCAAACTTCATAATTTTTGGTCAAATCTAATATTTTGAAATGATATTGATCATTTGATCAAGGGTTGATCAGGATTCATCAAGAAAAGTCAAGATCTGATCAGAAGTAAAAGTTTCTAAGTTAGGATTTTTTAGACAAAAGTCAACAGAACTTTGACCAAGCATAACTTTCACACACTTTATCAGAAATTTTCCACCAAAGCTCATTTTAAAGGGAATTCAATTCTCAACAACTTCATGTCTCACAAGCTTTGGCTAGAAATGCTTCATTTGGAAGTTATGGATCAAAACATTACAGGTCCTTTTAAAAGTCAACCAAAAGTCATCTTTTTGCAAAGACGTGTTCATGAACATGGAAACTTAAATGAAGATGAAACCAAAAGGGATATATAGAGGACACCTTGAACTTTCTAAAAAGTCCAAGAACACCCAAAAATATTAAAAATTGAGTAAGATATAAATTGTGCAAGTTGAGCATTTTTGAGGAGGTGCATGAAGAGAAATACTAGAAAAAATCAAGTTTTTTCTAAATGGGCCTAACTTTTCTTGGTTCAAACTTGTTTCTCATCTGAATGGGGACCTCTAAGCCCAATACCACGTTTTTTATCTTTTATTTTTTATTTAACTTGGATTTTGTTCATTTAAAACCAATTTAATTAAAATAAAAAGATATAAAATTAAATATTAAATATAAGATTGATTTTCTCTCATTCTTGAGGTCCAAGAAAGCCAAGGGATCTGATTATTTCGAAATTTGATTGATTGGCAAGAGAATTAATGGAGATTTGTTCAAAAAAGGCAAGATTTGGTGAAAATTCCAAATCAAATATTTTCCCATTTAAGGCAAAGTATTTTCCAATTATGCTTGACCTAATTCACACTCCTATAAATACATGACAAGCTCAGATCACGAAGGAGGCTGTAAGAGAATACCCTAGCCTCAAGAACAACTCTCATTCTTACAAAAAAATCCAAGAAACTTGCAAAATTCAAAACCCTATTTCCAGCCACCCTCAAGCCGTTCCAATCATGCAGTCGTGTTCCTGAGGTAGGTAAAGGTAAGAATACACCCTTGTACATAGTTCATGCTCGCTGTATCATCCAACATACATTCATCCTGTTTGTAAATATTTCAAAATCGTGTTTTAATTTATGGCTTGTTTTAATCGAAACTAACACCACTAACGTCTACCTAGGATCAAATAAGACAGGTTTCATCCATCGTTTGCAAGGTTTGATGGCCAAATCGTTAACTGTCATGGTTAGGGCAAGCTAGCTGTTAAGTTTCAAAACCATTGTTACAAGCTGTTTTAGGATGAACGGACCCCACCATCGTGTTCGCAAGGGTCAAATTATTGAATCTGGACATTTTGTTTTTGCTTTTTTGTTTGTTTTTGCAGGTTTTGCAAAATATGGTGACCGGAGAAGATGACCGGAGCTTCTCTGACAGAAGTTCCAACTTCTGGACCCCCAGAAGCGTTATCTCCAGAAGTTCCAACTTCTGGACCCCCATAAGTGTCATCTCCAAAAGTTCCATCTTTTGGACCCCAGAAGTGTCATCTCCAGAAGTTCCAACTTATGGACCCCCAGAAGCATCATCTCAACAAGTTCCAACTTCTGGACCCCCAGAAGCTACATCTCTAGAAGTTCCAACTTCTGGATGCCCAGAAGTTATATCCTCAGAAGTTCCAACTTCTGGATCCTCAGTGTTGTCTCGAGTTCCACACGGATTCGAAGGAACGCCAACAGAAGGTCCAGAAGGAAGCAACTTCCATGCCAGAAGGAAGCAACTTTTGTGCCAGAGGGAAGCAGCTTCCGTTCCAGAAAGAGGCAGCTTCCGTGCCAGCCTCCAAAAGCTTTGGAAAATAGGTTTCTAGAGGTTCTTGAGGGAACTTCTGTCAGAAGCTCTGACGGAAACCCTTATTTTTTATTTATTTTCCTGCTGACTAATTTTCTTTGCATTTTCCTTTAAAACTTTTTTTTTCTAAAAAACCTTAAAAAATGTCTAACTTTAGGATTTAAGTTAAGAACATCCTTATTTAAAATTTCACAAAAAAAAACATTTTCTTTTAAAATCAATGACAAAAATAATATTTTTTTTAGTAATTAGGGTTGCTAACTAAATTTTTTTTTACTAACTTCCAAAACATTTTTGCACTAACATTTTCTCATTTTTTTTACTATTTATTATTCCGCATTTAAATTCTAGAAAGGTTGTATAGATTGCAATTTTTGTTATCATGTAATAGCCTAAGACCTTTACATTTCTGCCTTTACTTTCCGCACTCCCATATTATGTACCTGCCCCAAAGTCATGTAATAGCGTATGACCTTTACATTTCCGCAATTTACTTCCTGCACCTATTAACTGCTAGTAATTAGGCATGTATGGCAAGATTAACTTAATCAATCTAGATCATTAATCACAAGATAAATATCTGAATATAACCCACTTTTCACATATGCACCCACCTTAAGGTATCCTCTCTTGTTATCTTACGAATACATGGTCATGTCCCTCGAACGTGGAGATATCTTAGCTAAGACGCTTACAAACATATCATCATAGTCCCTTCAATATAAATATCATAGTCCCTCGATGACCCTCGATGTTGCCTACGAATATATGATCTCGTCCCATCATTGTTGTCTACGAAAAATGATGATCACCCCTACAAATATGTTAAGATATCCTTACAAGTTGCCTTCTATGACCATCCGATGTCCCTTCGAATGTCCCTTTACATCCAACGGATAAGGTTACCTATCAACAAATGGTATGGATAGCCTTATTCTAAAGGAAAGCAAAATAACATGGAAACGACCATTCTGAGTAGGTAAATAAGTCTCTTTTGCTTGCTCCAATCAATTCAAAACACTTTTTACACCTCACACTATTTTCAAAAATCTTTTCAAACACTTTGTATACATTCCAGCGCGAATCATTACAAAGGCTTTTCCAAAACAAAACATTTACAAATACATCGTATACATTCCAGCGAGAATCATTATGAAGTCAAAGCGAAATGACTTTTCAAACATTTTCAAACACACACACAAAAAGCAATTTATAAAGTGAGCTAAGCAATTAAGAGCCCGTAGGTAACTACAGATGGAAAGGGTGTTAACACATTCCCTTTTCATAACCGTCTCCCTTACTCAGAATCTAACGAAGGTATTTTCCTGTTCTTTTCGTCTTCCCTTAATTGGATAAAAGAAAAGTCGGTGGCGACTCTTGCTATCCGCAACATTTTGCGATCAAACGCAAAACAAACAAATCAATTCTCCCACCGTGTTACACTATCTCTCCCATAATACTTTTTAGGGTAACTCCTAAGTACTCTACGAACAAGTCTAATGACTCTTCTTTGCCACACCTCTCATGGTCTAAAAACATCCATCTTATTAGAAGATGCAACAGACACGCGACATCGTCCAGTGTGATCGTCATTTCACCATGTGGTAGATGGGACAATGATATCTCATGATATAATATATCAACAAACATCTTAATCATATCATGATTAACAGTAGTATATCCACATAGAGTCAAATCTTTCAACCATGAAAGCATCAAGAGCTCCTAAAACCATGGCTTAGGTAGAGCTACCATGCGAGTGATATTTTGTGCATGTTTAATGATCTTTAGCAGATCACATTCCTACATACATGGTGTAACAAAATTGATTCAACTAAACAAAACTTAATAATAAAATAAATACTACAAAATTTAATAGTTAAATGAAATATTTACCGCTATGTCCCAAATATGTATGGTAACATGGTACGGGCATAGAGGCATCATTGATAAATAAAAAGACCCTCCTCCAAAACCCAGAGGTTCCGCACAGTCGCCTCATCTTCCTGGGCCTTAGGTGCGGCCTCATCTGCTTGGGCCTCAGGTGTCGCCTCAGGTCTGCCTATAATTGATATTGAGATGCAGGATATGGATGAGACCAAGGCTTGGATGCATCAGGCATCGACTATGTGGCCTTATGTTTCAACTCGGAGTGTGATTCCTCTCCTGCCTAAAAAATCCATAGGTGAAGTAATGTGTCTACATAAAGATGGATGCATTGAAGGACGGCCTGAAGAACCTCGCCTGCTGCGGGATGACCATAAAGTAGGCGGAGAAATGTGAACACCGGAACCTATAGATGCATCCGCCACAATCTTCCCAGAGGTAGAAGAAACCTGGGATGCCTGACTCTTTTCCCTCTGAACCGAAGCATGTTCTGCAAGCTTGTCGTGTCTCAACCTATATGGTCTTTCATCCATAAATCATGTAGAAGTACGAAACAAATGTTACCAAAAGACTCATGTTTAATAAATAGGAAAAATACAAACAAACTAAAATCAGAGATGCATTTCCAGTTTTATATGTAAACGTTGAACAAAATTGGATATGTATCTCTGGTAGGACCTATAACTTTTTTGTTTCGTCAATGGCAAAGCTCAGCCATAAAGACCTAAAAAATGGCCATTGATCGTAAAAACAATCATACTAAAACGTTTATTCATGCTTCTAAGCTTGCAAACACTAAAAATACTTAGATTATCTAACCTAAAAAATAAATTCTAGGTACAATTTCTTATTTTTGTTGGTTGGTGAAGCTTGAACAATGATGTTTGTCTGTTACTTATTCATTTTTGATGAGATTTTTGCACAATGGGGGTTTAAGAAGACTGTGTTTGGTTTTTGTTTTTGAACTCAAAAACATTTTCTGAAATGGGAAAGGGAAAGAGACAACGCGCGTATTTATGTTAACACAAATCGAAAATGTACTTACAGGTAGAGCTGTCAAAATGGGTCAGTCCCATTAGGCCGGCCCATAAGCCCTGCAATTTAGTGCGGACCGAACAATAAAATATCTTTAAAAAACACTATCCTATCTTTTTGGTCAATTCATCGGGCCTATGTTTTTCATGGGTCGGGTCGGGTCAAGCAGGCTTCGGGTTAACCCATTAAAAAAAGATTTTGGTAAATTTTGGGGAAAAAGATTGAGATAAGATATGACTGCAATAGTGTGTTTTCAAGTGATAAAGAAAAGTTAAAGAAGATGAAGATATATTTTCAAGATGATGTGATCAAGGTAATGGATATGAGGTGGAGAGAAAATTTGATAAGTATTAGTGATAATATTAAGTTATTATACTTTTACATGGGTGTTTTTGTGTTTGTGGTATATATATATATATATATATATATATATATATATATATATATATATATACGGATGTTGATTTGATGAATATTTTAAACATCATTTAATTAAGTTTATGATGACTCTCTACTTATGTTATATAACTTTTGTCTACTACATCCTTTTTTATAAAATTAAAACTATAATATTGAAATACGAGTCAGACTGGACCGTCGGGCTGCACGGACCTTTGTAAAATGGGTCGAGCTCAAATTTTATAGTCCATTAAGCAATCAGGTCGGGTCGTGCCAGCCCATTTAAACACGTTGGCCCATAAGGCCGAAGCGGGCTGGGCCGGCCCATTTGATAGCTCTACTTACAGGCCCCTTCTGTAAGTGCATTTTCTGATTTATTTATGTGAGACATCTGGAGTTTCTTAGGGTAAACTATGGTCTGTAGTTGGGGTGCTTCCGAAAATACAACTATGAATCTCTCATGTAAATGTATTTATGGTTAGTTCCTTGCTCTTTAATAGAGTCTTGCCCATCAAAGTCTTGACTAAGGGTGCTTCCAGAAATATATTTTCAACATCTAAAAACATTTATATATTTTCGTACACTGTGCAGAAAAACATAAAGTGTGTTAAAAAAATTATTCATATTTTACTCGCAAGTACAAAGTCATAATTGCTTTAGATTAATAGCAAGTACAAAGCCTCGACTGCTTTAGATAAGTATTTATCTATGCAAATACTTATCAGCAAGATGAGTAATGCTACCTTACATCATTTACAATATTTATCGTATTTATACGGTGAACAACATATTTTTACTAAAATAATATTATTATTTTTTAAATTTATTTATTTTTTAATTTATTTTATAATACAAATATATTGTTGTGTCATTAACCAACTCCGCAATTGTGTGTTTGAGAACTCGTTAACCAAATGATGAACTGCATTAATCAATTTTATACGAACTATTAACCAAAGTCTAAATAGTATACATATTAACTTTTTTAATGTCAGAATATATATTAACCAAACCTTGAATTGTATTAACCAAGTTTTAATATTCTATTAACCAAAGTAATTTTAAAGAAAAATAAATATATATATATATATATATATATATATATATATATATATATATATATATATATATATATATATATATATATATATATATATAAAAAATTAGAATAATAATAAAAAAATAGGGATGTTCAAAATCAAACCGACCCAATATAAAACCGCAAAATCGAATCAAACCAAACTGAAACTGCAAAAATCGTATTTGATTCAGATGTGTTTGAGTATTTTTAACAAAACCACACAGTTCGATTCAGTCTGCGGTTTGTATTTTACAAATCAAACCAAACTGCATTATATTACAACTCAAACTTCACTTAACCCACATTCAACCCATTATAAAACCTTTTATTCCCTAGTCTTACAATTACAAATTATTTTCTCTTCCTCACACTTAAAGTTTCTGTTTAAGTCTTCTTGATTCTCTCATAACGGTATCGCGCTTTTTTCTAATTTTCTTTTCCAAATACACCTCGTCTCTTATTCTCTAATCTCTTATGTTATTTCTTTTCATCTTATTATTTTTATTCTACTGTTTTCTCTTCTAATTACGCTTTAAATGTACATTTTCTTTTCTAATTTCCCCTCTCTCCCGTTCATTCTTTTTCATCTTCTTTAATCTATCATCTCATCTGTTTTTTCTAATTTATTATAATATTTTTGATATTTTTTTATGCTACTATTTTATGTTTTTTGTTCTATTTTTCTATAATCTTATTTTTGTATATTAAATGGAAAGTAGTTGTCTAAATATGATGAATTTTACTGTTATTTGATAATGCATAAATTACTAAATACAAAGTTATGTTGTCATTTATGTGTATGTATGACTCAATAAAGTTTTTTTTAAAAATCGAACCAACTGAACCAATCCAAACCGCATTAGTTTAGTTTCGTATGGTTTTATTTCTCAAAGCCAAACAAACCAAACCGAACCACATACTTTTTTCTCTTGCGGTTTGAATGATTTTTTATATCAAAATCGCTCAAACCGCACCGCAAACACCCCAAAACACTAGTGAAATGAGTGTAGGTGCAAGAGTTGGTGTCATGATATCATTTCCCCAATAAGATATATACAATTATTCAGCGTATACAAATGTATACAAAATAACATATAGTTAAAAGAGACATATAAAACATGAAGAACAATTTTGGTCCCCATATCTATTTTTTGTTGGCTTTAGTCCATGACGTCAATGTTTGACATGGCTAACGCCTGTCGGGGATATCGAACCAGGATGTCTTTTTTTCAAGACATATCCCTTTCCACCAAACCACTTGCATTGCTCGTTAAATACTTGCAATCCATTTGTATATTATAAATGTTAAAGTCAATTTTGTAAATAATGAAAAAATAAATTATTTAATAAAAAATTTAATTAAACTATTTAGCATTAAGAAAAAATAAACTATTTAATAAAATACTTAATATTATGAAAAAATAAATTATTTAATAAAATATATAGTATTATGGAAAAATAAATTATTTAATTAATAAATAGTTAAAATATTATTAAACTAATTATTTAATAAATTTAATTTTTAAATAGTTTATATTAAACTATTTAATCAATAAAATATTAAAATAGTTTATTAAATATTAAAATGATCATATATTAAGTAATTATTTCATATTATTTTAATTATGGAATTAATTTTTTATTATATAATTTTTCAATTATTAATATTTAAACTATTAACATATTAACTATTATTGTCCAGTTATTAATATTTCAATTAGTAATATTTTAAATATTTAATTTGTTAAATATTTAATTTTTAAAATATGTATATTATTTTAACTATTAAATTAGTAGTTTTACTATTTAATATTTTAACTAAAATAATATAGTTATAATTAATGTGTTAATATATTTTAACTAAAATAATATATATTATGGTAAAACTAAAACTAAAACACAATTGCACTATACTTTTATTTGTTTATTTTCCAGTTTTTATTATTTATCCTATTTTAATTTTTAATATTTTCGTAAAATTTTATTTTATTTTTTATAAAATATATACACTATTTTAACACATTTTAATAAATAATATGATAATATTGTACAATTAAAAAAATTAAATTAAATTTTAAAAAAGTATAAACAATAATAGTTAAAATAATTTAATTAAAAAAAGTTTAATTAAATTTTGAAAAAGTATAAATAACAATAGTTAAAATAAGATAATTAAAAAATAATTAAATTAAATATTAAAAAAGTATAAATATCATTCATTATACACAATGCATTGCATGCATTTAACAAGTAAGATTAAGGGCTTTGTGTGGTAAGTCATAATTGGTGAGACTAATGCTTTGATATATTTTTGAGTAAAATATTTTTAAAGCATGTGTTACTCATGACAATATATTAGGTTGTTTATCGTTGTATAATTGTTCCGATAAAAATTATGTTTTAATTGTTTCAAAATGAAAATTATATGATGAACAAATGAGATAAGAAAGTAGTAAAATTAAAAAAAAAATGTAAATATTTCCATGTCATTTCTTTCCTCTTCTTGTTAAAGTTGAGATCAAGTTATTATTTTTAATATATTTGTCACATTATGTTATTTATTACTAAAATTTCTTTCTTTTCAATAGTCTTTTTGAGATTTCTTTCATTTATCAATTTTCATAAACTTTATTACCTGTATTTTATTTATGTTATTTCATTCACCTTGCTTCTTCTTTTTGTTTGAAAAAATATATATAGAAAGTGTTTTCAAGGATCTCTCTTGAAGAGCCTTATCTGCATTTATTTATAATATTCAGTCACCTTGCTTCTTGTTTTAAAAAAATATCAGTGTTTTCTTGAAGGACCTCTCTTTTCAAGACTAAAGAATTTTAATTTAATGCATTATAAACTCATTAAATTGCTTAAACTCTACCAAATTCTAAGTTCTATTGAAATAATTAATTTTGATACATACAAAATAAAAACATATTTAAATCATACTTATAAAATTATCATTTTTTTAATTTTATTTATGGGAAAATCGCATTATTGATTTATATAGTTATATCTATACTTAAATCATGAATGCTTAATAATAGAATAATTATATTGAAATTGAAATATACAATTATAACCTATTTTAAGTTATAAAATGCTTAATAATATAATAATTATATTGAAATTGAAATATATTTGTATTTATAAAGTTTAATCGCTATATATATATATATATATATATATATATATATATATATATATATATATATAATTTAAATTTCACGTCTGGATTTTATTTTTTATTTATAATTTAAATTTTACTAATTAATTTTTAATTTTAATTATTTTCAATTTGAATTTACTATTCATACTTAATCAAAAAGAATATTTAATTTGGGAAAAAATTTGGGGTGGATATCACTAACAAATATTACTATAAGAAATGATAGAATATTTAGGTGAAAGAATGAAATGGATAACATAAATTTTTATGGGTTAAAATTAACACAATAACTAGTTTATATATATATATATATATATATATATATATATATATATATATATATATATATATATATATATATATATATATATATATATATATATATATATATATATATATATATATATATATATATATAAATTGCTTTGGACGAACTTGATAATGGCGTGAGTAATTTCTGGAAGAAGAAGAGCGAAAGGTTATTCAACTGCATGCTCCATCCCCTGAAAACAAAAACAAAATTGAACATGACTATAAATGCTTGTTTTGGAATTATATACGTACACAATTTATGAAAATGCGATTGCTTGGGGCAAAGAAGATAAAGAAAGCTCAGGACAAAGAGAGGTGTATGAAGATGCGATTGCTTGGGGCAAAGAGAGGTGTATGAAGATGCGATTGCTTGGAGCAAAGAAGATAAAGAAAGCTCGGGATAAAGAGAGGTGTATTGTTGAAGGGAGTTGTTATTGTGCAGTAAATATTTTTATGTCCCACATAGAAAATATTTGAGTAACTGAAAGAATTTATATAACTCTTTCACATTATATATTATAAAATATAAAGTAATGGATTATCTGAAATTATATGGGTCTAAATGTGAAAATAATATTTTAATAATTGATTTATAAATATTAATAAAAATAAAATTAATTTATAAATATTAATGAAAATAATCTAAGAAACAATTTTTTTTAAAAAAAATATAATATATTTTAAAAAGTAAAAAGTAAATAAAAAAATCTAAAATTCCACATGGATTTAAAAACAAATAAAAAAATGGCAGTACATGCAGGCGGACAGTTAAAAAAATTAAAAAACGCGGGCTTAGACTTTATGAGCTCAAAATTAAGATTATTTTTATTATATCAATCATAACAGAACCTATCAATGATCACCAACGGTGACACAACTAAATGACTTAGATCTATCACGAAATGTGCAACATGAAAATTACATGAAGTTGATATGTATATGTCGATTTTCAACTGGCACTACTGATAGCACGAAAATGTATCGTATATTTGGCTTGATTTACATAGATTATATCTTTATTTTATCTTAATTATGTTGCTTTATATTCGTATTATGCCGGTATTTTCTATGTTTTCAAGTATTTACTATTTACAAGGCATGTATGAAGAAAGTCGTAAAAATGGAGAAGAATCGTACTTAAAATCCACAAAAAAGAGCAAAATAAATAAGCATGGGTGTGATAGCAAAATGGGAGGTGAAAGTATTGAAGAAAAGAAATGGATCGCGCACGCAGGCCCAACCCACGAAGACACATCCCTCAGCCCAACATGCCTTGTAGTGACCGTCACAACTTCTCCAACAGACCGTAGCGATCGCTACAGAGGCGTTTTCAGAGGAGATTTTCTCTCAACGCTCGCGTACCTTAACTTTATAAATAGGACTTTAATCATCACTTTTACACACACCCCTCACACACTTCTATTTCCCTTTCTTTTCCTATTTTTACAAGAGCATTCATAGTTATGTCTTAGGCAGAAAATCACCATTTATAAAAGTGGTAGTTTCTCATATCGAGGAACTACCACACCATTAGATTTAGGGGTTGTCTTTCTTTTATCTAAATTATATATCTGATTTATCAAGCATGTTGGCATATTCTAAATTCAGTTTCTATTGATGCACGCGAAGTTTATTTCAGAAGTTAATTTCAGTTTCGTTTATTTCTGCTTTTACAGGTTCTTCACTTTACCGCTTTATTATTATTATTATTGCTATTCTTATTATCACATTCTATAATTGTTTAAGCATGTTGTCATTAATTATATTTACTATGTCTATGTCGTTTTCATTTGATTCCATGTTTAGCTAAATAGTTTAGAGTCCGACGTATGAGGACCGTTGTTACCAACGGACTTGATAGAAAATAATAGGTGTGAATTTATGATTAGAATTATGTTTTGGTTTTAATTTCCAAATCTAATTTAAATAGCTTTGTCACGAGAGTGAGAGTTTATTTAACAGGATTTTGTCATGAGAGTGAGAAATCAATTAAGGTGGAACCAGGCTAAATACTAGAATTAGGCTTTCAAAATATATTTCTTAGTTGTCGGGCGAGCGAGAGCAAAATCTTGGGATTAGAAAGTATGACTTTAGTTAATACCGCGAGAGTGTGAGACAGAGTCTTTAAGTTGGTATATTCTACGAAACTAAGTTATAGTCGTAATTAGTACCCATTTTCTATTAGTCCTTCAGGAACGCGGAAATCATATCTCGGCCCCGTTTTAGTATTATTTTCTAAGTTCATTTATTTTAGTTTTAGTTCTTAGTTTCCCCCAAAATCCAAATATTCATTAGCCTTAGCTTTACAAAGTAACGATAGATTACAGTAGGTTGACATTGGTCTATGTGGTTCGATTTTTTTTATATTACTTCGATATTTCCGTGCACTTGCGGAATTCAGCGATCACCTACTTTACTTTAGTGAGATCATTTAATAACTTTATTGTACGAAATGTAAAGTAATGAATATCAAACTTTATTAGTTTGGAAAATATCCAAAAACATAGTATGCATACATAATACCAAAATATATAATATAAGATTCATAATTGACTAACTCCCACTAAACCAAAGACTCCTCTAACGGTAAAACACCTAACCAAAGACTCCTTTAACGATAAAATACCTATGCGAGCAATGTACTCATGACAGGCCTTGGATGGGAGACCTTTTGTAAAAGAATATGCTATCATGGAGTTTATCCTCGAGTGTTCTATAGAGATGTTCACTTTGTACTCTTTCCTTAATAACTAAGAATTTGATGTCAATATGTTTTGACTTTGGTCGAACTCTTAATGTTGTTAGAGTATAGGACGATTGATTTATTGTCATAGTATAACCTAAGTGGTCTTTCAATTTTTTATATAATTCGTAGCTCATTGACAAGATTGCTCAACCAAATGTCATTGTTGGATACCTCATAATATGTTATAAACTTTGCTGCCACGGTGGATAGAGCCGTAAGAGTTTGCTTGGCATTATACCTAGAAAGGATACCACCAACTGTAACGCCTCGTTTTAATTAATATTATATTATATTAATATTTTCGAGTTACCGATCGATATTTATTTTGCAACGAGAATATTTATATTAATCAATATATTTGATAATATATTTGGCGAAGTTTCGATTCGGTCCGGTTTTTATTCCGTTCGGTTCGATAAAATATTATTCGGACTGATATTTAATTCCCCGGAATTATTTTAATTAATTGAGTTAATGATATAATTAGATATTATTAGTGTATTAAGAATAGATAGGGGTGTGAGGAGCAATTTTGTAGGATTGGGTTTACACCCTTAACCTTACTAGTAAGACATACCATAAATATACTTTTCATTATTTTCTTTTCATTTTTCAAACACAAGCCAATATAGAAGCTTAGGAGAAAAGTTAGGGTTTTGGAAGAAGAAGAAGAGCAAGAGAAGAGCTTGAGGATTGGGTTTGTGGGATCATCAAGAATCATCCAAGCTTGTGAGGTAAGGGGTTTGATTCTCCATCTCATATAGTTAGAATTGATAGTTGTATTTTGGATTTGGGGGGAAAATTGATAGTTGATTCCTAGGGTTTTGGTTGGTTGATTGTTGAAATAGCTTAGAAAAATTGGATTAAGAGTATGGATTATGGGTGTGTTATTGCTAGCATTGTAGGTAATGGAAGTTATAATAGAAATGAAAAAGAAAGAAAAACTGTAACTGTTATAAAAATATGAACCAGAAAACCATAAAATGCAGGGAAGAAGAAGGAAGTGGCGTGGAGGGTGTGTGAAGGGGGAGGCGCCCACCTCAGGGTGTGGGGCGACCGTCCCCCACTATGAGGCCCCCGCCTCCTTCCTTAAAACAATTAAGGGACGTGCATCCCTGTGGCTGGTGGGTGGAAATGGAAAACTCGTTTTTGGTTTTTCTGTAAACTGTGTTTCTAGTTTTCTGTTTTCTGCAAATGAGTTTCTGCATAATTTTATAGATAGCTTCTGTTTCTTTAGTTATTTCCAATTTGACATAGTAACACTTTATATCAATAAAATATAATTAGGACATAAGTTAGCCGATTAAGGTTGGAACCCGATTATATTCCGATTTTCCGATTTCGGTAAATTCGACGACGGAGCAAGTTGCTCAGAATTCAACGAAAATTGACATGCTAGCTAAGTTCGACGTGTAGAACGTAGTGGTGAGGTTAGTTTTTCGAAATTATGAGTTTTTACGAAACGACCCGAAATAGGCCAATTTATGGTTAAATTGAATCGGATTGCGTTTTAGTAGATTTAAGGCACGTATCCAGACAATCCGATTGCGATGTTGACGATTATGATTAATGTCAGTTATTAGGAATAGATTTCGCGACGATTATAGGTGTTTGAATATTTTTCCGTATTTGGAATTTAGTGAATGAATTGATAATGATGTGGTGTGATTAAACATGATGTTTGCGACGGTGTATTTATTAATGAATACTTGATGATATGCGATGCGGTGATATATGTCTTTGTACATGATGATGTGATGATTATATTGATGTTGTTCATAAATGCTTCCGATTTGTGAATGTATGATTTTTTGATGATGATGAATTATTGGTGATGTTTTTCATAATGCAAATATGATGCGATGATGTATTTATCTTGATGTGGATAAATTATGGCGATGTGGGCTTTATGCCAATTTTGATGAGCGATGATGATATTTTAGTTGTGTTATTTTTATTGTCGAGTCACATACATTGCATTGACGACGAGGGCTTTTATGCCAAGCGACGATGGGCTTTATGCCAAGTGTTCCTAATTATGGACAAAGCGTCGAGTACCACATGCATAACATAGTCGTGTCTCATGAAGTCGGTTATGTTTATGATTGAGTTGTTTGGCGTTGGTTTTAATTGACGAACATGAAATGAATATGACATGATAATTTCATGATAACTATGCGATGAATATAAATGATGAGTTTTGCGATGATTTAACTTTGATGAAATGCTTAATGCAAATATGATGTGATGATGTTTGTGACGATGGGCTTTTATGCCAAAAGCGACGATGGGCTTTAGCCAATTTGTGATGATTTTGTTTATGTTGCTTATGTTATTAGCATTATTTGATGTTGTTGTTTACGATTGCCGTGTTGATTAATGACGTATGGACTTGTGATGATTTCGCGTTGATGAAAGTTTATGTGTTGTTGTGATGATTTATGGCGATGAGGTTATGGCGATAAAGTGTTGATTATACACATTAGAATGACGATTAGAGCGAGTGGATTTTGGATATGTGTTGTAATGCACTTTTTAATCTATATCTTTTATGATTCCAAATACTATATATATATATATATATATATATATATATATATATATATATATATATATATATATATATATATTATCATGCCTTTAATTATATGTTTTTGGAGTATCTCACCCTTTACTTATTTCGCGTTACCTTTATACGTAACGTGGGTTATGAAGATGGAGTTTATAGCTGCTATTAGTCGAGTCGGTGTCGCTCTGATACGTAGCCTGTGGGGAATATTTATGTTGTCTTGTTGTTGTTCTTTTGTTGTTTTTCCTTTTGTAAATAAGAATCATACTTTATGAAAATATGATTTGTTAAGGAAGTTTAATTAAGAAGATGTTTTGATTTTTATGAATCAATTTATGATTTCCGACGATGCTATGTATCTGAGATTTATACTTTAAAGCAAACTGTTTAAAGTGATTTGGTTTTGAAGGTGTGATGCCTTAGTATTGAATTGATGAAATTTTAATTTACTATGATTTTCGCATATAAAACCTTGGGTAATATTGAGGTGTTACACCAACCAACACGTATATATAGCTTGAAGTGGATCTTTTTCTATCTTGGCATCTAGAAAAGTCCGAGTTAAAGTATCTAGTGATCTCTAATTGGTCTGACCTCCTATAAGTGAGCATATAGTCTTTTGTTCTCTTTAAATACCTCATAACATTTTTAGCTGTTTTCCAAAGATCCATTTATGGATTGCTCAAATATCAGCCTAACATCCTAACTATGAATGTAATATTCATACGCGTACATACTTGGACATACATCAAACTCCCTAATGTTAAAGCATAAGAAATCTTTTTCATTTTTTGAATTCCTAAGTTTCCTTTTGGGCATTGATTAAGACTAAATTTGTCTCCCTTAGAAACTGGGGTATCTCCTGGTTTACATTCCTACATGCCAAACATTTTAAGTAATTTTTCGATATAGGTCCTTTGTGATAATCCTAGAAGACCCCGAGATCAGTCTCGGTGTATATGAATTCCTAATACAAAGGAGGTGTCATCAAGTAATGTAGTGATCCTACAATGTTGTGATCTTGATTTATTTTGACATTTACATCCTCTACCAATAATGTAGCGATGAATTTTCACAAATGAAGTGAGATGTGGCTCTAATAGTCACTAAAAATTACAAATTAAATCAAGAATATTAATATTTTATAATCTTGAAACTTAGGAATTTGTGAGAGCTCATTTGAAGCTCTTTAAACAACAAGACTTCATAAGAAAGAAAGTTCCTTTTGCATGTTTTGTGCAAGATATATATTAATACCGTTTCTTAACACATCTTATGTCATTGAAAAAAACTTTATAAAACCAAAGTTTCCCCTGTGTTCCCGAAACACACATTTTTTTTAAACTTCAGTTAATTCCAAAGATACATTTGTGAGAAGGAATCATAAATGTATTTCCGGAATACAATCCTTATACATTTTGTAGTCAACACTACAAAATATGTCCAAAGACGATAAATTCACAAACCAAAATATTATCCAAATACAATCCAAAGACGATGAACAAAATATTATCCGAACCAAAATATAATACAAGATATACAAATGTGAAAACTATTGTATATGGTGGACTCTGAGTCGGCTTGTGACCCTCCCAATGTTCCTCTACTGCCTCCTGCATTCTAGAGTATTTCGAGCCTCCTCCATGATGGCATATAAAACACCTCTAACCTCAAATCCATCAAAACACATTCCTCCATCAATACATGCATGTCCAATCTCCACGATACGACGATACCTAGGCAACACATCATGAACATGATGGTACTAACATGCTCTTCCTATAAAATCTCCCGATGAGCTGACCTAGATGGGTTTCCTGATGCATCATGTACCAGATGTGGATGGGACATCCTAAAGAACCATAGAATGTAACCGTCCACATAGGTGCTAAGGCACTATGGGCCTCATCTGACACCAGATGATTAACATAATCATTAAACAAGGCATCTATATCCACGCTTTTCACCAGTGCAAGAGCAAACACAACAAGATCCCGAGGAATTCATTGCATGTACCCAAACTAATGCATGATGCGCTCAGGAAGATATGCAACCGTCTTATGCGACCCCCAAGCCAACCATCCGATGTACAATACAGTGTCGTCAAATGGAATTGTCACATAGTGGTCGATGTATGTCTGGAAGTGTATATCATCAAACACTAATTGGTCAATATACACCAAGAACGACTCTATCGCCTATTTCCCTCGGAGCGGGTCAAATACAGTGGCACACGACTTTAATTCAGTATACGTAGTATCAAGTGACCAACCATATATGTGGGGGAATTTTTGTAGGACCCAGGCATGAAAAAACAAGAATCATTAGTTAATAACGACATCGAAATAATTTACATAATGGAACACATACAATATAAGACCAAGAAATGTTACTGTGTATGATGTTGGTGGTCATCTCTTTTGTCTTCCACTTATAGCCTTTAGTTAGTTTATGGTACAAGTACACCAAACAAGCGGCTCCCCAATTTCACTCATGGATCCTCTCAATATCGTCAAAGTATCGTAGGTATATGACATCAGTGTAAGTCATACTCATGTCCACAAAAATGGTAGTGCCAACTAGATACAAAAGTATGGTCTTATAGCACAACTATATGCTAGGCTACCTGTTCGGGATGACCATCAGCTTGTTGTGCACACATTACCTCTAACACCTTATGCAAATCTCTACATATGACATGAGCACCACGAGTGAAGTCCATCTCCTCCATAACAATATTTAAGGTAACTCATAAGTACTCTACGAACAAGTCTAATGAATCCTCTTTGTCACACCTCTCATGGTCTAAAAACCTCCATCTTATCAGAAGATGCAGCAGACACGCGACATTGTCCAATTTGATCGTAATCTCACCATGTGGTAGTTCCAATGTGACACATAAAGTCAAATCTTTAAACCTTAAAAGCAGCAAAAGCTCTTGAAACCATGGCTCATGTGGAGCTACCATGCGAGTGATCTTCCGTGCATGATTAATGATCTTTAGCAAATCACGTTCCTACATACATGGTTTAACAATATTGATTCAACTATACAAAATAATAATAAAATAAACACTATAAAAATTAATAGTTAAATGCAATATTTACCTCTCCGCCCCAAATATGTTTGGTAACATGGTACGAGTATAGAGGAAGCAATGATAAATCAAACAACCATCCTCCAAAACCCAGAGGTTCCGTAGGTGTAGCCTTATCTACCTGTACCTTAGGTGCGGTCTCATTATCCTGGGCCTCGGGTGTCACCTGTGATTGAGACTAGGATGTAGGTTATGGCTGAGTCTGAGGCTTAGATGCATCAAACATCGACTATGTGGCCTTATGTGTCAATTGGCAGTGTGATGCATCTCCTACCTCAAAAAACCATATGTGAAGCAATGTGTCTACATGAAGATGGATGCAGAGAAGAATGACCTGAAGAACCTCGCCTGTTGCGGGATGACAATGAAGTAGGCAGAGAAATGTGAACACTGGAACCTATAGTTGTATCCGCCATAATCTTCCCAGAGGTAGAAAAAGCCTGGGATGCCTAACTCTTTTCCCTCCAAATCGAAACATGTTGCTCAAGCTTTTCGTGTCTCAACCTACACGGTCTTTCAGTCATAACTCATGTAGAAGTACGAAACAAATGTTACCAAAAGACCCATGTTTTAAAAATGGGAAAAATACAGACAAACTAAAACCGTAGATGCATTTCCAGTTTTATATATAAACGTTGAATAAAACTACTAAAAATACTTGGATTATCTAACCTAAAACATAATTTTTAGGTGAAATTCATTAACTCAAAAAAACTCAAAAATAACTTACAATTTCTTATTTTTGTTGGTTGTTGAAGCTTAAACAATGATGTTTGTCTGTTACTTGTTGATTTCTGATGAGATTTTTGCACAATGGGATGATCTTCACACAATGGGGGTTTGAGAGGGTTGTGTTTGGGATTTGTGTTTGAACTCAAAAACATTTTCTGAAATGGGAAAGGGTAAGAGACAACACACATATTTGTGTTAACACGAACCAGAAATGCACTTACAGGCCCCTTCTGTAAGTGCATTTCTGATTTATTTATGCGTGACATCTGAAGTTTCTTAGTCTAAACTATGGTCTCTAGTTAGGGTGCTTCCGAAAATACAACTACAAATCTCTCCCGTAAATATATTTTTGGTTAGTTCCATGCTCTTTTATAGAGTCCTTCCCATCAAAGGCCTGACTAAGGGTGCTTCCAAAAATACATTTTCGATATCTAGAAACATTTATGTATTTTCGTAAAGTGCGCTAGAAAAACATAGCATGTTAAAAAAAATTAATGTGATATTTTAATTACAAGTACAAAGCCATAATTGCTTTAGATTAATAGGAAGTACAAAGCCTCAATTGCTTTAGATAAGTACTACAATTTATCTAGGCAAATACTTATTAGCAAGATGAGTAATACTATCTTACATCATATATATTGTTTACCATTTTTATACGGTGAACAGTGTATTTTATTAAAATAATATTATTTTTTAAAAAAATTATTTATTTTTAAAACTTACTTTATAACACAAATATATGATTGTGTCATTAACCAACTTCACAATTGTATTAATCACAAAAATATAAGTCATTAATCAATTATTTTACTTATAAATAATTAACCACTTTCGCTACTTAATTAACCAATAAACTACATAGTATTAACCATCTTCTGTCACTAAATTAAAATTCTATTAATAATTTTGTATACTCTGCCAACCAACTTCATTTTACTATTTAATTTTTTTGTGATTGAGAATCCATTAACCAAATTATAAACTGTATTAATCAATTTTATACAAACTATTAATCAAAGTCTGAACATTATACATATTATTTTTTTTAATATCAGAATATATATTAACCAAAACTCTATTAACCAAGTTTTAATATTTAATTAATTAAAATAATTTTAAATAAAAATAAAAATATATATCAAAAAATTAAAATAATAAAAAATTAGGGGTGTTTAAAACCAAATCGACCTAATATAAAAACCGCAAAATTCAAACCAAACCAAACTGAAATGGCAAAAAATCGCATTTAATTAAGATTTATTTGGGTTATTTTTAACAAAATCGCATGGTTCGATTCAGTTTGCGGTTTGTATTTTACGAATCGAACTAAACCGCATTATGTTACAACTCAAACTTCACTTAACCCACATCCAATTCATACTCAAAGCTTTTATGCCTCAGACTTACGATTATAATGCGGTTTTCTCTTCCTCACACTTAAAATTTCAATTTAATTCTTTTTAAATCTCTCATAATAGTATCGCGCCTTCTTCTAATCTTCTTTTCCAAATGAGTGATGCTATAATTAGAAAATTTAAAATATAATTAAATATAATAAAGTCATTTAAAATTTCAAAACATTGAATGCACGCGTTTCAAGAGAATATTTCTACAAATACCTCCTTAACATATGCCCTTAGGGCACTTGTTAGCTTTTTCTTTTCCAAATACATCTCGTCTATTATTCTCCAGTCTTTAATCTCTTATGTTCTTTCTTTTCAGCTTACTATTTTTATTCTATGGTTCTTTCTTCCAATTATGCTTTAAATGCATATTTTACGCTTTAAATGCATATTTTCTTTTCTAATCTCTTCACTCTCATGTTCTTTTTTTTCTTTTCATTTCCTCTAATCTTTCATCTCATCTGTTTTTTTCTAATTTATTATAATATTTTTTATATTGTTTTATGCTACTAGTTTATGTTTTTTGTTCTACTTTTCTCTAATCTTATTTTTGTATATTAAATGAAAAGTAGTTGTCTAAATATGATAAATTTTATTATTATTTGATAATGCATAAATTAATAAGGACAAAGTTATGTTGTCATTTATATGTGTATGTATGACTCAATAATATTTTTTTTTTTGTAAAAAATCGAATCAATCCAAACCGCATGAGTTTTTTTCCATTTGATTTAGTTTTATTTCTCAAAACCAACCAAATTAAATCAAACCGCACATTTTTTTCTCTTGTGGTTTAAATGATTTTTTACTTCAAAACCGCAAAAAATACACCACAAACATCCCTAAAACACTAATAAAATAAGTGTAAGAGTTAGTGTCATGATATCTTTTCTCCGGTAAGATATATACCAGTTAAACCGACATATAAAACATGAAGAACAATCTATTCGACTGAAAAATTATTGACAAAAGAACAGCGATCCTAAATTTGAGAAAATTCTAAAAGAAAATGAATTTCGGTATCAAACCTTTACCTTTGTATCTTTTTATAGTAATATTGCTACATTTACCTAAATTTAACATATTGGAAAGAGGTATGCTTAATTTTTTATTTGAAAATTACTATGCAATCCTTACATGTTAAGACACAATATTTTTAAAACACTCCCACCAATAAGATTCTAATTATTTTTGAAAAATAGTCTAACAAATCTTTAAGATTCTAATTGTAATAAAGCAGTCTAACGTGCTAGTTGTCTTTAACCCCGACAACTTTTTTATTTCACAACTTTTTCCTTGTAGTATTCCTCTTTTGGTACGACCAGGTTGGTTGGTGTGTATGGATTAGAAAGAAAGGGAGGGACTATGCTACAACTATGCATTAACACATCAAGGAGTCCGCAATTTGGGGGGACAACAATGTATAACTAACTCAAATATCTACATTACTGAGTATCCTGGGCCGCCACCCCCTTCGGGCACTGTCCATTTGATGTTTTGTTTTGGATCTTTGATATCACAAGCCTGAATATCAAATCGCTGAATTAAACCGTGCAGGATATAAAAGATTCGGAAAAAATTGATGAATAGAGATTAACATAAAATCCTCCAAATCGGTCTGAAAACTTACCTTGCAATGCAAACAATTTTGAGCATTAATCTGCAACTTCAGTTGATTTTTCTCATCTGCAACATACCTATATTTGATAAGGATGGATGAAAAATATCAGAACGATTTAGAAACTAAAAATCCTTTTGAATCCAAGCTGTAGTAAGTGGGCATTACTCGTATACTCGTGCAGGACAATATCGTGACTCGGGAGCAGCATACACAGGTAAATTTGTAAGTTCAGGAACCTTTGGGTCCTTCAATCGAAGATGCGGAGGTTGATCATGCTCATGATTCGTGTTGCTTCTGTATTTAAACAAAATATAGATGTCTATGAAGCAATGTAATGAGATTGAAACTGTACATGTTGGCAAATAATTCAATAACTTCCAACATTGTCATCATTTATCAAAGCCCTAAAAAGAGAAGGGACAAGCAATTTGGACATATATAAATCAGTGCACATTTAATTGATCTTCATTCAAAACATAAAAAAGAAGTGTCTTCTAATATAATATGGTTCTTATACATTGAAATTGCCAATAAAGTATGTTGTGTTTGATCTTAACATTAATTGGATAAGATTAACGTAATAGAATAAATTAGGTTACGACAAATAAATTCTTTTTAAATGGGAAGGGTGAACTTTTTGTTATGACAAATAAATTAGCATGGCTCCTAAAAGCCATCAATTTCATATTTGTGAAGGATGGGTGGAAGGAGGATAAAATTATTACTTATAATAGAAATAAAAACAGTATTATGCAGGCCCTTGTATCTAAAAAATAGGATATTAACTGTAAACTGCTGTATAAATGAAATAATTGGCTTTCAATCTGTGTTCCCTCCTATACAACCCCTCAATATGCGATCTTGAGAAATTCATTAAACCATAAGATAACCATGCGGCTTTATTTTTTTTTTTAGATGCAACTTCAAGATTTGAAAAATGATCACATTCAATTATTAATAAGCAATAGGAGGGAATTAATGTTCCAATACCTGTGCAAAGAGGTAGGTACATCGAAAGACAAGACACCATCAGCCTTTGGATAGTGAATTGGAGAATGCAACTTTGCAGCCTGCATAAATGTAAAAAAAAAAGTATTAGTTTCACACTGACATGCAAAAGGATTTGCAATATTTTATTAGAACACAAAACACAATAAAAGCAAAGCACCCTAGTATCTCTGCATATTCAATGGAAAAAGGCTTCTAAAATAGTTGTTTTATGCTGTAATTAAAAGGACCATTTTGTACCAGCCAAGATATGGTAAATAAACTAAGTAAAAAACAAAATTTATCACAAGCTTAATTCCTTGAACAATGTTTCTTACATCTGTAGCTTCATGATCAGGTTTACCATGCTTCAAAGTAACTGGGAGCCTCCCCTTGAATATGTAACTGATAGGAATAACAGAAAGGTAAGTGAAGTTCCAAGACAAGAATATAGGGAGACAGGAAATGGTACTCCACAGTGTTGAAATGTAGAAGACTAAATCCATAAGGAAAGTTAGATCTTACTGTTCCAGACCACTAAATGCCAGTCCTGGAACAAGCCCATACTTGAAGGCCTGCAATAAGAGATATCACAAACGTAAATATGCCATACTAACTTGACAAACTAAAACATACCATATTTTGAAAAGTATAAGAAGAAATGAATTAGGACAAGTTTGAGGAATTGATTATAATTACACATTGACCTTTCTATTATCATTTAAGAATTTTTGTGAGCGTTGAAGTCCTACATCGACCGGAGAAATGGTCAGATTAGTCCTTATAAGGCTTGGCATTTTCACCTCTTGAGCTAGCTTGAGAAGTGAATTAGGCCTAAAACTCAAATTCTAAGATTGTATCACAAGTTGTTCTATCCAACATATCCAAGTTCAATTATTGGGCCAAGATCTCTGCTGTTCTATCCAAGGGACTGTGTTGAGACTTGGGATCCATAGTGTTCGACCCGCATTTGTCCACACTTCAAATGTGTATTTCTGAATGTGAGGGGATGTTTTGAGATCCTACATTAACTAGAGATATGGCCAAATTAGTTCTTATTAGGCTTAAGCAATCCTCGCCTCTTAGCTAGGTTTTGGGGTGGGGTTAGGCCTAAAAACCCCATATTCCATGAGTATGTTGAAGGATTTTCTTTACTAATAAGCTACCAAATGGTTTAGGAAGAAATAGAAATCTTCCCGTAAGTTAGAAAATGGATGGATAGCTATTTAAGATGAGATGGCCTCTTAGTTCAAGATTCAAAATGAAAGGACTAATTATCTGAAGAGAACAAAAGATCAAATAGAGGAAAAGACAGAAAAATGAAAATGAATAGCTTCACTAACAGGTCGGTAGTTCCGAGCTTTATATAGTTCTTCCCAAATCCACGAATTCCTCAAAGCACCCCAATATGTATTCATATCTAGACCTTTATTAAACACGTCAAATGCAGATTCAGCAGCAAGCATTCCTACAAACAAGAAGTGCCAGTCTATTAGACATGTCTAAGTAAAAGAAAATCTCAAAATTTGTTATTTGCACCGGAACCATCAACAACTTGGCGTATCCCAATATATCGTTGATTAAACTAAGAAATGATAGGTTGACTTAATAAACATGAGAACGGAAGACTCTAAAGAATAGGACATTCCTTAAAACCTCAAAATCAACATCAGCAAAAAATAGAGTATATTTCTATCCCTTACCTGATTTCATTGCAGTGTGAGTTCCCTTTATCTTAGGCACATTCAAGAAGCCAGATGAACATCCAATGATTGCTCCACCAGGAAAAGCTGGATATGGGATAGACTGAAATTTAACTAGCGTCATGTTTGCAAATAATGTGTAACATAACAAATTAAAGAAATAATCCACTGGAACAAAAAACAAGCAATCAAAGGACTAATATGGTAACAAAATCAATCTAGTCACTCCTCTTCGAACATTTGCTCTTCATGGCGCAAGATTCCTCTATTAACAAAGAAAATAGCCAAGTCTTACAGGGACTACTCTAACAATTAGAAGACATCTTGCCTAGACTATGAAACAAACATCTCAAAAAAATCATGTCAATGTCAACACAATGTGACACTTTAAAAGTACATGCACTGTCGGACACTTAAATTTTATTGTGTTGTGTCCATGTTTTAGTGCGTATGTTTCTTCCATTTCCGATTTTATGTTCTTAAGAATTTAGACCTAACCAAATAACGAGAAAATTTGGATTAGAAATCTTAAAAATTAGGAGTATCAATTTAGCACACTTCATGTCCTTGTTACACTCTAGAGGTTTGATACTCTAGTATTACACTCTAGTATCAATTTTAAATGGAATTTCGGTTCAAACCCAGATCACCATATTTTTTTCCTCACCATAAATGTTTATTTGAGTATGTGTTGGCCACTAGGTCAACAAAAAATTAAACTTTTTTGGCACCCTTCATCTTAATACACCTGTAACATAAGACTTCTAAAGGCTTCATATGTGTGGGACATAAAAGATAAATTATTGTTTTCCAATTGATTGAATGTAAGAAATAGGAATTCGACTAATTACCTGAAAACCTCCTTCATTTAAAGTGCGAGCTCCATACTGGATAACTGTTCCACCTTCCAGAAATGGTTTGATTGCAGGATGATGCTTAAGTCTCTGGTCAATTCAAACGAGACACATGGGATAAGGAAAAAAGTAACACAAACTTATTGCAGTTGAGATCAAAATTTGTAATGCAACTTTTAAGATTCTTAAAGCAATAGATAGTGTCAACATAACCAGCCAGCAAAAGTTTCACAAGAAGATCTAAAACATAATTGGTGAGCTGTGAATTTGGAAAGGTAAATGAATTAATTCATTAATACAAATTTCACAAATACGCGTGCATACAAGAAAAATGAAACAATCCATTTAACAAAAAGATGGAAACCAACATAGAAGAGAGTAAAAGTGAGTTCCCGCGTTAAACATGCAAACCGTTCCTTAGGCGAAAACAGTATGTACCTTACAGAACACTGACAGACATCGTCTAAAAATCCCAATCATTTAAATTGTATAAATACACATGCATCCAAGAAAGCTCATACAATCTTATCCTAGAAAAATAGATCAATTGACAGACAACATATGAAGATGGCTTGCCAGGTTCACAAATACTGCATATTTGAATATTCTCATTAAAGGGAATATTACATCTCTTAAAAAACACTCAGGCACATGTCATACAAAGACAGAAAAACACTTTAAAAGAAATGTTAGGATGACCAGTCAGATTATATTAAAGTTTCCTATTTTCTTAAATTTAAAAAATATGAAGCAAGATCAAAAAAAAAAAAAAAACTCTATTGTGTGCTTTAAAAATAACCACAGGGTAAAAAAAAAACTTTACCTGGAATTCCTCATAAGGACTCATGAAAGGGTTTTGATAGTTCAAAGCAACCACAAGGCCTAAAGAAATCTGTCATGATGGAAAATGAAATTCTTGACATTAAGAAAATATTGTCAGCATAAAATGAAACTAAAGACTGGCAGGAAAAGATAAACTTGCATGGTTCACTCAATGTTTGCAAATACAGCTGCAGATGATTTGTTTATAATTTGGTTTAATAGATTTCTGGTCAGAAAAGAAAACCATGAAAAGGTGAGAAAAATGGATTCATCAAATTGAAATATAGTATCATCTTGTTCTGCAGTGAATTCAAGCACTATCTAGAAGTTAGCTACCATCCAGCAGTGAAACTCAATTCAAACATACAATGTATAGCCAAGAGGTATAGAAACAAGTTGGACTGGTCATAAATAAAATTAGAAAATCAGTGAGGTTAGTTTTGTGCTTCGTGTGTATTTTTGTAGTGTTTATTGTTCGATATATAACACAGAATAATGCTGGCAGTACAACAATAATTTAATCACAATATGGGGTAGCAGTCAGGCCATACAAATCCAATCTTACTTGTCTGTCTTTCATGTGATACAGAAAAGATCCTCCATATGTTTTATTATCCAAAGGCCATCCCAACGTATGAATTACTGCCCCAGGTTGATGCTTTTCCTCATCAATTTCCCAAACCTAAAAGTATAAGTTTGCAGAATCTAAGTGATAGTGGCTTGAAAGCACCCGTGATACTCAGTTATAAGAAGAAGAGTCAACGATCTAATATACTTCATGCATACAACTGAATAGAAAAGCAGAACCATGACAGATTGAATGTTTCAATGAAAAATAGATATGCGATTTTTATTTTATTTTTTGCAAATTTCTTTAAAAATATGTGAAGTAGTTTTACCTCTTTAATTCCCAAAGCATATGTCTGATGTTCTGCACCTCCCTTCTCTCTCAGGTTGTACTGTTTGATTATTTTCTGTAGGGAACAGAGGGTGGGGATTGGAGGCTTTGCCATCAACATCATAATTGACAGGAAAAACTAGAATATAAGTCAGTCCTAAAATTTACTTTTCAAACCTCGGATAACGATCCCCGACATCCCTCAGCCAGAAGTGTTATGCGACCTAAGTGTGATTCAATATTTACATTTAGATAGTTAAGAGCTACACCTCATAAAGAACTAAGTACTTGGGCAAAATTATAGATCCAAATCATAGTCAAGTTGCTGGAGCAGCTAGACAACTGTTAGTTAATGAAATCTTTTTGCTCCAAAAACTAAGACAAAGGCCGTAAACATATGTACGGGATAAAGAAATGAAGAAAATTAAACCTTTAATGTCAACACCACGTTGGAAATTCTCCTTCTTCGAGCCATCTTTTGAAATTCCCATATCATTAGTTCCAATACCGATAACTTTGTCGTTAGCGTCATACAATATCTGGCATGGAAATACATCAGTGAACAGTAATAAATATAGAGAAGTAACATTCAATCAAAAATGGAAATACCTCACTAGCAGCAAATCCTGGGTATATCTCCACGCCTAACTCTTCAGCTTTTTCTCCCATCCATCGTACTAACTGACTTAGACTGCATCAGATGGTCCAGAATAAATTTTTGGAAGTGGAAAGAAAAATATGTGTACAAAAACATTGACAACTTGACAAGCATCCAATATTTGGAGAAGAAGCATCCTTTAATTTAGAATTTTACATCAATTAAAGAGGGAAAAAATAGAAGCAAGAATATGACAGGAAACTAGTTTATTTAATAAACACAGAAATTAAAAATATAAGAGTATCATATCATCAGACAGATGACAAATTGTATGCCTGTCACAGTATCCATACTAAAACTTGAAGTTACAACCATGGTCCTAAATTGTAGTCCGCAACCACAATTGTGGCCGCAAAATTACTAATGTGGTAGTCTCCGCAACCGCGTTGGACCACAATTGTGGTGTGATTTGAAATCATGTGTCCTTCCACATTAGGAACCACATCAAACAACTTCGCTCAGGTTTCTTAAAAATACTTACGTCAAAACTCAAAATTTACAGCTCCTAAAACTCAATTTCCTTATGAACAATCTTAACACTAAGGGTTTTTAGCGGTGTATTTCAAACTCTTCTCACTCAAAACTCACGCCGGAACGGCTGTAATGCGCATCGCAGCAACCGCAACCACAGTTTAAAACCGTGGGTACAACTTTGTGCACAGTACAATCACCAGCAGTATTTATATCTAATGGCACAGACCAACCGTTTGATAAAAATAAAGTATTCCCAGGTTTAAAACACCAATACCCCTGCCCTAAAACCAAATGCAGCAACTTATAAAGCTCAAAATAAGAAAAAAGAAACATACAGTTCCAGCATAGTAGATTCAGCAATCAAGTGAAAATATTCAGAAATCCATGCACAATTTATGTTTCAACAGATAAACCAAGGCCAACCAACCATACTTATAATTACATATACACTCTAGCAGTATGAAATTAATATGCGCGTTATAAAACCTTATGACATAGTTCCCTTCATTGTCAAAAGGACTCGGAAGTGAAATTGCACGATTCTTTGTCAGATACCAAAACTTATCAGTAGTAACAGGTGTAGTAATCGGAGCCTGCACATAAACAAAAAAAAAAAAACTCAATGCAATTCCAAAAGTAAATCAGAACTATGTTTGAATCACACTATGCCACCGTGAATTTGTTAACTCTCTGTCACTGTGGCTGGGCGTGATTTACATGCACGGCAAATTTCGAAGAGAACTCACAGCTTCCTGCTTCCACTGAGGAAGAAGCTCATTCAACGCGCGAGGTTCAAAAACGTTTCCAGAAATAATATGAGCACCTGAGAAAACCAGAAAATGAGAAAATCAACAGAAAAACAACAATTAACTTGAGAAGATCGAGAGTTTCGTTTTTCGTTTGGTTGAATTACCGACTTCAGCGGCTTTCTCGAGAACGCAAACAGACAAATCGGTGTCGTTCTCTTGACATAGCTGCTTCAACCGTATCGCCGCCGATAAACCGGCGGGACCTGCTCCGACGATGACGACGTCGTAATCGAGCGTGTCTCTCTCCGGTGCGGTGGTGCAGAAGTTTCGCGGGATCGGAACCCTAGAATTTGCACGTGCGAATGCATGTGGTTGCGAAAATGATGAAGCGTTTCTGGAATGGAATGTGTTGAGAGGTTGAGATGAAGTGAGTTTGCGAAGAATAGCGAACGCATTGCATTGTTTTGATTTTGATTTGAGCAATAGAGAACCAAATTTGAGCATTTTTTTAGAATTGATTGAATTTGAACTTGTTCGATCATATAGTGCTAGTTAACATCGCTTCTTTCATTCTTTCTTAGTTTCATATGTAAAATTATTTCGTCATTATTTTATTACTATTCATTTGTGTTTTTATTGATAAAAAATTATTCAGATAAAGTTTGCGGTACGGTTTGAAATTGTAGTGAGTGTATCTGACGTGTTGGTAGTTCAGTTTATCTTGTTTTGGTTTGTTGATTCAAAGAATATGGAAAGTGCAAACTCATTAACGTAACTAGCTTATCTGCGTCATTTTAATCTTGGAAAGTGTAACAAATTCGGACATTTATGATTGATTCAAATATTAATAATTTTAGAATATAAATAGAAATTTTAAGAACATACTTAAAAGAAATATTTATGTTATAAAATTTATAATGTTAAAAAAAAATAATATTATTATTTATAGATTTAATGTTATTTTTGATCACGTATAATAGTCGCATTCATTTCTTTCTAAATAATTTTAAAAAATTATTCTAGTACTTTAACTTTTCAAAATACATAAATGAAATCTTTTTTAACTAATTCGTGACAGAAAATTTAAAATTTTAATTATTAAGTCGGTCATTTATATGATAAAAAAGCTAAAATAATATATTTTAAAGATCTAAAAAGAGATTAATTATTATTTATTGTTAGTGTAAAACTTTTTATACACATCATAACCACCTATTAATATTATTTAATAAATAATTAAAATAAAAATAAAAAATAATTTATAATCTAACGATCATGATTTATTGACAGTGTAAAACTTCTACGTTATCGGTGTATTCTAATTGTTGAAAGTAATTTCTTGTGTCATAAAAGATTTGATTTGATTTAGAAGTGTGGAAACAATTTGTTACACGCATATTTAATTTTAGATTTAGATAGATTTGATTTAAATTTAAAATATAATATATTTGATTTGGCTTAGGGAACAAATCAAATATATTTAATTTGGCTTAGGGAGCAAGCTAACCTAAATCTATAAATAGATTGAGTAACCCCTATTTTTCGTAATCAAGTTGTATTCACAGAATTTTGCAGTTGTAAAGTGAATAAGAAGTTTTCCACAGTTTGTGGGTAGAGAGTTACTCTGCAGAAAATAATGATTTCCTCTTCTTCTTTTCTTTAATTGTTCATTGTTATTGTGTGGTGATAACAATCTTGTTCATCAAGATTGGTAGAAATTCATCATAAATATTTGGTGGATTTCCAACATCGGGTATCAAAGCTCCGATTTCGATTCAAGGAAAGAACAATCAAGAACTACCGTAGAAGAAGAATTCACGATGGTAGTGAGTGTAACACGGTGGGAGAACTGACTTGTTTGTTTTGCATTTTATCGCGAGTGTAACACGGTGGGAGAACTGACTTGTTTGTTTTGCATTTTATCGCAAATGTTACGGATAGTAAGAGTCGCCTCCAACTTTTCTTTTATCCAATAAAGGAAAGGTGAAAAGAATATGAAAGACCTTTTATCAAATATGAGTGAAGCAACTCGTTTTTCAAAAAATCATTTAATTTTCATACGCCACCTAATTTTATTTGTTCCAAAAGAAGAACGGGAAAATATAGATAAAACCCACGAAAATCGGATAAGACGGTCTACGAAAATAAGAGATGAAGGTTCGGGAGTCGTTTATGCAAGGGGAAGGTATTAGCACCCCTTACATCAATCGTACTCGATGGTACCCATTTAGTTCAAAGTGTGGTTGTGTGTTAGTGTGAAAATTTTACGAACTTCTAAGATAAAAAGGAGAAAGAAAGGGAGAAGAAATATTTTTATTATTTTTGCTCGCCTTTGGTCGTAAGACTTAGTGCCTACGTACTCCCTCGTGCAATAGGAAAATCAGAGCGCCGTAATTCGGCTAGAAAATGATTGTTTGTTGATTGATTTTAAATGAAAAGACAATTCGTCATTTTTAAAGGAGAGGACTCGTCTAACGTCCACAAGGTGTGATAAAGAATAAAGGACTACGCACCAACATGAGGGAGGGTTTGAGAACGCCTCTAGTACTCAAGTGGAGAAGTCGAAAACCTTGGGAATAGAGGAAGAAGCATCTCAATTATAAATGAATCATGTCTAATCTTGAAAAGGTTTAAAGGTAAAAGGTGCTTGGACGCACAAAAGATATTGAATGTGTTGAGATTGATTTTAAATTAGGGATGACAAATATCAAAACATTAGGCTATCATCTAATGATTCGAATACTAGAAATTGGCGAGTGAGCTCAACCAATCATTTCTCATCCCAAAAATTTGTAATGAAATAAGATGTTTCGAGTGAGATAAAATATTTAAATTATTGGGTTATCATCCAACAATCTAAAGACTTTAAATTTGATTAAATCGTCGGGCTATCATCCAACAATTTAAACGAATGTCACTACACTATTTTAATGCAGATAGAAGTATTTAGTTTATTGGGCTATCATCCAACAACCTAAAGACTCCCAATTCAATTAAATCATCGGGATATCATCCAACAATTTATTTGAATACTGCTCTAGTATTTTGACATGGATAGAAGTTTTATCTTATTGGGCTATCATCCAACAATCTAAAGACTTCAAATTTGTTTAAAACATTAGGCTACCATCTAACGATTTAAACAAATTTCATCCAAGTTTATTATGAAAAACATTTTGAAAACAACTCGACGTTGGATCGAGGTTTGAGAAGAAGACTCGACGTTGGATCGAGTTTTATTGGAAGTGTTTTACATGCTTGGTGAATGGAGAAAGAATCAGGTTATGATCAATCAAACCAAAAGGCTTGATCAATCTCGAGAGAATATCCAAGTCTATTCCCGACTATGGAACCCTTATGGAGATGAGAAGAGGATCGAAATAATTGTAAATAACAAATAAAATCGACAAAGCCCATACAAGGTGGCCAACCTAAGTATAAAACAATTAAATTACATGTGTACTAGCAAAGTGGGCTAGTCTACTAAGACGACCAATTAGAACAATTAATCGAAATAGGCTCACTGTAAGAAGGCTCAGGATCAAGCGTACATGTGTGCATGTGTGGTCACCGCGACGCTTCTTAGCTTTGTCGACTTACGGGTTTAAAATGATTTACAATTATTAGTTTAAAAATGATATTCTTTTGGTTTTGTGTAAGTGACAGTTAAATTAAATAATAAAGTAAAGACAGTTAAATATTTATTACAAGTTTTTGTTTTTGGGAGAGGGATACATCAATTATAAATGGGGATTAAACGGTAAAATAAAATAGAAAGCGGTAAATTATTTACAACGCAACAAAGGGATTGGGATATAATTTTTCGAATGGAGATGAATTGAATTAAAGAAAAACGATAAATTAATTATGTTAAAAGCATACAAACAAAAACTAAATGCGGAGAAACTTAAATATTAATTATTGTATCATTTGTGTTTTATTTAGTTAATTAGAATAGACTATAGAAATTAGTTCTAAGAAAATGCTATGCGGAGAATATTACTGTAATATGATTCAAACTTATTTACGAATGAATATGATAAAGTATAATAATAAAAGTAATATGTATGTAGTATATATTTACAATACTAAGTATAATAATAAAAATACTACTAAGTATAATTAAGTTTACAGTATAAAAATAAAATACTAAGTATTTTAGATACACATTGCTAAATATTAAATAGTATCATAAATATAAATAAACAGCATATGTAAAAAAAAAATCTATATAAATGCAACAGTATAAAATGTATGCTTGGATTATTCTTGAATGCTTGGAATGGTCTTTGGATATCACTTCACATGTAACAAATACATTAGTAGCATAGTGGTATAGATAAAATTGCGATAAATTAGAATATGCGTTAGTAACAAGGTATAAAAATCGAAATGAAATTAGTATAAATGTATATGAACAAATGAAGAAACAAACAATTGATTATAATTGGAACCAAAGAAATCGTGCACAAGTTATTATTTAATCCAAAGTCGAAACATGGAAAACCGAGCTCTAAACACATTTAAACCACATGAATCAAAACCGGGCAGCACTGATGCACATGAAATAAAGCTTGAATTCGGATTCAAAATTAATTAATTGAAGCAAAGTCCGGACAACCATATACACTTGTGCGTGGAAAATTGATTTCAATTTAAAAAAAACAAAGTCGGGCAGCCGCTACTTAAGCGTAAATTAATACTATAAAGTCGACTCGATTAATTAAAAGCTTCTAACTCAAGCAAATTCAACAACAAAGGGAAAACAAACTTGCTGCCCCATAAGTTTCTCGGTTGTATTATTCGTGAATAAGCACGGTATCAATACTAAACCATCATCGAAGCTATACTATTACAACCATCAACCAAAAGTGGTGCCAAAACCCACATTCTTATCGAATTCGCCTAAAGAAAGAGTGGCCACAAGGCTTCCCTATAGCTTCTCGGTTAGATTCACACACGATTAAACGCGGCCAATCATAAAACCATCATCGAAACTAAAACAAAATACAGCTTTTACTCACGAACTCCAATCGAAATTAAAAAAATGAGAAAAGATACAATATCTTAATGGTTTCTCGGCTAAATCGTATGCGGATAAACGCGACATCAATATCAAGCCATCATCGAAACTAAAGTAGGATTCTTATCACCAATTCAAAAGAAAACAAAATAACATGGCTGTCCCAAATGGTTTCTTGGTTAGGTTTACACGCGAGTAGACGCGGAAACAACATAAACCATCATCGAAACTTAACGAATTGACGCAAACTAACATATTAATATAACCACAAACTCACATTATTCAGGAATTATCATAAATATCACAAATATAAAAACATTCTTACCAACAAAATTCAAGCAGATATCGAAATCGGCAGCATAATAGTTAGGCTTGCTATTTCACAAATCTCCACATAAAATCATCTCAGAAAAATTAAACCAGAATGTAACATATTATACTACCAGACAACAATATGATACTAACCAATCAGAATCTAAACAATGTCAAACTATCTTTTGTAGAAATAAACAATCAGGAAAAAAACATGATAGTTCAATTGGAAACTCCAGATTCAACCAAAGAAATATTCATACCAGATTGATTCGAATGAACTTACCAAACACAAATGAGTATTTGAAGGAGAGGGAGCCGGAGCAAATAGCCACTGGAAAATGATGGAGGTAACTGGACACAGGGATTTACGGAAAATGAAGGGAGTATGCAGAGCGGCTGGGTGAGCGAGAACATGATTGTTGTTGGAGGGTGTTGCGGCTGAGGCTGAGGCGAGAAACAGGGGTTTATATGGGAGTTATCTGTGAGGGAGTGATGATGGTGGTTAGCGAACAGAGGGGTAGCGAGAGAAACAGTGGGAGTTATGGATGGTAGTGAGACGCGACAAGACAGTGGGGACGAAGGAGCTTACGGTTGTGAGACAGGTGAAGAGCAGAGGTTTAAAGGGTGGTAGCAGAGGATTGTGAGGGTTAAAGGAAGGAAATAGAGGTTGTTCTGTGAGAAGGAATGATGAAGACAGGGGTAAGGGCGCTGTGAGGAAGATGATGAAGGCTGCGGGTGAAGGTGAAACAGGGAGAAGATGGTAGCGGCAAGGAGAAACGGAGGTGGTAGTTACGGACTGAGAGAAGGATGAAGGAGGTTCTGTGAAGGGACGAAGAACGTGAGAACGGTGAGGATTTGAGCGGCTGGGTAAGGCGTTTGGGGGTTCGAAGGAAACAGTGGGAGTGGTTCACGATGGAGAAGTTTCTAAACTTCTTCTGCGTTTTGCTTTTGTTTCTAAATTTTTTTCTGTGTTGTTCCGTTTTCTTTTGTAATTTGGCCTCCCCTGTGAACAGTAGCTTAACACACACACACACACACACACACACATATATATATATATATATATATATATATATATATATATATATATATATATATATATAGTAATAAATTAGGTTTAACATATTTTTTTAAATGTCAAAAATGACCTTTTCATAAAATAGACCATAAAAATGGGTCGGGTAAAAATTAATAAGCCCAATAGTATTTTTGTTTGATTTTTTTAGATAAAAATTGGACACCTAAAAATGTCAAAAACGGTAAAAGTTCGGACAATAAATTATCCGAAAAATAAAATAATTACATTAAAATAAACTATGAGTCTCATAGATTAAAAAAGAAATTATTAAATGGTTAAAATCGAAATAAAATGATAATAAAGAATACCCGACTTTTAAACGCTTACAGTTAAAAACAAGACTTTGAAATGCACCGAAAAATTAGGGAAAACACATTTTTATGATTTACGCGATACGTAAATAAAACAGTGAGTAAAAGATGAAAACTTGAAATATTTTTTAAGAGGAGGTAAACAATGTCTGACAAGATGTAAGGACATTTTCCAGGACTTGTCTCCTTGAACCAAACAAGGAAGTATTTTGGATGGTGCAATTGATAGACATCAGAAGAAGGTGTAAAGACTGTGCATGTGTCTTTGTTGGAAATAAGCCTTGCCAGAAGGATCAGTCAAAAGTTGTTTTGGAAGGTGCATTTGTCTTTGGTTTTGTTTTCCTAAAATATGGTTCCATTGATCAAGACCGTTATTTCCTAAGAAAACTACTTGGATATTTAAAGAGTTAATTTATTAATCTCGTTCATCTTATGGTGGTTACTCTTTCTCTATTTTCCTATGGCCTATGCATGGATATGGGTGAGTATCTTTTGGGTCTGGTTTTGTAATGGTTTTTGTTTGTCAATTTGTGCCAAAAAGGGGGAGAGGTATTGTTCGGATTTAAGTCTGAGGTATGTGTTTACAGTTGTTTTACAAAGATGTTATATGTCATATATTGCAAAGATGTCATATGTAATATAAAATGTATTTTTTGTGACTTGTGACCTGAGTTATGAACACAATTATGACTTTTGTTATGAGTTACCCAAGAAAATGGTTAGATATGCCCTGCAAGGGATGTTTCTGGATTAAGGGGGAAAGCATGCAACCTTCTTCATCGTGTACATAAAATGTCTTGAGGATTGTAGTGGCCGTAATGGATTGGTCATGGCTTATTGCACTCATAACAAGTGATTTTGTTACCACTAGATTCCTTTGACCAGAAGTTGATTCAAAGCGACCTCCTGTAACACCCTTCTAAATACCCCCGCAATTAATAAAGTATTTCAGAGTTAACATGCATTAAAGGGCGTCACAATTAATTAAAAACATAAAACTCTTATACAATGTCACGCTTTCATGGAAAACACATTTCCATTTAAAAAGAAATACATATTTAACACAGCAGAATAACTTCAAACTTGGATAATTTCAAATCCCAAATAAAATCATCAAAGGTCAACGCCTTGAATCACCAAAATAATTATCCACCTAAAACATCAAATAAAAACCGAGTTTAATAATAACTCTAGACAAGCGTTCCCCAGTGTTACAATCAGAGCAAGACACCAACACGCGATAAAATGAAAATGCATAGCTCTATGAGCCATCCTCACCAACTCCTAAGCCGCTAAAGCTTCAATATGAAATCATCAAAGTAAGGGTGAGACTACATCATAATTAAAATGCATTATAAATTCATACAAAAATAGAATTTCATAAGCTACTATTCCACCCTATTCAGCATAATCAGATTTATTCTTCCATTCAACAACACAAACCATAAATATACATGACACGCAACAACCAGATTATAACACTGGAATTCATCCTAAGATGTTATAATCCATACAAATGCAATGCAAGACTCTATGCATGTGGTACCAAAAGTGAACTAAATTCACCTTACTATTCCATTCCAACTCGGACCGAGTATCAACATCTGCTCCATTCCAACTCGGACTATTGGCCAACTCACTAATTCCACACAATGGAAATTAGCTACCACCAATGTATATGCATGCACAACAACAAGCATGCAACATTCAACACAAGTTATGATAACATCATACATCATAAACCATCATCAACCCAAAACATGATAACCATCATTTATCATGAACATCATCAAACAACATAAACATGCACAAGAAATTACTGCAACATCATCACCAAAACAAGCGTACAACCATGAATATGCACACAATACATCAGCACAACAACATATCGTTTCCTATCCACCAAGTACACGAGGTACGAATAACCACAAGGTCGGAAAATCACTACTTTCCAAAATAAAATCAAGTTAATATTATTTTCTTTATTTCATAAAATAGAAAATTTAATTTAAGGAATAACGTCCAAAACGGCGATTAAAACGGACTTACGGTTTGAAAGTTATGAATTTTCAAAGTTTAATATTTTTCAAAAAGTCTTAGTGGTAACCGGTTCCTCCAGGGGAGTGATCGGTTCCCACAATCATGTGAGAACACACTACTGGAAAATGTATGGGGAACCTGGGTTCTCCTATAGGGTAACTGGTTCCCACGTTTTATAAAAATTGTTTGTCTGGAAAATATACTAGGAACCCGGTTCCTCCCAGAGAGTAACCGATTCCCACGACTCAGGAAAAATATCTTCTAGAAAATGTACTGGGAACCCGATTCCCTCCATAGGGTAATCGGTTCCCAAGACTCATGGAAACCACCTTGCTAGAATTTATATGAGGAACCCGATTCCTTCCAGAGGGTAACTGGTTCCTGCGACGTCTGTTGCAGAAAATCCTTATTTTGACAGCATCCTCCTTTCCCAATTCAAACCACAAATTAACACCAAAACAACATCAAATAGGCAATCATAATGCAAATTCGACATACTCTAACAACCCATAACATCACTATATCATCAAATTGCATCAAAATACCAAAAATCATGAAATTGGGGGTTAAACTCATAAACCTAAAAATCCAAAATTGAGATTCTTAATCTCTTACTCTATTCTACCAACCTTAAAATCCATAATACACTATAATTAGAGCAATCACCCCTTACCTTAGTCAAAATCTTTAATCTTCCTTGAGCTTTAGGTTCCTCTTCCTCCTTTGCTCTTCTTCTCTTTTCACGTATGATTCCTCTTCTCACTTTTCCCAACGCATTTTTCTTTCTTATTATTCTATTATAATAATAATAACAAAATAATTAGAGGCTTTTACTCCATACACCCCTCTCCTATACTAATCACCACATAAGCCCAAATTTCTCTGTTCTTTATTTATTTCCAAAAATCTCAATAATTCTAATAATTCAAATTTTAATTTAATAAATAACTAAAAAATTTCAAATTATTTAATAATTGAAAAATATGGGGTGTTACACCTCCAGTCCTTTTTGATTTTTTGAACCTGTTGCCTTGATTTATCTTCCAGAGACGATTAACCATTCTGGACTATAAGGACAACTCATCTTCTTCATCATCAAGATCTTCTTCTGAATCCTCTTTATCTTCTTCTTGAAGAGCTTTGAACTTCTTAGGATTATTGATGGACTTGATCCCAATAGTTTTTATCTTCTTTTGTGGTTCATCTTTCTCTATTTCAATCTCATGATTTCTCAAAGAACTTATCAGTTCTTCTAGAGAAGTGTCATTAAGATCCTTTGCAAGCTTGAGTGTAATTACAATTGGCCTTCATTTGGATGGTAAGCTTAGGATAATCTTCTTTACATGATTTGCCGTTGAATAACTTATGTCCATAACTCTCAGTCCTGCAACCAAGGTTTGAAATCTTGAGAACACGAGTTCAACACTTTCATAATCCTCCTTCTTGAAGGCTTCACACTTCTGAATCAAGGTTGACACCTTAGTTTCTTTGACTAGATCATTTCATTCTTAATTAATTTTAAGAGAGTCAAATATAGATTTGACAGAGTCTCTATTTGTGACATTATACTCAGTATAAGAAATCGCATTCAACAAGATGGTTCTTGCTTTATGATGATTCTTGTAATTTTTCTTTTGTTGATCAGTCATAGTTCTCCTAGCTATTTCTTTTCCAGTAGTATATGTGGGAGGTACGTAGCCATCGACTAGCATATACCAAAGATCAACATCATGACCTAGAAAGAAACTTTATAGTCTATCCTTCCAGTATTCAAACTTTTCACCATCAAAGATGGGAGGTTTTACATTGTAACTTTTATCGTTTGAATCTGAAGTAGGGATAGCTTAGAACATAAAAATAAATGAACACAATTATTTTTATCCTAGTTCACTATTAACTAAGCTACTCCAGTCCACCCCTCAAGGTGATTTTCCTTCAACAAGGACTTAATCCACTATAACCAAATTGATTACAAACAACCTACAATAAGTCTGATCAACCTTATTGGCACCCTAAATAAGTCTGTCAATCCTAATTGCAAATCCACTCAAACCACAACATGAGTCTTATTGGGATCTAACCTTCACCTGGTCTCTCAAGGAGTCAACAACAGTTGAATACTTTCAGTGTATTATATATTTCTTCTATTAAGCAGATTACATAGACGTTTCAGTACAAAGAAAAACACCTAAGTCTTTTACAGCAAGATACGGGCAACAACTCTGTCACACCCTAAATTTCACTCTGAGTTTTTAGCCGCATTAACACATCATATTTTTTTCATCGGACCATCATTATTCATCTGCATACGCTTCCATTAGACCATTTACATTAAAGAATCATCCATTCATCGCATCTGCATCATTAGTCGTGTTTAAGTTTACCAAAAGTCAGTTTAAATCGACATTTGCATCGTTTTGTAGTTGTAAAATATATGTTATTTACTTCATGCATTTTTATCTCTCTACCTGTTTCTTGCATCGTATTAAGTTGATCATATGTCAATAATATGGAGTTTTTGGTTCTATAAACAGACCGTTAAAAGTGATTCGACACTGTGCAGAAAATTAGCGGGGAAAATATTTCAAGTTTTCACCTTTAACACACTGCTTTATGAATCTACGTGTCGCGTAGCTCATGAAAATATGCTTTCTCTAATTTTTCGATACATTTTGAAGACTCGTTCTTAACCGTAAGTGTTTTAAAAGCCGGGTATTCTTTATTATCATTTTATTTTGATTTTAATTATTTAGATATTTTTTCTTTAATCTTTGAGATACGTAGTTTATTTTAATGTGGTCATTTTATTTTTTCGGATAATTTAGTGTTCGAATTTATATCGTTTTTGACAATTTTAAGTGTCCAATTTTTATCTCCAAAAATCAAAACAAAAATATTTTCTGATAGTTTAATTTTTATTCTTTTGGGCTTAATAGTCCATTTTATCATTAGAGTCATTTTATACATTTTAAACTTGATTAAACTTTGTTTAATTAGTCGATTGAATTTATTTCGTGCATGCACCTACACAATATCATATGTCTTATCATTTGTGCAAGCCACCTTGTATGGGCTTTTAATTCATTTAATCGCTTTATTTCATACTTGTATATATTTATCCATTTCATTTCCATTATCGCGCCTTGGTCCACATACCAAGTTATCATTCAATAAGGGTCTCATGGTAGGGAGTAGACGCTTGTCTATTCTCTCGAGATTAATCAAGCTTTCTTGGTTAATCATAGCCCAAATCAATTCTCTTCTCATCTTTAAGACCTTTCATAATAAATTATCAAACCTCGATCCAACATCGAGTGACTTTTCAAAAAAACCTTTTTCATAATAAAACCCCAAGTATTTAAATCGTTGGTTGCTAGACCAATTGTTTAAATACTTGTGCCAAATGAACTCCAAGTCTTTAAATCGTTGGATGCTTGTCCAATTGTTTAGAGACTCTTAATAACGTGAACCTCGTTTCACCTCACTTCTTTTCATAAGAAAACTTTTTGGGATGATAGACGACTCATTGAGCATTGAGCTCCTCTAGTTTCTAGTATTTGAATCGTAGGATGCTAGTCCTATTGTTCGGTACTTTTCACCCACAATTAAAATCAATTCAACTCATCAAACCTTCCCCACGTGCAAGTCCTTTTTTCAAACTCACATCGCTCACACGCGATCTCCTTTCGCTCACACGCGAATTGCACTAGTGATGTCTTATCGTCCACGTACGAGTAAGCTCCTATTTTCATAAATAAAATCAATCAACCAAATGTTATCGCAACTGAGAACTACGTAAGCTCTGACTTTTCCATCGCACTTGGGAAATACATAGGCACGAGATTCTAACATCTTGGCGAGCACACTTTCAAAAAATTAAAATATGTTTCTCTTTTCATCTCTTTTTTCCGCACATAATAATAAGATAGCAAAGTAACACACTAAACACACAAACTCTTAGAACTAAATGGGTCCCATCGAGTACGATGGATGTGAGGGATGCTAATACCTTCCCCTTGCATAACCGACTCCCGAACCCGCATCTCTTGGTCTCGAAGACCATTTCATTTCACATTTTCATTTCTTGGGTTTTATCTATATTTTCCCTTTCCTCATTAGGAATAAATAAAGTTAGGTGGCGACTTTATTGTTTCATCGTAATCGAATTTTTTCGATTAGCGTCAACAAACTCCTTGCTTATTTACAAAACTATACACAGAAGATTTCTCTAAATAGTTGCACAACGCTTTGGTGTAGTTTGGCTGAGCTTGATTTAATCTGATAAATGTTTGTAATGTTGATTCTTACATTTCGTCAGCTTCCAAGTCTTTCTTTTATAGCTTGTAAAAGAGATCCGTTGAAAGGGTAGAAAGGTAATCGAAATATACAGTTGTTTGTTCTCAACGGTTATAATGAGAGTGGTCATAATATAGTACGAAATAACTATCCTTACGCTACCCTAGAGGGTAGAAGTCACATAACACTTTTATACCTTTTGCACACCATCTCACGTTAACCATTTATAACTTCTTCTTATCTTTAGAGGCTTTAGATAATTTAAAAGTTTGAAGCTTATTGTAGAAGAATCACTCTTAAGTCTTAGAACCTAAGTCTTGGAGTCTTTAGGACTTGTCCTATCAGAACCTCATCTTCAGAGTCTTCAACACTTGGTTGTAAGATCTTGCTTTTCTTCAGATCATCATAACTTTTTCAGTAGAACCTTGTCTTCATAATCTTAAGAACTTGTAAATTATAAAAGCAAAGCTTTAGAAGGCATCTAAAGCTTAAACATAAAGTTATGATAAGAACCTCTTGTACTAATGTTCATAAGAACCGTTTCATAAGATTAATCTCAAAATCTTGACTTCAACTGTAACACGTAACCATATGTTTTCTTCTAGTAGTGTCTATGTTCAAAACTCGATGATGTCACATGACTTGATACCAAATTTAGAACATTACAACAGTAGCTACACACTAAAATGAAACCATTATAGTATATAATTGTTCTTTGGGATATCATGTACAGTTATTATCAAAATCTTAAGGACAGATGTAGAAACACTTCTTGTTCTTACAAGGGGACAATAAATCTATTGAGATTATGATGGATACCTTCAGTAAATTTTCTAGATCTACATGGCTGAAAGTTAACCCTAGTAAATTCCAAATATACTTTGGAGTTGTAGAATAGAGCATCAAAGAGGAAATCATGCAGATCACAAGATTCAAAGAAGGATCGCATCCTGTTAGATATGTGGTCATTCCTTTGACAAGTAAGAAGCTTGGTATAAATCATTACTTGGTATTAGTGGAAAAATTGTTGGTAGAATCAATCGCCAAATATGTAAGCTTATCTCATATGCAGGTAGACTACAACTTATCCAAAGTATCATCTTTGTCACTGTTAACTTCCGGATGTAGTGCTTGCCATTGCCTAAAGTTGTTCTCAGATGATTGATGCAACTTATAGGAGTTTGTTGCAGACTGGTGGCAAGGAAATCCCATGTAGCATGGCATAAGGTTTATAGCCCTAAAAGTACCGGTGGTATGAACCTAATTAATTTGTCTGTTTGGAATAGAGTTAACTTGATAAAGTTGTTATAAAATCAGAGCAATAAATCTGATGATATGTGGAATAAATAGATTCACACATACTACATTAATAAAGATAATGTGATGATCATGACTATTAAAGAAAGTTATTCTTGGATTATGAAGCACATTCTAAATCAAAGAGATGCTTACCAACATGTGCAGGGTAATATGCAAAGTGGGTTCAAAATGAAGGTTGTAAACCTTGCTCTAAAGAATGTTGAGCCTAAGGTTAGTTAGTACAAGTTATTCAGCCATAACATGGCTAGGCTTAGAACCCAATTTATAATGTAGTTGAATGCAATGATAACTAGCCACTTATAAGTGCCAAAATTTAGTTATTTTGTATATATGTTTAGTGGCACTTATCGGTTCTTTTGTTGATATTCTTCGAATAAATCCTCCGCTTTTGGTATAAATGTGTACATAATACAATAATTGAGTTTTTTGTGTAAATATTGTATCATTTGATAGTTTTTCATCTCTTTTATAGATATTCATTCATAATTGGAGCATTGAGTAATAAAGTGTCGAAGACACGACTTCAAACGCGCGATTTGAGCAACTCATCAACGAATAAGGCTCAAAATCAAAGAATAAAAATCATCAATTTGATTGATATTTTGTCATGGTTAGATAGGAAATTTAATAAGCTTTCCAACGCTTCAAACCGGGCGCAATTCTGAGTTACGGTTCTCAAGATATGGCAAAAACAAGATGCTAATTTTTTTCCAGGACAGTGCAGACCGTGCTTAGCGTGAAAATACCAGGCTTTGTGTGCCCTGCGATTTCAGAAATCTTTAAAAGGGGCTAAAATCACATTTTTAGGTCATGGGTTGGGTATTTTTGAGTCCCAACACCATCAACATCATTTTTTGGTCTAGAGAGCTTAGAAAACAACATTGGAGCTTGCATTTGGATGATCTAGAGTCGAATCCCTCGTCGATTGGTGTTGACAAACCAAGAAATATTTGGTTCCTCTTTTTCTCCTCTCTTTGTAATCTCTTTTGTTGGGTTTTATATGTATATCTACTCTAACTCATGTATATTTGTCGTCCTTGGCGTTGTATAAAATTTGCTTTACGAATCTGTGTAGGCGATTGTCTTGGGTTTTTACTCTATGTTAGGGATTTGAGCTTTACTAGAGATATATTGCTTAGATTCTTACCTAGGATGATTATCTGTTAGTTTCTGAATGCTAGAATTGGGTTTAGAGCTGACATTCACTATAGAATGCCTCTACGTTGGTGAAGTAAGCTAGAGATGAGTATGGAGGTGACGCAGTTGACTTCTGTGTTGTTGAGATAGGCCAGAAATGGATATTGAGATGATTCGGGAGGATTCTCAATTTGGGTTAGAAATAACTTAGATTGTGAGAGGTATGTGATGACACGGACGAGTATCGTAGGCTGAGTATAACTGAATGGTAGATTTAAGTCTGTGACGGGTAGTTTACATTCGTTCCGGATAAGCTGTTTATCCTTTATACTTTTTGTTCATTTACTTTCTGTCTTTTATTTTCATTTCTTTTAATCTCAAACTCATTAACGGTAGAATTGTCGAACGACAAATCAATAACCAATCTCTATGGACACGATACGATATAACCTAACCGGTATATATCACCTGGTAAAAATAATACCAACTCTTTACTTGTCGTTTTACCGCTTCATCATGAGAGATCACCTTGTAAAGTGTTTTTGAAATTAATATATTTTTTGATTAAAAAAATTATAATAAAGCATTTTGGCACATAAAAAATAGATAAAAGAGATAAATATGATTGAAGTAGTCCCTCTTTTGTAGTTATTAAAATAATTTATTTTTTATTTCATTTTTAAACACTGACAATACATTCTCATTAATCTCTATTTATATTATCTTAAATCATAAACCTCCAATGTTTTTAAAGTTAAAAGGTAGTGCGTTGACAGCGTAAAATAGTTTTAAATTGTTATTCGATTAAATTTATCATTTAGTCATGTCATATAATTTATTTAAAAATAACAGTATGACTTGACACTTATCATGGTGTTATAATTGATTGATAATATAAAATTATTTACACTGTCAGTGCATATCCTTTTTACTCATTTTTTTAAAACTTTAACTTAACAAATTTTTGGAAGTGTTAATATACTTTTCAAACAAATTTTATTGAAGCATGTTAACATATTTGACTCTATTGATGATACTATAGCCGTCTCAAATTTAAGATATTTTGGACATTTCACATGTATTAAAAAAAATCACCGTTGTATAGAAAAGATAAATTGTATATGACTTTACACTATTGTCCTCTATTAATTATAAATGAAAGAGAACTTAAGAGAATTGAATTAAAAAAGAGAAATAAATAATAGAGAGTATATTAGAAAAATATCTTTAATATTGTAATGAAGTCGTAAAATGACTTATAATTTAGGATAAAGTTTTTCTCAAAATCGTCTGGAACAATAAAATATATAACTCTTTCATTGGCTAATAGATTCAATTTAGTTTCTATTGTTCGACTATTAGAATCTAACAACTTAAAAATTGTATAGAAATAAATATGACATCTATAATATTGTATCTCGTCTATGATTATTTTTTAATAAAAATTAGGTATTATCTTGGTGTAATTATATTGATTAATGAGTTGAATTATGTGGAACCATAATGGCAAATACTATATTGCACAACTCCTTAAAAATACTATGTGATTTGTACAAAAACACAATGCAATGGTTATTACTTATTATATAGTAGATAATGGAGTGAAAAAATTATTTGATTAACTAAAATATTGTTACACGAATACAAATTAAGCAACTCTATCATGTAATTTAATTTTGCTTAAAAGAAAATTCTAATTGAGGATATAAGAAATGTGGACAAAGAGAAATTTAATTTAGTGATGATAATGTCATATTAAGGGTAAGGTAAGGTTGAAATGTAGTTATGAGCTACGGTTCCAATCCAAAGTTTTCCCTTTTCCTCTTTAACTTCACTTACCAATTTCATCACTTGGCCTTCTCGATCTTCAAGCACTTCAAGAATTTTTCCTTTATCATCTAGAAGTGTAATTAAAGTGTACATTTTCATCCCCATCACTTTTGCCAATATGCTCATCCTTATAGGCAAGCGAAAGTAAATACTCCTCAACCATGGATTGTTACTCAAAACTTCTTGAGCACCAGTGCGACAACAATCGATTGCCACCCAAAACTGTCCTTTTTCATTTATTCTTATGTTGTCTGGAAATCCAGGAAGGTCAGCTACATGTTCCACTAACCCCGATTTAGAACCTTCTATCCAAAGCTTCATTAGCCTGCCATTAAATTTTTTTTAGTGTTACTTCATATTTTATCATGCACATTTGAAAACAAATTAGAAACATAAGTAATAAAGGACCTGCAATTGGTGGTTTCAGTAAATATGAGGAATGATTGATCTTTAGAAATTTGCACTCCATTAGGAAAAGCAAGCCCGTCTAGGACAACTGAGGTTGTTTTGGTTGGGGGATCATATCTTAGAAGCCTACCTGTTGCTTCTCCTTCCAATAATATAAAAAAGTGTGCACTGCAAATAATAGTACACATCATAAAGACTAAGTTGAATATAAATTAATATAAACTTCATGTTAATATATTGTTGACCTTTGGATCAAGATCAGATAGTCGAGATTTTAATGAAGACGATGAGTTTGAAATATAAAAAATACATAATAATATGGATAAATATAAAAAGGGTCATGCTAACATGTGTTCTTAGGGCACATGTTAAAGATACTATAATTATAAAAATTTAAAGATAATTAAATATAATAAACTAATATTTAAAGTTTCAAAATATTAAGTGCACGTGTTTCAAAAAATATTTTTACAAATAAAAAGGGGTAACCCAGTGCACGAGGCTCCCATTTAAAGGCTTTAGGAGTCAGATGTATGCAACCTTACCTCTGTTTTTTAAAACAGAGAGGCTGTTTCTAGCAGGGTTCGAACCCATGACCCCATGATCAATAATATGGATAAATATAAATAGAAGAAATTACACTCGATTGTATCTTTTGCTGGTGTCTGTGAAGAAGATGGATCCATTCTTATGAATATCAAGGTCATTTGCAAAAAGAATAGGTTTCCCTTCAATATGAGTTGCCAATGGTGTAGCTAATCCTCCATTTGGTCCAACCATAAGAAGACCATAATATGCATCTGCTATGTATAGATTTCCACTCTTTTGGTCAAATCTCAAGCCAAGGGGACGCCCACATGTTTTCTCATGCTTCCATTGCTTTGATGTCGTTGAATCATTTCCTCTCATGCAAATTTTTTCAGTCCTTCAAAAAATAAAATGTGTAATTAGTATGGAAATATTTCATATGTATAATGAATTTTTTTCCGGAGTTGATACTCACCAATTGGACGTGACAATGGCAAATGTTTCCCAACCATGTTCTTCTCCCATCCATCGGACAATGCGACCATCGGCTAAACCAGTGTAAGGGCCACGACCCGATTTATCAAACTCGAGTGACTCTGGTCCAAATACTTGATTTTCAAATTCTAATTTTCCATGAATTCCTAGCCTACTCATGTTATCCCTAGGCCAATTTTCCATGACTTGTTTATACGGCGCAATGTTGTGTTTCACAGGTCTAAATTCATGTTCTGATACTGGACCCATATGAAAAGGATCCATCACAACAAAACTCAAAATTATAAGAATAGAAAGAATATAAGGGTGTTGAAGAAATGTTTCATCTTTTAGTAAGTTTCTTTTCTCCATGCATGAAAATTTGATTTTGAATATGTGAAATCAATATCAAAATGAGAATGTGAAAATATGTGTTGATGGTATAACTAACTAGTAGAACTAGAAGTACTTAACTTGTAAGAGCTTTTATTTGAAAGATTTTCAAAGCATGTGTTACTCATGACAACATATAAGGTTGTGATTAGGTTGTTTATTGTTGTGTAGGTTGAAAGCATGCATTGTCCATGATAACATTTGTGTTTTATTTGATTTTATGATAAAAAACATATGAATAAAAGAGAGAAGAAGAAACATAGAGAAAAAGATAGAAAACATATGAAGAACAACATTTGCTTGTAAAAGAATTCATGACTTCATTTTTAAAAAACCCTTCAATACAAAAAGTCTTCAAAGATTTGAAAAATGAAAAAGAAAAGGAAACTAATGCCACAATTGAATATAAAAAATGATTAGAAATTAAAAAGAAAAATCTTAAAAAAACCTTCATTCACAAACCAAGACAAATTAAACTTGTCTTCGTAGTTAGTTTTTTTATTTTTATTTTTTATTAGTCTTGTAATAAAAAAAATCAAAATCAAATAAATAATATTATATTTAAATATACAATTTTATTCAATAATTTTAAATAAATTAATTGTACTTTTATTTTTGTACTGCTTTGAAAATTAAATGGAAAAAACATTTTTTATCATTCCTTTAATTACACTAGTTTCTTATATCATCCGTTCCAATTAACCAAACAATATATTAAAGTTATGGTTAGGTTGTTTTTTGTTGTGCATGTTGATTGCATTCTATGACTTTTTTTGTAAAACAATTTCTTTTCTAGAAGAATCGTGTGGTTTTATATTTTCAAGAAAACCATTCATTGCAAAGAGTGTTCAACATAAACCCCTAAGACCAAAAGATTTTTGTTCAAACATAATAAATTCATTTTCTTAATCTTTAAGGTTTTGTATTTAGGTAGTCTGTGTTCTTGGCATGTCTCAAGACTTTACTTATATATAATTTATTTATTTTGAAATCATATACCATGATGATCTTATAAAAGAGCATTTGGAAATTCATAACAAGAAACAACACACCACAAATCAAACCGAAAGCAATATTTCTTCAAGAAGATGGTGAAAAAAACACCTACTAATTTTGTCCCATCTCCTAATTATCTTTTAACCATAATAACCACAACTTTATATCTTATACCATCACAATTCCACTCATTAACTCTCAAAGATGACATTAATTCCCTTCGTGAGATAGCACATGCTATTGATCCTAATTCAATTGCTCCATATTCTTATATTCGCAGTTGGGACTTCAGAGTTGACCCGTGTGAAAGCAAAGGTCCCCAATTTCTTGGAATATTATGTGATTTGCCTTTAGATAACTCATCTAGTAGAATAACAGCAATTGATCTTGATGGAATTGGTTACGAAGGATTCTTAACAGCAGCTATTGGAAACTTAACAGAGCTAACAATATTAAATCTCAACAATAACAAGTTTAGAGGACCAATACCAGAAACCATTAGAAAATTGAGAAAACTCACTAGACTCTCGTTATCAAATAACTTTTTCACTGGTGCCATTCCGCGAGAAATCGGTGAACTTAAGAAACTTCAATATATTGACCTTTCAATGAATAGATTTTCAGGCACAATCCCTTATGATATGACAAGTTTGAGAAGCTTAACATACTTAAGTTTATCTAACAATAATTTTTCAGGTAGAATCCGGAACCTCACTGGGTTATGGCAATTGAACACATTAGACATTGGTTTCAATCAATTTTTTGGTGATCTACCAAATCTTCCAGTGAGTTTAAGAAGCATTTATTTCAGTCATAACATATTTTCAGGACCCGTGACACCTCTAAAGAATCTCATACACCTTAGATGGTTAGATATAAGTGATAATAGACTTTCAGGGGCTATACAAAAAGACATTTTCTCCTTAAGACAGGTTATTCACCTTAATGTTTCTTTTAACAGATTCACATCAATGGATGTTATTCATTATTCTGGACAAGGGCCACAACTTCACTTACTTGAGGCTCAAGGAAACAATTTGAGGGGTAATTTGCCTATAAATTTGGTGAGTTTCACAAACTTGACTATTATAAATTTATCAAACAATCAATTTCATGGTATTATCCCAAAAGAATATGGACAAAAACTAAGGACATTGTGGAGACAATTGTACTTGGATCACAACTTTCTTACGGGAAACCTTCCATTAGAGTTTACTCACACATCAAAAAATGTTAAAGTAAGTCTTGGAAACAACTGTCTCAACTGCCCAACAAATGTTGTTCTCTGTCGTGGAGGACAAAGACCAGGGACAGAGTGTCCTAGCCAACACAACATATGAAAACCATTCAACAACAATAAGCAAGTTGAGGATTTGTTTATTATAAAGATGTTCTTAGTATATTAGTTATATCTAAATAAATGAAAAATTAATTATGGGAGAAATATATGTAAATTTCTTCTTTTTAAAGATAATTTACTTTCAACATGTTCATTTTAATTTTGTTATAATTTAAAAATTTATATTATTTGCTTAATCATATTTTAAATGCAAGAGATAAAGTACATTGTAATGTTTCATTATAATTAAAATTGAAAAGTCACATTGGAGTCAACTCCAAGATCTAATTAAAATTTGAAAATAAAATAATAAAGATGACTATATGTAACTAAGATATTTGTATAGTAATAATGTAATATCAACATATAATGTAATTTCAAATATATAATATCAACATATGTGTAGGTCAATATATTGAAGTTTCTTTATCTGTGAATAAATATGCGTACAATATCAACATATGTTCTCTACCGTATATAATTTTTTAGTACAACTTTTAATATCTGTGAATAAATATGCGTACAATATCAAAACTCGTACATATGTGTAGGTCAACATACCATGCAAGAAAACTAGTAAAAAAATCGCACGTACGTACGAGTTTTGATATTGTACGCACATTTATTCACAGATATTAGAAGTTGTACTAAAAAACTATATACGACAAATTATCATCTTTTAGATTAATAGTAATTTTTTTCCGTTTATAAATATTATTTTTTAATATATTTTATAAAAATATTTGAATCAATAATAAAAAAAATTATTTGTGAAAATAACATCGTTTATTAAAATATTTGGATCAACAATACATTTTTTACTTATATAAAAATATTTTTTGTTTTGGTACCATATATAACAAATTTGGAACAATCATAAACTTTTCTCGTATATAAAAAATTGTTGTTCATAAAAATATTTGTATCTATAATACACCTTTTCTATTTATAAGAACATTTATATCAACAATAAATTTTCTATTTATAAAAATATTTATATCAGAATATACTTTTTTCAGTTTAAAAAAATATTTATATTAGATACACTTTTCGACTTATAAAAATGTTTGTATCAATAATATATTTTTTTCGTTTATAAGAATAACATCATTTACAAAAAAAAATTGGATCATCAAAAAACATTTTTCTTATAACATTCATTTCATAAAAACTATTCGTGATAATATTTAAATAACATAAAAATATCAACAACTATTTAAATTAAAAGTAGTAAACTGATTTATACTTATCATAATAAAATTTTACTTTTCATTAAACTAGTAATAGTGTTATAATTATAATAAGGCTCTCTTTGGCATTCCATTTTTTAAACTTATAGCTTATAAAATCATACGATAATAAAACATTTTTGGTAACAATCTTTTCATCACAAACTTATAACTTATTTTACTAGTTTATAGTTTATTTTTCAGATGCTATTTAAAATAAAGTTTTATTATAGTTTATAATATTTTTATTCATATTATTTTAACTAAAATCCACTTTTATCTTCTATAATTTATTTTAATTTAAAATAAAATAATTATTTATTAAATATATTTTATGTTATTTTAAATAATGAACTAGTTAAAGCGTTAATTTTATCAAATACTTCAATTAATTTATCAGTTATAAATCATCAATCAGTAACTATAAGTTATAAGCTATCAGTCATCAACCATCATTCATAAACTATAAACTAATTTATCGAACAACCATTATTTTTACCAAATAGAACCTATGTGAATTAATTATTTTATTTAAAAACCTATAATTGAGACAGTAAATTGATTTAAACTACTATAATAAAATATAATAGAAAAACTATTATAAAAAAATTATTAACCACTAAATATTTACGCAAATTAGTTACAACTTAATTAATTAATTTAAAATATTATCAATGAGATAATAAATTAATTTAAACTACAATAAATATTATGTAATGGAAAAAGAACTAACCATACTTGTATAGTATAAACAGTATAAAATAATACTACTATATTACCATAAACTTAAAATTTAATACTATTAGTTATATTTTAATATGTATTAATATTTGTCATTATAATAAATATATTATATATTTTTTTAAAAATTGAACATCAAATAAACAAATACTGACGAACATAAACTTAGAAAATAGATTAAAAAAACATTAAGTTAATAATATTTTAATTTTGTATAGCATCATTTTATTAAAAAATGATTAAAACATGGAATGTGAGCTTTTATAGAAAAATATATACCGAAATTGATAGTAAAATATTTAGAGTATCTATTTTTTTTTTTTAAATTAGAGTTTTTATATTTAGAAGATCATAAACATATTTAAGTCCATAAAGATAATTTAATTAAAAAAAAATTATTCACATGGTCTTTTAAGTTATTTAATTGTAATAAGTCAGTCCTTTATGTTTTTTCGCTACACGTAGGTCCTTTATGTTAATTAACGTCTACATCGTTGATCTTTTTTTATCTTTTATTTGTAAAAAGTTGAAGTGCTACTAATGATACTAATATGTCACTTAACATAGGTCACAGATCATCATTAAATTATATAATAAAATTTTCAGAATTTTTTAGTGCATAAAAGTATTTTTTTAACTAATTAAAATGGACGCAAAAGAAAAAATTAAAGAAAATAGTAAAACAAAAAATAAAATTCTTAGAAAATTACACAAAGTGTAAAATAAGAAGAAATATTTTTAAGAATTTTTTCATAACTTATGGACCAAAAACAAATTTAATATAAATTTTATAAGTTAAAACAATTAATAAAACAAAACAAAACAAAAAAAAAACAGTCAACGACGCAGGTGTTAATTAACATAATGGTCTCACATATAACGAAAAAAATATAAATGTCTGAATTGTTACAATTAAATAACTTAAAGGACATTGGAGTTAATTTTTTCTTTAATTAAACAATATTTAAATTTAAAATAAAATTTAATATTTTTTATTTGAATCCCATATTAAAAAGAATTTGTATAGTAACCATAAAAAATAAAGGCTGTAAAGATACTTACTCAAATCATTAAGTGAAGAGAGGAAAAATTGATATAAAATATTTTGAAAATTAATTTATATAAATCTTTTTTATAGTATAGAAAAGACAATTTACATAAATAGTTAAAATACCCTATTAAAATTTATTTATACTTATGCTTGTTTTTACCTCTCATTCCCATATGAAGCATCTAATATCATAATCAGAAATTTCACTTCATTTGACTCCAATCAAAACAATTTTTTTTTAAAAATGAATAGACATGTTACAAAAATAACCAAAACAATATAAAGATGAAGGGGAGATGAATGAGAGAAAATAATCTTGCATTATTATCTTCAAATTCACTTAACATTATAACATGGACCATATTTATAGTACATAATCAATAATGACTATTAACTTAAGGAATGCACAAAGGTTAGAAAATTAACTTATAGGAGCTAAGGAATATAGAAAGCAAAGGAAAATGGACATCCACATCTATTTAATATTATTCATAACACTTCCCCTTGAATGTTCATTGGGGACATACCTCGTTTAAAACCTTACCAGTAAAATCCAATAGAAAAAAACCACGACGAAGAGAAAAGGAGTGCAAAACATACTCATGTCTCCCCCTCATGCATATATTTATATGTGAGACAATATTCTTTGTAGCGCTGTTTAAAAGTTCTTCTTGAAAGTGATTTCATGTATTGCATGATTTGGTGAAAATTGTTGTTATGAGTTGTTTTATAGATCTCCTTGAAATGGTTGTACCTCCACAAGTAAAAAAGTGGCATATTTGTGATCTACTATTATAAAGATATGATAAGTAACTTACAACTTTATAGTAACAAAGTATTTGTGCGACTTTGTTTCAACGTCTTTGTGTAGGTGAAGAACTATATCTTGCTAATAGATTAACAGAAATTGATATATCTTAGTGTGTATATTTATTAGGATATGTCGGTGCTTGAATTACACTAAGATATGGTACTTCTGGACCAAGTAGTTCTTCATCTTCTTCTCGACGTCTATAAGAATCTTATCCAAATCCAATAATCTAACATCATCGGAGCAGACAAAAATTAATATTTGTCCATATAGAAATACATGATCATTTTCTATATAAGTTTATTGTTGTGAATTTCTATTGTCCAAATGATCACTTAGTAAGGACTTTGTCTTTCTCAAGTCCTTCATCTCAAACAATTTCTTTAAACAATTATACCTTTTGGAAGCTTTTCAAAAGTTCTAATAATATTTATTTCATCTTCAAAGACATCTATTATAGAAAATTCTTTTCCACATCTTTTTATAAAATCACAAATACAAATTGAGTTATTTGTATATCCCTCCCTTAACAAATATTCACTGAGACGATTATAACACATACATCTAAATTGTTTAAGTCCATAGATAGACTTTCTTAATTTGATGAGTAGCTTTCTCAAAATCCAGGATTATGTGCATCTGGTGGTATATTGAACTCTTTAGGAAGTTTCAAGTAATTTTCACTATCTAGGTCATACAAATAAGTTGTTACAACATCCATAATGTGAAAATTAAGTGTTGTGAATCTTGTTGTTAATTACGACAAAATTCAATATTAATTTGTGAGGCAAAGAATAGTAACAACCAAAATAAATGGTCTTCAGCAATAATAATTCATACAAAAGTACTATAAGAGAATAAGATGAGAAAAAAATGAAGGTTTGTTTACCCAATTCAATCAAATGATCTACTATAGAGGAGAAAACAACTCTCCAACTCACTATACTCATAAAGTTGTTACAAGAGATTACATATAAGTTACAAGAAAATAACTTTCGCCTTCAGGTTCCCAAGAACAACCCTGAAGATGCTCAAGAATTATCCTATTTTCTACCCAAATATTTTCCAACCTCTTCACCCTTCAATATATGAATAACTCAAACTCAGGTGTAAGCAATTGTTTCTCAATTTCCAAGAATCTTAGATAACCCCAAAGATTTCCAAAACCTTCGCCTTTCTAAGGTTTCCCTTGAGAATAACCAAAATCCTATGACATGCCTTTAAATTCTTGTTCTTCCTTGTTGGTGTAATCTATAAGATTGTCACACTATAATAACATAAGAGATACATATTTATAATTTCTAAAATCAAACAAATTTATAACAAATCCAAAACATATCTCATTAATGGTAAGAAGAAAAGATATTATCATAATCTTTAATATCTCTCAAATATTATAAATATTTTATAATATCTCTTAGAATACTATAAATATATATCTTATAATATCTCTTAGAATATTATAAATATTTTATAATATATTTTTATATGATCTCCAAATTAACATAAAATATTCTAACATTAATGAGTGGATCAATGAATCAAACCAATCGAACAGGATACTCGTAAATCGTTTGGACCAGATTACTTTTCGGTTTTTGGATATTTGACAATCTCGAAACATGTTTTCTTTCTCTTCATCAATAAAGGTTTTAAGATACATTTACAACAATATCCACATTGACTTTAAACCGTGTTGATACTGTTGAAAAGTATATTTCCGGCAAATATTTTTATATCGTATCCACAGAGATTGGGTGATATTACCGCCGTTCTATAGTTAAAATTGCTTTAAGTTTACAAATTAAAAATGGTTTGTTTATGTTTGGAAATATATCATGCACTTGTGACATAAATTGAAAATACTCAAAATGTGGTTTTTATCAATTAAAAGAAATTTGTCAAGACTTGGTTTCACTATTCCATTTCCATAGATTTACTTATAACTAATATGTGAACTCAATAGGTTGAATCTATTCCACTATCCTCTCAATACCATTTATATCTAAATGATAATGTGATGTTTATCAAATTAATCCCTTAGATAATTTCTTCATCTAAAATATTAATTTAACAATCCCTAATATTTGATAATAAGGAAAAGCAAGAAATAACCTATTTCTACAATTCAATTCTTACTTGAGTAAATACTTGAAGAACATAAATTAAATTATCTTTTTCAACAATAACTTAATTTGACATATTCAATAAACCATACAAGAGTTTCTCTACATTCAACCTCAAATTGTTCACATACAAAGAATTACAAGAGATACATAATGGAATTGGAATAGCTACTACCTTAGTCTTGACAAATTTTGGGAAGTTAGCTCCTCATCACCATTGTTGCCATTCACAAGTTTTTTTATTCTTCTCTCCAAAGTTCTATCTCTTTTCAAATCTGATTGTGAAAAAATAATAAACAACCTACCAAAACTATCTTTTGTTTCTTTCTTTTCTCTCTCCTTGATTTTCTTTTTCCTCCTCATCATTGCACATGATATGACCTTTTACATGGAACCACTCCTTTCTCTTGGCCCAAAAAGTAACTAAAAGTAAATCCTCACGCCACCCCAAGACGGCTGACCCAAAGTTACTTCTAATCATCTCAAACACAGAATTGCTGACCACGCACAGTTTGCGGCGCCAACCAAGGACGCGGCGCGAACTAAGGCAAATGAGGTTCGCGGCGCCACAGAAGGACGCAGCGCGAACTGAGCTGCTTCATGCTCCTTTGACTTTTCCTTGGCTCCTTTTGTCTTATCTTGATCTTTCTTTGACTTGGTTGCTTCTTCCAACTCCAATTGAATCCAAGTAATTCTTTTTCTCTAAAAAATGCTACAAAACTAACAATTAAGGTGAAATATCTATTCTACTAAAATAAAAACAATGATAATTGCATATTTGTGAATTGTGTGAATAAAAGGATAAAAATTAAATAAAACTTGGTAAAAATGACCATTAAATATGTATGAAAATTAGTACAATTCGGTCCTTAACAGATACCAATTTAACAATCAACAACATTGTTGTTCTCTACCATGTTAAAACTTTATTCAATAACCTATCAAATTTAAACAACCCTTGAATCTTGATCTCGATCCTTACATCCACTTGTTTTCAATTATTCCTTCCGTTTCAAAATGAGTGTCTTTTTAGAGAAAAAAAATTGTTTCAAAATGAATGTCATTCTCACTTTTCAATATAGTAATGATTGTTATTTTTCCAATTTTGTCCTTTAATTATAAGTCTGTACACTACTTCCAACATATTAACATGGTTAATTTAGTAAAAGTGAAATAATTTATGATAACATGATTGCATTTCTTAATTCGTGTGCAAAAACCTTAAACGAAACTCATTTTGAAACGGAGGGAATACCTTTTTCTGCCTAGGTAATTTAACAAGCCTACAAGTATGATTTTTCCACTATCATTGAGTCCATGTGTTTTCAAATTCCTCCCAAAAGGTTTTTCTTATTTTATTTTGCAATCCTTCAACCAGATTAAAAACATGATTCCAAGACTAGCATAATCGTCCCTTTGAGATGCTACAATAATCATCCTTACCTCATCATGAGTCAAATAATAATCAGAGATCTGTAGCCTCTCCCTTACTACTACTAGTATCTATAGTAGGAAACTCCACCTCAAGCTGAGTTTTCTCTGTTATAGTTTTTACGAGGTTTCTCCCTTGTCTTTCACTATTCTCCACTTGAATAAATTATCTACCAACCAACTAAGATGTTTTAACCTCAGATCTTCCCCAAAAACTCGATAACAACTCAGCGACAACATGCATTTTTATCCCTTGATTTATGCAAAATTCATTATACTCCTCTGAAACTTTCTCAAGGAGTTCATAACGACATTTAAACCTTCTAAAATATATAAATCATATATTTTAGACCTTTTAACAATAATCAATTTATCACGCAAAATCTTTAAAACTCTATGTTCAACTCTAGTACAATATCCTAGATCATCAAATATAATTATAGATAACAAATTTCGCTTGAGTTCTGGAACATACTTCACATTGTGAATAAGAAGTTCACGATTATTAAACATTTTAATTTTGGCCGTACCAACACCATGAACCTTGCGAGTCTTATTATCACCAAGGAAAACAACTCCACCTTGAACCATCTTTAAGGTTTCAATATATTCTATTCTTGGACACATGTGATAAGAGAAACCTGAGTCAATGATCAAACTATCTCTAGTTTCTAAACTCAATACTACTAGTACATCTGCATCCTCATAAATTTCCCCACCTAAGGCAACTGCAACTTGAACAAAAATTTCCATTGACCTTTCTCTCAGGACAATCCCTTTTAAAGTGGCCAATTTTTTGACAATTAAAACATTTTATCTTTGACATGTCAGACCTCTTTGATTTTGACATCCTTTTACTCTCACCTTATTTATACACATCTAAGCCTTCACCACTATCTTCAATCTTTAAATCTTTCGACTTTGAAAATTCTTTGGATTTCACCGCCGTATGGACTTCATCCAAAGTAATAGTAGCTTCCTTACCATAAAAAAGGAAATCCTTAAAGTGATCAAAGGATCTGGGTAATGAGATCAACAATAGTAAACCCTTGTCTTCATCATCAATATTCACTTCAATATTCTCAAAATCATCAATAATCTTGTGAAATTATGTAAGTTGCTCAACTATGGATTTGTGCTCCACCATTCAAAATGAATAGAGTTGTTGTTTCAGACACAACTTGTGATCCAAAGACTTGGTCATATACAATGATTCAAATTTTACCCACACAGAAACCGTAGTTTGTTCCCTGGTGACTTCTCTTAGAACTTTATCCTTAAGGCACAAGATAATGGCACTCATGACCTTATCCACCATCTCGGTCTTTTGTACCTTTGTAAGCCTTGCAAACATCAATGCTTCACTCTTCAAAGCATTGATGACTTCTCTTGACTTAAATTGCTTGCATCTTAATTTTCCACAACCTGAAGTTATGAGGTTACAAGAAAAATTCTCGATTTCCCATCTGCCTGTGGTGCTCAATCTCTTTGCTCCATGCTCACCGCACCACTTGTTGTAAATCTTGTTGTTAATTACGACAAAATTCAATATCAATTTGTGAGACAAAAAATAATAACAACTAAAATAGATGGTATTCAACAATAATAATTTTTACACAAGAAATATAACATAATAAGGTAGAAAAGACGAAGGTTTGTTTATCCAGTTTGATCAGAAGATCTACTCTTGAGGAGAGAGTAGCTCTCCAATTCACTATACTCAGAAAGTTGTTATAAGAGATTATAGATGAGTTACAAAAAATAATCTTCGCCATCAGGTTCCCAAGAACAACCTTGAAGGTGCCCAAGAATTACGTTATTTTCTACCCAAGTGTTTTCCAACCTCTTCAACCTTCAATATATGAATAACTCAAGCCTAGGTGTAAACAAGTGTTTCCCAATTCCCAATAACCTTAGATAACCCCAAAGGTTTTCAAAACCTTTGCCTTTATAATGTTTCCTTTGATAATAGTCAAAACCTTATGCTATGCCTTTAAACCCTTATTCTTTCTTGTTGGTGTAATCTCTAAGATCGTCACACTGTAATAATAGTGCTAAAATCCAACAAATTCATAACAAATCCAAAACATATCTCATTAATGGTTAGAATAAAAGATATTATCATAATCTTATAATATCTCTCAAATATTATAAATATCTTATAATATCTCTTAGACTATTATAAATATATATCTTATAATATCTTGTAGAATGTTATAAATATCTTATGACATATTTTTATATTAATTTATATGATCTCTGAAGCAACTCGATTTTCAAAAATCTTTTAATTCTCGAAAACAGTGAAATCGCCACCTAATTTTATTTGTTCTAAAAAGAACGGGAAAATATAGATAAAACCCAAAACATGCGGATAAGGCGGTCTACGTGACCAAAAGTGGGATCGGGAGTCGGTTATGTAAGGGGAAGGTATTAGCACCCCTTACATCCATCGTACTCGATGGGACCCATTTAATTCTACGAATTTGTGTGTGTGTTTACTAAGTTATGGATGCTAAAAGAAAACAGAATTTGTTTGTTATTATTTTGAGCTTGACACGGTTTCAGAACCGTGTGCCTACATATTCCCTCGTGCAATGGGAAAGTCAAAACTCTGTAGTTCCTCTTAAAAAGGTTTTAAGTTTGTTGTTTTGATTTTATAAGAAAAATCGTGCGTTTAGACATTTCAAATACTTTGAACTAGGACTTGTTTTGTTTGTTTGAAAAGCTTAAGTCCTCGTTCGTATTTGAAACGACTATTGCACACTCTTTGTCGGAAAAGAGTTTTTTATGATCGCATATGAGCGATAAAAGAATTTGAGTGAGTTGAATTGTTTTTTATGTGGATGAAAAAGTACCGAACAACGAGGCTAGCGTCTCACGATTCAAATACTAGAAACCCGAGGAACGAAAGTTCGCACAAGTCGTCTATCACCCAAAAGGTTTTCTTGAGAAAAAGTGAAGTGAAACGAGTTCACGTTATTTAGGAGTCTTTAAGCCACAGGTCTAGCGTCCAACGACTTAAAGACTAAAGTTTGTTTGGGGGACAAGTTTTTAAGCAACTGGTCTAACGTCCGACGACTTAAAAACTTGTACTTTATTATGAAAAAGATTTTGAAAATGCACTCGACGTTGGATCGAGGTTTGAGAAGAAGACTCGACGTTGGATCGAGTTTTATTGAAAGTGTTTTTGTGATACGTGCTGAGATGAAATATGGAATCGGATTGATTTTAAATTTAATTGTGTGCACAGTGTACATTGGTGAATAAATGCAGAACAAACAAATAATCATCACACAATACAATCGGAAATTTAAGTAATTATTAGAAATGATCTTTCCTATTTGATAACAAATCGACTAATAGTTTAATCGATAAATTATCAAATAAGAGCTATCAGAACTAATTACTACTTAGTACATCGCACAAAATAAAATATTATTTACATAAAATAAAATAATTGAAAAAGTAAGGATTAGAAATAGCCTGTATGAAGCGAATCTGGGCGTGTCGAAAAGAAATCCATCTGATCCTTGTACGATCGGTCAGCGAAATTTTAACATGTGCTCGCGATCTAGATGCGTCGGATCTTTCTCCAAAATGCCCCAACGGTCAAGATAGTGTACTACTTACCAATTACCTTTACCCTTTTCTCTTTTTTTTTATAAACAACTTATTTAACCAAAAAGAAAAAATAATGGAAAGAAAATAAATTAAAAAGCAGGTGGTGACACTTGTCACCACCGCACCTAGACACCAAAATATAACAAAAATCTAATTAAATAAAAATGTAAACCAAAAACTAATTAATAAAAAGAAAACTTAATTAATTAAGTTTTTAAACTAAAAAGAAAAAGTGAATGGGACAAGGCTGCTCGCTCTCTCACGATCGAATCTCACTCTTCTCTCTTCTTGAAGCTCACTGGAGACGACGAAGCATCGACCAGAAAACCCACGGCGGCGGCGACTGAAACAACTCCGATTTCAAATTTCCTTTCATATCTTGGCTCGCCTCGTTCTTCTGGTTATGATTCTTGTGTTTGATTTTTGCAGAAACCTCACAATTTGGTCCGGATCTTGAAAGGGATTACCGAAACCCTAGGTGTCTGGATCGTGATTCCGGCGATGATGGCGAACTCTGAGCCTTGGAGACGCGACGGCAGTGGTTATCTCGGTGAGATCTTTCTATAACTGACCCTTTTTCTCTTTGAATCGGAACATTCCATCTCTTTGTGTCTCTCTGATCAGAACTTGATTTCTGAAAAGTAAATAGTCTGAAGGGTTGTTAGTTTAGGGAAGATGATGACTATGGTTAGGGTTTCGGTTGTTTTGATTACTCTGAGTTTGCTTTGTGGTTTTAGAAAAAATGGTTTGGAACCGGTTTTGGGATTCTTGTATCTGGTTTTTGTATCTGGTTTATCAGTTGGTTTTTTGAACAGATGCTGCTTTTTTGATTTTGGTTTATGGTAAACGTTTTGCTGGCTTTTTGTTCTTAGAACAGATGATCTCTTGTTTGATTTTTGTAATTAAGAACAGATGTTGGTCTTGGTATTTTTTTGAACTGGTTTGCTTTGGGTTTTTCTTGGTAAGAACAGATGATCTTACTTGGTTTTTTCTGTTGGGTTTGGAATGGGCTGAGAACAGATGCTCTTTGATCTTTTGCTATGGTTTTTTCTGTGGTTTCTATCCTCTCCCAGATTGGTTTTTTGAACTGGTTATATTGAACAGATACTGTCTTGGTCTTTGGTCTTTGGTCTTATCTGGTATCCTGCTATTTCCTGGTCTCTTGGACTGCTACACTGATACATACTACTCTGGGGTATATTGTAAACAGATACCAAGCTTGAATTTTTTAGATACCATCCTCTTTTCTGATTAATTAGAACTGCTTTGCCTTGGTCTTCCTCTGCTGCAGCCTGTGTTGCTTATTACTACATTCAAACTTCCTCTTTTATGCATAAGTCCTGCTGTATTATTTGAAATTGAATTTGACATCTTTCCATTCTTGTGTATGCTGCCTGCTGCTCCTGTTGGGTGAAAAATAATCACACTGTGGGGTAAAAGAATGCTTCTGGTTTTTTGCCATGCTGAAACATAACTTATTATTTTTTCCTGGGCTGAATTGATTTCTTTTGGAACTGTTGGGCTTTTTCTTTGGGAAAATGATGCTCCATGATTTCCAAAATGCACCTCTTTTGTGAACCAACAACGGAAGTTGTTGTGATTTGCAATAGAGGTGACGGTAACGGCCGATGAAGGAACTTCGGTTCTGAGGCTTTTGAAACAATTGACCTTTACCTGATTCCTCAACACTACCCTCATGATGAGTTCAAAAAACATAACTTTCTTGCTTTCGTATGAACATTGCTTTGTTGCTATTAATTATGTCCCTTTCCATTGTTTCAGATGACAAGCGGCCAGCACTGTGTGGAAGTGAAAAGGAAGAATGCTCGGATACGAAAAAACAGCCCGGAGGAAGACAAATAAATAGCCCGGACAATACTTTAGAATTCGTAGGATTAGAACCTCTTGTATATATTTTTTGTAACTTGTGAACCACAATTGTAACCGAATTCTAATGCAATAATAAGAACTTTCTGACATTGAATTTTATGATTTCCAACCTTATATTTTCGCCTGAAATGCACAACATTCACTGTAAACTGAATAAGTTCTTGCAATTATTTTCCGCTAGCGACTTCATATACCAAAAAAACGGTATTTCAATCACCGAATTCAAATAACTCGAATAAAAAGAAATTCTCCTTTTTTTTACTTTAATTTCTCAAATAACTCACTATTATATCCCTTTTTCTTTGAATTTTTGTGACCTCCCAACTTGAAATTATACCCGCATTCTAAAGAAATGATAGAATTTTTTTCAACATTGTACCTCGAAATTCCGATCTTTGTATTCTCATTCTTGCTTGAAATATCCAACACTCTCTTGTAGTTATATTGACTAGAAAATTCAAACGGCATTTTCATTCACCGAAATCAAATAATCCGAGTAAAAAGAACTCCTTCTAAAAATTAAATCCTCAAATAATTGATTATTCTTTGAATTCAATTTCTAAACAAATAAACCTTTTTTTCGGAAGAACAATTCCAAACAACCTTTTTGTACCAAAAAATCGGAATCGTGTGATGAAACGGAGGGGAAATTTTGGGGTGCGACAGTTGCCCCTATTCAATCATCTTAAACCGGATGAGTGAGCAAAAACGACAGTTTTCGAACGTTCAAGGTGAAAGAGGATTGAATACCAGAGAACCCCGAAAATTTGCCATACGCGGGAAGCCGATGCCACAATAGAAACAGATAATATATCTTGACTACGGAGCCGAGAAAAACGCTTGAAGAGAAAACTTGCCAAGCACCAACGGAATGCTTTAACACAAATACTAGGAGATTTTAACAACACTGGGGATATCCGTGTAACCGAAATGACTTTGACAGTAATTTTAATGAAAATGCTATGAGAAGAGAAACGAACTTCTCAAGCGAAAAGAAAAACGATATATTGAAAAATTGACATGATTGGGAACTTAACAAAGAGTTCCCTGAACTACGGAATACCTGGAGACCTTAAACAAAATTGAAAAATGACATGATTGAGAACTTAACAAAGAGTTCTCTGAACTAAGGAATACCTGGAGACCTTAAACAAAATTGAAAAATGACATGATTGAGAACTTAACAAAGAGTTCTCTGATAACTAAGGAATACCTGGAGACCTTAAACAAAATTGAAAAATTGACATGATTGAGAACTTAACAAAGAGTTCCCTGAACTAAGGAATACCTGGAGACCTTAAACAAAATTGAAAAATTGACATGATTGAGAACTTAACAAAGAGTTCCCTGAACTAAGGAATACCTGGAGACCTTAAACAAAATTGAAAAATGACATGATTGAGAACTTAACAAAGAGTTCTCTGAACTAAGGAATACCTGGAGACCTTAAACAAAATTGAAAAATGACATGATTGAGAACTTAACAAAGAGTTCTCTGATAACTAAGGAATACCTGGAGACCTTAAACAAAATTGAAAAATGACATGATTGAGAACTTAACAAAGAGTTCTCTGAAGACACGGTTGAGAACTTAACAAAGAGTTCCCTGATGACACGGTTGAGAACTTAACAAAGAGTTCCCTGATTGTTGATTGAGAACTTAACAAAGAGTTCGCTGATTGTTGATTGAGAACTTAACAAAGAGTTCCCTGATTATTAAGGAATACCTGGAGACCTTAACAAAGATATATGGCTAGAACAATATCGGAATTGTTGGTGCAATGCGAGGAGCCATGGCATCTCGAATGTCTTTGACCGTAACCTCTGAGTTACCCGTAGAACGAAATCAGTAGCGCACCCGAGAGTACAAATCTCTGGGGATAAACAAAACAATATCCAGCACACCGGCGTGATATAGATGTTTAAAAAGTCGGTAAATCTTGTTTTCGACGTTTCGCGAGAGATCTTACCGAACATGTACGGACATGTTGAACAACTTCGAGTTGACAAGATCTTCAATTTGTATGCGATAGCTTTATCGTTGATGAAGAATCGATTCGGCAAAACTTCTAGGTAATGAGCTTCAATCGACATGGACAATGCGTTGTAGCAAGTGGGTATGTAGATCAACGTCGAGTTGGAGAAATATCTTGAGATTTGAATAAACATCCCGGGTGAATATTTATTTGTTGAGTAGTTGATAACTTACTGGGGAAATAAACGCACCAGAAGTTCGATGTAATTTTAATTTTCGAGAAATCGGAAATGCCGGAAATTGTTGTGAAGATTCTTGTCGAAAGAAGTCTTGAAAATACCAAGAATAATGTCAGAATAATCCTTTAAGGAGATTCACTGGGAGAGAAATAAGCTTGGGAAACTTAAGAAAACCGTGGAAAATCCACTGGGGATTCCCGGTTGAATAATTTTGCTGACATTAGAGTCTATCTGAAAGAGACAACCGTTTCGCTGGGGAAGAAAACTCGATTGGAGAAACCATCAGTTGTTGAGATTCATACAAGTATATAACTCGTGCTTGTAGAAAAGAGGATAATTTTGTCGTCTGAGAACTAATCCTTCAATTTGATCCTTACGAGGATATCTACAGTTTCGGTTGAAAAACCTGCAAAACAAATAGCCGAAGCTAATGCATGAGTATGATATGCATGATATGATTTTTTTTAATGCAAATGGTACATGATTTCCTGATATTGTTGAGCGAAGGAAGACATCAATGGGGAATCCAATTGAACGATCTTGTTTTCATAAGAGTTCACTGGGGATGATCAATCGATTCTCTGGGGAAGAGACTTCATTGGGGAGTTGACACTATTGTCGATTGTCTGTCACCCAAGCGTTCACCTGGCACTGGGGAGAGAAATAAGTTGTCGTTTGAGAACAATCTTCTGCTTTTAATGGGGTACCTTAAAAGGAACTCTATGAAGAAGAATCATTGGGGAAATCCTGAATAAGAAGCTTCATTGATACAAGAGTTCGCTTGGGGAAACCCAATCACTCTGGAATAGATTCGATTTGAGAATCGTCATCGTTGTAGACCAATTATGGTCAAGCCCCTCAAACTTGTGATCGGAAGAACTGAATTTGTCATTCAAAATAGTCTCCAAATTATGATTCTGCTGAGAAGCATCACTAGCAGATTTTGAAACATCCCAAGTCCTGGCTGAGGTTTATGAATGAATGTGCTATGTAGTATATGATATGAATGCATGAATGAATGAATGCATGAATATACTAGTTAATGCACTGGCTATCAAACTGAATCCTCGACACCGTTAGTCCGGAGGATAAAAGAACATGGCACAACAAGATGATTGACCAAGCTCCAAATGTTGAATTGCTACTGGAAGGGCTGCAATGCTAATTCTTGTAGAAAGAAGAATAGCAAACTTCTGAATTGACCAGATAATGATGATTAAAGACGTGCCCCATGCGTGGGAATGCAGCTGCATTAGATTTTGCACTTAAGAGATATGTCGACTTCAGAATCTCAACTTGCCCTGGTCTGTTAGACCTTCTAGAAATCTTTCCTACAAAGGAGTGCCTCGGCATCCTGTATTCTGATCGTCAGCCTTTTAAAGGAACCGGATATTCTGATATGGGAATATCATGCCTCGATAGGAGCTTTGGAGGTGTTTCCGCATCTCAAAATAACCTCCTTAGATTTATTGAACCTCAGAGTGACAGACTTTGCATAAATGGCCGACTTGCCCCAAGATGAACATTGGAGAGACTCCAACGTCTCGAAGTAGTTGCTTCAGATGAATTTTTTCATCGAGCTTGCTTTAGAATGAGTCTTGGAAAGACTTCTACGTCTCGAAGTAATCGCTTCAGGCTGATTGATTCTTGAACAAACACTTGCTCCAATTAAGAGGGCTTCGAAGTAACTACTTCAGATCAACAACATGTGAGCCACTAACTTGATGGAATGAAAGCTCTCTTTTTTAGAAGGCTTCAATGTGTCGAAGTTTTTGCCTCGGATTGATTGGAACAAAACGATTAGTTCAAAATGTCCCAATGTAAACAGCCTTAGAGAGACTCCCATGTCTCGAAGTGATTGCTTCAAGTTGACTGAAACATGGAACGACAGTTGTCCCAGGCTAACTGCTCTTTTGGGAAAGACTAAATCAACTGCTGATTGCTCTTTAAGGATTTGCCCCCTGATTGGCAAAAATCTGAGGAGCTGTATTTCGATTTGATTGCCCCCAAATTAACATAATCTTGAGAAGACAACTTGTGATATGCTCAAAGGAGTCCTTAGATGTCCTGCCCCTTGCTACAAATAACTGCTAACTCAGCAGAATAATCAAGTTTCTCTTCTTTGGACAAAGTTAAACTCTTCACTGATGTTCATTATGAGAACTTCTTCAATGTCAAACAAATGTTTTACATGTAGAAGAATGTTTGTTGTGACAATTATAATGCAACACTTATGCGTCTTGAAGTTTTGTATGAAAAACATAACTTTTTGTGAGTGAAACACTTTTGGAGTGCAACACTGAAAATTTTCTTTTTGAAAGATAAGACGAGCATATGATACCAACACAGATACTTTAACACACACTGTAGGAGTCAGGTAAATGCGATCTCTTCGTTGTATGCTTTTGAATTAACCCATGCTTCAATTAGGACTTTTAAGGGTTGTAACGTGGCTTGGTTCATGGGTTTTTAGAAAAAGGATTTTTAGGCTCAAACTATTTGGTGCCCGCCCATTCTCCATGATGTTCTTCAGTCCTAAGTTCAACTACCCTGATACGAGCACTCATCTCTCAAGAGGCGTTATGATGGTTGAGGAACCAATACGAGGTTTCTTGGACACAACAGTCACTCACTTTTGTATTTGGTGTTTAACCACACAACTTGTTCTTTGTAGATAATCCTTTCTTTGACTTCATTTCGGGATTTTGCCTGACTTTTGCCTAAGCGACTTATTACTAAATTCCGACTTAGCGAGCTTTTTGTCTTTTTCTATTCATCATTTTTTTGAACAAGTCGTGGATCTATACATAACCTTTGATTTGTTAGAAGTGATGGTGACTGTCTGAGTCCTTGGGTAGATGAAGGATAATCGTTATGGTGTCGTCATCTGTTGACCCTCTGATGTGCGAGAGATACCCCACATGGTATCATTCTCTTCTGATGCACAGTGTTGATAGATGAAGGTCGACTACCGTGGTTTTGACCTTTCTCAACCTTTTGAAGGATAGCCATTGTTGTATCCTTAAATGCACACTCTCTTGACGAGTTTTGAACGCTCAATCAGATTAACTGAACACTACCCTCCCACAGGGTAAAAATGAAGGTTTTTTTCGGAAAGAAAAGAAACTCCTACTTCAAGGCTCGAGGGGGGTTAACGAGGGTCTATCTCCCTTATAACTCCAGTGTTTAGGGATTTGAAACAAGGCCTGTACATCATCAGCCAGATTCTATTCAAGAACATACATTCAGAGATCTAGCATTTTTTCAATTATCGTCATCCTCCCTCCAATCTTTGCCTAGGCGAAAGAGTTGGTAACATTGGTATCAAAATGCTCGCAAACTAATTTAAAGAGTGATAACGAATGGATTGATTGACAACAAATGGATTACTTCAAGACAAACATACTCATTGCATTAAGATAAAAACAAACAAGTTTCTACATGCAAACAAAGTTTAAACAATTAAACAAGATACACATGAAAATGCAGTAAAGAAATAAAAGACTGTCGTTGTTGAGGAGACTTGAGCTCTGTCTTGACTTGTTGATTCAGATGAAATTAGTAGGCTTGACGTTCACTTGAGTACGGGGTTTCCATTCACAAACAAATTCCCTCCTTGAAGAGTCAAGTACTTCTGGTCAATCAGTTGTTGAACTTTGGCTTTGTAAGGATTGCAATCCTCTGTTGAGTGTCCTACCGTACCAGCGTGGTATCCACATCGTGCATTATGATCATATTGTGGCGGGAATGACTTTGGTGGCTTAATGAACTTGGGAACCACCAAAGAGCTTTGAACCAGATATGGAAGAAGTTGACTGTATGTCACTGGAATTGGATCAAGAGGAGCATTCCTTCTTTCCAAATTATTCTGAGGTACAATTTGATTTTGAGAGTTCTGACTCTGAAGTCGAGGAAGATCAGACAAAAGTTGTTGATGCAAAGACTTGAAAGATGGTAATGGAGGATAATGAGTTGGTGTTGCAACCGACTTCCCTTTGCTAGAACTTGAGATATCTTTGCTGAAGGTTACCACCTTCTCGGAAGCGAACATCTGGTCTACTTCATCACTATTCTTCAAAGTCTCAACTCCTTCTTGGTAAGCAATTGTCCCAATGAGTTTTGGGAACTCCTCAAAATTGCTATGATCAGAACTTGCAAGCAAAATGTCTAAGCTCGATCCATTCTGTTTGAAAAACAGAACCTTATCATCAATTAGTTCCTGAACTGTGCATTTGAAGGCCGAACAATTCTCAGTTTCGTGTCCTACAGAGTCAGCATGGAAAACACATTTAACTTTCTCATTAAACCAAGCTTTGGCAACCCCTGGTACTGGCTTCAATTCCCTTGGTATCATAACACCACTCTGAATCAGGTAAGGCAATAGTTAAGAATACGACATCGGGATTGGCTGAATATCCTGTTGAGCATATCGGCGATAATGCGGATTAATACGCTGATTTGGATCCTTCTTCTTCGATCGGGGAACAAGCAATTGCTGTTGTCGAGGAATCTTTGAAGGTGGAGGCCGAGGATGATACTCAGTAGGAGAATTTCGAACTGGGGAGTTCGCCACATGTGGATGTCTTTGACTCATGGAGACATCAGATGATAGAGCAACAACCAAACTTGCGGAGATTGGTGTGGTGTTGCATTCCCTTTTCAACACAACTTGCAAGAGATCCATGACCAGACTCATCTGACCCTTCAATTGCTTAACTTCTGCCTTCAATAGTTCTTGACCACGTTGAAGCTCATCTATAGCCCTCTGAGACATCCTTGGAGTTCTAAACGTGCGTCGAGTAGACAGTTTGATATTTCTGGACAGAAGAGATGAAATGAGTTTTTCTGATGAAAATGAAATGCATGATAATGCATTAAAGAATGTAATGTAATGGTAATGCATGTAAGAATGCACCATGACGGTAATACATATAAGAATGCCATATGATGGTAGTGCATGTAAGAATGCAATGTGATGGTAGTGCATGTAAGAATGTAATGCGACGTGATACATATTGATGTTATGCGCAAAATCACATGTAAAGTCAAACATCACAAGGGTTTAAAAGGACGGTCGGACATGGTTTCGACGTCTACCCACAATTCCCCAAACAAGGTTGGTTCTAGTGTTTTTATGCTAAATGCTTCTTGGAGTCTCAGATCCCCTTTTTAGAAATATTATCACCACGCGATCGGACTATGTGGGGATAATACTTCCAAAAGTATACTCCAAGAAGCGGCTCTTAAAGGGATACTAAAAAAATCCTTTGAGCGGTCGGTTTGTTTTGGACATCCTAATACTTAGAGTTATAGGCCCTTTGTCAAAGAATTATCATCCCGCGCACTATTGTACGGTGCAATAACTCCCTTAAAAAGACCAACTCTAAGTTGTGGTCTTCACGTCGATCCAAAAGACACGGATGTCTAGTGGACCTAAGCTACTCAACCACTCTAAGCTTATGTTTCCTAGAAGCCTGGGTATTGGACTTATCTATGAATCATAACCAATAAACACCCCAATATCAAAAATACATCACATGATAGTATAAAGAAATAATAGGCAATGAATAGTAAACATCAAAGCAATAAACAGACACACAAGCGAAGAATTAAATTAGGGTTAACTCGCTTTAAAAATATTCCCCACAGAAACCGTAGTTTATTCCACACAGAAACCGTAGTTTGTTCCCTGGTGACTTCTCTTAGAACTTTATCCTTAAGGCACAAGATAATGGCACTCATGACCTTATCCACCATCTCGGTCTTTTGTACCTTTGTAAGCCTTGCAAACATCAATGCTTCACTCTTCAAAGCATTGATGACTTCTCTTGAATTAAATTGCTTGCATCTTAATTTTCCACAACCTGAAGTTATGAGGTTACAAGAAAAATTCTCGATTTCCCATCTGCCTGTGGTGCTCAATCTCTTTGCTCCATGCTCACCTCACCACTTGTTGTAAATCTTGTTGTTAATTACGACAAAATTCAATATCAATTTGTGAGACAAAAAATAATAACAACTAAAATAGATGGTATTCAACAATAATAATTTTTACACAAGAAATATAACATAATAAGGTAGAAAAGACGAAGGTTTGTTTATCCAGTTTGATCAGAAGATCTACTCTTGAGGAGAGAGTAGCTCTCCAATTCACTATACTCAGAAAGTTGTTATAAGAGATTATAGATGAGTTACAAAAAATAATCTTCGCCTTCAGGTTCCCAAGAACAACCTTGAAGGTGCCCAAGAATTACGTTATTTTCTACCCAAGTGTTTTCCAACCTCTTCAACCTTCAATATATGAATAACTCAAGCCTAGGTGTAAACAAGTGTTTCCCAATTCCCAATAACCTTAGATAACCCCAAAGGTTTTCAAAACCTTTGCCTTTATAATGTTTCCCTTGATAATAGTCAAAACCTTATGCTATGCCTTTAAACCCTTATTCTTTCTTGTTGGTGTAATCTCTAAGATCGTCACACTGTAATAATAGTGCTAAAATCCAACAAATTCATAACAAATCCAAAACATATCTCATTAATGGTTAGAATAAAAGATATTATCATAATCTTATAATATCTCTCAAATATTATAAATATCTTATAATATCTCTTAGAATATTATAAATATATATCTTATAATATCTCTTAGACTATTATAAATATATATCTTATAATATCTTGTAGAATGTTATAAATATCTTATGACATATTTTTATATTAATTTATATGATCTCTGAAGCAACTCGATTTTCAAAAATCTTTTAATTCTCGAAAACAGTGAAATCGCCACCTAATTTTATTTGTTCTAAAAAAAACGGGAAAATATAGATAAAACCCAAAACATGCGGATAAGGCGGTCTACGTGACCAAAAAGTGGGATCGGGAGTCGGTTATGTAAGGGGAAGGTATTAACACCCCTTACATCCATCGTACTCGATGGGACCCATTTAATTCTACGCATTTGTGTGTGTGTTTACTAAGTTATGGATGCTAAAAGAAAACAGAATTTGTTTGTTATTATTTTGAGCTTGACACGGTTTCAGAACCGTGTGCCTACATATTCCCCCGTGCAATGGGAAAGTCAAAACTCTGTAGTTCCTCTTAAAAAGTTTTTAAGTTTGTTGTTTTGATTTTATAAGAAAAATCGTGCGTTTAGACATTTCAAATACTTTGAACTAGGACTTGTTTTGTTTGTTTGAAAAGCTTAAGTCCTCGTTCGTATTTGAAACGACTATTGCACACTCTTTGTCGGAAAAGAGTTTTTTATGATCGCATATGAGCGATAAAAGAATTTGAGTGAGTTGAATTGTTTTTTATGTGGATGAAAAAGTACCGAACAACGAGGCTAGCGTCTCACGATTCAAATACTAGAAACCCGAGGAACGAAAGTTCGCACAAGTCGTCTATCACCCAAAAGGTTTTCTTGAGAAAAAGTGAAGTGAAACGAGTTCACGTTATTTAGGAGTCTTTAAGCCACAGGTCTAGCGTCCAACGACTTAAAGACTAAAGTTTGTTTGGGGGACAAGTTTTTAAGCAACTGGTCTAACGTCCGACGACTTAAAAACTTGTACTTTATTATGAAAAAGATTTTGAAAATGCACTCGACGTTGGATCGAGGTTTGAGAAGAAGACTCGACGTTGGATCGAGTTTTATTGAAAGTGTTTTTGTGATACGTGCTGAGATGAAATATGGAATCGGATTGATTTTAAATTTAATTGTGTGCACAGTGTACATTGGTGAATAAATGCAGAACAAACAAATAATCATCACACAATACAATCGGAAATTTAAGTAATTATTAGAAATGATCTTTCCTATTTGATAACAAATCGACTAATAGTTTAATCGATAAATTATCAAATAAGAGTTATCAGAACTAATTACTACTTAGTACATCGCACAAAATAAAATATTATTTACATAAAATAAAATAATTGAAAAAGAGTAAGGATTAGAAATAGCCTGTATGAAGCGAATCTGGGCGTGTCGAAAAGAAATCCATCTGATCCTTGTACGATCGGTCAGCGAAATTTTAACATGTGCTCGCGATCTAGATGCGTCGGATCTTTCTCCAAAATGCCCCAACGGTCAAGATAGTGTACTACTTACCAATTACCTTTACCCTTTTCTCTTTTTTTATAAACAACTTATTTAACCAAAAAGAAAAAATAATGGAAAGAAAATAAATTAAAAAAAACAGGGTGGTGACACTTGTCACCACCAGACCTAGACACCAAAATATAACAAAAATCTAATTAAATAAAAAAATGTAAACCAAAAACTAATTAATAAAAAGAAAACTTAATTAATTAAGTTTTTAAACTAAAAAGAAAAAGTGAATGGGACAAGGCTACTCGCTCTCTCACGATCAAATCTCACTCTTCTCTCTTCTTGAAGCTCACTGGAGACGACGAAGCATCGACCAGAAAACCCACGGCGGCGGCGGCTGAAACAACTCCGATTTCAAATTTCCTTTCATATCTTGGCTCGCCTCGTTCTTCTGGTTATGATTCTTGTGTTTGATTTTTGCAGAAACCTCACAATTTGGTCCGGATCTTGAAAGGGATTACCGAAACCCTAGGTGTCTGGATCGTGATTCTGGCGATGATGGCGAACTCTGAGCCTTGGAGACGTGACGGCAGTGGTTATCTCGGTGAGATCTTTCTATAACTGACCCTTTTTCTCTTTGAATCGGAACATTCCATCTCTTTGTGTCTCTCTGATCAGAACTTGATTTCTGAAAAGTAAATAGTCTGAAGGGTTGTTAGTTTAGGGAAGATGATGACAATGGTTAGGGTTTCGGTTGTTTTGATTACTCTGAGTTTGCGTTGTGGTTTTAGAAAAAATGGTTTGGAACCGGTTTTGGGATTCTTGTATCTGGTTTTTGTATCTGGTTTATCAGTTGGTTTTTTGAACAGATGCTGCTTTTTTGATTTTGGTTTATGGTAAACGTTTTGCTGGCTTTTTGTTCTTAGAACAGATGATCTCTTGTTTGATTTTTGTAATTAAGAACAGATGTTGGTCTTGGTATTTTTTTGAACTGGTTTGCTTTGGGTTTTTCTTGGTAAGAACAGATGATCTTACTTGGTTTTTTCTGTTGGGTTTGGAATGGGCTGAGAACAGATGCTCTTTGATCTTTTGCTATGGTTTTTTCTGTGGTTTCTATCCTCTCCCAGATTGGTTTTTTGAACTGGTTATATTGAACAGATACTGTCTTGGTCTTTGGTCTTTGGTCTTATCTGGTATCCTGCTATTTCCTGGTCTCTTGGACTGCTACACTGATACATACTACTCTGGGGTATATTGTAAACAGATACCAAGCTTGAATTTTTTAGATACCATCCTCTTTTCTGATTAATTAGAACTGCTTTGCCTTGGTCTTCCTCTGCTGCAGCCTGTGTTGCTTATTACTACATTCAAACTTCCTCTTTTATGCATAAGTCCTGCTGTATTATTTGAAATTGAATTTGGCATCTTTCCATTCTTGTGTATGCTGCCTGCTGCTCCTGTTGGGTGAAAAATAATCACACTGTGGGGTAAAAGAATGCTTCTGGTTTTTTGCCATGCTGAAACATAACTTATTATTTTTTCCTGGGCTGAATTGATTTCTTTTGGGCTGTTGGGCTTTTCTTTGGGAAAATGATGCTCCATGATTTCAAAATGCACCTCTTTTGTGAACCAACAACGGAAGTTGTTGTGATTTGCAATAGAGGTGACGGTAACCGATGAAGGAACTTGATTCGAGGCTTTTGAAACAATTGACCTTTACCTGATTCCTCAACACTACCCTCATGATGAGTTCAAAAACATAACTTTCTTGCTTTCGTATGAACATTGCTTTGTTGCTATTAATTATGTCCCTTTCCATTGTTTTAGATGACAAGCGGCCAGCACTGTGTGGAAGTGAAAAGGAAGAATGCTCGGATACGAAAAAACAGCCCGGAGGAAGACAAATAAATAGCCCGGACAATACTTTAGAATTCGTAGGATTAGAACCTCTTGTATATATTTTTTGTAACTTGTGAACCACAATTGTAACCGAATTCTAATGCAATAATAAGAACTTTCTGACATTGAATTTTATGATTTCCAACCTTATATTTTCGCCTGAAATGCACAACATTCACTGTAAACTGAATAAGTTCTTGCAATTATTTTCCGCTAGCGACTTCATATACCAAAAAAACGGTATTTCAATCACCGAATTCAAATAACTCGAATAAAAAGAAATTCTCCTTTTTTTTACTTTAATTTCTCAAATAACTCACTATTATATCCCTTTTTCTTTGAATTTTTGTGACCTCCCAACTTGAAATTATACCCGCATTCTAAAGAAATGATAGAATTTTTTTCAACATTGTACCTCGAAATTCCGATCTTTGTATTCTCATTCTTGCTTGAAATATCCAACACTCTCTTGTAGTTATATTGACTAGAAAATTCAAACGGCATTTTCATTCACCGAAATCAAATAATTCGAGTAAAAAGAACTCCTTCTAAAAATTAAATCCTCAAATAACTGATTATTCTTTGAATTCAATTTCTAAACAAATAAACCTTTTTTTCGGAAGAACAATTCCAAACAACCTTTTTGTACCAAAAAATCGGAATCGTGTGATGAAACGGAGGGGAAATTTTGGGGTGCGACAATCTCCAAATTAATATAAAATATTCTAACATGAATGAATAGATCAATGAATCAAACCGGCCAAACTCGATACTCGTAAGTCGTTCAGTCCAGATTACTTTTTGGCTGCCTGATTTTTGGCAATCTCAAAATGTGTTTTCTTTCTCTTCATCAATAGAGGTTTTAAGACACATTTACGACATTAAGCCTTTCATGTTCTACAAGATTTATTAAATATCAAAAATTATTTTCATTTATTGCAGGTGAATATGACTCATCAAAATCAATTCCAGGCCATTGCAAAAATATTATAGCTACTAGTTGGGCTTTGTATCTCACAATTTTGTTATTTTCATTTTCGCACGAAAACCCATACGCATCCAACTGAATTCATACATTTGAGGTGTTCAGACTACAAGTCCAATAATCTGTATATTGCAAAGTGGGTTTAATTCTACTTAAATTACATCTATCCATTTTGGTCGATCCTCACTTTGTCTACAATTTTTAATAGATGTTGGTTCATGATCCTCTTTTTCATTTATCACATTTAGCACTATATTGTATGCAAAATATCATCAATGTCGACTTTTTATCGGTTCCATTTTATTCCATTATAGTCATAATTTATTGAGATTTCTTTATTTTCACGAATTTCAGGTACTTGATTAGCCTCTTCGAAACATCTTTATTCTTAGCTCCCTTTATTGTTTGAGGATTTTGATCTTTGGAACCAATCAGTCTATATCGCTTCAAGCGTGGATGAGACTCGTTAGATTGTTCAACAGGGACATCCACTTTTATTGGAGCATTAGTTGTTGGTATATATGATTTAGTCACATTTTTTGGATCAGTGAATGCATTTGGTAATTAATTTGCTAAGATTTTCAAGTGAATTATCTTTTGAACTTCTAATTCACATTATTTTATTTGCAGATCAAGATGAGACAATGATAATTCATTCCAACTAATCTCTTTTTCCAGCTTTTTATTCTCTCATTCTAATGCTGGAAAATTCGATTCATCAAAATGATAATCAGTAAATCGAGCAGTGAATAAATATTTTGTTGTTGGTTCAGAGGATTCTATAATAGATGGAGAGTCATATCCAACATATATTCCCATCCTCCTTTGAGGATCCATCTTGGTACGATGTGGTATAGGAAATTGAAGATAAACCGCACATTAAAAAAAATCCTTAAATGGAAAATATTAGGTTATTTACCAAAAACTAGTTGTAAAGGAGAAGAGGTGCAACAACGTGTTGGCTAGATGCGAATTAATGTTGCAGCATGCAAAATTGCATGTCCCTAAGTAGAAATTGGGAGTTTGCATTTCATGATAAATGGTCTTACAATTAATATGATACGTTTAAAAAATAATTATGCATGTCTATTTTGTGTATAAATATATGTTATTGTATGTTTAATGTCAATTCCAATAGATATACATTACTCATTAAATACCTGGAGTGAAAATTTAGCAGCATTATTAAGACGTGTTTTCTTGACAGGATAATCGAGGAAATAGGTTTTTATTCGAATTAGTTGATCTAGCAATATCACAAACACCTGGTCGTAAGTTGACAACAAACAAACACGTGATTATCTAGGTGACACATAAACTAAAACCATAAATATCTAAATGATCCGCATGATGGGTGTATTAACCCATAAATTGTTGGGTACAAGTGTGAGTTGTTAGTCTCACATTGCTTTGAAAAGTGAAGGTTGAGCACTTTATAAATGAGATAATCCACACACAATCATCTTAAGGTTTTGGATGAATATATGGTGTCTCTTTCACTTATGTGTTGCTCGTGAACTAATGTGGATGCTCTCCATGATGATCCAACAATGGTATCAAAGTCGATGATTCAACTAAGAGACTGACTCCAAGTCTTCCTAAAATAATATCAATTCAAAGCTAAAATTCCCCGTTTATAACTTCTCACTTAATTAGTATTCTTGCTTAACTTATACCTAGGACTCGCCAATGTATGAGATCCTTCTCAAATCCCTTCCAATCACAGACAGTGATCGAACAATTCTAAACACTTAGAAAATCACAGGAGTCACACTTCAAAGACACACAATCATTCACTGCTTAAAAGCTTTGGAATGACTGACAAAATTTACAACTCAAAATACAGTCCTACTCTTTCATCAAGATAATAATCGAGTGACTCACAAATAAACACACAAACCCTAATAAAAAGACACTGTAAGTTCCACTTGATACTAGGGTTGAAGCCTTCTATTTATAATCTTCAATGAACTAAGACGCTGCAGAATTATCTCCTCAAAGATAGGGCATCAATCATTAATTTCCTAAATCATCTCTATAATTAGAAACTAACAATTCTCCTTGAAATCAACTTGAATCTTTTAATTCTCAACCTGTGCGTCACATAGGCTAACATAATATTCACTGAATATTCTGCACCTGTAACAAACTAAAATATCCAACAATCCAACAGTACAAAATCACGATGTCGGAAGACCATCCATTGGACATGTTGCTCCAATTGATAGAACATCTTCATTCTATATGTCATTCAACATGTCTAAGCTAAATTAATTTTACCAAACATAATGTCAATATCAAAAATAGAGAATTAACATTTATAATATTCTAAAATTAACAAACATATCCGCGAACTGAAATGACCAAATTCAATACCCACAAATCTCTCAAGTTACCAATGGACCAACTGAATTATTGCCCTATCAACCCATTTACCATTTACTGAGGCCAACATTGATCGTTGACTGAACTTTGATTTTTTGACTAAAAACCAACAATACCAATTTTCTTCTTCTTTTTATCACTTGAAATTTAAGACATACTTTTACACTTGGATCATGGATACTAAAATTGTTTTCTTCCTTGGTCACTCGTATTAAGTCCTATATTTGAGAGGCATTATCAATAGTGAATTAAAACTTCACACATTTTCACATATCACATAATTTAAACATTGGACACATCAATTAGTCATTTATTTAGATTCACATCATCACCAACTATTGACACATAGTAATCACAATTTTCAAAATTTCCACCCTTCTTATATGTTTTTGTCTTTGTAAAATGATATTGGGTTAGGATTCACGTGTGAATGATTAAATTTTAAATTAGTTGAAAATTGAGGAAACTTGAGGAAATCTTTTATATATATATATATATATATATATATATATATATATATATATATATATATATATATATATATATATATATATATATATGAAGTGATGCATATCCTATTCTCTTAAGATTTTGGATGGATACGCAGTGTCAATGTCTTTTAGATCTTGAATGTTTATTTTAGTATGGATTAAGACTAGTGATGTGGAAAACACATATTTATGAGAAATATTATTGGGATTCAAGTGTGAGCAGTTAAGCCTCACATCAATTAGAAATAGAGAAAACGTCGAATTTATAAAAGAGATGACTTATACTTCATTGCCTTTAAATTTTAGATGAATATATAATATCAAGATCTCTTGAATCGTTAACGTATTGTCTTTTGACACTTCTCACCCCGTTCAAACTCTCCAACACATTGATATTGTATTTACAAAATTGTGAAATTCATACACTAGTTTCATCAAATAGATAGAATTTTAAAAACCAATATCCCCTTATATTCATATTCACTCAATAATATGTTTAAGTCCAAACTATAGCCTAAAGTTTGATATATAGTGAAAGATCATTGATTTCATCCAACTGTTTTTAAAGCAGTCGACAGCCAAACATGTTGACAACCAAGACAAATACAAAGATATCTTTCCAACCTAGTTGTTAAATATCAAATGATATATATACAGAAAAAACCATGGCCACAAGAACATAACATCATTATAGTATCTCATTAATGCATTTATGTACATTACTTCACAGCCACACACAAATACATGGCAAAGAAAACACTGTCCCCACTAACTCGTGTTCTTTTCATTACCGTTCCCTTCAAGCTTCTTATGTCATCCACTCATTCCCTTCAAATAACACCATTTTCCCTTTTTTAGCTTAATATTTTGTCTCATAAAAGGTATCACCACTAAATATCTATTCTTCTTGAGTTGAGATATTCTTACTTAGAGTGAAAAAAAGTAATATGAAAATTCAGTGTGATGTTTGTGAGAAAGCTCCAGCAACCATGATTTGTTGTGCAGATGAAGCAGCTTTGTGTGCTAAATGTGATATTGAAGTTCATGCTGCTAACAAGCTTGCAAGCAAACATCAGAGGCTTCTTCTTCAATCTCTCTCTAACAAGCTTCCTAGATGTGACATATGCCAAGTAATTATCAATACCTCATTGTTGCATTAATTTAGTTGTTGGAACTTAGATTATGAACTTGGTTAAGTGTTGAGATCTAGATTAGGATATGTTATTTGCATCATGATGTTACATGTAGCATGTTTAGGATGCTTAGGTTATACTAGGAGCTTATTTTAAATGTAGCTTATGGAAATAAGATCTATAATTATTTATATAACCTCTTTTATTCTAGGTTATATTTCAAACAACTTATCAGCTCGTACCTGTTACTGACATAATTTGTCATTAGTAAGTATGTGTTGTATTTGTCGGTAATAGATACGCGCTGATAAGTTGTTTTTGATAATATACTAATGAAAATATTATGTTTCTCTTTATGTACAAACAGGATAAGGCAGCTTTCATATTCTGTGTAGAAGATAGAGCACTCTTCTGTCAGAATTGTGATGAAGCTATTCACCCGGCCGGCAGCCTTTCCGCCAACCATCAGCGCTTCCTTGCGACTGGTATCCGAGTGGCTGCCGCGAGTACTAACTGCGCCAAAGATGACGAAAAGCCTCATTTGGAACCACCAAATAGGAATCCTCAACAAGTTTCTGTTGAACCTCCTTCTCAACAAGTCCCTAACTTCTCTCCCTCTTGGGGTGTTGATGACTTATTGGAGTTAGCAGATTATGATTCCCATAACAAAGTAAGACATGGAACTTTTTTTCATAATTGAAATTTTTTCATATATGTAAAGTACTTAAAATAACTGATTTTTGTTGTGACTTGTCTTAGAAGGAATCCATGCAATTTGGAGAAATGGAATGGTTCACTGAGGAGGGACTGTTTGGTGAAGAGTTTAATCAAGAAGCTATTTCTGCAGCAGAAGTTCCTCAGCTTCCAGTAACTCATCATGCTAGCAGCAATTATTCATCACACAGAAGCTCAAAGTCTAACAAAAAGCCTAGAATTGAACTCATACGTGATTATGATTATGATGATGAAGATGAGTACTTCACAGTGCCTGATCTTGGATGAAGAAAATGATTATGAGGACAGAATAATTTTGGAAATTTAATTATTTTTCTGAAATTCTTTAAAAGGAAATTGTAAAGAAAAGTTATTCTTCCAAATTAAGATTTTGAAATTGTATATTCATACTTCTCTCAGAGTACAATAGTTTAAGAGTTGAAGTATGTTTTTTAAGTTGTATGGAGTTTGTCATATAAACTTTCATGTGTTTGGTTTTAGAATACCCATGTTTGTTTCTTGTTACTTCCCACTTTTATAAAAAAACATGTTTATAGCTAACCTTCTTGGTAAAGGATCTTTCCTTTCCTTTTCTCTACTCTGTAATAGAATGTATTTCTCACATTATTTGTTCAATTGTCATCTCACTACAAGTGTTGTGAATCGGATGCCTTAAAACAAATATATATAAGCTTGTAGGGAAAAAAGAATGAAGAACACGATGAACACAAGGATTGGTTATTAACTGTTATTCTTTCCTTTATCTTAAAACCAAGATTACAAGTATACAAGAATAACAAATAACCCTCTCACCCTAAATTAGGATTTGCAATATGCTACAATAATGAGAGACTAGTATGCTATTTATAATAAAACCTAACATACTAACTAATGGGCTTTTTCCACAAGGCCCATTATACAAGCTAACTTAATAAACAAGCTAACTTAACAAATTAGGGTTTAAACACTAAAACCTAATTTAACAACATCTTCGACACATACATGCTAGACCCATCTTCGACTACGCATGCACTTGACCATACTAGAGTTCGATCCAATATCTCACAAATCTCCACCTTGGACCTAACTCTACAACATCAAGAGACACTAACTAGCTTTCTTCATGCAGCTTGCAGAGATTAAGGCATAAGCTATAAGATCTGCATATCCAAGTCTCTGAGGTGGCTTGATGACTCTTCTTTGCCTATCTCTCGACAATAGGTAGTCATCAACAGTTTCCTCAACTTCATCAGAAACTTCCGTTTCTTCTTCGACTTCATCTGGGATACGCACTTCAGCATCAACATGCTCCACCTCAACAGGAATCTCTACCTGTTCCAGCTCTTCGTCTGAAACTTCTGGACTTCGACCAACATCATCATTCTCTTAAAGGCCATTTCGGTTTCATTGAAAACTACATCTCATTGGTGATACTCTTCCGTGACCTGGCTCTAGGCACCATAGCCTATAAGCTTTGACTCCTTCAGGGTATCCCATGAACATGCATTTTAGAGCTCTAGGTTCGACCTTGTCTTGCCTAATGTGAGCATAGGCTACACAGCCAAATACTCTCAGTTTGTCGAGATCTGGTGGATGTCCCGACCAAACTTCTTCAGGTGTCTTCATATCTAACGCTGTCGAAGGACATCATTTATCGATATCTTCTTTGTCAAAACGACCTCAAAACACCTTCTTTAATCCGCACTAGTCAACATGCATCTTACTCTCTCAAAATGGTTCGATTAAACCTTTCACCAACCCATTTTGTTGTGGAGTACTACGATGTTTTGTGCCTTGCAATACAGGTAGCACAAAGCTTCGAACACCTCATTGCAAAACTCAAGGCCATTGTCGGTTCTCAACCTTTTGACCTTTACGCGATCGATTTTCGACGAGTCTTCCAACTTTTGAAATTCTCAAAGTTTCATCCTTAGTCTTACGGATGAATACCCATAACTTCGGAATAATCATCTACTATGGATAGAAAATACCTTGCTCACGAATGTGATGGACACCTTGGGCCCCAGATCGGCATGGATGTAATCAAGGGATCCATGTGTTCTTTGTTTGCCTTTGTTGAACTTCATTCTGAGATTTTCCAAGTACGGGTTCACAAAACTTGACTTTTCGACTTTGTCTCCACCAAGATTTTGTTTCCCTAATTCGACCTGACCCTTTCAGCGACATGGCCCAATCTCATGTGCCAAATTTACATCTTGACAAAGGTTTCGTGGATGCAACATTTGTCGAACCACTAACTTCACCTCAAGGGTATACAAGCCTTGTTTCTTCACGCCTCTCAAGACTTCCTTGACCCTTCATGACTCTTAGGATACTTTTCTCTCCTTGAAAAACATATCCTTTCTTGTCGAATTCACCAAGAGAAATCAAATTTCTCTTCAAATCAGGTACATACCTGACTTCAGTCAATAATCTTATTGACTCATCATGGAGCTTGAATCTCACAGATCCAACACCTGCAATCTTGCAAGCTTTGTTGTTTCCCAGCAATACAGATCCACCATCTTGATCACATAATTCCTCGAACAAGTCTTTGTTTGGAGTCATGTGCCAAGTGCATCCAGAATCCATAATCCACTCCTTCGACGAGTTGTTGCTTGAAACCACAAGAACATCAGATGATTCGAAATCATCTTGGACAATAGCTGCGTTGCCATTATCCTTACCTCCATGATCTTTCAGGCGTTCAGGGCACACCTTTCTTGTGTGACCTACTTTCTTACAGTGATAGCATCGAATACGGATGCTTCACCGCTGTAAAATTTCTGCGACTTTTACCTTTCTTCTTGTCGAACTTATTATCCTTTCGCAAGAATTTTCCTTTAACAAACCTTCACCAACCGTCGAAGGTTTATGCTCCTTCGTTCATTCAAGTCCTTGAATACAATCTGATTGAACCTCTTCAAAGGTCGGGACTCCCTTCCATACAAGAGAGTTTCTTTGAAGTGGGCATGTGATCTGGCAGCAGCGCAACAGCTTGATCTTCATCATCAATCTTCACATCAATATTTTCAAGATCAAGAATCGGTTTGTTGAACATATCCAGCTGCTTTCAACACTTTGTCTTCAATCATCTTGAATGAATACAAAGCTTGCTTCAGGTAGAGTCGATTCACCAACGATTTAGTCATGTACAAACTTTCAAGTTTCACCCATAACCCTACCGCCGTCGTCTCCTTTGATACCTGTCGAAGAACCTTATCACCAAGGCTCAACAAAATTGCGCTGTGGGCCTTCTCTATCATTGCCTTCTCAGCTGCCGTCAACTCTTCGTTCATGGCTGACTCTCCCTCAACGCTTCCAAACAACCCTGCTGAACCAGTAGGGCTTTCATCTTCAAACGCCACAGACCGAAATCGTTCACTCCGGTGAACTTTTCAATCTCATACTTTGTCGAAGGCATCTTCTCCACGCTCACCGCACCAATTTGTTGTGAATCGGATGCCTTAAAACAAATATATATAAGCTTGTAGGGAAAAAGAATGAAGAACACGATGAACACAAGGATTGGTTATTAACTGTTATTCTTTCCTTTATCTTAAAACCAAGATTACAAGTATACAAGAATAACAAATAACCCTCTCACCCTAAATTAGGATTTGCAATATGCTACAATAATGAGAGACTAGTATGCTATTTATAATAAAACCTAACATACTAACTAATGGGCTTTTTCCACAAGGCCCATTATACAAGCTAACTTAATAAACAAGCTAACTTAACAAATTAGGGTTTAAACACTAAAACCTAATTTAACAGCATCTTCGACACATACATGCTAGACCCATCTTCGACTACAGCATGCACTTCGACCATACTAGAGTTCGATCCAATATCTCACAACAAGAATCATAACCACTTGTATATATAGCAAAGAATGCATGATGGATGATGGATGAGTTAGTTCCGGTTGTGCATGCTTTCATGCGTCGTGATTGTGTTGACATACATCAATGCATTTATCAATGCATATGCTAAGCTATGAAACTTGCTGCATAAGCTATCCTCCTGACACTCCCCCACAAGCTCATGGAGAGGTGATAGCCACAACTTAAAGCAGCCGTTCCTAAGGGCTTGGTGAGAGGATTTGCAATTTGTAATGAGCTTGGAACATGCTGGATCTTTAAGAGCTTGGAAAGAACACATTCACGTACAAATTGAATGTCCAACTCAATGTGTTTGTTGCGAGCTTGAAGAATTGGATTGTGAGAACGTAGAACCGCGTTAAGATTATCACAAAGCAACGTAAGAGATTAAAATGGCGTGTGAATTTCTTGCAGAAGGGACTTAAGCCATACAAACTCAGAAGTTTCATTACAAGAGCACATTATTTGGCCTTCGTGCTAGATCTAGCCACTAAACTCTGCTTCTTCGAGATCCATGAAACAAGATTTGGGCCAAGGTAGATACATGAGGCCGAGGTGGAACGCCTATCATCAGATTACTTTCCCAATCAGAATCGTTGTAGGCACAAAGTGAAAGCTTGCACGAGAGTGTTGCAGGAGAAATGAGAAAACCATGATCAAGAGTGCCACTGGGATAATGTAGGATACGTTTAACTACTGTCAAATACGAGTCAAGTGGTGAAGCGATGTATTGACATGCTTTGTTGAAACTGAAGGCAATATTGAGGCAAGTAAAAGTGACATACTGAAGTGCACCAACCATGTTTGATACATGAAGGGATCTGAAGAGGAGATGATTCATGTTTGTTGAGTTTTCACGTGCTATACATGGGAGTAGTGCCACCATTTGCATTTCTCACATTGACTTTAGCAAGGAGATCACAAATATATTTGAGTTAGTGAGTAAAATCTTCCTAGAGGCCAAACATTTGATTAATAATTCCCAAGAAATAATCAGGTGGCCCCAAAGAGAGCAAACTTAGCATGTAGTGAATCTATGAGCTTGTGAATGATCAAGGAAGACGATCATGTGAGTAGAATATCATCAACATAGACTAAAGCATAGAGAGTGACACCTCGATGAGAATTGATGAACAAAGAGTTGTTGGTGCACAAGAATCAAAGATGATTGGAATAAATGGGAGAATAATGAGAATGACGACTACAAAAGGTGAAAGAAATAAGGATTGTTGTTATAAATGACATCTACTACTAGTCTATTTATACAAAGGGAAAAATTGTCACATAGGCCCTAATAGAGTAAACTTAGTGACCAAGATAAAAGGTACAAAAATAGTAAATATTAAAGTACCCTTAAAACTAAACAGCTACGCTAAAGAACCCAGAAGTTAAGTATACTTCTAGGCCTTGACCTCGGAAGTTCTCTTACGAGCAACACCAGAACATCAAAACTTCTGAACACAACCAGAAGTTCTGGACTCAACTTCTGAATATTGAATTATTCTTCAATACCATCCCTTAATTCATATTCCTAAACAAAACTAACCACACCAATTTCATCCCTTAAGAGGAGAAATTGATCTGTGTTGATTGCCTTCGTCAGAACATCTGCCAACTGCTTCTGCGTGCTACAGTGCACAACTTCTAATGTTCCGTTCTGGACTTGACTTCTCAAGAAATGATACTTAGTCTCAATATGCTTGCTTCTTCCGTGTAACACAGGATTTCTGGCAAGATTGATTGCAGACTTGTTATCAATCATCAGCTTTAGAGGCTTCTTTACTTTAATCTTCAGATCTTCTAATAAGTTTAGAAGCCACACAACTTGACATGCAGCTACAGTGCCTGCAATAAGTATTCAGAATTACTTCTTCTATCAACTCTATCTCCACACCAACCAAAGTCATAGTAACTCATCAACTCTGATTTTGTCTTTCTTCCAGAAGGAAATAATACTTCAAACTTCAAAGTTCCCTTAATATACCTCAAAATTCTGACAGCAGCTTGATAATGGGACCACTTAGGTTTACTCATGAACCTACTAACCAATCCAACTGCATAGGAAATATCAGGTCTGGTATTACACAAATACCTCAGAGAACCAACCAGCTGTTTGAAGATCGTAGCATCCACATCTTCAGCCTCAGAGTCAAAATCCAATTTATGATTGGTTTTTGACGGTGTAATAGCAACCTTGCAATTCTCCAGTTTAAAATTCTTCAGAAGTTCTAGTTCATACTTCAGCTGATGCAAAATGAGACTCTCCTTTGAGTACAAAATCTCCATCCCTAGAAAATATACCATATTTCTTAGATCAGTTATCTCAAATTCATTCATCAACACTTTCTTGAAATTGATTATATCTTCTGGAAAACTCCTTGTAAACAATATGTCATCAACATAAAGACACACCAGAATCATATTACTTCCAGAATGCTGCACGTTGTAATACGGTGGGAGAACTGACTTTGGAATTTGTTTTGCTTTTTATCGCAAATGTTGCGGATAGCAAGAGTCGCCACCGACTTTTCTTTTATCCAATTAAGGGAAGGTGAAAAGAACAGAAAAAGACCATCGTTAGATTCTGAGTAAGGGAGAAGGTTATGAAAACGGAAGGTATTAGCACCCCTTTCCATCCGTAGTTATCTACGGGCGTTGCTTTTAGCTCATTTTAAAATTGCTTTCTGTGTGTTTGACAAAAATGTTTTGAAAAGGCATTTCGCTTTGACTTTGTAATGATTCATGTAGGAATGTATACAAAGTGTTCGGAAATGTTTTATTTTGAAAAGTGTTTGAACTTTGACAAAAGTGTGAGGTGTGAAAAGTATTTTGATAGAGTAAGCAACTAAAAATCTTATTACCTACTCAGAATGGTAGTTTTCGTGTTGTTTTACTTTCCTTTAGAATAGTGTTATCCGTACCATTAGTTGGTAGGTAACCCTATTCGTTGGATGTAAAGGGACATTCAAGGGGACATCGGATGGTCATAGAAGGCAACTTGTAGGAAGTATCCTAGCACATTCGAAGGGACGATCATCACTTTTCGTAGGCAACAATCGAGGGACGAGATCATGTATTCGTAAGCGACATCGTGGGTCTATGATCTTTGTATCGAAGGGACTATGATGATATGTTTGTAGGCAACGATGCTAGGATACCTCTACGTTCGAGGGACTTGACCATTTATTTGAAAGGCAACGAGAAAGAATTACCCTAAGGGGTGCATGTGTGAAGAGAGTGTGTTAAATTCAGGTATGTTATCTTGGAATTAGAAGTGATCTACGTTCGTTTTTAGTCTTGCCATACACGCCTAGTTACTAGCAGTTTATTGGTGCAGAAAGTAAATTGTGGAAAGTAAAGTGCGGAAAGTAAATATCCTACGCTATTACATGGCTTTGGGGCAGTTACATAATAGGAGTGCGGAAAGTAAAGGCATAAAATGTATATCTACGCTATTACATGATAAAAACTTTGCGACCTATACATCCTTTCTAGAATTGTAAATGCGGAATAAGAAATAGATAATCGGAATAATAAGAAATGTTAGCAAACTGTTTTGGAAATTAGTAGAAAAAAGGTTTTTAGGTTAGTAATGATAATTAGATGATAGAGTAATTTTTTGGGAATTTTCTGAATTGGTTTTGATGAGAAAAAATAATTAAAATTCAATTTAATGGTTAATTAAAAATTAATTAAAATATGCATGCAAAAATATTAATTTTTATGTCAAAAATTAAATAAGTATTTTTCTGATTAAAATGCAAAAAGAAAATATTTTTGGTGATTTTTTAATGCATGAGAAAATTGTTTGAAAAGAAAATAAATTAAAAGGAAAAAATATGAAAAGAAATAGGAAAAGTGTTAAAAAATAATTGCAATGCCAAGGATCGAATCCCTGACCATGCCTTCACCACGAGCGTTGCTTACCACTGAGCCATCCTGCAGATCGTGTTAGCAATATGGAACAAAAGTATTATAAACGAGTTAATTTTCTGAAAACCCAAATTAAAACACGCGCCAAGAACTTCGTCTTCCTCGTTTGAATATTTAAACCTATAGCGACGGTTTTGGTTCGTTGCTAAAGGCTTTACCAACGGTTTATCCGTAGCTATAAGACCTGCAATTTTCCAAAACTCATAATACGCAATATAAATGTAAAGTAAAGCCATGGTTCAATTGCAATTAAGCTCCTGATCACAAATATGTCCATAGTTTTGGCCAATTTTACTTGGATCGATGGATCCCAATTCGAAGCTTTGAAACCCTAGTAATGGCATATCACGATCCTGGTGTCTAAACTCAAATCGATCTATACAAAAACATTCCAAACATCAAAACGAACAAGAATATGCAATCAAAATGTATTTATAATGTACGAATCATAGAAATCGAATTTGAGAAAAAGATGTGCAAACCGTGATCTGGAATTCAGGATTCTTGATGTTTTTGTGATCTGTAAGGGCCTGGAACGGATCAGTGAACCTCCTGGAATGTGTTTGAGTGCTTAGAATTGCTTGAATTGAAGCAAAAACAGGGCTGCAAGTAGCTTGTACCACACAGATTTTTTGAGCTATGTTAGGGTTCTTAGAGGCTTTGAGCTATGTTAGGGTTCTTAGAGGCAGGATTTTCGTCCTTGTGTCATGTGAATCCATTGTGTACTTATAGTGGATGGATTTAGGTCAAGAATCATGAGGAAATAATGTACCAATCAATGAGAAAATATTTGATTTGGTATAAAACCAAATATTGCCTTTTTGATCAAATTTCAATCAATTCTCTTGCCAATCAATGCCAATTTCAAATTTTCCAGCTTGTGTGGATTGCTTGGACCTCAAGAATGAGAGAAAAATCCAATTTGCATTTAATTTTGATTTTCTACCTTTTATTTTAATTTAATTGGCTTTTAAATGATTAAAATCCAAAATAAATAGAAAATAAAAGATAAAATTAGTGGCCTTGGGCTTGGAGGATCCAAATCAGTCGAGGAACAAGTTTGAACCAAGAAAAGTTAGGCCCATTTGCAAAATTTTGGCTTTTGTCAAGTATTTCTCTTTGTGCACCTCTTCAAAAATGTCCAACTTGTGCAAGGTGTATCTTGCTCAATTTTTAACATTTTTGGGTGTTCTTGGACTTTTTAGAAATCTCTAGATGTCCTCTAAACAACCTCTTTGGTTTAATCTCAATTGAAGTTTCCATGCTCAATAACACTTCTTTACAAAAAGTTAACTTTTTGTTGACTTTGAAAAGGACCTGTAATGTTTTGACCCATACCTTCCAAATGAAGCATTTTCTGACCAAGCTTGTGAGACATGAAGTTGTAGAGAATTAAATTCTCTTAAAAATGAGATGTTGTGGGAAAATTTTTGATAAAGTATGAGAAAGTTATGCCTGGTCAAAGTTCTGTTGACTTTTGTCTGAGAAAGCCCAATTTAGAAACTTTGACTTTTGAACAATTCTTGACTTTTCTTGATGAATCATGATCAACCCTTGATCAAATGATGAATGTTACTTCAAAATATGGATGTTGACCAAAAATTATGAAGTTTGACTGTATGTTGACCACAATTGACTTTTTGTCCAATGCAATTGATTTTCAACCATCTGAGCAGTTTGTTTGAGGAAACTTGACTTGTAAGGCTTGAAACTTGACATGGAGATTCTTTGAAGCATATGATGAGGCATGATGACCACTGGAAGATGTTGGAAACCATCTTGATCTGAGGATGGTCAAACCCTAGTTTGGGTTGATTGCCTAGGAGAGGGTTTGTCTGGTCAACCCTTGTGAAATCCTTGAGTATGGATATGAGAAATGTCTTGAGAAATAGGAGGACAAATTTTGGGGTATGACACACGTAAACTCCATATTTCATCTCACACTTCTGAAACCCTTGCTTCTTGAAAAATGAATCAATCTTCTGATTCCAAGCTCTGGGTGCTTGCTTCAATCCATACAGAGCTTTGTGTAACTTGTACACCATCCCTTCCTGATTATTTTTCACGAAGCCAGGAGGTTGTGACACGTATACCTCTTCTTGTAATGGACCGTTCAGAAATGTTGACTTCACATCTAAATGCATCAGAGGCCAATTTCTATTTGCAGCTAAAGCAATCACCAGTCTGATTGTTTCATGTCTAGCTACAGGTGCAAATACCTCAAAGTATTCTAGTCCAGGTTTATGAAGAAAACCTCTGGCCACTAGCTTTGCTTTGTGCTTACCAAATGATCCATCTGGCTTAAGCTTCACCTTGAAAACCCATCTGATGCTGATGGATTTCTTCTTCTTCGGAAGCTTAGTCAACTCCCAGGTTTTGTTTCTTTCTATTGCCTCAAGTTCTTCTTTCATGGCATTAAGCCAGAATTTCTTCTTGAGTGTTTCTTCTATACCCAAAGGTTTAGAATCTACTAACATGGCACACTGAATGACTTCTCCCTCTGAGTCAACTTCGGTGTCTTGCAACATGTCAAAATCTGCAAACCTTCTAGGTATAGTTCTGATTCTTTGTGGCCTCTGAACTTGTTCTGAATTTTCTTCAGAACTTGGAACAACATTAACTTTTGGACCTTGTCTAAAAACCCTATCTTTAAAACTTCCACCTTCAAAAACATGATCATCTCCAAAAGCTTGTCCTCCAGAACCTACGTCTTTAGAGTTTTCCCTTTCAGAAGCATGATGACCACCAGATTTTGGATCATCATCAGAATCTGGATCAGAATCAGATTCATCATCTTCATCTTCAGAGTCTTCAAAATCATCTTCTGACTCTGACTCTTCTTCAAAACTTTCAACTTCTGACTTGTCTTCAGACGTTATCTCTACATCAGAAGTTGCTTGAGACATACTCCAATCTCAAGCTTCTGACTCTTTCACAATGATGTCTCTGCTGACTTTAACTTTGTTAGTTTTTGGACAATAAAGTTTGTATGCACCTGTACTGTGGTACCCCACCAGTAACATCACTTTGATTATATCATCCAACTTCTTCCTTCTAGCTTCTGGAACATGTTTGTAACACGCATAACCAAAAACCTTCAGATGACCTAACACTTTGCTTCTCTCCAACCCACTTCTCTAAAGGAACAATTCCCTTCAGCTTCTGTGTTGGACACCTATTGAGCACATATGTTGCAGTAGCAACAGATTCTCCCCATAAGTTGTGAGGAAGCTTCTTCTCTTTTAGCATACTTCTCGTCATATCAAGCAAAATTCGATTTCTTCGTTCAACAAGACCATTGTGTTGAGGAGTATAAGGAGCAATAACTTCATGCTCAATTCCATTCTCATCACAGAACTTCTGGAATTCTGTAGAGTTATACTCACCTCCATCATCCGTTCTGAGAATCTTTAACTTCTGACCACTTTGATTCTCAGCCTTCACCTTGAACTTCTGGAATTCTGTAAACACCTCATTCTTAAACTTGATGAGTTTTATCCACATCATTCTTGTGAACTCATCCACAAAAGACACAAAATACCTATTTCCTCCAACTGAAGGTTCTGGAAATGGTCCACACACATCAGAATATACTACTCCCATAGCATGTTTTCCTCTTGGGACTACTTCTGCTACAAATGGCAATTGGGGTTGCTTGCCTTTCATGCATACCTCACATGACTTCTCAGGCTTCGCAATCTTCGGAATGCCACGTACGAGCTTCTTAGAACTTATATGCCCTAAGCTTCTATAGTTCAGATGCCCCAATCTCTTGTGCCACAGCTTACTATCTCCTTCAGAGCCTTCTGCACTAAGACACTTTATTTCAGCTGTTTCTACATTCACCTTGAATGTTCTGTTGCTTCCCTGTTTATATTGCATAATCAACTTCCGATTGGAATCATACAACTTCAAGAGATTGTTCTTCATAAAAACTGAGAAATCTTTCTCAATGAGCTGACCCACACTCATCAGATTGCTTTTGATTTCAGGAACATACCAAACATCCTTAATCAGAACAATCTTCTCATTCTTCACATTGACTTTGACATTTCTCATACCTTCTGCATTAAGGTACTTATCATCAGCACATCTGATCTTTGTCCTCCTTCTAGAGTAAATATCTGTCAACCACTGTTTGTTTCCAGTCAAGTGATTTGAACAGCCAATGTCCATATACCATCAATCTGCCAAACATCTTCCATCAGACTCATAAGCCATTAATAACACAGGCTCATCATCTGAATCTCCTCTTGATATGTTTGCTTCTTCTGATTTCCTTCCTTTGTTTGACCAACAATCTCTAGTAAAATGGCCAAACTGCTTACAACAGTAACATTGAACTTTCTTTTTCTCCTTTCTCTTCTGATGTTTCTTCTCATTAGAAGTTGAGGTTTCTGACTTCTGGAATCTATCACCACGTCTATTCTTGGCCTCTGACCAAGAATTCTTCTGGTCCTTCTTGACAAAAGAAGCTTTCGAGCTGCTCGACTTCCTCTCGAAGTTCTTTCGATCGAGGCCAACTCATGCGCTTCTAGACTACTTTGCAACTCTTCTATTCTCATGGTTTCCAGATCTTTAGAATGTTCAATTGCTACAACAATGTAATCAAATTGAGGAGTAAGTGACCTTAATACCTTCTCTATGATTACTTGTTCAGAAAGGGTTTATCCACAAGCCTTCATCTCATTAATGATCAGAATCACTCTAGAGATATACTCTGAAACCTTCTCATTGTTCATCATGTTGAGATTCTCATATTGCTTTCTCAAGGACTGAAGCTTTACCTTCTTCATTGATGCGTCACCACCGTAACATCTAACCATTGTGTCCCACGCCTCCTTTGACGTCATCGAATCATCAATCTTCTCAAACACGTTCACATCCACACACTGATGGATGAAGAACAACGCCTTTTGATCTTTCTTCCTCTTGCTTCTCTGCGTATCTCTCTCTTCTTCTGTTGCATCTTCTGCAACCTGAATATACCCATCAGTAACAAGGTCCAGAACATCTTGAGCCCAAAATAACACGCGCATCTGAATCATCCATCTGTTCCAGTTCTTTCCATAAAAAACTGGAAGTTTGGTACTCATATTGCCGTTTTCGTTCATCTTTTATCTTGTACAATACACTCAGATATTCACTCACGGTGTTTCCCAATCCACAAAATCAGAAAATGTGATTCTGTTACAATTTTGTTCAAAGATTCAACGTGAACCCATAAACAAAATCAATCACACAACACAAATTCACGTTCACTCGTGTTTCCCTGTGTTTCTAACCAGAAGCTCTAGATACCAATTTTTTGGTGCACAAGAATCAAAGATGATTGGAATAAATGAGAGAAAAATGAGAATGACGATTATAAAAGGTGAAAGAAATAAGGATTGTTGTTATAAATGACATCTACTACTAATTTATTTATACAAAGGAAAAAATTGTCACATAGGCCCTAATAGAGTAAACTTAGTGACCAAGATAAAAGGTACAAAAATAGTAAATACTAAAGTACCCTTAAAACTAAACAGCTACGCTAAAGAACCTAGAAGTTAAGTATACATCGGGCCTTGACCTCGGAAGTTCTCATACAGTAACATCGAACTTCGAACACAACGGAAGTTACGGACTCAACTTCTAAATATTGAATTATTCTTCAATAAGAGTGGTCACACTTGATATAGAGAAACCAAATTGAACTAGAGCCTGAGTCAACTTCTCATACCAGATATATATGAGGTGCTTGTTTGAGGCCATAAAGCGCCTTCTACATCTTGCAAACAAGAGATAGATTTTGCTGCTCAAAACCAGGAGGTTGTAGCATGTAAATATCTTCATTCAAGCCATTTAAAAGGCATTATATATATATATATATATATATATATATATATATATATATATATATATATATATATATATATATATATATATATATATATATATATATATATATATCAATTTGTTGTATCTCCCATTTGTGAGTAATAGGTAAAGTGATAATGACTTGAATGATTACAAGTTTTACAAATGGAGAATACATCTCATTAAAATCAAAGCCAAATTGTTGATGAAATCCCTTATCATCCAATCGAGCTTTGTACTTGTTAACTAAACCATCAAAATTTTCTTTAACCTTGCATCCCGTATGCTTTCTATGTGGTGGAAGAGGGGCTAATGTCCATGTCTGATTCTTTGAGTTGCTCTTGCTGCTTCAAACCGTCATTTAAAACTTCTAACTGCTTCTGTCAAATCTTGGAGCATGGCGTTGAAATGTCTCACTCAAAGTAGAAAGACAAAGATATTATATTTTTATCGGATGTGGTATAATGTAGCTTAATTAGAAAGAAAAAAGAAATTGCATGCATCAAAATTAGAAACATTAAGATGAGGATGAAACGAAAGAAATAAAAGTGTTTAAGATTTAAGATTTTCACATTATTTAAAAAATCGACAGAATTAAATGCATGTTTTTTTCTCGTACCAAACAACGGTGTTTTGATAATTTATATTAAAATATAACAATATAATATAAGCAGAATTTGTTCATGTTAAATTATGATATTTAAAATTTTTGTAGATAGTCGTGATATTTTTAGATATTGAAAATTTTGGTTCGAATGTTTTGATAAATATATGATTTTGTTATAGAGAGTGATTTTTCAAAAACAGAGAAACGAAAATGGAGGCGATAGAGTTAGACGAAGGCATGAAAGTGCTGGATTCATCTTTATCCCAAATCAAATGGCGTCTCAAATCAACTTCCAAGCGTCGACTACAATTAGGTCTCAAATTCTCTCTCTCACTCTCTCATCTCTCAATTTCTTCATTCAATCACTCACATTCAATTCACTCCATCACAGATATCATTGCCCTAATCACCAGAATGAGACCAGTGATAATGATCGATTACGGCGGAATCATGCCTCAGCTTCAACACCAGCTCTCTTCACTCCTTCATCTCGCTCAAAAGGAATCTACCGTTTTTGAACATCTGAGGGTGATGGTTATACAGGAGATGGTTTACTTAATTCATGTAACTGAAATGAGTGATTTTGTTGATTCCAGCTTGGATTCGAAATTGGTCTTTGTAGACCTGGAGCACGAATCTCCAAAGGTAGTACTACTACTATAATCTCTTTTAATGCTGTGTTTGAATTAACTTGTTTCAGATTATTTTATGAGATGAATACTTGTAAATTTGGAAGAGTTTAGGGAAATTGATGCCTCGTTTCCATAAGCTGATTTTAGCTTATAGCTCTATTTGGTAAAAATAACAATAGACTCATAAACTAGCTTGTGATTGATGACTGATGACTGAAGGCTCATAGTAACTTATATCTGATGGCTACCGATAGCTTATAAGCTAATTGAAAAGTTTGGTGATATTAGGACTGTTTGGATGGGCTTATTTGAACTTATGTACCCTCATAAGTTTGATGACATTGTTACAGCTTATGATATTTTCTATATATTTTGTTGAACTTCCTTTTATAAGATATAAGTTTGTGATGAAAAGACGGTTACTAAATAGGTCTTTTATTTTCATATGAGCTTGTAATGTAAGATATTATCAGTCTATTTGGACGGGTCTTATTTGAGCTTATCTTATGCCATAAGTTTTGCAACACTGTTTGAAATAACTAATTAAAACAGTTTATAGCATTATTTATAAACTTTTTTGAGCTTATTTTTATAAGCTCTAAAAAATAACTTATGAAAACAATTTATAGCGCATATAAAAATAATTTAAATTTATTTTATCTTTTGTTAAAAAAATAGCTTATGCAGGCTTTTCCATAAGTGCTTTTGATAACCACTTGTGCTATAAGCTCTAAATAAGTTGTTTATCCAAACAGATCCATAAACTATAAGTTATAAATTCAAAAATATGTGATGCCAAACCGAGTTTATTTTTATAAACTTTTAAGGATAGCTTATGAAAATATCTGGTTGCTCATATGAACAGTTTGCATTTATTTACCAATACATAAACACTTATAAGATATGAGCTTATGCTGTTAGTGTTTGATTATGTTGTTTATCTAATCTAATTTTTTTCCTCTCAACTTCATGTTATTCCTCTCAACTTCATGTTATTCCTGATGGATGTTTGGTAAAACTGGTGTTTAGTTGATAACAGAAATAGAAAAAAGCCAGTTAGCGATGCAGTTGGTTTCGATTCAGAAGCTGTTTTCGACGTTTTTTTCTTCTAATAGAGAGACAAAATTGGTGGATGATGCTAACTCTTCTGCTCTCTGTTCTCAATCTTCTTCTACTGAGTGCATTGATCTTAGTTGTTGTTTGGAAAACACCGACATCTTAGTGCCAACATTGAACGGGTAATTCCTTTTTCAGGGATCTGTTAATTTTAATGGTTTTTTTCTCTCTTATCTTTCCCATCTTTTGTCAGGGATATGAAGTATATTAATTTGTTAGATAAGTTAGGATTCAGTTAGGTAGTTAGTTGCTCTATATATATAGAGCTCAATTTCACCATCTTTGTTAATATGATTGCTATACTCAGTCTCCAAGGCTTAACTTTCTCTCATTTCCCTCAAACTTTGATGCTTAAGATTTTATTTAAGATCTGTTGGGATATCTGCTATGGAGTCACGCTCCTAATGTTCAGTCCTGACCGTGAAAAGTGTGTGTTGAGAATACCATATTGAATTATATATGGTATGAAAATGTATTTATAAATTGAATCATCACTCATTTTATAAGTCGGTTTTGTAATGTTTAGTTAAACTCAAGCCCAAATTTTAAGACGGTCAATGGCTTTTCTTGTTGTAATGCATAGAACTTACCTGCATCCCATAGGAAAAACTTGTTCAAGACACTTCAAAAAAATACTATAATGCTAATATGTGAATGGGAAATTTGGTTCCACTAATTTGAGCTCCTATTTTGGAGGGCAACACATGCAAGATAGGCCAATCAACTATGGGAACATCATTTGATGATATTTTATACCATCTATGATTTGTTATACTGTGCAGCCAATGCAGCAATTATATTTTTGGTCAACAACAATAACCAAGCCTTATCCCACTAAGTCGAGTTGACTACATGGATCAACTTTTGCCATATTGTTCTCTCTAGGACCTACAAACATAGTTACAAATTTATTGGCTTCACTTTAGAGGAGCTAGATACATATCATCTTATGTTTTACTTTACTATATTTCATATATTGGTTTCGCTATAATTACAAATTTATTGAGGTGAAAGAGTTGATTAGCTTTGTTCACATTTGTTGTGGAAGACTCTTGTATACTTGAAAATTCTTGTTATACACAGCTCCATAAATAAATCCATTTTCTGGGTCTTTATAAAGTGTTTCAAGTAGGGGTGGGAATAGACTGGGCCGAGCTAGGCTTTGTCAGGCCTAAGTCTGGCCTGCTAAAAATTTCAAAGCCTGAACATGGCCTATAGTCTATCGTGAGTTTATTTTTAGGCCTGAGTCTGGCATTTTCGAAGGCTTGATTAGCCTGTTAGTCTACTTAAAAGCTTATTTCATTTGAAGATATGTAAATTAGCAATTATACCAAAAGTTTGTTTGCTTAGGAAAACTTATGAAAACTTATGAATTTATTAAGAAGGAGTTTTCATCTTATTTTATAAGTTATTCAAAATATTTAAGTTTTATTTTTTGTAATTTAATTCAATGTAGAAAATACAATATAATAATAAAAACAATTATTCATGTTTAATAGGTCAGCCTGATAGGTTTAAAAGGCTTTTTTGATGGCCTGAGGCCTAGCCTTTTTAGCTAAATAGGCTTATAAAAAAACCTATCCCTTTTCTATTTAAAAAAAGTCTGGCCTACCCTGGACCTGTGTAGGCTAGACCGTACGCCCCTGTTTATTGGCTTGACCTATTCCCACCCCTAGTTTTAAGTAAATCAGAGTTTGTGGTAATTACTACTAAGTAATGCTACTCGGATTGCATCTAGTAGTATTTTACAGCTTTTACTTTTTTCCTGTTGGATGGGTAGTTCACCTATGCCAGATTCCCAGCTCTTTGGGAGCTCGGTGATTTCAATCTTCTGTTTCACCCATGTCCTACATTCCTATTTGATTCTTTCAAGGAATGGGATGTTTTGAATAAAAATGGCTGCCTATACCTACACTGTTATTACCCTGAAAGTAGTAGTTAGTACTGTCACCTGTTGTAGACGTAAGTATGTCATGGTATAATCTTATAGACCTGCTTGTGCAAAGGATTTGTTTTTTTTGCGTAGCATTTATATCTCTTTGGGAGGTCAATATCAACGTACGCTTTCTTAATGGTGATTCCATAGAGTAACATAGCTATTTGTTCCTTATTAAACTTGTAATATGCAGTGAGCTGTCTCAATTTAGTGTATTTATTTGTTCAGATGGCTTCTAGGATATCCAGTGGTGTATCTATTTGGGAAGGATCATATTGCTGATGCAGTTTATAATCTTTCTACCAAATATCTTCACATTTTCCAAGTGTTTGTCTGCAGGTTTGTTTTCCTTAGCCTTTTGTCCACGGTTTATTTTATAAAAATACAATTATAGGTATGAACCAGATGATATGGTGGCTGTTAGTTAAATATGTCTGTAGTCTCTAATCAGCCGTACAAACATATTTCCGTCTAATGCTGAAACTGGATTCAATTCTCAAGCATGTAGTTTGTTCCCAAAAAAATTGTATTCTTAAAAGCACAAAGTAAGAAAAAAGATAAATAAGACCAAGAAAGGGATTAAAAAGAGATAACAAGATTATGTGATATCCACTTTCAGTGTTTATGTCAACAATCAAGTGTGATAATGTTTGATTTGATAACTATTCAACCTAATTCTTGAATTAGATGATATCATTGACTTGTCAACTATAGTGGAATCACTAAATCTGGCACGATCTTTCATTTTTTTTCTTTCTTGTCAGACGCTTTATCACAAATTTACTGTTAAAATTTGAGCTCTTGCAGGAATAGTAATCTCAAGAAAGGAAATCAAGCTGAAGAATTGTTGAGGTGAATACTACTTGTGGATTTGTAAACATCATTTAGTAAATCAGAATGCTCGACAGTTAAAACTCGACACACGGCTTAGTTAACATATGGAGTTCCTTATGGGTGGAAAACAACTTTTTTTTTTTTGAAATATTGGCATAACTTATCCTTAATATGATTAAGCTGCATGCAAAAGTTGCTAAAAGACAACTTTTATCAAAGATAGAGATAGATATACATGAGTTAGTTCACATTTATAACACGAAAAACTAACTACCTGTACTCAAATTATTCAGTCAATGACCATATTACTAATATTCTAATCATGTTTCAACAGTTTTTCAGTGCCTTATGATTTAAGCACGAGAGGGAGTAAAGAACAATGGGCAGAAGCTTTTTTAGCTCAAATGCAAGCAAAATGGGAAAGATGTCCAAATATTTGGAAGTCTCTAAAGATGGAGGTCATTGAATGTAATCCTCAAGCAATTGTGTTATAGTTGTCCACGGCTTCTAGGCATAACAGAATTTGATTCCCCAAAAGTGCACAAGGTGCTTCAATATCTGTATGTACTCTTAAATAAATGGAAATATTTATGAGAAAACGACTTTCATTTAATTTGAAAATATATTATGCTGATATTTCCCACATGGACCATTTATACGATGTAGAATTTATAGAGTTTTGAACCAAAATAATTCCTCTGTTTGTTGTTTTGAACCAAAATAGAGTTTTCACGTAAGTTTGCCTTAGAAAGTGTTGCATATGCACACGTTTATTTGGCCAAAAGCTCGACCGAACACGTACTAAAAAAATCAAACAGTATGTCTTAACAATGGGCACTAAAACCACTTAAAGTTATCTTAAAATAGTATTGGAAATGAGTGTAAGTGTCTAACCGAGTAGAATTTAATTTAGCGCGACTTAAATTTGATTAGAATCATTTTTGACTTTGAGGCGACTCGATTCAATTTGACGAACAATTCGATTTAGTAAATTAATTTGAATTATGTAATTCAAAAATCAAGTATTAAGTGTCATTTTAGAAGAATTTTTTTTCTTCTATTTAAGTATCGTTTTATAGTTTATTGTCATAATTGATTAATTATACTTTTATTTTAAGCTAAAATGACATTTAAAGATGATTAAATCTTAGTTGAAGAGTTTTAGGCTAAAATGACACTTAAGAAATGGAAAAAATAGTAATTAAGCAAACATCAAATCGAATCGAAAATGCAAAGGCAATATTATGTCTCCTTAGTTGGCATAAAATAGTTTTCTTATTGAAAATGTAAATCTAAATTAGGCTTATAAAAGATTCCTATTATTTTTTATAAAATTAGTTCTATTATGCTTTAAATAATAAATGCCAAAAGATATTCTATATTCTTTCCGTTTCACAATATTTGTTGCACTTAATCATTTTAGGCATTAAAAAATATATAAAGAAAAGAAATAAACTAACGGTTTTTCTCAATTAATTAACATCTTATTAACTATTTTTTGTGTATAATTTAACGGATAATATATCAAACCAACTTGAATATAGTTTGAAATTCAGATTATAATTGATCATTTATATTAAATGAGAAAAATATTTACAAAAATAATGATTCAAATAAAATTAATTGGTTAAAATAAAAATTAATCTTATATCAAATAAAAAATCAATGATATATCCCGATGAGCAGGGGAAGCAAAGCGGGCGACCCGTCCTATTTAAGTTTGTTCCGTTTAAGTCCGTCCAAAAATGGAATGAGAACGGAGCGGCCCAACTTAGACGGCTGAGCTCAAAAGTCAAGTTTGCCCCTTTACTAAGAATTGGCGGGTTGGCGGGCCGGCCCGCCAAATTTATATTTTCTTATTTAAATTTTGATTTACTACATAATTTATAAAAAATTTAATTATTACCAAAAAATCGATAAAATATTTTTAACTCATAATAAAACTTTAACATGTGTTAGTCCGAATAGTTCAAAAAATAAAATAAATAAAGATCAATTACAACCAAAAAAATAACCAAATTAAACTTAATTACAATAAATAAAAAAATATCAAAATAAAAATTAAATGTTACATATCATCCTAATCCTATTTAAAAACTAACTATTAATGAACCATATTAAGATTTTACACAAGACAAACAATGATAACAATTACACTACATAAAACATCGCATATATAAAATAATAGTGCATAAAATATCATCAGACTCTTATATTGATTGATTCCTTAATAGTTAAATCATAAATTTGTCACACGTATACACTAATCAAATCGCTCTTTTCTTAAAATCAACATCTATTTCTAAAGAAAACATGTGAGTTAATATATTGAAAACTTAATAATTATGCATTTCATATAATTGTTCTTTTATTTCAAGATTTTCTAATCAACACATGTATTAGAAAGTTATAAAAAGAACGTTGAGCTTATAATGCAATGTGTCTTATAATACAATGTGTCTGTATAATAATTAAAAATACAATTTAATCAACATAATCATAAGAGAATAGTATTATTTTTATAATTAAAGTTGTTTTAATTCGAAGTAAAAAAATAAAAAAAATCCGACGGATTAGGCAGGACGGGTCAAGAGTTAAAAATCTCAACATAGCCCCAAAAATAACGGGTCAAACAGATCAACTCGACGGGTCCTTTTGCAACCCCTACTAATGAGGGTCATTTTACATTAGCATTCAAAAAAACAAAAAACTCTTTTATAATCAAAATTTTAAATATTTGTTAAAGTATTAAATATTTGCAAATAAAATTAAAATTAAAATAATTGTAAAAATTAGTGGCCATGGTGGAATTTTTATTTTATATTTTTCAAAATTACTTTATTTCTATTTTTTAAAAAATTTGTATCATACTCGAGTCAAATTTTAAACTAAACCAGTCAAGCCGATTTGAGACTCATTTCAAGTCCTCAAAAAAAAGGACTATAAAAAAACAGATCTTAGGATAGAAAACACCCATCCTATCATTATCAAAATTTCTCAAAAGTATTTAGAGTACCCACAGAAAATTAATTTGATGTTACAATTGATAAGTATTTAAAGTGACATTAAAAATATAAAGTAAAACTTTTTGAGACAAATATATTTTATATATATTATAAGAGCATATTTTTAATTGAAGTATCAACAGCCAAGGAAATAGAAATGCAATTTTGCTTCCTAGTAAGTAGTATATGTATTTGTTGGGACTAATTTGTTGTATCTAAGCATTACAAATAAAACCAAACAATCAGACACAGCAAAAATTAACATAGACATAACAGATTATTAGATGCAGCAACAAGCGTGAATCAAATTTTCATTCAACATCTCATATCAAAATTCAATCAACATTATTTGGCCAAACAAATCATATGATTTTGCCATCAATTCATAAAGAAAAAAACAAACAAAATTAGAGACAAATTCCCTCTTAATTTGATCAAGAGCACCTCCAGAAAAAACTAAACAAGATGAGAAGAAATCGAAATATGCTCAACAAATCTATGCAGCATTGATCAATTTCAGTACATCCTCCTCCTTGGGAAGAGCAGGAATTGCTCCCTTTTTAGTCGTTGTGATTGCTCCACACGCATTCGCAAACTTAAGCACTTCTCTTAACCTCGGTTCATCCTGCAATTAGTTCATAAAAACAAATTAATCAAACATCAATTAAATAAAAATCAAACAGATCTTTGTAATTTCTGTCGCAGTAGCTATAAGCACTCACTTCTAGTATAGACTGATCATCAACAATCTTAGCCAATAAAGCACCAACAAAGGAATCACCAGCACCAGTTGTATCAATTGTATTCACATGGAATGCATCTACTGTTCCATGGAAATTCTGCAAAAGTAAACCAAACACATTAGTTCAAACTAATCACCTTCTGTAACATCACTACATCATCGTCATCGTCACTAGTGTAAAGATTTTACCTTAGTGTAATACTTTGCACCGTGTTCGCCGAGGGTGACAAGGAGCAACTTCAAATTAGGGTGCCACAATGTCAAGGCAGTCTCATCATCAATCTTGTCACTTCCAGTCAAAAACTCCAGCTCGTTATCACTAACCTTAATCAAATCAGCCTTCTCCCAAATACTCAATATCTGCTTGCGAGCTTCGTCGGCCGATGGCCACAGCGGTAGTCGAAGGTTGGGATCATAGGAAAGAAGACAGCCAGCATCCTTGGCAACTTCCAATGCCTTCAAATGCGCTGATCTGCATGGCTCCACAATCAAACTAATGGATCCATAGTGGAACACTTTTGCCTAACAACAACAAATTAAGATTCATTAGTTTACTAATCAAAATTTATACATCATTAATCTTGCATTATAATTTTTAAAATTTCAAGAATTATTTTTCTAGGTCAAATAGCCTAAATGTGCATATTGCGGGTTCCAACCAGGGAAACCGCTCGTATGATGTTCCTCCACAATTACCTACTGTGTCTCTGATGTCTCTGCATCACTTTCTATCAGCTCAGTTGGTACTGTAACATTGGCACGTGAGGCGTGAGGCGTGAGGCATGTGCGTGAGAAAAGAGAAACAACTAGTAACACCAACCAACAACCTCACCAACCAAAACAAAAAAACAAAATCATAGGATTTAACGTAATTTGAAAGTTTGTATCAAAAATTGCCGCATAACGTAAGAGTACTCTATCTTAGATCTAACAAAGGGTCCCACACCACATGACCAAACGGAAGCTGAAGCGTCAATGTCCTTTATCTCAAAACCCACGTGTCCTTACCCGCGCGTGTAACACAATTCGCAAATTTAAGTCGTCACAAACAAGAAAACACCAAACATGAAACAAAAACAAAAACAAATTCCGTAGGAAAAATTGTTACATACAAAACAACGAAAAAAACAAAAGATAGAGAAAGCAACGTACAGATCTGATGAGTTCGAGGTTGAGTTCTTCAGGTTTAAGAAGCATGTCAGCACTTGGATTTCTATAAAACATAAACTCACGCTCTCCGTCGGCGCGTAGAGTAACAAAAGCCAAAGCAGTTCTCGCGCCTTGATCGAAGTTAATACCATCGGTTTTGACACCGTTCTCCTTCAAGATCCCGGCGAGCATGTGACCGAATTCGTCGTCCCCTAGTTTACCGACGAAGGCGGCTTTGCCGCCGAGTCGGTTCACAGCGATGGCTACGTTAGCTGGTGCACCGCCGGGGGCTTTGAGGAAGCCCGGTGCTTCAGCGAGTGATACGCCGGAGACTGTGGGCACGAAGTCGATCAGCATCTCGCCGAAGCTTACGATGAGGCCGGTGCCGGTGGGTGGGAAGACATTGTTTGACGCCATTGGAATTTGAGAGAGAGAAAGTGTTATAATTTTTGAGAGAACTTATGGAGAGAGAATGATGAAATGGGTTTAGTGGTGATTATATAGAGAGAGTTGGTGGTAGAGAGAGATAAGAATATTAGGATTAGAATTAGTAATTAAGGTATTTATTTATCCATTAATTTTAGAAATTAATAAATTAGATTTTATTCCCACCAGTACAGGAAAAGATTCAAAGAAATAATGCATTTTGAATTTTGGATATTAAAGAATTTCTTTTATTAAATAATATAGAATAAAATAATTTTATTCATTAATAAAATAATTTAAAAGGAAAAATTTGATATGACAGAATACATATCCGTGATTGATTATTATTACTTTACCTAGTAAGTTTTTTTTTTTTAATGATAAAGGAGTTATTAACTTATATGATTGTGATCAAATAAATTAGTAATAGTTATGATTTTTAATTAGTTATGGTATATTTATCTTTGTTTTAGGCGGAATGAGATTTTATTATTGATTGAAGAGTCAAATTGGAATAATATAAGTTGTTGAAATTTGACAATTTGGCGAATTGCCGTCGGTTTTGATGGGTATGCACGTTGGATTAGGACTGTTTTTAACTTTTTTATTTTTAAATATTTCTTTTGGTATTAAATAATTTATATTTAAACTTTTTTATTATTCTTTTGGGATGAGAGTGATTGGTGCCATTAAATTAGAACTCAAATATTATAAATTAGTTGCAACTTGCATGTTTGCTGACTAGGCATGATTATGAAAGAATGAAAAAACAATGAGGGTGTTTTCTTCTCTTTAAAAACAAAAACAAAAACAAAAAAATTAGCATGAAAACATAAATTAAATAAGGAACCAAAAAATAACATAAATTAGATAAAACATTACTTTACACGATACCCAGGACCAATCTATCAACTCATCATAAACACAATCCAAAACACACACAAGACAGCTCATTCAAAAGGCAAGACTTGCTCGACACATCAACAATGGCTAATAGGGCGAGAACATGAAACATAATGTGGCAACTAAAGTACACCGTTCAAAGAACAATAAATAGCAATGAAGTCGATGAAATTTCTTTTTCTTTTACCTAGTAGATTTCTCGCACACTTCGTAAAAAATTAAAAATATTTTTTATAAGTTAATTTATGAATTTATTTTATTAAATAAATTCGCAAATTTGTGAATTGATATTTCTGGATGAATTCGCAAGTTAACTTGCGAATTCGTTTTTTTTTTTTAAATTGTGGATTATTTCGTAAGTTAACTTACGAATTTATCCTACAAAGTGAATTTGTAAGTTAATTTGCGAAACATTTGCGAAATGTGTAAAATCATGTTTAAAACTACTATGTTTTTTTACATTTACTCGGATTATGTTTCCGTTTTCAAAAATTTAGTTAAAGAAAATATTAAAGATATTAATATACGCAAACCATGTAAATAATAATATGTTATAAATAATAAAGAGAAAAAAATGTCAGAAATATTATTACATAAATTGTTCCGAACAAAATGCGATCATACAAAATCAAATAAAAAAACATAAAGGCTACTAAGTATGCCTAATCCCGACCCTTCGCGCCCTCCTCTACCAGGGGTAACGCATTGCACGCTCTGCCTCAGCGACCATCCTCTCCACCACGACAACCGCATTGGGTTCGCCCCCATAGATAATCCAGTCATCCAACGTCTTCTGTCAAATCTGGTGGATACTCTGACATATGGGCAGTAGATCAATGGCATGATCATCCTCGACCTGCTCGTTTTCCAAGAGCTCCTCATGTGTTGGCCTTGACAGACGTCCTTTAACCTCCGGTGTCATGTAAGGGTGCGACACTATAAAGAACCATCTCGCATACCCCTTCAAAGAGTGTCACATACGGGATGCCCGCAAAATTTGGCACGACATGATTCTCCTAATCCTGGAAGATATTATCTAGAGCTCTCTGTGTGATGGTGTGTCGGGAGCATCCTGGAAAGGAGATCGGGGTACGGTTTTCACATAGCCAAACGGGTGCATACACCGCTCGGGCATATACCAGACCATCAGGTTAGCCCCATAGGCTAGCCACTTGGAGTATAACGAAATGGTATCGAAGGGGACAACCTCCCTGTAGTCCTCAAATGGGGTCCAATTGATGTCGTCGTGGTTGGTGAGATCAATGAACACCCGGTAAGAAGCCACATTATCGTTGCCCTTGTTGAGAATAAATCTGGCATCCCTGGGCATGAAGTCCTCATAGTCGGGATCCATAGAGTAACCATGGATGCGGTGAAAGTATGATAAAATCCAGCTCTACATCAACAAAAATATAATATTAACATAATTAAAATCAATTAAAACTAATTAAAATTTATCGGTAAAATAAAAAATGTACCGTGAGGAGTGTGCACGAGCCGGTAAGCACCTTATCCCTCCACCTGGAAGCTTCATTCAGCTTCTGGTAGAGGTAGGTAAGAACAGCGGCACCCCAGTTCCAGTCCTGAACTGTAGAAAGGTCCGTAAAGTATCTCAGGTAGGTCACATCGGTGTAGCGGTCACTCGTGTCCACAAAGACGGACGTGTCTACCAAGTACATCAGAAAACACCGGATGACACAACCCCAATGATACTGAACAAAAAGATCCTCCTCCACAGACTCCCCAGCTGCCTGTGCATCTCTTTTTGCACGAGTTGCTAGACGGGGGTGCTCCTCATATAACTCCTTCAGATAGGAGAATGTCACGAGCGCTCCGTTTGTGAAGTCGCAGTCCTAAGCAGCTTTGTACGGATCAACTCCCAAATGTTCAACCATCCACTCAACCGCCTCAGCTCTGGTTATCTTAGAATGGTTGAGTAACCTATCTCTGATAGGTAGTCGGAGCAAGCATGCAACATCGTCGAGGGTGATCGTCAACTCCCCGACTGGAAAGTGGAAAGATGATGTGTCCCTATGCCATCTCTCAGCAAAAGCACCCTGCATGCCGGTGTTAATGGTCCCATAACCAATACTGTATAATCCGACAAGATCGGATGCGAGGATGGCACTGTGGAACCACTGAGTCTTCGGAGCATATAGTTTAATGATTTTGCGGAAATGGTTCACATGTTTCAACGCCTTTCTTTCCTGAAACATAAGAATCAAACGAAAATAAATAAATAATACGAACGGACAATATAAGAAAAAAATAAAAAAGAACGGACAGTATACGAAAATAAATAAAAAAGAACGGACAATATACGAAAATAAATAAAAAAGAACGGACATTAAACAAAAATAAAGAATATGAAATGTAACGATAAAATTTTTAATACCTCTCCACCTCCAGACATTGCGGGCAGTATGGTCCCCATAATAAATCAGGAGGAATATGTCATATGGCCCTCCTGGATAGCCAGCATCCTCCGCCTCTACAGGTTACTCAACATCGTCGTCGGGAACCTCATCATTTTCGGCGTCCTGAGCATCTTGGGCCTCCTCCGCCGGAGATTCGACCTTCGGTACCCCCATCTTCGGTACCTCCTCCTCATGTGCGCGAGAGGAAGACGACTCCTCCGTCACGGTGCGGAAGGTGATGTTATATCAAGTTGTGTCATTTGTTCCCTTTGTGCCTTTGCCCTTATCTCACGCTCTCGATGAGTTGACGATGTCTGGCTTTGTCTGCCCTGTCTCAAACGTGTCATCTGATTATGCTGATCGGCCATTATCCTAAAATAAACCATTACAACAATTAACATACTAATTCAAAAACAAATCAAACCAAAATTCGCAAGTTAACTTTAGAATTTCCCATTCAGACCAAAATTCACAAGTTAACTTCAGAATTTCCCATTTAGACAAAAATTCGCAAGTTAACCTGCGAAGTCTCTTCTGGTACACTTTGCAAGATAGCTTGCGAAATCCCCTTCGTCTAGAAATTCAAAAAACCAGAAATACAGTCCCAAAACTACCTAAATCCAATTTTTCCTACTACATTTACCTACTACTACTTTATATACTACTACATTTCTACAACCTAAACCTTATAATCTAAAATAAAAATAAAAATTTTGAATAGTGAAGAGTGAAGAAAACTTACAAAATTTGTTGATTTTGGACTTTAGAGGAGTTGAAATGTGTTGGTGGAAATGATGAGAGTGATTTGGAGTGGCTTAAAATGAAATTGCAGAAGTTAGGATTTAGAGTATAGAGGGATTAATTTGAGTGTAGTTTGAAATGAATTAGTTTGGGAGAAAATTTTGTGTTTTCTAAAATTATACGCAGAGTTTGCAAGTTAAATTGCGAGTTCACCTTATTTTTTTAAAATCGTGGATTATTTCGCAAGTTAACTTACGAATTCACCTTATTTGGGGAATTCGTAAGTTAACTTGCGAAACTAGGGGGCATTTTTGGTTTTCACCAGGGATGAAGAAGAACCCCACTAAATGGAAAAAGAAATTTCCTAAAGTTGATCTCTTTCGATGCAAGGAAGTCTAACACATCTCAAGAGATCTTAGACGAAAATTAAAATTAAATTTTTTTAATAAATTAATTTTTTTATAATAATAATAATGTAGTATATTTTAATTTTTTAGAAGATAAAATTACTAAGTTATGAGATATATATATATATATATATATATATATATATATATATATATATATATATATATATATATATATATATATATATATATTCTAAAACATATTTTATTTTAAAATACAAATATAACATGATAAATATAAAGGTTGTTGAAATATTAGATTAGAAACCGCGCATACAGATTATTCAATCCAATTAATGAGAAGATTATGTTGAGTCGATATATTGTGATTGATGAAAATTCTACTTGGGATTGAAATTCGAATGATGCAATTAACAAGTCATTGATGAGCTATGAATTCAACGAAGAAAGTGATGGTGTCACACTCAAAGAAATTGCTGACATTTCAGAAAATGATGAAGTCGAAGAGGGTGTGACTAGCACAAGCCGTAGACCACAACAAACTAGAGTTCTTCCAACAAGACTTCAGTATTATGAAGTAACTGGTGATCATGAAGTCACACCAGATGGAGAATTAGTTTATTTTGCTTTACTTACAACTGCTGAACAATTCAACAATAACGAAGCTTTGAAGATTAAATAGTTGAAGTTAGCTTTGGTCAAAAAGTTATAGGCAGCTGAAAGAAATAATACATGAGAATTAGTTGAATTGGCAGCACATACAAAAGCTATCAAAATGAAGTGGGTGTTTAAGTTGAAACACAGTGTTGATGGGTCGATAGCAAGACATAAAGCAAGATTAGTAGCTTGAGGTTTTCATCAAAGAGTGAGACTCGACTACTCTGAAGTATTTGCTCCAGTAGCAAGATTGGAGACTATTCAACTAGTGGTAGAATTTACATGTAACCAAGGCTGGTCGATATTAAATTCATCGTCGATCCCCCGTCAATAAAGACATTTTTTACTTATATGTTATCTAGCTTCGCGATTATAAACAAAGGTTTCAAGTGATACATCATTCATGCAGATGGTCTTTTGAATATGGCATATTGTTCTTCAACAAAGCCATTGATCATCACATAGTAGCATAAAGAATTTTGGTTCGTCACCTCATCATGCATAAAATCTTCTTCTGCTTCTAAAACATCTAAAATACAATCATACTTCACTGGTAAAATTGGTACAAAGTTTCAAGCACTTAAAAACCATCTTCTCACCTTAAGTCAAAATTGTTAGTTATCATTTCTTCATTAGGATGTGCATTAGGTTTAGCAAAAAATTTCTCCAAATGTGCAACTAATGATGATAATCTCTCCTTAACTGATTTCTTAATTGCTTCACTTATCTTTTGTGCAGATGGTTTACTATTAGCATTGGAACCCGAGGCTTCACGCGTCGCCTTCTTGCTCCTCTAATGACGCCTTCACTGATTTCGTGTCATAGGATCCTCCCTTTTATAATTTTGAGAGTCGTATAAATACTTTGTTGACGCGTTAGAATCATTATGATGAGAAGATCATATTCAATCATTAACGACCTTCACTTTTGTTGGTTCAATCCCTTTTTGCTCATAGGTCTCACCTACTCTTCTTTGGGTGCATTTGTAGGAGCGACATAAGTCATTTGGAGATGGTGTCTAGATTTTCTTTGAAACTCTTGCTTCTTATGTGGAACATTTATTTTGTCGAAGATAAATCTAGAAGTCAACCTGTTTCCCCTACCTTTCATAGGATCTAGAACTCGGGTAGCTTCAAGACTTTTTGTCGATTCCTCGTCAAAAATTGAGCTACACTCTGGGTATAACATAGTCCTTAAGTTTCTCAGTTTGCATCGGTTTGAAAATCTATAAGTGCCTCTCCAGCCCAGGGATACACCACTGCCACCTTTTTAACCATGCCATATGTAGCATTTTCTCCAACTTGTTCGACTTCCATGTCTAAGCCATTAGTAGCTTCGACCATGAGAATCTTGACGGGTTCAACAAAGTTTGTCTCTTCGATATGGAGTGGATCGATGTTTACTTGTATTGAAGCCTTAAGTTTCTTTCGGCACTACAACTTTCCCTCCTTAAGCGCCTTTTGCACTAAGTTTTTAAAAAGCACACATTGAGAAGTTTTATGACCCAAGAAGTTATGATACTTACAAAAACATCTCTTATTCCTTTGCTCTGTGGGGGAGTTTTTAGGTCCGGAAGCACTATAATATGCCTACCAGTGACCAACAAATAAAAAATCTTGTCACATTTTCACTACTACGAAAAAAGCATTTAACAACGGTTGGGAAAGATATATAACTACGTGGGACTAGACGTTGTTATGTAGCGTATCGTTGTATATGTGATACGTTCAATAACGATCCTCATACTATTGTTGTATTCTAGGAAGCGTGCGACATATCACAACGGTTTGTTAAACCAACCGTTGTGATAGAATTAAAGGTCTCAGGTTCGATTCCCAGCATCAACATTTTGTAATTTGTATTTTTCTGGTCAGCGTTCAATATACAATCATGGTTAGGTTTTATAACAGTTGTCAAAAATTCCTCTATTGTAAATATAAAATTACCTGCTTTTCAAATTCTTCCCATTTTTTATGTTGTAACTATTATAACCATATTAGAGAATTTACAATGTGTATTTTTGTTAACCATGCATAAAGAGCATAAAAAGCAGCTAACATTGTGCATCAAAAGCCAAAATTAATATTTACATCAAACACAATAAGTTTAAGTCAAAATTAATACTCACATCATCTATACAGAAAATAAGTCATTAGTACATCTCAATGAATCAATCAACAAGACGACCCTTAAGCACATTGTGGATATACGCCCCTCATTTACAAAGTGTTGTACCCCAAAATTTATCCTCTTCTTTTCCGCATTTTTGACTTATAACGATTGCATAAACATATATGTAGTCGCATGTATGGCATCCATCACGAGGTTACCAGGTTCAAGGTATCCCAAGTGGCAAAACAAAAAGAGTTTACTCGCTTATTTTTCAGTAAAGTGGATTTTAGGATTTCGGCGCATTTTGGGCACTCCAGAAGGCATATCTCTCATCTCGTTGGGTATTTTCTAGCGATTTTCGATTGGAATTTCCCTCTCATTATTATCTACAACTTTCATTTGCAACTCAGGAGCTGGTTCCTCACCGATCAATACCAGAATTTTGTTCTTTGAAGTTGATTTTGTTGGCGAGCTATTTTCATCGTCTGCAGTTTGAAAATCATATCTCGCTCGATTTTCATCGAAACGAGGTGGGACCAGTGCCAAAAGTTCACAAGTTTCGTTCGCTTCGATTGTCTCAGAAATACTCATTTGTGAATTCTGACCAAAAGACCCTTGTTCGAGGCATTATCTCGGAAGAGCGTAAATAAAATTCTGCATGTGTCAGTGGTCTAAAAATTATGCTGAAACTTCAAAAATTTGTACCTCCTTGACCGTGCATCCGATCAAGTCGAAATTTTTGTTTTCGCAAGCAAGATCGCATTCCGGACACTTTTCGTTTACATTCTGACTTCAAATTCCGCACAGATTTGGTTGTTTTGGATTAATTGCATAACTTTTTCGGATAATCATGATTTAGGCTTGATTATTGATTGTAGGCCCAACTCCTAAAACTATAAATAGATTTTCCTCTTCACAAATCACAACAACACATTGATTTGCTTAATTTTAACTATCAATCACACTCCAATTCTCTCAAATCCAAAGCAAAAAAACTCAAGAAAAAGTTCAAACTGCAACTTTTCCTCCAAGCAACCACCACAGGCCGCCACCGGACCTCCACCAGACACCTGTCTCAGCCACAGACCGCGCTAAGCACCCCTCTCCGTACTAAGCGCGCCATGTGATTTCTGGTTTTATGTCGTTGCATCTTCTCTTATTGAATCTCAATTTTCCTCTCCTTCTTCTGCTCGAATTTGGCATGGAAGGAATTGTTTTATATTGATTTCCCTTCTATTTCAAGATTCAAGGATTTCTCCTTCATCTTCTTCAATCCTCCATTGAAGATTTCAAGTTTTTCTCAAGAATTCAAGGTTAATTCAAAAGATTATCATCAATTCACTATTGATTTGGTATTTTCTTTGAAGAGCACAAGGAATTCCTCTTCAATTTGATTCAAACTTCAAGTTTAAGTAAGGGTTTAGTTCAATTAAGCACTTATTTTAAGTTGTTATTTACTTTCAGCTTTTCTGGAAATTGAATACTGAAATTGCACGCAAATTCAATGTAGATTCAGGTTCTTGAACTTTTACTCTTGAATTCTTCGATTTGAATTAGATTTTGCAACCTTATTTGTGTCAGAGTGAGGACTTTTGTACATAGCATGGATATACTCATGTGAATTTGTATCTCCCTTGCATATAAGTCATAAATTCATGCATCTTTCATCATCTATTACATGCTCATGCATTAGAGGACATATAATTTGATCGGATTACATTGGTTCATGATGACTTGAGGCGTAAGTTGCCGTCAAAATGCGTCGACATGTAGACATTAAAGCATTTTGATTATTAGGCACACAATATATTATACATAAATCCATTGCATATGCATCCCAAGTGTTTGTGTTAATGCATAGCCTAGATTTGAATGAAAGCTTCTAATACCTCTAGGTAATATGATTTGTTTGCATTGTTCCTTCATACATGAGCATTAGAATTGTTATCTAACTTGCATCCTTAGCATGTTCATGCATCGATTATCTCCATATGAACATCTAGGATTGTTATCATAACTCGCATTCTTGACATTATCATGCATCAATTATCGTCATAAGAGCGTTAGGATAGTTATCTTAACTTGCGTCCTTGGCATGCTCATGCATTCGACTTAGCACATGAACATTGGATTTATCATTTCGATTTGCATTCCTCGCATGTTCATGCATGTGCTCTTCATACATGAACATTGGATTTATTGTTTCGATTTGCATTCCTCGCATGTTCATGCATGTGTTCTTCATATATGAACATTGGATTTATCGACTCGATTTGCATTCCTCGCATGTTCGTCCATGTGCTCTTCATACATGAACATTAGATTTATCATTTCGATTTGCATTTCTCGCATGTTTATGCATGTGTTATTCATACATGGACATTGGATTTATCGTTTTGATTTGCATTCCTTGCATGTTCATGCATGTGCTCTTCATATATGAACATTGGATTTATCGACTCGATTTGCATTCCTCGCATGTTCATTTGACTTTTATCTACTATTGGATGGTGGCCTAAATGTGTGGATCGACTTTCGGCATGAGAACATCATGAATAGGTGATCCGGACCAAAGACAACATTTTTGCAGGTTGCAGATCGCGTTTAGCGTCACCAGGAGCGCGCTAAGCGCCAAATTTACTGACTTATTTTGTAGGTCGCGCTTAGCGCGGTCCAGAGCAGGCTAAGCGCGGTAGCTTCTGTTTGGATTGCGCTTAACGCGGTATAACAGGCTTAGCGCGACCTGTACTGGTGTATTTTTCTGCTCTTTCTTAATCCTGACAGCAAACAGCAAACGCTTTAGTCATGCCTAGCTGTTGTTTGAACTCTATTTCATGTAGGGGCTTGTGTTGCATGTACATACGACACATTTCTCCGATGTTTGTATACCCACGTATACATTATTTTTGCTTACTTTTTGGGTCTAACTCTCTTCTTGCAGGTGTTTTGTGTTTGTACACCCATGTGTGCATCCCTCCTATCTTGTTTTGTTCGGTCTAATCCTGTTCTTGCAGGCGTTATCACTTCGGAAACGTATCGACGTGTATTCCGCTTGTTTTTTATGCTTTGAACCATACTCACGGGTTTACTCTTATTGCATGGCTGCAGTACTTGAAGTTTTCCGGAGTATTTCTTTAGCTTGCGGTGCTCTTCAGATTCTATATCCGTGTGGTAGTTTCTACACCATTTATCGCATTCTCTTACAGCTTTCCTAGATATCATGAGAAGTAGGGCTTTACAACTTTCTTTTGCCATGAGAAGTAGGAATAGAGATGTATGATGGGGCTTCCATAGTTGGAGCATATTCAGGAACCCCTCTGGTTTATTTAAAGACCCTTTTAGGGAAATTCTACTTGTAGATTGTGCTTGTTTGTTTGGTTTCCCCCAGGTTCGCTCGGTTAGGATAGGTTCTTGGGCCTAGACATTAGGATTCACATACTTTGCATGTTAACATAGGTAGAGATTTCCTTACATCCTCAATCATAGGTCCAATCTTTGCATGTCAACATTAGGGTTAGTACTTAGCTAGTCACCCTTTTGTTTTGCTAGTTTCTTTTGCATCCATGCATATAATAAAACTAAAACTTTCTTTCTTTTTTTTCCTTTGAAATAAAACACTTAATAATGGTTTGAACTCCTTTTTCAAGGTAAAAGCAACCAACCAACACAAACCTTTTCACCTTCGTGCGTACCTTTTCATTCGTGTTTAAAACCTTTTTCACAACTAAAAAACACAAAAACCACCAAAACAAGTGAGCCAAACTACGGAGCTCTGACTTTCCCATTGCAGCGGGAATACGTAGGCATCTTGTCACAGGGCTCGATCGAGCAAACTTTGTAAATACTTCATTCTTTTCCCCGTGGTTTCTTTATTTTCCTTTTTTTTTCATGCATTGTAGCGACTAAGCATAGATAGATATAACACACCCTTTAGCTAGAAGTAGAAACTGGATACCGTAGAGTATTACGGGTGTGTGGGGTGCTAAATCCTTCCCCTCGCGTAACTAAATCCCTTACCTAGATTCTCTTGATCTCTCGGCCATAGGACCGTGATTTCTCTCCTTCAGGTTTACTCGATGTTCTCCTTTCTCCGTCGTGAGATAAAAGACGTTTGATGGCAACTCCATTGATGCACCCCTATCAGTCGGAAGTTCAGCCGGGTGGTTTCACAAAGATCTGCAAAGTCCTAAACAGGGAATGAGGTTTCATCGTTAAACATCTACCTAAGAAAGATTAAAAAAAAGTGAATAACATGTATGATAATAATTCAATAGTCAACTTATATATTAATATATGTAAACATTTTATGAACATATACCTTATCTCATGAATTAGCAATGTCGGCAAGAACAATGTTTAACATGTGTTTCATGACATAATACCCACACCCGTAAGTCTCGAGTTGTCTCCCCATTTACAAATTTAAGCAATAATTATATGAATATAACCACACATGAATGTAAATGAAATAAACAGGTAATTGATCCACTTAATTTAGGAAATATCCATGAAGGCTTTCTTCTAACATTGTTCATCATATTCACTTGCTCCACAATATTGTACATTAAAAATGAATTAAACGTATTACTTGATAAACTAATTACAATGTCAAAGAAAATTAATTAAACAGACACTAACGAATTAATAATCTCTTTCATTTTCTTTTCAAGTGGATCATTCAAGGAACATAGTAGAGTTATCGTATTCGTCCTAAACGAAATGATGATCAATTGCCAATGACCACTGAATAAACATGAACATATATATTATTAGTATTTGCTAAAACAAAACTAAATATTGAATACACAAACATCAATTACAAAAATACTTACGTGCGGAGAGATGGTGCTAAGTAACATTTTTTCCCTCCATCATTTAACCATTTTTTCAAGTACTCTCGAATGTCTTTTGGTTGATTAAACACCCATCAAATAAAAAAAGGATCCAAGATTCTATAAATACTCGATTTATTTAACTCTATACAAACACGGTAAGTGTACCCAAATGATTAAAAATGAATAGATTAAAGGTGGAAATACAAAAAAATGATAATTTTCTATAATGACATGTATAGTTACGTGCACTAAACTTGCAATATCCCTACGTCCATCAACTTACATCCCTCGAGAAAATCCCTTACATCTTTAGGATTGTAATATAATAACTCCATATTCTAACGGGAGAGGTTGTGTATCATTTATCACCGCAACATTCAAGTATAACGTCGTGAGTTCATCTGCCTTAGGGTCTAATAACTCATCGAGGTTATCTGGACAGGAGAAAGGGGTTGAACGATTACTTCCTTTTGTAGAAGTATGACGTACAACACTTCTACTTGAAGTTTGATCATCATCACCATCAACATAACGTTGATCTTCATTTGTATGTTATTTGAGGTTTTCACTTAATCTCTACAACATAATATTTAATTATAACAAAAAAAAAGAGCACAATATATATCATGTATTTCTGATAAAACACTAACATCTCATGTAAAGCACATACTGAATACAACTCTTGAAACCTTTCCATTTCTTTCTCTCTTTTTTTCCTTTCCTCTTCAAACATCCTCCTTTGTTCTTCTAATTTCTTCTCAACATTCTCAATCTTTTGTTTTTGTGCATTAAATTTCGGGATTTCAGTACTTTTTCTTTGAGACCCAAAGAATGACCTCAAGCCGATACCTTCTTCAATACCACATACATGCCCACCAAGCCCATCTATTCTGATTGCTTCTACTAATATATCATGTCGTACTTCTAGGAAAAATGTGTCTTCACGGGCCGCCTCAACCAACTTATTCTACACGATATGAGCAACGTACATATATTGTTACCAACACATTTAAATAACAAATAACATAAGTAAAACAAATCATACTTACAATTTTCTCAGCAACTACTCTTGACGCCTCAAAGGTGTACTCTCCATTTGGTATTAATCGAGCCCTCTTCCATTTTTCATGTCTTGTCGATAGAGATGGGATGCAACCATCTCCTATTTGTGGTTGTTTTTCAAGCATGATTCTTTTCTCAAGTTTCCTGTAACCCCCACGAGACAATCTATGGGGGTACATATTTTTTGCCTTGTTTTGTATTCCTACTTCGCTTTTAACCTGTTATTAACATAGTGAAAAAAATATATGATTAGTATCTAGAACTCATTATCATAGAATTATCGGTTGAATAAGACTATTAACCTTGAATTCCTTAGAACGATGTATCCTCACAAACTTTCATTGCTTCTTCGATATAAAATTATATCATATCCATGGATGATCAAGACTGCTCTTAGGCTTCCTAATGTAGTCACACATGATTTTTGACTTAAACCCCCTCCAATGAGTATTGGCATAAGAGATCCACTCTTTTTTCAACTTTCAGTCACCAGTAAAGTCAAAATTCATCTACATTTAAATCAATGTATTAGAAATTATAGTTAGTTATATCGAATATATGAAAATTATAGTATGTAATACCGTAACATCTTTCCATATGCTACCTTTGACTGTCTCATCCACTTGTTTACAATCATCTATAAATATAATTACTTTTCTACGTCCAAGGAACACAACATAACTCTTAAAAGTAGAGTAACATTCACAATCAACTACTCTATAGAACGAATCAAACTCGATATAAATTTTTTCACCTGATGAGTTACGGACTGATGTGAATTGGGGGCATCATTATGACACCTCTTTTCATATTTTCGATTGAGTATCATTTATTTGAGTTTCATTTGCATAACTCTCGTCTATTTGAGTTTCTTTGCTAGAATCTGATGAAGAACTCGATATGGTTTCTTTTCTTCGTGACATATATGTTCAAAAACAACAACATGAACAAATAGAACATAAACAACAACAACCCAACAATGGAAAATGCTTATTGTATATGCATAGGGAAAATATTTTACGTTCCCTAAATGTGATGGCTAAGTAAATGGTGATTGGGTTGTCTTTCTTCGTTATGACAACGATAATGTTGGTGTTGTCTTCCTTCTCAACGATGATGACAATCGTGATGGTCTTGTAAACCTCCTTGACAATGATGACGAAAATGATGAATACACAGTGAATAATGGATACTAAAGAGACAAGCTAGGGTGAACAATGGTGTATTATTTCACAGAATGAACATTAGAGTTTAGGGTTGAAATCGTGTATTGTTTCGTCTAGTTTCTTTTTTCAATGGAAACAAGGATACTTAAGAGACAAGTTAACTAGGAGTGTATAATATTATAAAGATGTCACCACGGTCAATACCAGAAACCTTTATGATATTACTTTCATAGCGAAATTTCATAAAGAAGCACCAAAGTTTAATTTACAATTAAAATTTTCAAATATATATATATATATATATATATATATATATATGTAGGTATGATCTATATGATGGTATGTTTCAATCCAACGGTTGCTTTTAAAAAAATATTAATCCGAAGTGACGGTTTTGAGCGAGTGTAACTCATGGTGTAACTCTTCGGGTGTAATTTGATCCTTCCTATATATATAAGGGCGCTGAGGTTCGAACCCATGAAAGCTTGATGGTATCACTATGGATATCTCCTTAACCATTGTTATATACAAATATTTTTTAATCAAAAAACAAAAATAATATGGTAGCGCCTTAGTATAGAGATGTCACCATGGTGTAGGGAAGAACTGTGGTGACCATGGCGTTGTTGTTTACACGTTTTGTAGTAGTGTTTTTTATATCAAAAGTGTATGTCTTAGTAATGGATTTTTCATTTCTGCTTGATTTGATGGGATTTTTCCCATTTGATGGTTTCAATAACTTACAAACATATGAAGGTATTTGCTTTAGTTCTTCCCTATGGACTTCGTTCTCTTTGACGTATTTGTTTCTACATATGCAACCTTTTTCTTTTTTATTATACTTATTTTATTCGGCATCCTTAGATTTTAAATGTTTGATTTGGCGAACCCTATCTTCTAATTGGGCCATGTCCCTAAGGTATTAAGTGTCTAACATTTTCCTAATTGAATAATCTAAACCTCACGTGGACATTTCAACCAACTCATGCTCAAGGACTTATGTAAAGCACCCTGCCTTAAGGAGTCTGAATCTATTGAGATAATCATCAAGATTCGGGAATCGTACGCCTAACACTGGCCAGTTCCCTAAGGCTTTTTTTCAACTGGCCCATGTAGAATTTCTCATGAAACACTCTCTAGTTGATTCCAAATCTGTATGGATTGAGGAGGTAGTTTGGTAAACCAAGTGAAAAAAAAATTTGCTAGATAATTAGGGAAATATTTCATCTTCAAATTCTTATTGTTTGAGATATCACTAGCCTCAGTCTGATATCTAGTGACATGCTCGATTGTTGACTCATTGCTGTCACTAGCAAACTTGGTGAACTTGGGGACTTTTCAACCCCTAAAAAGCTCCATCTGTCGAACATATTCGGACAGGGGAGAAACGTAGTTAAGCATGTGAAGGTAGACATTAAGGCTATTTTGGGAGAAAATCTATTTGACCATGTTAGCTATATTGTTATGTCCCCCCAAGTTATTTTGTTGGCCATTTCTAAATATCTGGTCAACATCCTGATTTTTATTTACCATTACTAACTCAGGATTGTTGTGTCCTATATATTCTTCGTCCTATCTATTTGGGGGTATTTTTTGCAGGATGAAGTCTCAAATTTGTCCTTGATTAATAGGGGTCATTCCATTGTCACGCATTTCGAATGACCTACCATTTTAGGAATTTGTCGCTTCTGAAGTCGAAGAGCACCGAAAAAATCGGCTATTAGACATATTTGATTGGCTAGTGACTCATAACTTTGGTTAGAATTCACAATTAAGAATTGAAGATAGTACCTATTTGTCTAGTTAACATATTAACCATTTCATGGTTACTTCCATCAATTTGTTTCCTCATAGTCGTCATGGAAGTCATATTCAACAATGGTGTCATTTGAAGGGTATAACTTACCCTCCTAGTGGTGGCACTGTTCGACCTATATTATTTATCGTCAAAGCAGAGGCATGACAAAGATTGAATGGTGGCAAGGTAGCCATTTTGTTGTCTGCATATGTCGACACATTATTTTGAACAACCTTTATCATTGATAATGGCAATGCCATATGGGTATTATCTATTACCCGTTGGCATAGAAAAATCACGAGGAAATTGTGACTTGGGGGTTCGCTCAAAATAGTTCACGTAACTGTGACATTCAAAGGGATACTCCTTGATTATTGTGTACAGGAGACAAAACAACAACATTTCCAGTAGATGACCCGACCAGTAGTTACACTGCATTTTAAGGATTATTTTGTGGTTACACTTAAACACATGCGTATACAAGTGTTAAGAACATATTATGCATGTAGAACAATTCACAAAGGAATACACTGTGATAAAGATAAAATTTTGATAGTTTATCACAAAAGAGTCCCAATGGGCATTGATCAGTGGTTTTTACATAGTTATTTATCATTAATTTTAGTTATCTTTTCTTTTAATCGTCGAGTGTTTTACCATATTTTATGCTTTGATTGTATATCTTTAATGTTTTTAGGTTCAGGTAAGCATTCAAGAAGAATCGGAGCAAAAAATATAAAAAAATTTGCAAGATTTCAGAAAAGTTTTATGCACGCTTTAGGAGGTGCAACACGGCTACCTGTGTCAGGCAACACAGGTCGTGTCAGGCAACACGGCCACCTATGTCAGGTAACACAGGCATGTTGCTCTAACAGCATGAATTTCCAAAATCCAGAAGTGCAACACGGGCGCACGTGTTGCGTAACACTACTAGTGTCGCCTTGTGACGCTGATTTTTGTATTTTCACTTATTTTGCTCAAGTTTTGGTCTGAAAGGGTGGTTTGGGTATTTTCGACCTACCTAATTGAGTTTTTTCAATTTAGATGAGTTTCCACGATGAATTAGGGGACCTTTTCCAGTGAAGAAATTCAGGAGAGAAGATTAGAGAAAACAAGGGTTTCGGCGGAAGGAGATTTTCATGAATGAACAAGATTGCAAATCAAATTTCTCCCAAATACTTGTAACATTTACAATTTATCTTCTATTTTATTTGAATTCTATGAGTATCTAAAACCCCAATGCTAGAGGGTGTCCCTGTTTTGATTATGTAACGATCTTGAATTTCTAACCTGATAATACAATATATTTTTATTTAATTTAATCGTTCAATATTTTTAATGTTTTTTTATTAGACCAACAAGAATTGATTTATGGTTAACAATCAATTGGACCGCGATTGTTAAGGGTTTTGTACGATTAGACTATAGTAGATATCACCTAGGACTAGGGATACCCTATAGTTACCAGATTTAGCCCTACTTATTAGTGATATAAGCATAAAGAATCTCTATGGTGGAGGGATATCCTACTTATTAGTGAAGACGTCAAAGGGGTGTCAAAGAAACTTTCAATCAGGCTAGGTAACGACAAGTCTGTGCTTTTTTGGAAAAATATATGGCTGGGACCGGAAACATTGACTGCTCTTTTTCCAGAACTCTATTTGGAATGTGGGTCAAAAGATGCGCCCGTGAGTAGTTATGGTTGTTGGGCAGGAGGGGCGTGGGGTGGGATTTGTTGGGAGGTGGGGAAGTTTGGGGCGATAATGCTACAAAATAGCTTATGGAGCTTGCAGATTACCTTCATGGTTTTGCTCCGGTTGAACACCAACAATATCAATATATTTGGCCTTTTCATGTGTCTAAATGCTTTACTGTCAGCTCTGGTCATGATATCTTAATGCAGGGAACCGATTGCTGCACCCGTTGATAAAAGAACGAAACAAGTTTTGGAATCAGTTTGGGAGGCGTTCGTTCCATCGAAGTTGAAGATTTTCGGTTGGAGATTAGCCCAAGATAGGCTGCCATCCAAGAATCAACTATACTACTGTGGTATTATAACTCAATGTGAAGAGGCAATCTGCATTTTCTGTCATCAAGAGGAGGAAGATCTAAATCATATTTTTGTGCACTGTCCAAGGCTAAGACCGCTATGGAGGAAGATTTTTTGTTGGCTGGATTTGGATGACATATAAGAAGAGGATTATAATGCTAACCTGCTAAAGTTTGTAGAAGTTCTAAAGAATAAAATGCCAAGAAAAAATGCAGGTGGTATATGGTGACAAGTTGCTGGTGTATATGAAAATAAAGGAACGAAATTGAGTTTAACAACGCGAAGTGTGATATAGAAAAACTTTTTTACAACATTCTGTGGTTTTCCTGGTAGTAGCTAGCAATAGAGACAAAGGATAGAATCCAAAGCAATTTTTATGATTGGTTTAAAAAACCAGAATTAAGTGTGTAATTTATGTCAGTTCCAAAAATATGTTGACTCTCTAATTTTCACTTTTGGGTTGGAGTACCCCTAATACTCTTTTTTTTTTTAATGCAAAATTGCTTATAAAAAAAATGTAAACTCTTGCTCTTTTGAGAAGCACCGTTTAAGAAATATACTAATTCCCTCTCATTTTGTTGAGAAAATACTTAACTAGCATTCGACATTATTTGTTAGAGTGGAATGTAAAAGCAAAGTGTTGATCTCAAATGTTAAATTTTCTAGAGAGTTAGACTTGAAGATGAAAAAACAATTATTCAGGTAATCATTCATGTGAGTGGGAGTATAAGGTGTGTCCAAAAGAAAGATGAAACATGCATGATGAAATACCGAAGTGTTTCAAAAAGGCGCACAAAACATATGTCAAATTCAAAAAATGCATGCTCGTGTGATCACATGTCATTTTCGCACGTCATTGAATAGGATGAAATGGGCTTTTTGGTTTGGTTAGGCTTTCAATTGGGTGTTTGATAAAGACTCTTAACTAGTACTATTTGATTTGCTAATAAAGTAGGTAAAATTTCGTTGGCAGAGGGGAACATCAAGAAGAAGATAAAGATAAATATGTTGATGGTTTTACAAATAGTTTTAAAATGTATTACGTGGATATGTTAAGTGTAAGTGTAGAATATCAAGGCCAACCTACATCATCTCATAAGCAAATACCTTGCATTTAACATAGAGGTCAGTTCACCAAGGCATTCGACTGTGTACGTCAATACAACATGAGATTCAATCGGAGAAGTGCATATTCAGTGTCAAAGCTAACAAATAGTTTGGATTCTATTTGAATGAGAGAGGATATGAGGTCAGCCCTAATAAATGTGACACGGTCATCAAAATGGATATTCCAACTAGGAATGGGAGCAACCCTTCACCTAATTAAAGATTGATTTTTCTACACTTTTAATCTTGTCAATACCCATGATCTAATAAAATAAGTGGTTAGTGCACAATCCTTATCAAAGAGGAAGACACTAATCAAAATCAAATGCACTTTATGTCCAAGACATTAGTCGGTCTTAACACGCCAAATGAATATTGAAGAGGTTTCATTGGCTTTTGAAATAGCATCAAGAAAGTTACTGTGCTATTTTTTAGCACATAATCTATCTACCATTAAAGCATATCATATACATATTCGATTTAGAGGAATGGATGACTAAGTGGCTAATTAAAATTTATGAATTTGACATATCCTTTAAAATTTTTAAGTATTTGTATATTTTGTCATTGAAATGACACTGATGAATGTTTAATTTATGAAAAATATCACATCATTTCGTGGCATTTATCTTACTTGAATGATAGTATTATAACATAAAAACCTCAACTATCAAATAAAAGTGTTATTGTACCAGTTTATTTGGTTTGGTTTGTGTTTATACAAGTTATGGCTCTTAAACAAAAATCAGAAAACAGACACTTCGCTAAGCAAAAGTTACAGTGAACAGTTCGCTTAACAAACCTCCACCGAAGTCAAAACAAAGATACAAAATCCAGAAGGCAGACACTTCGCTAAGCAAAGGTGCAACGAAGGCCCGATTCGCTTAGCGAATCATAGTTCGCGTAGCAAAATCAAGACGGAAAGAAAAATCGCCAACAGCGAGCAGGAGCGTTGAAGAGTTCGCTTGGTGAACTAAAATGCGCTTAGAGAACTATGGCAGTTTCATGAAGATGTTTTGAAAAGACTTAAGGCTGAAGAAAGGAAGTTCACTTAGCGAACTTTAGTGGTTTATTGAAGACAAGTTGATTTGAAATCTTAATGAAGAAGTAAGACTTTACTTAGCGAAGTACAATTCGCTTAGCGAACTCGGGCGACCAGAACTGCTATAAATAGACCAGAACTCAGTTTAGTTGAAAAATTCCAATTTTTATTATTGTAATACTTGAGAATACACTCTGTAATATCAGTAGAATAGTTGTGAATGAGGTTGTAAGGAGAAGGAGGTTGATTCACATCAAGAGTCGGGAAATCGTCGTAGATGTCGTTTCAACTCAATTCTTCATTTGTGCTTTAAGAAACCAAGAGTAGCTAAATCCCTATCTTATTGGGATTGGTCGTAGTTCACCGAAACAATATGTATTTACTTTGATCATGGCATTATATGCAATCTATGTTTGAATCATTATCGTTGTTATCTTTTTTTACTGTTTATTTCATGGATTGAATTGATATTGACAAATACAATTTGAATCACGATCCAAGATACAACTATTAAACTCTAAATGCTAGACATAGATTTAAGTTTAATATTCACTAACAATATCGAATCTTAATGCTACCATATTGTTTAATAGGCTGAGAAATCGTCGATTAAACCATAAGGTAGAAATTGCATCAAAGTTTAGACATGAGATTTGTTTGTGTGTGATATGTGATGATCTTGAAATATTCATAAGTTATGTATAACTGATCTGAGTTTTGCATATCGAATCAGTGAATGAAAACTAATTCCCAACAAGTCTATTCCTCTGAAATTTTTCTTTTGATATTTACGCAATTTACTTTTCGTAACTTATCAAACAATTATACTTAGAAATATAGAAATCGTTGAACGGTTTTGATATCGCTTCAATCCTTGTGGATACGATAAAATCAATACTTTCATTTGATTGTACACAACATCAGACACCACAGACATCATTTCCTTGCACTAAGCGGATCGCTTCACAAATGGATCATCAAACAATAGGGGAAGCAAAGCTATATTCATTATTATGAGGGATAAATGGATCATAGTAGTGGTTTTCTTATGCTCTAAATATATCACTACCAACAAACAAGATGAATATGACGCTTTTATCGCTGGTATTAACCTGATCTCTGAAATGAGTGCATGAGAAGTTAGGTTATGAACAAACTCATAAATTGTGATTTCCTAAGTCAATTGAGAAGCTTAAGCCAAATATCCACTACTCTAGAGATATGTGATCACTGTGAAGGACAAGAAAAATTTGTTTAAAGTGTATGAAATCGCATACATGCTAAGGGAGCAAGACACATGGGTGGATGTCTTATCCTAGTCAGTAATTTTTCGAGGGTTCTAGTGCAACTAAAAATTAAGATCATATAAGTGGATTATTTCACCAAGCGGATCGAAGTGGAATCCTTGGCAATGATCAAGGTCACTAACGTTTAGACTTTCTTCATTTAATGTCCTGACGAGATATATGATCCCATAATCCATCGTCACATCCAACGAACCCCAATTCACATATAAGAACTTAAAGAAAATTCTTGAAGATCTCAGAGTCAAACAAAACTTCACGACAATAGAACATCCTTAAACCAATAGACAAGTTGAGGCCGCCAACATGGTATTGTTGAGGGGATTAAAGATGAGGTTTTAAGGAAATTGGGTGGATGAGTTGACAAATTTACTTTTGGCATATCATACTATAACTTATTCTAGCACATGTGAGAAACCTTTCAAACTCATATACGACACTAAAGTCTGCACCCTACCGAAGTTGGGGAACTCAACTAGAGGATGGTACACACCCTCCAAGTGGGTGGAATAATTCACAAGCGATAATGGAAGAGCTAAACTCCCTGGACGAGAAGTTGTGATTTACACTCTTATTGACATCGCATTTAAGCAAGTCATTTCCTCCAAATACAACAAAAATCCAAGCCCGAGAAATTTGTGCGCCCTCGTACTTCAAAGTGTTGACGTAGGAGGCGAAAATTCTAGAGAAATAAAGCTATCACCAAACTAAGAGGAACTGTACCAGGTATTGGACCGTACCAGGTATGGAACAGTACTTCCAAAAGAGCCTACACCATTGAGACTCTCTATGGGGAGCTTATCCAAGAACTTGGAACGCTTCCAAATTAAATCGCTATTATACCTAAGTCACTTTTTTGTTTTAAATTTAGAGCATTGAGAAAAATCGCAAATGTAATGCTTTGTGCCACACATTTTAATAAATGAGATGTTCACCCTCGTTTTCATTGACATTATTATTTATTAGTACAAGGCTAAGACTAAAACACCTTATCCCCCCCGCTAGCACTAAACACTCAAATTAGAAGGGAACATTATAGCCGATAGAAAAGTAAAAACAACCTTATACCTAAAAAATGACAGGGGGAAACAATTAAAGAAACCACACACCTAAAACGTGAAGGTGGTGCATCAGGAACACTCCCTTTTGGTGTCCAACCACTCTGGAGCACGGGAAGTGGAACCTCACTTACATTAGCCTCAAACCGAGTTTTCACTCGGGGGAAGGGGAACAAACCATTGGTCGTTTGTGATCCCCATATAGGTACAATAAATAAAGAGTTCAAGTCCCTTGAACAGTCATGAAAAATAAAGGGGGTGATTATTTAAAGAGAGTAACAACAAACTAATACAAGGTATTGTCACCTTTCATTTATTAAATCAAAATCAACTGATAAGTCCTTGTAAGTAGTAAAAATGTGCACAAAATGAAAAGCAATGAAATAAGAAGACCATTCATCTATAACAATATATAAATGGGGTACTTTGTTTTGGATTAGCTTACTTTTCTACCATTCTTACCCTTATAATATTGTTTATTTTACATAGTAACTTTTATTGAAACAACTATTAACTTCTTCATAAATCCTATTAACTTCCACATAACTTCATGGCTCGTGTTATTAACTTCCACATGCTGTATTTTTCTAAAATTAAATTTAAATAATAAATATCGCTTACATTTTCATGGATGTGCAATAAAAAAGCATACAAAATCCACATGAGTGCCCTTCTAGACGCTAGTTAATCAATAAAGTCCTAATCCAGAGGCCAATACAAGAAGTTCAATACCGTGAAGGATAACCAACATGGTTGCATCAGACAAAAAAGATCAAAGAACAAAAATCTAAGAACTTCCCATTTACAACTTATTATTTTGGGTGAATTTTCTTTCTCGTAATTTGTATTCTCTAGTTTATGGTTGGAAGTAATTTTAGTAAAACAAATTAGGCAGCAACATGTTATATAGGATGTTCTAACTTGCAGAGAAATAATATTAAACATAATGTCCTATTATGATCATTCGACATATTGTATATTATGGCTAGAGTTTGTAGTTTCTATTGGTGCGTTACAGATCGTGAATATTCCGAGAATATTAGGATATTATATGTGTATTCCAAGCTTAAGAAATGAGAGGGGATAAACTAAGAAATTTTATCATCAGAAGAAACATGTCGAATAAAGATGTCATATGTATAATCATTCGACATCGCGTATGTGTGTAGCTGAAAAATTGGCGTAGCTTTGTTTGTTACAAATGCATAATATTCTGGGAATATTATGCTATCCTATGTGGCGTTCAATTTAAGGTATAACAGATTCAAGCTGAAATCAAGGAGTTGCATTAGTTTCTAATTATGGAGATAAATTAGGAAATTAATGATTGATATCCTAAGTTTTAGGAGATATATTTGCAACCTTATTTGTTATAGGTCAGCTGTGGTTTTGAAACCCAATCCATCCAGAAGATTTTTATAAATAGAAGGGTTCAAACCTAATGTATGTATGGAACGTATTCTAATGTTTATCTAACCTTTAGTATTTGTGTTCCATCGGTTTTGTGTTCCACTCTATAGGAGAGTTGGACTGTGTTAATTATGAGTCACTCTTGTATTGTTTAGAACTTGAGTTTGACTATTATGTGAGTTATAGCTATTATCAACCACTCATAAGCTCTTAAGCGGTAGTTGATTGTGTGTCTTTGAAGTGCGTCTTCTAAATTATTCTATCTTTGTTTAGAATTGTTAGTGTCACTGTTTCTGACTAAGGGAAAGTGAAAGGGGTCTCATATCTAGGAGTTCTTAGGTAGAAGTATAGCACGAGTGGTGATTGAGTGAGGTTCAACATACAATACACCTTAATCGATGGATGTACCCACATCCGGACAACCATTTTCTATCATGCGAACACTGTTGAAGATGAATGACGTCCCTAAGATATGTTGTTCAAACTAAAGGAACTGGTATACATCGAAGGAGAACTCGGGATCACGTTATACCATTTCAGCCTCACTATCAACAGACAAAAAGTTATGACCATAAGTATGATAGCGTGATTAGGACTCTACCACCACATAATCTCGTTGTCACTAGGTTCGTAGCTATTAAGGAGCATGAATACCTTAATATAGACTCATGCCTTCATTTCATCCTTGTAACTATCTATAGTTTTTGGGTTTGGAGTGTGGAGTTCAAGAAAAGTAAAGCCATGAGCAACCTTTCTAATATTGATCTTGAAAGGAATAATATTCCTTTCCCTAGTGATACCCACTTCAAGGTTTTTCATATCTATGGATTTCCTAAGTTAGCAACATCCTCATATGGGCTCCCCACATCATCATAAGACCCCAAACACTTCTACAAAGCTTAATGAAAGGTGTCTTATCTTAAAGAAGACATTTATAAAGTTTTTGGGTTCACCGTTTTGTTTGAGAAGAGACATCGTTTATATCATCATCATTAAACAAGTCTATAAAGGCGACGTTTGGGTTTCCTATATCGTTCGTATCTAGAAAATAAGCGCAAACAAGTGAAATAATAAGGAAAGAGATTGGTACCTTAAAATCTTTGCAGTTTTCTAAGGATTGAGAAGTATTTTGGCGCCAATTATTTTGGGATGGCCGAATGACCCAATAATATAGGTCCAACCCGCCAACCGCACATATCAAGTCGACAAATAGGTGTTATCAATAGGGAGTCCCACATCGAAGCAATACACTGCTCCATCTCAACCATCAGGTTTATCCGACGATCCTCCGCTTGAGACACCATATTCACCAGAGACCACGCTAAGGGACAATTCATTACATTTTTGCAGCTTCAACCCTATGACTCTGTTGACTTGTACGTTGGAGTATTACCCTTACAAATGACACCAAGAGACAATTAATTACATTTTTGTAATTTTCAACTCTATTATTATGTTGACTTGTATGTTCAAATATTAACCTTACAACTATATCACCTGACTATTGGACACATTTACCATTGTAACAAATAACTTCTTTAATGAACATCATCAATTGACTACTTGTTTTATGTTTTTAACTTATATTTGTTTAAAGAAAGTTTTTTTAAATTAAAATTATTAAAAAAATTATTTTCAAACTACTATGTCAAAAAATATATTCAATAATATTACTCTGATTTTTTTTATAAAAAATAAACAAAACTGATTATAGAAAATATTATTTTATTATTATTTTTAATAAGCATTTTGTTTCTAATAGAATTCAAACCTAAGACTTTGAGACAACACACTCTTAAGATCCAAGTCTTTATTACTAGGCCACACTTGACATTATTTTATTATCTAGAAAGCACCCTTAAGATCTAAGTCTTTATCACTAGGCCACACTCGACATTATTTTATTATCTAGAAAGCACTCAAAATCTCCATTTTGCGACAAAAACATAAAGAGAATGAATAGTTACAAAAACATTACAAAATCATATTTTTTATTTTAAAATATTAATACGACGTAATTGAATATTATAATTTTATTCAATAATTATGTAAAATTAATTTACATCGACAATAACATCTAATCATTATATAATATTTAATTATTTTATTTTAAAATATTAAATTATAAAAATATTTTAAAATTTACAGTGTGACTTGACGCTTTCCATAATTATCAATATTTATATTATAAAAATAATAGTGTCAAATATAAAAAGTTTTACACTGTTCAATGTATTTCGATTTAATTATTTTTCTTAAGTTTTGTAGAAGCACCATTAAATTTATAAATATAAAAATTATTTACATTAGTTAACCGTGTACATATATTTAACTCAAATAAATTTGATATTTAAAAAAAATACTATTTTTTATCACATTTTAAGAAAAAATATTTAATTAACACTCGATATTATTTTTTAAAATTGTAAATCGGCGAGACTTTTTTATTTAAATCTACAAGACAGAAGTTTGATTATAGAAACTTTTAGACATCGTATTTTTTTTCTTTCATTTTGGGCAGTATATAAAATTTATAAAAAGAAACTTTTACATATCGTATTTTTTTCTTTCCTTTTAATATATATTTAGTTATTATGCAATGCAAAAGAGGTTAGATTATTAGAAAGAGTGGAAAGGGAAAAGCAAAGGGTTGAACGTAATGTCATACAAATTTTCGAAAACGATAGTTTTGAAGGTGAAGGAACAAATATACAGTTATAGGGTGCATCCAAAACAAAGATGAAACATGATGAAATGTTAAGTGATGTTTGTCTATTAATCAATTGCTAACGTATATTTTCAAGTAAAATTTTGATTATATTTTAAAAGTTTTAACTAAATTTTGTCTTATGTTTTTATAAAGAGTTCAGAGTTATTGACAATTTGAAATCATATGTGAATTTAAAAATTTTATTTCAAAACTCAATTGTTAATAAAAATAAATTAGACAATTATATTAAATTAAATTAAAAAAATTAAAAATATATGATCTCTTTTGTAAAAAAGTAATCAACTTTTTATAGAAAAAAATCTTCATTTGATTCATTCTTATTAACAGCTAAAATTTGGTGTAAGACTTTAGATTACTCCAAATCTCAGTCATTAATTAAAATTAGTCATACGATCATATTAAGTATATAATTTTTCTTTTTTCCTAAAATGTAGTCTATTTTTAAAAGAAAAGAATGACCATTTTGACTCCCATTATTAATTGAAATTTGGTGTAAAACTTAAAACATACTATATTTAATATCAATTGATTATGACTATTTCATGAATATGAGAAAATATTTTAAAACAATATTATTATTATTATTATTATTATTATTATTATTATTATTATTATTATTATTATTATTATTATTATTATTATTATTATTATTATTATTATTATTATAAATTAATTTGATTAAATAACTATAATTTGAGTTAGTAAAATTATTTATTCAATCTAAAAAGAGGTAACCGCATAATTTAGTATCTGCCTGCTATTTTAGTTTAATATTTATTATATAATAATTAAATTAAATTAATTTAAAAAATAATAATTTCTCTAATGTTACATAGAGAATAAAAATTCTCAATTGTCTTCTTTTATTTTTAATTTTCATTTGGTTAAATTTTTTCTCATTATTGACCCGTTAATTCGGATTATCGAACTGGTTACATTTTTAAGAGATTTGTATTTGTATAAGGCAGATAAATAATTATATATCTCATATTAGTATAATTATTTATTTCATAAAAAATATTAGTCATTACAAAAATATACAAAATCTACAATAATTTTTAAAAATTTATCTTTTTTATGGTTGATGTTGTTAAATTATTTGAGATTTTATATTTTTAAATTAGTCAGAGACCCGTGCATGAGCAGAGCACGGTGATTTTTTCTTCTAATGTAGTATTTTTGTAAATAATATGAATAATATAAATAAAAAATTATGAATATTTGCATAATTAAAATATAAATTATTATGAATTTAATCATATAAAAAAAGACATAAATATAATTAAATATATTTAGACATAGTAAATATAATATAATTTAAAATAAATAATAATTATAGAAACTTAAATATAGTAAATAATCATATATAAGAAAATACATAAATATAAAATATTAACTAATTATAGAAATTTTTTGTTGCAAATATAAATGTATAATTATAGATATAAATATAAAATTTGAAATGATTTATAAATAAAATAAATAATAATCATATAGATTTAAATTTTTAAAAATCATATAAAAGGAAAAAAAAAGAATTGTGAGATGGAGAAAAAAATAATATTTAAAAATAAAGACATAGTTAAAAAAATAGTGTTGATAGACTACAAATAATAATATGATATAGATTTAATTTAAATATATGTATGTAAATTTGAAATGAGTTATTTAATTATAAAATAATTGTGGGAATATAATGTTATAAGAGATGATATTTAAGGTTGGATTGAAGGAAAAAATATAATTTTATTTAAATCAATTAAAATGAAGTATTTAGTGTATGGTTAGTGAAAAGTTAAAAAACTTAAATGCTATTTTGTTAATTTCTGAAAAGTCATTTTTTGTTTGAAAAAGTTTTTTTTAAAGAGCAATTTAGTCTCTTTGATTAAATGATTAATAATAGTAAAATTGATTAGTAATAATAAAATGGTAAATTTATAAAATAAACAATAATTATATAAATTTATATTTTTAAACTCTATTATGAAGGTGTGATGTAGATGAAAGACCTCTAGACATAAATTAAATATTTTAAGTTTATATAACTGATAAAAGAAAAAAGTCTACTTAAAAGTTTATATTATCGAGAAGAGTCGGTTGAATCATATAAGTAAGATATATAATTGAGTTGGTGGTTCAGTTTTAATGACGCATATATACCTTTAAGCAGGCAAAACATATTTTAAATGCAAAAAGCATGCCCGTGTGATTGCATATCATTTTCTTACGTTTCTGAATTAGATGAAATTTTCTTTTTTGGTTTGGTTAGGCTCTCAATTGGGTGATTGATAATTTATCCGTAATTAGTATTTGATTCGCTAAGAAAATAGTTCAGATGAATATATTGCAATTTTGGTTACTCACATGTCACAACATTCTCAATAAAATTTGGGGGCCTTATAAATTTTGAGACTCTATGCTGAAGGGGTTGGTTGTTCTTGAATAGGGTTGGATTTATTGAAAATATAAATAATTACTAAATCTATTTATAAGATAGAAAATTAATTAATAGAGAGGAACGTCAAAAATGAAATATAATTATAATATCTAATTATAAGAGGATATTTTTTTGGAATTCCTCGATAAATTATTTGAATTCTCAGTCAAAAAGTTAAAAAGGGAGAGTTCTTAACTTTGGAAAGGATAACTTTGCTAAAGTTTATGTTAACAAGTTTATCTATTTTTTTATCTTTTTTTTTAAGCTCCGGTGAAGATTTGTAAGGAAATCACTAAGATGCAAAATAATTTTCGTTGGAGCGATAAAGTGAAAAAGAGAAAGGTTCATAGGGTATGTTAGAACCAACTATGCTTACCCTTTAAGAATGGTGGGCTCAGTTTGAAGAGAATTTTATAATTCAAATTTGACTCTTCTTTTCAAATAGAGATGGAGGATTCGAGTCGACGAATCGTCTTTGTGGTATGTTATTTTGACGACTAGATACGCCAATCTTAACATTCAACTCATGAAAGTTACAAATACAAATTACTCTATTTGTAATTCTCTCTGGTAGAAAGATATGGTTGGTATGGAATCCAAAGCAGGATACTCTCATTCGATATCTAGAAAATTGAAGAGTTGTCAAGCTTTAGTATCACCCACCCTCAATTGACGACAACGAGAAGATATGGTTCACCAAACTTGAAATGAAGACGAATGAAGATTTGAAGGTTATGTGGAGTATATTTTACCGTTACTCATTAAATGGCCCGACTAAAGTGGATGTGAAGATTGAAAGATCGACCGAATATTCTAAAGATGTTGCAAAATCCTGAACCACCCGTTTATAGTGTAATGTAATTCTAAATTTATGTTATCAATTTTTTAATTAATATTAAGTATTTTGCTCTTAATTTGTGATATTCCCAACATTCTGTAGTTGTTTATGGTTTGACTTAACAGAACATATTTCTGATATGCATCTCCGAAAAATTCACTGAATCTTGAATTAAGGATTGTTACGGAGGTGACTCTCCGAACTCACCCTAATGTTGATACAAATATACATATCTAAATTAAATTTTGGAAAAATAAGGATGACTCGCCAATTTATGCTGATAAGTGTGTAAAAAAATACATCCAAAGTTACATATCCAAATGCTAGGGGTAATTGTGACTTTTCATGTGGTAAAGAAGCACCCTTAGGATGGGAAAAATAATTCCTTTGAGAATTTCTTAGTACACCCCTATTGGATGAAAAAACTCTCTGAAAAATCCAAAAAACCCTTCGAATATGCATATCCAAACGAACTCCTAAATCAAATTTCAAGGTGTTTCAGAGATGCATATATGAAAATCCTTTGTTTACACGTTATTATTATTTGAATGTTGGATTTAAGCATTCAGTGGTATTATCGGACATGCATATTCAAAAATATCTTTGTTATATAAGTTTGCTTCATGATCACCACTACCACTTTCATTTCTTTCATTTCTCCCCACAACCAAAACTTACCACAAAACCTCAACCATTCTCAATCAACTTTTTGTCTCCAAACTAAATTTCCAGTGTTTTATCATATCAAATAAGGCATAGAAAGCTACAATTCAAGGTAAAATTTCCTCCTTTCGCCTATCATTTCCTTGCATTGATGCTGAGTATAAGTTGGAAAAACAACGTCACTTTGAATATGCATATTCAAATGTGCATATAAAAAACTATGTCTGCTACAGAAACAAAATTTTGTTTGAACAAATTTTTTGATTTTGTCTGTTTTAGATATGGTGCACCCTGACATCTTTTCCAAAGTCGTTGTAAAGGTTCCAGACAAGGTGAACGACGAAGCCAAGTCGAAAGAGGCGAAGGAAGACATAAGATGTTATCAAAATGTTGCAACATCCTCAACTACCAGTTCATAACAATATGTAATGTTGTTTTGTTCAACTATCTATGTAATTTCAACTATTTATGTTAAATCTATCTTAAGTTGCTTTGGTTTTAAGGGTATTGCTTATGTTACTAGTTCTACGAGTTTCAGAAATGTATATTCGGAAAAAAGCTTTGGTGTCTTCGAATATGTATTTCCCAAACTATTTGATAAAAAACAGAAATATAATGAATTCAGATATACATATCTGAATTCAGGGAATATTATGAGAATTTTATCAGAGATCTCTAATAAATTATAAAATGTTTAGATGAGGTAATTAAATTTTTTTGAGAAATTTTAAATTCTAAGCAATTCAAATGATTCAATTGAAATTCATTCAATTTTAAATTTTTTTTATTTGGATGGAGTATTAAAATGATTCGTTGTTAAATTTTCATAAATTTTAAAACTTTTGAGTTAAATTCAAATTATAGAGTAATCTCAAATTCTTTACTTTTTGGTGTTATTTGAAATTCCTTAAATTTGATTTGAATAAAATACTTCATAAATGTACATCATTGCAACAATTCTCTATATTTTTTTATCCAAACAATGAATTTTGATCAAGTCATTTTAAATTTCCTCAAAAAATTATTTTTCCTTATTAAAATTAGGGGTGCCAATTGAATCCATTAAAACAAAATCCATCCATCAAAAAATCCATCAAATCCATCCTCCAAATGAAAAATAAGTTAATGGATTGATTCAATCCATCCTCCACATTTTAATGATCCAATAGATTATTCTTTAGATCAAATACATATATTTTTTTTAAATTAAAAAAAAATATTTTAAAAAAATAAAAAATCAAAAAAGAAAATAAGTTTTTCAGTAATAATATAACTAGATATTTTTGTTTAAAAAAAACTGAAATATATTTTTTTGAAAAAAAAAACATTTTTTTAAAATAATGAAATTTTTTTTTTTCAAAAACTGAAAACAAAATACATTTTTTCGAAAAAAATTGGAAATTTTTTATAAAAAATGTTTTTTTTTTTGAAAACCTGAAAAAAAATAATTTTTTTCGAAATTTTTTTTCAATAAAAATATTGTTTTTTGAAAAACTGAAAAAAAATATTTACAATAAAAACTGGAAATTTAAAAAAAAAATGTTTTTTTTTTAAAAATTGGAATTTTTTATTTTAAAAAATGGAAATATTTTTTTTTTCTGTCACCAGAAAAGGTGCTGCAACAACATAAACCATCGGGGAAGAAGAAAGCCTGGGGGAGAAAAAAGATGAAGATAGTAACTTACAACGTAAACGGTTTAAGGCAACGCATATCACAGTTCGGTTCTCTCCGTAATCTCCTCAATTCATTCGACGCCGACATTATCTGCTTTCAGGTTCTCTTCCAAACTCACCCAATTCCTCTTTTTCTCTCCTCTTCCATTTTCCTTCGTCACAACAACAACACTCACACGTTCTTGCAGGAGACAAAACTTAGCAGACAAGATGTTACAGCGGATTTGGTCATGGTAGATGGATACGAATCGTTCTTCTCTTGTACCCGAACTTCTCAGAAAGGACGAACCGGTTACTCCGGTAAGCTGTTTGTTATATTGCCCCAACCAATATAACATGTTTGTGTTATAGCATTCCATCAATTCCAACAATCAAATTCAAATGAATTCCGTGAAAACCGTAATCTATATTGTACTAATGTTTGCGCAATGAATTTGATTTGAGAGTGCAGGTGTTATTACATTTTGTCGAGTAAAGTCTGCTTTTTCGAGTACTGAAGCAGCATTGCCCTTGGCAGCTGAAGAAGGATTCACTGGCCTAATGTGTAACTCTCAAACTAGTGATGATAAATTGCCACTCGATCATGAAGGTTTTTCAAAAGATGAGATTTTCAGTGTTGATAGTGAAGGGCGATGCGTTGTCACTGATCATGGTCACTTTGGTGCGTGTGACTAGATAGAAGGATGCATATTTTGTTTGAATTAATCTTTTAACTGTTTCTTTTTTATTTGACTTAGTTGTGTTTGTGTCTATATAGTTCTTTTCAATATTTATGGGCCTCGAGCGGTAAGTGATGACACGGAGAGGATTCAGTTTAAACAAATATTCTACAGGATACTGCAGGTATATGATCGAAAATAATTACTTTGCATACTACTTTTAATGCTATAAAATTTACCTACAGTTTTGTTCTTATGTGGATCTTGGCTGATATCTTATGCTTTGATTGCTATTGTTATTGGATAGATATAGTAATTATAAGTCTAGTTGATAATTTGGAACTAAAATTTGAAATTCTCAAACTTCTTAATGTTGAGTAAGTTTATCATGGTTCAATGACTATTGAAGTGTCAAATTCAGGAAACATAATTTATGTTAATATCATAGTTTATGTTCTTGCCTTTGATGCCTCTATTTATCAAAATTTTCACTTCTATTTTGTTTGTTTTTCTGTTTGATTGATGTTGGTAGTCTCTTTGATAGAAAAGATTGGAGTCTCTCCTGCATCAAGGAAGGAGAATCTTTGTTGTTGGTGATCTCAATATTGCACCATTTGCAATTGATAGGTGTGATGCAGGGCCTGACTTTGACAATAATGAGTGAGCTGACTGCCAGATCCCTGTATAGTATCTTTAATGTCGAGTAGACGACCAAATCCAATCATCTAAACATTTGGCTGAATTCTTGTACAGGTTTAGAAGATGGTTCAAATCGATGTTAATTGAAAATGGAGGCCACTTTTCTGATGTCTTCCGAGCAAAATATCCTGATAAGTAAGGACGTTTGGAACATGCACATCCTCCATGTTTTTTGTTCTTCCTTCATTTGTGTTTTCAACACTATGTTTAAGTTTTCAATATCATCATTATCGGTTTGGTTAAATCATATTTGCACATATTGAGTTTTATGCAGAAGTGATGCATTCACCTGTTGGTCGCAAAGTACAGTTGCTGAAGTGTTTAACTATGGGAGTAGAATCGACCATATTCTATGTGCTGGTTCATGCTTACATAAACTAGATGACCTGCAATGTCATAGTTTTATAAGATGCCATGTTAAAGAATGTGAAATTATGACACAGTACAAACGGTTCAAACCCGAAAGCACACCGAGGTAAGTTGGAAATGTTTCAGATTGAATGAATATATTTTGTTTTTGGTGAAATGGAGAGATATTGAATGAATATATTATTGCAAGCTGTATTATCTTTGAAATATGTACCTGGATGGAGGACTTTCTTTACTCATACCATAACATGTCCAATAATGTGGAATGCATCATTTCACATCACACATTTATGGAATTTCCCAGTACATTTTATAGCTATCGTTTCTAACTCCCAGTGAGGTTTTTCACCACTGTTGCATCAATTGGTTAATGATTTGCTCAATTCTATGCTGCATGTCTTCCTGGATGCTAGGATATACCTTTTAACTTTGACTTTATGATCTGCAGTGCCCACAAGTGGAAGGGAGGAAAGAGTGTTAAACTTGAAGGGTCCGATCATGCTCCAGTTATTTTGACTTTGATGGAAATTCCTGAGGTCTCTCTGCATAGTACTCCCTCCTTATCTGCTAGATATGTTCCCATGATTCATGGCGTCCAGCAAACTCTAGGTATCAAAACATTGTTTAATCTTAGGGTGGCATGTTTTTGTATGTAAGATATCAATATCTAAATGTTTCTAAGCTTTTTATTGCAGTGTCATTGTTGATGAAAAGACGAGTTTCTGATTCGTGCAAGATGGCACACAGTGACATTTCAGTGGTCAGTACTTCTGAGAGAATAGAAGAACCAATTGACATAATTGGTTCATCTACCCGTGAATGTGATTCTCTTCCAAACAAGGATTCAGAAGGTAGCATTTTGGAACCAAATAAACTTTCCACGCGTTCTTCTCTGGAGGCTGTTTCTAAATCAGGAAGTGTATATAAAAAATCAAAAATTCAGAAATGCAATGAATCCAAGAAAAAGACTAGTAATAGTCAATCATCTCAGCTCTCACTTAGGTCATTTTTTCAGAAAAGCACAAATCTTGACAATAACCAGGCAGAACCCTCACAACCCAACTCTCAGTCACTTGAAAATTCTACAGTGTTTGATCATAGTAGCAGTCCTGTGCAAGATGAGGCGAATGCGGCATGCGATCAGGATTTAACTGAACTAAATGATAGCTCTAGAAAAGAAGAGAAGAGTAGTGTAGCTTCACAAGAGTGGCAAAGAATACAAAAATTGATGCAGAACAGTATACCTCTTTGCAAGGGACATAAGGAACCTTGTATTGCTCGGGTGGTAAAGAAACTAGGAGCTAATTTTGGTCGCAGATTCTATGTTTGTGGCCGTGCTGAGGTAATCTGTTTCTGTCAAGTGGCTTTGTACGTTGTGCTTTTGTCTCAATTATTCTTTTGTAATGCACTGTGATTCTTGTGAGGATATGACTCATTTGTTTTATATTCAAATATTTTCAATCCTGCAGCTCCATAAAGGTTTGACTAAGTGGTGAATGCTAACATGCTTTCCTCCTTACAGGGTCCTGCATCCAATCCTGAAGCAAACTGCGGCTACTTTAAATGGGCTACTTCCAAGTCTAAGAATAAATAATGATGGCAAATAACATTTGAGTCAAAGGGCGATTCAGATGCGCGCCCTATTCAAATTCCTTTATAATGCAGTAAGGGGCACATCATAGTTTTGAATGATTCTGAAAGGGTAACCTATTAGAAGGAGATGCCTCTTATGATAACATTTTGTCCACCCTTTTCGACTCATCCTTGCCTCCTTATATGTAAAGTAGTTAGCATGTTTCTCCATAGTTAACAGTAAGGAGTTGGAAAGAAAATTAAGATCCTGCCACTCTAACCAGTGTTGTTAAATAGCAGCTCTTATATTGCGATAGTGTAGCATGTTTCTCCGTAGTTAACAGTAAGGAGTTGGAAAGAAAATTAAGATCCTGCCACTCTAACCAGTGTTGTTAAATAGCAGCTCTTATATTGCGATAGTGTAGCAGAATTTGGACAAACTGCTGTTGTCATATGATATGCTATGTAAAAAGTTTCATCAAATAGCTGATATAGTGGCGCTAAAGCACCATTGCATAGTGGAATTTCAACAATTCGCCATTTTCTGATATCAGTGATTGACAGCATTGTCTATAATATATCTTTGCACCGTGTTTGTTATGAAAAGTGTTCCATCAAGATAGTGTTGCCTCTAGGACTACTTGGGGTGTAAAGTTTCCTACCCCTTGTTTCTTTTGATTAAAGGTTTTACACGAGGGAAATGGCCATTTGAGGTAGCAGCGGATTTTCAAAGGCGTTAAGCCACATGCAGTCACTTTGCTGTCATACCATGCCTATTATGTGATGTTGTTTCAGTATGAGAAATCTGAATTTCAACTGATGATAGTGTTGAAGAGAGTTTACTGGGGGAATATATTGCTAATTTCTCACTTTGTAGAGTTGCTATCAATTTCCAGAAAATACCCTATCGGAATCCTTTTAGGAAACTTCCTATATCTTAGAGAATGGATCGAGAAACTTTCATGTTTATATATCATTTTGGCTCAAATCATGTTTATATAAGTAATTATTAAGCATTTCCCTATTTTGTATTTATTTAATTGGTAAATTCTTGTGCGTGCAACATTAGTCAGGATGATGGGTTTGATAATCTTCAAAACAAAATTATGAGTCATGAAGGCTTAGCAGGAGTTTGGAGAAGAAAAAGCTTTGTTTGAGAGTTTGGAGGGAAATGGAAATTTTTTTGAAAATATGAGAGTTTGGAGGGAAATGGAAAAAAATTTGAAAATATGAAGGAATAAGTCAAAGGAAGAAAAACATTTTGGTTGAGAGTTTTAGAAGGTTTGTTTTTCTTCATAACATCAAAGATTCTCAAATTTGAGGGAACTCAATTTATATTGGTGTAGAATTTCGGAGAACTTTAACAAATTGTTCAAATATATTATTTCAAAAATTAAAAATACATTCATAATTAATATTATTTTATCATTCTAAACAATTTTTATTTAAACATTAAAATTTTCCCTAATTTTTTTTAAAAATACTTATTTTTCAAGACCCTTGTTTTCCCCTCTTCTCCAAAATCCCAAACCAAGTGCACAATTAGAAGAAAAAAAAGGATACATTATCTTTGTTATTGGACATTTTGAAGACTTCCTTTAGATTGAATACATTTTTTTAATGTTAAAAGCTACATTTAAAAATAGGAGCTTTACAAATAATATTTTTTTATGTCAATGAACTTTTTCTTTTGATTGATGTTGCCAACTATGTTTACTTTTAATTTTGAAAAAGATTGTTTTCAAAATAAACAAAATTAATAATTTGAAGGTTAAAATTTTGGCCGAATTTGTACACATTTTAATAAATTGAAGCTCATCTAACAAGTTCAAAATCACTTTCCGTTACAAAATCCAGAAATCACAAGACCAATAGTAACAAACAAATGTTAGATTCAACTAGATTATCTTCATCTTACAAAATCCAGAAATCACAAGACGAATAACAAACTATCATAGAATCAACTACATTATCTTCAACCGTCTCAGTAACCTGTACAAAATCTTGAAAACGCAAAACCAATAGTAACAATAACCTCTACAAAATCCATAAATCACAAGACCAATAGTAACAAGCAAAATGTCTGAATCAACTACATTATCTTCAACTGTCTCAGTTTAACAAGAAAAAAATAATAATAGAGAAACGAAAATAGCTGTTGAGTTTCCCTCCTGAGCATATTTTCTCAAATCAGCTGATGCTGGCCAAGGATGTTCAACTCTTTTCCAGATGTTTAACCTTCCCTCAGCAGAGAATTATGTCCTATTACTTGAAACAGTAACTAGATGCTGAAAAGTTATGTTAATTGTTATCAAACAATCAATGCAACTTATCAAGGCTAAAGATAGATATCATCTTAAAACTCAATGCTTATGAAACAAACGACAAGACATTATCACCTTAAACATAGATGTAGGTCAAAAGATTCAGCACTTATGTCATTTACCTACATCTACGATTGGTGATACAGTCCTGTCATTTGTTTCTCACATAGATCATGTTTAACAATTTTAAGTTAAAAAGAATTTTTTTATAAAAACAAAAGCTCACCTATACAGTCGATAATTTGAGAAAATAAGTTACATGGACTTGTCAATCTTCATCGTCAGAGCTTGCCTCATCACTACTATAATCACTGCTATCAGTTCCTCCAAGATCCAAATTAACATGCTGCACTTGAATAATTTCAGGCTGCTTGGGCTGAGGAATGTGAGGGGGTATTTTAGGTTCCTGTGGTAGTGGAAGTGAGTCAATAGGAGGCAATGCCACAGGATCCCCTGGTTTCCACCCAGGTGGAGGCTTAATTGGCATATCAATAGGCAATTGTACAGGCATTCCAGGTTTCCAACCAGGCGGAATAGAAAAATTGGGAGGAAGCATCCCTTGAATTGCAGACAATTTGGTATCCATGGGCTGTAAAGGTGGAGGCTCGATAATAGCCTCAACTGTTTTCTCCTTATTTTCAAGTTGTTTCGGCAATCCAATATCAAGATCTGCAAAGTTATATAGCTGTGAAGCTCTCATTTGTTCCTCTTGTGGTGCAGGTGGCATTGCACCGCGAAGAGGAGCCGTTCCTGCTCCAAATTCCGGTGGTGCAAAGGTTGTATAACTGATACGATGAGCATATGATAATATGTCCGACAGTTTCAGCTGAGAAGAGACAGTTGAGGTGCTTAAAGAATCATCCTCTTCGCTGCCATCTCCTGATTTCATTCTCTTGATGTTGCGACGATAATCAGAGTAATCATCCACAAGAATGTCAAGTTCCCTCTCAGCATCTTTGAGTTTGTTGGCAAATGCAACAAGTGCTGAATCTTTTGACCTAATTTCCGCGTCAATCTTGTTCTTGGCATCTTGTAGATCAATAATTTCTTGGAGTTCGGAGACAGATTCAAAGATTTGGGTTTGAAGGGAGGTGAAAAGCGAGATAATTTCTTTGGTGGAGGTAGGAGAAGAAGACTCAAGCAAGGGGGTTTGGATTTGGGTTTGGGAAGAAAGGAATGTTGGGAGTGATCCACGGAACGCAGTGAGCCAAACAGATCTGTTGGGTGATACTTGAAAAAGTTTTGAAGCTAAGGTAGCCATTTGAGAAAGAAGTGCCTGTGCTCTAGGGAGAGGTGGTAAAAGAGAGAGTAGAGCGGCTGAAGGAGCCGCGGAATGGTGGTTTTGGTGATGATGGGTCTGTGAAGGAGGTGGCTTTTGAGGGTTGGTGTTCAAAATTGATGGCGAGTTAGGATTTGTAAGGCCTAGCCTCGCAGGGGACTGCACAATTTGGTGTTGTTGAAGCATTCTGTATCAGCTGTGCAACAAAGAACAAAATAACAATTGTTCAGCAAAATAACTTGAATTCTTTTGATTTAAAATGCGGATTGTTTCGTCTTATTTGGACTAAGAGGAAGGCCCATGTTGATGTTCCGGGTCGGAAATATACCAAGCCCATATTGAGAAACAAACAGATACGGCACACACAAGATTACATACGTCTTTCCATACCTGAATCCTTCTCCTACAACAAACACATCACAACTGAATCTTCTCTGAACTGCAAATAAATAAATAAAATCATATATATATTTTTCAAAATCACCATCTCTCTCTTCCTACGTCAATCCAATTCACGTCACCCTCATTTCTCAGTAAGCTTTTCCTTTTTCCCCAATTCCCAAATTCAATTCTATTTTAGGGTTTTCATTTTCTTCTCAAACCGAATTACCTAACTAACTCAAAATTGAAGCTTTTCTGTTTCATGTATTTATGCAATTATGTATTCTAATTTTATTATAATGCTTAATTGAGATATACATATTATTACATTAAGCATCTTAGTATGTAATTTTGGGGCTAAATTAAAGCTTCACTTTGAAAATATGTGTCTCTGTGTCTGAAACCGATACTGACACTTGTTTTAATTTATTGATTTTTAAAATTATTATTATCGGAGTCGACGTGTCCGTGTCGGTGTAGAGTATAATCTATCATCTGGCAATGAATGAATATCTTATGGCAGATTTTTGTTGATGCAGTGGAGTTTGAGATTGATGACTCCAGTAATGGTGATGCAGTAGGAAATGTTACTACTGGAGAGGTTAGTAGTGGCATAGCTGACAAAGACAAAGTTGACTGCAGTTCTTTTGATCCAACGGATGAACAGGATCAAGATGATAGTATGACTCAAGATTCTTCTGGAGTGGATCAAATCCCGTTAGCGATTCCTGCGTTATCGGCTATGAGAACAGTTGATGAACCCTATATGGGTCAGGAGTTTGTGTCGGAGGCTGAAGCACATGCGTTTTATAATGCATATGCTACACGTGTTGGATTTGTCATACGTGTAAGTAAGCTGTCGAGGTCGAGGCGTGATGGATCTGTTATCGGACGGGCTCTTGTTTGTAACAAAGAAGGTTTTAGAATGCCTGACAAGCGGGAAAAGATTGTAAGGCAGAGGGCGGAAACAAGGGTTGGTTGCAGGGCAATGATTATGGTGAGGAAATTAAATTCTGGTCTATGGTCTATAACAAAGTTTGTAAAGGAGCACACACATCCTCTGACACCTGGGAGAGGCAGAAGGGACTTCGTTTATGAGCAATATCCGGTTAGTTCATGTTCTTTCATTATTGTATGTGCTACATAAGTGTATATATGGTTATATTTATTATGTTAATCGAACTTTATGCTTAATCGATTAGATTGTTACTCATGAAGAGCCACTAACTGTTTATCAAGCCCATCAATGTAGTTTGAACTTGGAAACCGTTATATATGAGTAACTTGAGCAATCCACGTATCATGTCTTTGTCGCTGCCCCTTTTCAGTTTTCCCACACTTCTCATGTCTTTGTTTTTATGCAATTTGCAGAGTGGACATGACAGAGTTCGAGAACTCTCTCAGCAGTTAGCTCTGGAGAAAAAACGATCTGCAACGTATAAAAGGAATCTTGAATTGTTATATGAGTTCATTGAGGAGCATAATGAATCCGTTACGAGGAAGATACAACACATAGTAGAGAGCGTGAAGGAGATGGAAGCCAACGAACAAGACAGTCTTAGATAGTTTCGGTTCTCTGTTATCTAGACTTGAAATTCTTTTTCAATGAATCAATGGTGGTAGGTAGATAAATTGTGCAATAATATAATTGCTGATCTAGGTATCTGGTTCAGTCCAGCATTAGGCGTCGAGTGAGTTCTGTTGTTCAGTTTGTTAAGTTCAATGGAATTCAATTATTCATTGGAATTGCTTTGATAATTTAGTTATTAGAAGAGACTAGTTCAGTCAATGTACAGGTCCTTTGAGTTCATTCTTGTGAATTTATCCTAACAATATGATGACTCATAACAAGCATTGTAATGCTTGGATACAATTTTCTTATTCCATTGTTAGTTTTGTAAAGTTTTTTATACTTTTGTAAAATTTTCACTATAATAAGTTTCAGGTTTGCATATACAGAAATTATGAGTCAGCCTTATTCTAAAAACATAATTCAACTGGGATTTTGAGGTGGTGAAGTTGACACCAAATCTGCAATACATGAATTAGGTGTGGTGGATTAAATAATAAACTGCAAAAAACTAATCTTCATTGCACCTAATCTAATAATCTTTGCTATGATTATTTTGGTAATCAGTCTATTCCAATATTTAATGTATTAAACAATGTTCTGTCAAAAAAAAGAGTATTAAACAATGTGAATAGAATGATCAACATTTCAAATAAAAAGTCATTTTCGTTTAAAAGAAATTAACTAATTCCGGTGTTGAGATCTCATCAAATATTTTCAACAGTGTCTTGTTTGTGGTCTTTTTCTCTTATCTTGGACACTCTAAATTACTTATACAACGTCTTCTCCATACAGCTTGCTTGTTTCTTGATCTGGATGAGTGAGTTCCATTTGAGTCAGTCCTTCCCAATTAAAACTTCTTTAAGACAATGATCATGTAAGGATGTTTTTCATTTGTGCCAATAAAAATTATGACATTTAGTACCAAAAAACTTATCCATTTGAATTTAGTTCATGTAAAATTCATAGGAACAAACATCACAAGTTGCCCTTATAGCTCAGTGGTAGAGCGCCAGTCTTGTAAACTGGAGGTCCGCAGTTCGATCCTGCGTGAGGGCATTTCATTTTCTGTTTTTTTTTGCTGCATGTAAATTTTTTTTTCTGCATTTGAGATTTTCTTTTCTTTGGCCTTAACAATTAATGAAGTTGTGGAGTTAAACATGTATATATTTCTTGAATAATAATAACAATAACATGCTTTACAATCAATAAAATGAGATAAATAGTTACATTACAATACATTAAATCCTAGTTGCATGAAAAGAATGAAAACTCCACTAAGATTCTACAACATACCTCTCAAAAGATACAACACAATTACAATAACTAAATAATGTCACCTTCCATATTCATAATCAAACTCAACTAAACTAAAACAAAACAAAAAAAATTACATGCAACATTAAATCTAAACCATGATGTTTTTTTTGTTAATCCAAAATCAAAAGTTATGTTGCAAGAAGAGTCTCTCTTGAGGAGAAGCAGGACCAATCTCTTCTTCAAGGCTTCTCAAAACATCACCACCACCAACAAAGTTTCTCCCTTCAATCTTCACTTCAACTTCACCTTCTGATTCTGAAGATTTTCTTCTTTGAGAAGATGTAACACTTGGAAAAGTTATCCACGAAGGTGCTCTAAACTCGAACCTTTGATCTTCGCCTTCGACCACGTCGGTTTCTGAAGCCGACCGGTTCGATGACCTTTGAGATGTTTTCTTATGCATTCTATTACTTCCTAAAACAACTTCTGTTGGTAGAATTGGTTGATCAATACAAGGACTTCCCATTAGCATTGCTAATGCTCTTTCCAAACTTGTTGTCACTTTGTCCATTGATGGCCTATCTTTACCTCTCATTCTTACACATTTACAAGAAACATTTGCTATCCTTTTCAATGCTTCAATATCAGAAGGTTGTTTCAAACAAGGGTCTAAAATTGAAGCTATGTCGCCCGATTTTATTAACGGTACCGACCATTGAACAATGTTACCTTCTTCATATTGCATATCAATAGCTTTTCTACCACTTAGGATTTCTAATAGTAGAACACCAAAGCTATAGACATCTGATTTTGTTGTTAGGTAGTGAAGTCTATAGTACTCGGGGTCGAGATAACCGAGCGTCCCCGCTGGTAACTCGGCCAACGGGGAGCTACTATCTGTTGGACCAAGTAACGATAAACCGAAATCCGAAACTCGAGCATTGTGTTCTTCGTCTATTAGTATGTTTGATGATTTGATATCTCTATGGATAACCGGTGGACACGCGTATCCATGTAAGTACTCGATTCCTCGTGCGGCTTGGACCGCGATTGTTACCCTTCTTATCCAATCCATTTGCTCTTTCAACTCTTTGTTTTTTCCATGAAGGTGTTGATGCAATGATCCATGAGCCATGTACTCATAAACAAGTAGTCTTTCGCCACCTTCTTCGCAATAGCCTAATAAATTGAGCAAATGCGCATGATTCAACCTCGATAGCAAGTCGAGTTCTGTGTGAAACTCTTTCGAATTTTTCTGCATGTTTGGTGACATAATAGCCCTTTTAACAGCCACAACTGTTCCATCTTTGAGAACACCTTTGAACACACAAGAGAAACTTCCTTTACCTACTATGGATTCTTCTTTGAATCCACTAGTTGCATTTTCAAGTTCCTCATAGGTGAACTTCTGAGCTCTCCTTATCTTAAACTCCTCCCCGTCCGGGCGAATCCTTCCGTTATCCTTTTGTACCGAAGAACCAGCATTGAGTCTCTTCGTTGAGTTTAACGCTGTTGTTGAACATTCGCAGTCTCTCAGCTTGTAGCGAACATACATAACCGCGGTTATCGACACAGCACTAACTATGAAAACAACAAACACTATCTCAGACACAACAACTATCAACTGCATAGACCAAAAGCTTTCACTCTTCTTCCCATTATCACCATTGGAATAAGAAGAAGAGGAGGAACAATTCGAGAAACATTCGGGCGAGGAACAAACCGAACAATTATATTCACACAATATATCAGATTTCAAATCACATCCACTTTTCTCATACATTTCATCAGGACAAACACCACTGCATGGAACACAAAGATGAGAATTTGAATCCTTACAAACTAGACCCTTTTGTTGATCCTTTTCAATTTCATAGTAACTTGGAGGACAAGGTTCAGAGAAACACTTTCTTGTTCTTGGTGAAACGGCCAAAGGTAGAGAAGTTGGAAATCCAACACCCCAACAAATTGGTTCAAGCGATTTCGCAGCGAGAATTCCGCATGTAAAATAATTACCAGCTGCAATTTCAAACACTTTGATCCCTTTAGGAACTTGTGTGCTTGTTTTCAAACTCAAACCCCAACAAATCACACCATGATCATTGCTCTTGATTCCACAAGCATGAAACTTTCCTCCAACAACGGAAAGCATAGGATCATTTGGTGCTAACTCAACACTACCACCTTGTCCTTGATTCGGAATCAACGAAATCTCTTCCTCCATATCCAAACTCCTCCCCCAACAAACTGTTCTAGAATTCACACCTTCCAAGATTCCACACACATGATACCCTCCACAAGACACTTTCTGAAATCGCATCCCTCGAGGAATCAACCTAATAACTTGACTACTAACCTCATCACCCCAACAAAAAACCGTCCTATTCTGCGAAAAAAGTCCACAATTGAACTCAGAACCCGCCGAAATCGATTGAATCTGTCCATCAAACACGTAGTTATTCGTCATATTGTACCCCCAACAATCAACAAAAGAAATGTTCCTGAATCTTCCTGTTAAAGGCTTCCTCAATCCACAAACATGATAATCACCAGCACTGATTTCTAAATACTGAGCTCCTTTAACCATAGGTTGTGGCACACCCATTTCTATATGGCTACTACTCCCCCAACAATACGGTTGATTCGAACTCATCAAAAGTCCGCAAACAAAACCATCACCCGAAGTTAAACCAATAAACGGAAAATGAGACGGTGTACCATAAACTATAGCCGAATTGAATCCATAACATGTCACAGTATGAGATCCATCAGATTTCAAACCACAGAAAGCTGAACCTTTATCTCCATAAGACACAGCAATTGATGACATGGAACCAAGACATGTAACATGTAACCATAGCCATGAAAAAACAACAACCTCAAATAGTACAATATTCAAAAGGTAGGTTGAGAATTGTTTATTTGAGAACCCCATTAGACCTATAGACTCAAAAACTATATTTTATACCAAAAAGGTTGAATCTTTACCAAAAAGTGTTAGTTGGATTTGAGACAACATAAACAAACCCTTGTTGGCTTCCACTAAAATACACCTATTGATTACTCAGCAAGAAACATGAACTTCATCTACAAAGTTGTAATTTCCCCCCACAATTTTTCTGGGAAATGCATCAATGCAGAAGGAAAGGGCTTAAAAAAATGGTGGGTGAGTGAAATAGTTACCCAAATCAGAATCTTCAAAATGGTTTTTTTTTTGGAATTATTTGCAGGCAAAAAGCAAGGATTTTTAATGGATCTTGTATACATATAGGATGGTAAAAAGAGAAAGTTCCATGCTTTATGATGATTTGGCTAGAAAGATAAACTTACCAAGAAGAAAAAAAGAAGCAAACTTCAAGTTCCAAAAAGTGCTTTTTTGTTCAAGTGAAGAAGCTATTGTTTTGTTGAGCTTATAATGAAACACAGATATTGCAAAAGTTGACAGAAAGAAACACTTTTTGCACCATTTTTTGTAAGTAAGAAAGGATTGTTGAAGGGTGGTGATGTTGTGTTACTGGCAAAGACAAAGAGAGAGGGTGCAATAAATGAGTTAAAACTGCTAGTTATGAAAATGGGGTAAGTGTTGGTGGAAGCAATAAATGTGAAAGTTAATGCTTGTTGATGTTTTCATGCTTGGATTACTGACAATAGTATGCACATTTTTACTTTCATCAAAAAAGTAAAGAGAGGTGTGTGAATTATGTGTGTATGGGATGGGAACAATTATAATCTTGATCATAAAAATGTTTGAGACTCTATTTTCAATCCTTTATTTTTCTGGGTTTGGTGTAGAGTTAATGGACTTTGTTTTCTCATCATAATAGCTTTCATAGTTTCGTTGTTTCACAAAAACTTTATAGATTGTTTTTTTTTTTTTACTAGCATCACTAGATATCTAGAACTAGAAATGAGTTGAGTCAAAATTAGGTCAAATTTAATCATTTTTATTTTTATTATTTTAATTAAACTAATTTTTATTCTAAATATATATATATATGTTTTTAAAATAAGATAAATATATTTTAAATACAAACATACAAAAAGTCAAACTTTGTATTTTAAAAAAACATTAACTTTTTAATGGATTCTACTCTTAATTTTTATTGATGTTCACGTTTACTTTATCATTTGTCATTTGGAGGCAAAATTTATATTTATATGTTAAATATATTTTAGTTTTATGTTTAATCTCATATGTAAATATATTGTTACATTGTTTTATCGAATAAAAATTAATTGAATAATAATATATAATAGATAATTAAATTACTAATCTGTTAAAAAGAATTATGTTATTTTACATTTGTCAACTAATAAAACTGCTATTTATCAAATATTTTGGTTGATTTGTTTGATATAAATTATTAATTAAAAACTATCAATCATCAGTTATAAATTATCAAATATTCGTTATCAGTTATAAACTATGATATTTTTTCTCCATAATTAATAAATCACGATATATTTAGAATTTGTGTTTTTTATATAATTATTTTTATTTAAAATCCATTACTTAGTTAAGTTAAATTATTTAATTCTTATTTTTCATAAACATTTATTTATAATATTATTTTCAAACAAATTATTTTCTTATTTCTTTTTTTTTTCAAGGGTTTTGTCTTTACTAACCAAAAAAATCAATAGAGTTTATTGTTTCTGATGAAATTATTAGTCATTTTTCTATTCTACCTCTAAATTATTTATTTTCTCTATATAAACTAATAAAATTTGAATTTAAACTTTGAAAATATCCATGGGAATAAATGATTAATATATCCATGGGTTTTATTTTCTCTTATACAATTTTTTGTATATGATTTGGATTCTCATACTACTTGCAAGGGATGAAGTTCTATAAAGTTAAAGCTAGCAACTCATTCTCCAAATATATACTATTTATAGAAATAAATGCACTACTATATTATTAAGCATGATGGATAATGAATTAGTGTGCTTACAAAACTTAGAAAGTTTATTAATTGAAGAAAATAACTTTACTGAAAAGAGTAAGAGGAAATTAACAAGTAACAATCAAAACTAATTACAAGTTTTAGATGGCAAACATATTGACAATTACTTTTGTATATGTGTCTCTCCCTAGAGAGAGTGATAGTAACACTTTTGCCATATTAGTTTATAAAATACACTTTCCTAACTAACGTTGAAAATCTAATTGTAGAAAATTCACTCTTTATACAATTCCTGATTCATGATATATAGATTTAAAGCACATTGACTATGACTTTGAGAATTGTGGGTCCTTGTATTTAAGTAAGAAATTGCAAATTGTGGAGTTACTAACCCTCTATCTACTATATTTGACTCTATTTTAAATATCACTTTTTTACTAATTTAAAAATCATATACTATAATACTATAATGTAAAAAATGTCATATAATATAAATTTTTAGAAAAAACTAATACCGTTAAAATTAAGTTTATAAATAAGAATGATTGACTTAATTGATAAAGAATTGAGTCATACACGAATTATCATGAATTTAACTTTTATTACTGATAAAAGTATATTTCTCACGATCTTCATAAATTTCAGAACCAACTCATCTATTTTTTTTTAAGTATATTAAAATTAAATTTATGGTAAGCTTTATTATCACTTTTATATATAGTTGTTAATGTAATAAAAGAAAAAAAATGATGCCTCAAAGTCGATGCTTTATGAAGCACAATTCATCTATCATTTTCCTTTGCACCAACTTAATCAAGTGATCTGCATAGTAGTTAGTTAGTAATTACTACCTTATTTGAGATTCTGCTGCCACAGAAATTGTCTCTCTCATTTGCCGTGAAAGATTAAATTAGTTATGGCAATAAACAACTCATTATACAGAGTTTTTTTTTCTTTGGCTATAACTTTATATATGGATCTTGTTAAAAATAAAACCTATGAGATCTTTATCAAGGAATTTGACATCTCCCTTACTTTTCTTACTCTATTAGATTATGTTTTTCTTTTATGTATTGCATCTTATATGTGTTAATTTGTTAAAAAGTAAATTTTTGTAACAAATTAAGATTAAAAAGAAAAGTATCTATATCACATTTCAAAGGCATATGCATTAGCTAAAAAAAAACACTCAAATTATTGTTAGAAAGTATGAGAAACATCAATGAATCAATAATCTCAAATTTAAAGAGAGGGACATTTAGGTTTAGGCTCTCCGAATCACCAAAAAAGAAAAGAAGAAGACATTATATTTCAATTCAAAACATTAAGATATTAGATATATGACCCACTTCTCTTATCTATTCAATATGTATCCACTCATAATTGATATGTTCACATTTAATCCCTCCAATATGAGACTCCTTTTATAGCATAATCCATTATCCGACTCCACTTTCATCCTCTCTAAGTGGTGATAGGGCTATGACACTACTTTGAGAGATGGTGAAAATGGATCCATGGCACTATGATACCACTTTTTGACACATCTAGAGAAATGTTAGGAGAAACAACAAGGCAATGTTCAACAACCACACGAGAGGGGAGATACATATACATCATAAACATAAGACATTAAGAATCAAATTTTTTTCTATTCATATTTGATATAAGGCTAAACTACGATCACTTAAAACTAACAATCTTTCTGTCAAGTTTGAGTTTATCACATCATATAATATAATTCAATACTCCAAAATAATAGTTCAACCACGAGGATCATGATAGATTTCGTTTCACCTTCTTTCTTCCATACCAAGCTCAACCACAACTATAGTTTCACTTGTCAGATAGTTTAAAGGAGCATTGGAATCAACATTTGATCAACGTTTCATGATCATAAGGGAATAAGATGTCATATCTCAACCAAAAATCTTAAGAAAAAAATTATATATGTAACATCTCTTATATGTCATATACTTTACGTGCTTATCAAGTATGAATCTTCAACAACCTATAACATGATTCAATACCACACATGATTCACTTCCACTCCTCCAAGTCAAACCAGAGTTCTAATATTACTTCTTAAAGAATCTAGGGGATTTGGGAAAATGCTACAACATCGCTAGAAATTGACACACCACATCTCCATAAAAATCTAACGATATTATGTACATAGGTAACATCTTTTATATATCTAAGTTTTTTTTCATGTATATTCAATTTGAGACCAAACTACTAATAAATGTCAAATTTATTATTAATAGAAAATTAACTTGAAAGTACTTTGTATTATGTGTTGATCAACGATGAAGAATGATACATGTTGTGCCTTTATATATAGGATGGTGGTTTATAACTTGAGATGCTTGAAAATAGGAAAAATCCTAACAAACTAATAACAAACCTTAAAAATAGGATAAACCCCAACAAACTAATAGCAGACTAACAAACAATTTAAAATATCTCTAATATTTTCCCTCAAGTTGGAGGGTGAGGATTATGAACACCTAACTTGAACATGAGGTATTGAAAAACTTTCACGCCTAAGGACTTAGTAAAAATGTCAACATTTTGTTGTTTGATGGGTAGATAAGTAGTGCTTATGGCACCTGACTGTATTTGTTCCCTGATAAAATGACAGTCAATTTCAACGTGCTTTGTTCTTTCATAGAAGACCGAGTTTGTAGCTAAAAGAAGAGCTAATTGATTGTCACAATGCAAAAATGTGGGTTTGAGGCATGAAACTTGCAGAGTCTCTAACAAATTACATAGCCATAGTATTTCACTTGTGGCATATGCTATTGCACATTATTCAACCTCACTTGAGGATCAAGAGATTGTGACTTGTTTCTATTTTTTCCATGACATTAGAGCATTTCCAAGTTTCATTAAGTAACCTAAAATGGACTTTTTGGTGATGGGACACGGTGCCTAATCTAAGTCACAGTAGCCAACAAATTGTAGATCATTATATTGCGGAAGAATGATACATTGCCTAAGAAAAGATTTTAGATATTGTAAGACTCGCATAACAACATCCCAATGGTCTTGGAATGGTGTTTGTATGAATTAACTTAGAATGTGAACTAATTATGTTAATTCAGACATAGTGACAGTTAAGTAAATTAGGCGACCAAATAATCTCATATACCTTGACGGTTCTAAGAGTGAAGGTCCCTTGGCCAAAACAAGTTTATGATTTTGTTCCATGGGAAACAAAGAAGGTTCACACCCAAGTATTCCAAATTCTTGTAGAATGCCTAAGGTGCATTTTCTTTGACAAAGGAATATCCCTTCTGACCTTTATGCTAGTTCCGATCCTAGGAAGTATTTAAGTGAACCAGGATCCTTAATATGGAAAAATTGACTCAGATATTGCTTGAACTGATCACAAGCTGCAACGTCATTACTAGAAATGATCAAGTCATCAACTTAAACTAAAACAACAATAAACATTGATCCATGTGAATAAATAAATAAATAAATAGACTAAGATAAAACTAGTTGTCTTGGAAACCATATTTTATCAATGATTGAGATAGTTTGCTATACCAATTTCTAGATGTACATTTTAAACCATACAATGACTTTTTCAATCTACATACCAAATCTTTGTTTGTAATTTTATATACTCAGGGAGGACTCGTATATATTTCTTCTGTCAATTATCCATGTAAGAAGGTATTACTAACATCCATTTGGTGTGATATTCATCCTTTTACCACTACAATTGTTAACAAGTACCTGGTTGTGGTCATCTTGGCCACTGGTGAAAAAGTTTCATTAAAGTCCCCACCTTCTACTTGTGTGTAACCTTTTGCAACTAATATGTCCTTGTACATTTCAATCTCACGTGTAGCTTTATGTTTGATTTTGTACACCCATATGCATCATATCAGTTTTCTTACTTGTGGTAAATGAGTTTTTCCTATGTCTCACTGTCTTCCAAATCCTTGATTCCCTGATCTATGACATCCTTCCAAATTGTGTGTTTGTCTGCTTCGGTATATGATTGAGGTTATTTGTCATAAGTTCAAGGTAAACTCTATATTTTTGTAAAAAAACTTATCCTATTTTAAAAAATTCGAGATGAGATATGTGATACCTGAAGAGGATTATGAAACTGATGCCATGCACTTGGGGTTTATGTTTAATTTTCCACAATCTTAGTCTTTTATATAACTTGGAGGTCGTCTTGTGCATGGCATGTTTTAAGGCTCACCCTTCACTTGATACTTCTCCTCACTTTCACATGATGATTCTTTTTTAGAATCATTGGTGCCTTACTTGTTCACGCCATTTATGGATACATGTTCTTGCTCTATGGGCTTACTCTCAGTTTGGTTTATGTATTCATGCTCCTTAATGGATAAACTCTCCCTAAGACCTGGTGTTTGGCCATGATGGGGAATTTCCTCAAGGCTTGGTGCTACTAATTTTGCATAATTATAAAGTGAAGGCTCATCATTGAGGTTATCATTTGATGAGTTATTTCCTAAATTAGTAGGCCCATTATTGTCTTGCATATGGTAAGGAAATACATTCTCATAAAACACTACATCTATTGATATGCAGCATTCACGAGTTTTTGGATTGTAATCTTTCCATCCTTTTTATCCTTGCGGATAGCCAATAAAAATACATCTTTCAACTTTAAGATCAAGCTTACTAACTCCATTTGAGTTATTTTTCTTGTAGCATAGTCAGCCAAAAGTTCTAAAGCACTTATAGTTAGGTGCTTTCTCAAAGAGTGACTCATATGAGGTGATTCCCTCATTTTCTACTGTAGAAGTTCTATTGATTAGATACATTGTTGCAAGTTTACAGAATCCCCCAAAAAATTCAATAGGATCTTTGCTTGAAAATGCAAGGCCCATGCTATGTTCAAGATTTGTCTATACTTGCATTCCACACGTCCATTATGTTGAGGCGTGGAAACACAAGAAGTTTCATGCATGATGCTTTCTTTTTTAATGAAACACTCGAAATCAGAGTTGCTAAACTTTGTTACATTATCACTCCTAATACTCTTGCTATGCATATTGAACTGCCTTTTGATTATGTTGCTAAAACTAATCAAATAATGTAAAGTTTTTGTGTTGTGCTTCATTAAATATACCATGTGCCACGAGTGCAATCATTCACAATGGTTAGAAAGTACCGTGGTCCATTGTTTTTGGGGGTTTGGTATTTCCTCCATAAGTCACAGTGAATGAGTTCAAAAGGTGCTTCAGACTTATTAATACTTAAAGTAAAAAGGGTTCTACATTTTTTTGCCTTGTGGCATACATCACAACAATATGTTCTATCAAATTTACAATCGACTAAATGTGAATTATGCTAAGAACTTTATTTGAGGAATATGCAATTATGACATGCCATAGGGTTGCCATGTCCTTCTTAGCTACACTCATGAAGACTTATTGATGTTGTTTTGTGAACACATAAGCCCCTTCATGCAAGCTGTCTGATCCAATTTTCTTCTTCAAGTCTCGGTCCTGTATTATCCAAGTTTTTCGATCATAAGTCACATAACAATTTAAATCATATGTTAATTTATGAATTGAAATCAAATTGAATTTAAAATTAGGAACCAATAACACATCTTTTAACATAAGGGAACTTGATAAATTCGCATCTCCCATATTTTCAACCAAGTTTGAAATCCGTTTTGGTATAGTTATGTAGAAAGGTTTATCTAATTTTATGATTTTCTTCAATATTGAGGTCAAAATATTCATGTGGCGTGAGACACCACTATCAAGTATCCAAATAAAAAAATATTAAAATTTACCAGTCATGTTTTCAAGTGGGTTTGTATGATGTTTGGCACGAACTCCATGCATTGCATGTCATAATTCTAATGCTTATGGGTTTTATTTTCTTTCAGAGGCTTGAGCATGATTTTCTACTTGTTTCCCTCTTGTTCTGTTAGGTTCTCGCCTTTGAGTTCTTTGTGATTCCCAACTTGATGGATATCTAACAATCTCAAAGCATTTTGTCTTGACATGTCCAATTTTTCCATAATGATCACACTTTAATCTTGAGTGATATTATTTTCCTCTCTTTCTATCTATAGCTGAGTAAAACACATATGCACTTTCAACCTTAGAATCTTTTTCCTTATCTGCTGCAAAACAAGATTATTCTCTTTTAATTTGATTAAAGACACTCGTAAAAGAGGGTAATGAATCAATATTGAGTATGGTATCCTTGACATGTGAGTATTGTTAATTATCAAAGCCTCCAAGGAAGAGATTAACTTGTTGTTCTTCTTCCCTTTATGTCAACACTTTAGCTGCTCTACAACTGCATTAGGGTAGGATTTGCAATTCACTCAATTCATCAACAAGACTTTTGAATTGATTTTAGTAATATGTTGCACTTGTTTTTGGTTATTTATAAATTAAACACAAGTTTCTCCATAGCTGATGGATTTGTGGTGCATTGGTATGAGCAAAGCTTTCTTCAAGATCCATCCATACATCTTGATCCGTGGAATCATGTGAGATGTTGATGTGTATATTTGGTTATGTCACATTGATCAACCAAGTTGTCACCAGTGAATTCTGTTTCTTCCCGTCATGGTACACTTCATATTGACTTGATGGTTTATTGATGCCTCTATCAATATCAATGAAACCCAATTTCGTTTTCTCACGCAAAGCCGTCTTTATTGATCTTAACCATGTACGATAATCATCTCCATTCAACAGTGTAGTAAGATTTGTTTAGTTTATAAGCATTTGTATTATTTGTTGTGTTCTATGTTTCAGATTTGGAGGTATTTTTACTCTCCAATATCTCTTCTGAATCAAAATCGTTATCGGATGCCATAATAAAAAATTAACTTGAAAGTACTTTGTATTATGTGTTGATCAACAATGAAGAATGATACATGATGTGCCTTTACATATAGGTTGGTGGTTTATAACTTGAGATGCTTGAAAATAGGATAAACTCTAACAAACTAATAATAAGCCTTGAAAATAGGATAAACCCTAACAAACAAATAACAAGCAATTTAAATATCTCTAATAATTGTATTACTAACATAAGTTAAGAGACCTATAATAATTGCATATTTTTATTGTAAATGATAGGTAAAGATAATTAGAAATCAAAGAAGATAAATCTCTCAAGGACAGCATAGTTATGATTTTTAGGAAACAAGGTGATATCAGGCCTAATCGAATGAAAAATAGGCCCAAGTATTTGCAAGATTATGTTTCAAATTAAAATGGAAAAAATTATTTTGTACCCCTAAAATTTGACTTGTACCCCTACGATTTTAAAAAATGTCAATTTTACCCTTTAATTATAACTATTTTATTTTTTATTCGTAATTAAAAAATTAAAAAAAAATTGCACCCCTACTCATGCTTTCCGGAACACTTAAAGCAAGTGTTTCAGTATGATAATTTTTTAAAAAGAAACTGTTTCGCTATTTTTAGCCACAGTTTAAAACCGTTGCTAGAACTCATTTAATAAATTTTATGAGTAATAAATTAAAAAAATCAGTTGAGCTACGGTTTTAAACCGTTGCTAAAACTCCTTTAACAATTTTAAAACCGAAACACTTTCAAAAAACTATTTTTGCTATGGTTTTAAACCGTTGCTAAAACTCTTTAAATAATTTCTTTAAACCGGAACACGTTCTGGTATCCTGCCTAATAATACACTCAACAGAAAAACTTTCAAAAAGTGTTCCGCTTTCCTATCTAATAATACACTTAACCGGAACACTTTCAAAAAGTGTTCTGATTGGTAATTTTTTTTATAAAACAGTTTTGACTACGCTTTTGAACAGTTGCTAAAACTCCTTTAGAAATAAAAGTGAAATAATAAATTGGTTAAAAAATTTAAGAGTAAAACTGACATTTTTATATAAATTATACGGGTACAAGTGTAATTGTAGGGGTACGAAGTAAATTTTTCATTAAAAAGAATTACTACTATATTTGGAAAACTTTACTTTGTACCCCAACAACTAGTCTTATACCCCTACAATTTTGTAAAAATATCACTTTTACCCTTATCATATTTTAACTATTTTACCTTCTCACTTTTACCATTCATAAAAAAAGTCAAAAATTTACTGCCCAAAAAACTTTGGGTAAGTATTCTGGTTTGTTTAAACACATTTCGGAACACTTTGGGTAAGTATTCTGGTTTGTTTAAACACAAACCGGAACAGTTTAATGATGTATTCTGGAAATAACAAAAAACATTTCGGAACAATTTGTTTAAGTGTTCCGGTATAAATGACAATTTTTAAAACAAACCGAAACACATAGGGAAAGAGTTCCAGAATTTTGGAATATAAACTAGAACACTTTGCAGATGTGTTCCGGTTTGTAAGATGTGCAAATCGGAACACTTTGCATATATGTTCCGGTTTGTCAGAACTGTAAACCAGAATAGTTTTCTAAAGAGTTTTGGAACCCGTTTTTAATTTTTTTTGTTTTAGGTATTGAAATTCCTGTCCCAGTTTGCCAAAAAAACGAGTCCTTCATAGATACAACATATGAATTCACTACAACACAAACATTCACTACACGAGAAGATGTTACAAGCTGGATCAAAGAAGTTGGATTAAGAAATAAAATCATCGTTATTATCAGGCGTTCAGACACTAGAACCGGCAAGAGAGGAAGGAGTAACAAGATAATTTTTTGGTGTGATAAAGGGGGAAAATACAAGGATAAAAGTGAAACTCAGAGTGCAACTAAGAGATGTGGATGCCCGTTCAAAATTAGATCGACTCCATCAAAAGATGGGTTTGGATGAAAGGTAGATGTAAAGTGTGGAGTTCATAATCATGGATTACCTGATAGGCTTGAAGGTCATGCGTTTGTTGGCAGGTTGACCTCAGATGAAAAGCAACATGTTTTTGATTTAACAAAGAGACATGTTCCTCCTAGACACATCTTGACTTTCCTGCAAGAGAGAAATCCTGAAAATATCACTCGGATCACTCAAATATATAAGCAGAAGAGTGTGATACAAAAAGAGATAAGGGGTCCAAGAACTGAGATACAACATTTTCTAAAGCTAATTGAGGATGCAGGATATGTCTACTGGAGTAGAAAAAGAGATGGCTCATATATTGTGAGAGATATTTTTTGGGCACATCCAGACTCCATCAAGTTGCTGAATATTTCTCCCATTGTCTAAGTTATGGATAACACATATAAGACAAATAAATATAGGCAACCTCTCTTTGAAATTGTTGGCATGACATCGATCAAGTTGACTTTTGCTATTGCATTTGCTCATATAGAGTCTGAGCAGACAAATAGTTTTTGTTGGGTCCTGGAGAAGCTGAAGGAATTGTTTGTGCAGAAAAATTTGCGTCCAAAAGTGATTTTGACGGATAGAGATCTAGCATTGATGAAAGCGGTGGAAATTGTGTTCCCTACTACACAAAATTTGCTATGTCGTTTTCAAATTAACAAAAATGTTGGGATGCGATGCAAGCAATATGTGGTGAAAGAAATGCAAGAGACCATTGACACATTATTGGAGGAAGCTGTATGGGCTAGTGATGAGGTTGAGTATGCTCAAAAGTTGGAACAACTTGAGCAAGCGTGTTTTAATTGTGTGGGCTTTATTGATTATGTGAAAGACACATGGTTGACTCCATATAGACATAGATTTGTTGGAACATAGATTGATCGAGTACTTCATTTGGGCAACACCGCGACTAACCGGTATGCATTTTATTTTATTGTTTTTTTATATATTATGCATTAATATTTACAATGTTTTTTTTATATATTATGAATTAATATTAGGATTTTTATATATATTATGCTCTAATATTTTTTATATATATTATGCATTAATATTTTCTATATATATTATGCATTAATATTTATCTATTTTTACCATGTTATATATTTATTATACATTCATATTTATGGTTGAATCCGCTCATTGGAAGTTAAAACAGATGTTGAAAAATAGTCTCGGTGACATGGTCAAATGTTGGGAAGCTATGAACAACAACCTGAGGATACAAATAGGAAACATACGTGCTTCGTTCCAAAAAAGTTTTTATGAAGTTGAGTATGCACATGTTAATCCATTGTATGGTACAGCCCACTGGTACACAACCAGAGGAGAAATGGTTGACACTACCAGACATGAGTTACTTGATAGCGAACCCCTATAATGTCATTCTTGTTCATTTAGGCAATCCCTGCTTGACATTTTTCCCTATGTCATCATCACCTTCACATAATCCTACTATTTGGTGTATAGGTTTAGTCAATGGTAACCATTGGGTTCAGGTAATAATTTATATACCCGATAATAGTATTTTCAATTATTACTTACTATACAAAGTGTTGGATTAATTGTTTTTTATACTTAGGTAAACATGAAAGATGGATTCCCCTTACCCCCGTTACCTACAGATTGGAAGAAGTTTCGTCACCCGGATGCAACTGCATGGATGGTATCATTAGTGGGACGTTTGCAACTATGGCTACATCTTTCGTCAGTTTTACCTTCTTATGTTCGCTTAGCATAAGCTTATCATAAAATTATATTTTATGTAATGTAGAATTAAATTGTTATGAAATGTAGCAAAGCATTACAACAACGCACCGACGTTATTTTTATTCATCCAAAATAATTAAAACAACACACAGACTTAACTTAAAATGATACATGAGAAATAACTTAAAACATCACACGAGAATTAAAATCAACACACCTAGGCTCTACGAGATGATTCTGGACGTTGCAGTGCTTTTATAACGTCTTCGGCAGATCTAATTATCCTTCCATCAACATTCATGGTCTAATTTTCAAAGACAAATATTCAAAGAGTTACTAAAATATTACATAAATCATAAAATCACTCTTCATGACATAAATGCAACGCGACAAATAAATCCGCAAACTGCGGACCATCCTCTTCAGCAGCAAATTTCTGGTGGTGACAATGAATTAAAGCGGACATACGAGCCAACTTAAGATCGGATGACCTTGCTGTAAACTGAGGAACTGAAACCTCTCTTGGTTCATCAACCAACGGTGGTACCAATCGAGGGTGTGACACCCGATAATATCAGTCTAAATAATTTGCCACAGTCTTAGAGGAAAATGTGACAGCTGCTGTGTGACCTACTACATCTACAACACTCTGGTCGTAACCAATCCAGTTAACATCCACATCCGCCTCAATAATATCAGAGGGTGGACGTGGTATATACTGAATCAGACCAAATTGACTTAAACATCTGTCATCCAAATATAAAAATAGGTACCTCCCCACAATAGTCCTCCTCTGAAATAAGTAAGCTCGTCGAATGTGCGAAATTGCCTATGATCCTCAAATGGAAGCCACACCACGTCCGCCGGAATCAATCTATCAAGGATAGCTCACAACGCATCCACCTTCAATGCTCCCTGCTTGTAGGACCATCTCATTGCTCTCGTCATTCCAAAGTTCTCACTTGGATGCCAGTTTTCCACTACTCTTCCAATTTCAGGAAAATACTCATGGATCCAGCACAGTGTCAATAAAAAATATAAATAACATTTTAATAAATAAATAATAATAATTAAAAATTATTGAAACAATTAATAATAACATAAATAATAAATAAATTACCTGAAGAAGAGTCGGATAACCAGCATGTTATTTGGTGCCAAACACACATGCATCTCCAAGAGAATCATAAAGGGTCACCAATGCAGTTGCCCCCCAACTGTATCTTCTAAGACCCTTCAAGTCCCCAAAAATAGATACATATTTTGCCTTGACAAGCGTAAACGTCTTATCAGCAAAAATGGTACAACCTACTAACATCATCAGGTAAGTGCTGGTCACATATGCCCAGTTACTAGCAGCTCTATGGACAATAAATGTATCATACAACCACTCCAACTTGTAGTAGGCACCTCTGTTTCCACGAACCTGAGTCATGGCTTATACACGTGACACTCTTAAATATGTCACAACAAGCTCAACAACAACATCTTCAGTGACGTGCTGGGGGATCCAGAAAATACCCCTAATAGGGAGGTGAAGAAGACAAGATATGTCATCTAAAGTAATCGTCATCTCACCAAATGACATGTGAAATGACGTTGTCTAAGAATGTCATCTCTCTACAAATGCAGTGATCAAATTCGGGTCTATCTTTGACAGACTGGATCTTTGTAAATGTGCAAGACTCGAATTTGTCACCCACCTATCTATCTCTTTGGGGAGTTGTTGGGGAACCCACTCCATAAGTTTTTGGCCGTCTGCAGCACATTTTAGTTGTTTTTTAGGCCCTCTTTCCTGGAAAAAAACGTAACATATTAATAAATTACGACAAAAATTAAATTAGTTCATTTCACATTACATTTTCATTTACTTACCTCTCCATACCTCAAGTGTCGAGCACAGTGCTGCTCGTATCTAACTAATAGGGATAAGTCTGATGGTCCACCAGGAAATCCCCTAGGCTCCTCCAGAGGATGTGAACCGGATCCAGATGCACCGTCGTTTCTACGAGGAAGGCGACTGTCATGGCCTAATCTTCGAGGCATTCTGCAAAAAAAATAATTAAAAAATACAAAAAAATTACAAAAAAAATACAAAAAAAATAAAAAAGGGCAAACCGGAACACTTGGGTAAAGTGTTACGGTGTATGATTTTTCAAAAATTTCGGAACACTTAGCAAAAGTGTTTCGGAATGTAATTTCCAAAATTGGAACAGATTTCAAAACTGTTCCGACGTGTTTGGTTAAACCGGAACACTTTAACAAACTTTTCTGGTGCGTTTTTTTTCAAACCGAAACACTTTGTAAAACTGTTCCGAAAAAGTTTCAATAAATCATCCAAACTAGAACACTTTTGGAAAGTGTTCCGGTTCATAGTTTTTTCCGGAACACTCACCTAAACTGTTTCGATGTGTTTTTTACAAAATTGAAAGACTTTTGCAAACTGTTCCAGAATGCTGGAGAGTGAGAATTTTATTCTTATTTTCCACATTCTTCCATTCTATAAATCCTGCCTTTTTGTTTGTTTTTTTACGTTCTTATATCATCGATCGTATCAATAAGATATCGAATCAACTATTCTTATAGACTATTTCTATTCAATTAATTCAAAACAGATAATATATAGAATCTATCAACAATAATAAGATAGAAAAAGTATAATAACAAGAACAAAGAATATACAACAAATAATATCTAAAATAGAATTGATCTATCAAAAATAGAATAATTGAAAATATTCTATTATTTGAATATTTCAGAGAATTCAAAATTTCAAAAAATAGAGAATAATAGAGAGAGAAAATTTTGGAACACTTTATAACGAAATATGAAAAATAATTATTTTTTTTAAATCTTAAACTATTTATATGAAGACATTTTTGTCCAAAAAATACAGTGATAGGAATAAAAATTTAAAAGTGGAAGTACAATGTACAGTATTCCTATATTTGTTATGTTTTATTATTCCTTCAAGTGGGCCTGACATTAGTCTTAATATCCACTATGGTCGTGTTTGTATTTAAGGAACGATTTGTCTAAGGATTGGGCAAGCAATTATTCATGAAATTTATCTTCTTCTTTTTTTCCATTTTGTGTTTGTTTTTATGGTGAAACCCTAGATCTAGGTAGTAATTGCAGATCTCTTTCTTATCACAAGGCAACTTGAATTCTCTAAATGAGCATGAGGTTAACTTTGTAAATTCAAGTTAGGAAGCTATGAATTCTATTTAAATTAGTCCGCTATAAGTTCATGTTAACTGAGAGAAATGCAAATTTAGATACTTTTTAACTGGGAAAATAAGAATTACTATAAATATATTTTTGCACAATTAACAAAAACTTCAGTGTAAAGAAAGCTAGATCAATAAGAGAATAAAATTTCTCTTAGAGATATTTCTCTAAAACAATTATCATTGGTGTTGTTTTGTAGAAAATATTAGAATCATATAGAATACAATATTAAAGGAGAAAATTAGAGCTAATAAAGTTGATCTAGATTGATATGCAACAAAGATTTGGAGAATCTATTTTAGATAAAATATCATCTAAATTTTTCTCCATTCTGTATACATATCATTAAAATGAGTAATTAATTATTTATTTAGTTAAGATTAGATGTGTTCAGTGTTGATGAGATAGCGTCGAAGCGGATCAACAACGAACTGAAGGACTTGCAGAAGGATCCTCCTGCTTTTTGCAGCACTAGTATTTTTTTATGATGTATTGCCCTTGATTTATTGTTTCCTCTATTTTGTTTAAATATTTTTGAGTGGTTTTTGAATATATTTGATTTTATTGAGTTGTTTTATGTTTTTTCAATGACTATGTACAAACTTTGAAAACCACCTTCGTCGGGGCTACTGAACATCAGTACAGTATGTACACTGATTTACATATAGATCTTGGGAAGTGTTTCATTTTTTCACGTATTTTTTCATATATATAATTTCTCTCTATATTCAGCAATATTTTTACATACGTCTCTGTTCGCTTGAGCGATATGTCAACATATCAGTAGCTATGAGTCATTCATTTGTTTTTGTTTGTTTAGGACTGTTGAGAAACACTTGAAGATAAAATGTTAGAGACAAGGTTCAGATAACAGATAATAGAATAGTAAATGAGAGAATGAAATGATAGATGAAAGATTATTTATTTGTATTATTGATGGAAACAAAAACTTACATAGAGTAATGCTCCTACAGAGTTGAGACACCCTGCTCGCAACATAATAAGAAACTCTCATAATGTTCCTATCTCTCTTCCTCTACAAATCTAGGTTGTCAATAGCGCGCTATAGCGTAGCGGTAGAGGACCTCACCGTGATGCTTTTGGGCTGCTAACTGCTATCTACAATAGCGGAAATATCGGCCGCTATTTGTGGAAGCGTAGCGGTGGAATATCGGCGCAATAGCGGTTCTGTAGCGCTTTACAGACCGCTATTTTGAAGATGAGATCAATACTAATTTTGAAATTTTTTAAAGTCCGAATTTGTATTTTTCCCTTTTATTTCACTAATATAAAAGCTAAAAGTGAGGCTTAGGTCATTAAAGATTCTTGTGTGAAAAATACAAGGGCGTTATGAATGGTTGCAACAAAATGAGGATGAAAATGGAATGTTGGAAGATGATTAGGTTTTAGCCTTTTAGGAGAAGAGGGTTTGACTTTGGAAGTTGTTGGTAATGTCGTTGGGGATAATGAACCAACAAGAGTTACTAGGCATCACTCTAGACTTTCTACATTATTGTCTAATGGAGATGAGGAATTATAGGTGGAAGAAGAAGAGTTTGAAATTGAATCAAGTGATAAACAAGATGATATTAATGTGGTGGAACTTATAAGTGAAGATGAGGTGGATGCGATTTAGTCATTTTGTTTATGTTTAGAATTTTGTTTAGTCATTTTGAGCACATTCCTAATTTGAGTCATTATGTTTGGTTTATGTATGTTGCAACTTTTGGTTTATGTATGTTGCAACTTTAGTTCTTAAGTCATTATGTATGTTGTTGGAACCTATTTTTAGCATTTATGTTTTCATATAAAGTATTTACCTTGATTTTTAAAAGCTCATAATTGCGGTCATCCCGCTATCCGCTATGCCGCTATATCATTTGAGAGGTCTGGCGCTACGCGCCGCTATCTGAGATTAACAACCTAGCTACAAATTATATACTCCTGCACTTTCTGATTCATTCAATTACCCCCTACCAAATTATTTATCAACACCTCTTCGCTTTATATGTCACATAATTTCATTTGTGTCACCTCACTTAATTTTTGAGTTGTCACGACTAGAATCACATATTTATCTATTATATATAATATTTATAAGGGAATTTCTTTTGACACCTAGTGATCTTCTTCTAAGCCTCTGGAAAAAAACCCAAAAAAACCCCAGACTTCGAAGATTCACATGAGAAAGCACTGTATTGTACAATAACAGGTGTTTTCGCATGTGCATATCCGAAGTTATTTATTTTTCCAAAAACAGGGTGAATTTGCACGTGGATTTGCGAATTAATCCATAATTCATCATTTTAGATGTGCACATGCGAAGTTATTGAATTGTTTTGAAAAGACGAACATAACAGACTCAAACCCCCCATTTGTCTTCAAACACAAAAACCTTTTCATTTCTTCTCCAAACTATAACATTCCTACTATCCAAATTCATACATTTTTGCTCATTTCTCCATTTCAACTCTTTTCAAGTCATTCAAAATCTTCTTCAAGCTTCCAAGTTTGTGTAATTTTTCTCCATTTTAATCTGATTCACAATGCAATCTTGTAATAGTTTGTTAGGTTAGTTTGTAAAAATGACATTGTGTAGGTTGATGTTAGAATAGTTAAATGTAGTTGTTTGAGTGTTTTAGAGAAAGAAGCTACTATTTCTTAAAAATGGTTGTGTGCAGGAGACTTTGCATGTGCACATCCAAAATACCCTTGGACTAGTTTCGAATGTGCACATGCGAATCTTGGCGTGAGTTGTTTTTTTTAAACCTAACAATTATAATTATTTTTTCAGGAACATGGATGACAACCAGGACCCGAGCAACTGATTGAGACAAGGCAGGTCAAGTCAGACTGTCTCTATTGATCGAGAGAGAGAGCTGAGGGGGATGAGGTACCTGATGAGGTAGAGGTTCTAGAAGAGTTTGTGGTGCCTGAGGGGGATGAGGTACCCGGGCATGTTGCATTACCTGAGGAGGTGGAGTAGGTTTATCCAGGAGGGACATATGACACCTCCTTCTTGATCTACTATCATGATCATACCTCTCGTCATGTTTGGGATGAAGAGGTATATTTTTGGTTGCACTTTTTCATTTTATATTTTTTACTCACTTTTTCATTTTATATTTTTTACTCAAAAATACGATTATTACTTTTTTTGTTTTGTTTTTGTTTTAGGAATGATATTTGAAGCGGTTTGACTCCCATGGGAAACCCGATATTCACAGATTTATTGAGTTATTATCTCACCCCATTATTATTCTTATTATTATTATTATTATTATTATTATTATTTTCATGTGATTTTTTATAGGTTAAAGATACCTAAAATTAATAAATTTGCTTTCATTCAGAGTTGAACTCAAGACCTCCCGCTTACTAAACAAGTTCTCTAACCAACTGAGCTATGAAAGCTACTCATTTTTGCAATTATTTATATTAGTATAATATAGTATTATATTAGCCATTAAAATTTGGCCACCTATATTATTTATTATTATATATTAAAACAATCTTCCAAATTATTTATCAACACCTCTTCGCTTTATATGTCACATAATTTCATTTGTGTCTCCTCACTTAATTTTTGAGTTGTCACGATGTTGCACCCCAAATTTTACCCTGCTATTTTTTTACTTGCATTATATTTAAAATTAAAAAAAAACAGTCATTCGCACATTGCATTTGCATCATTTCGTCGTATTTAAATTGACCAAAAGTTAGTTTAAATTGATGTTTGCATTGTTTTTAGTTGTAAAATACATGTTATGTTACTTCATGCATTTTTACCTCTCTCTCTATTTATTGCATTGATTTTTTAAATTATTTATATGTCGGTGATATCGATATTTCGATTTTATAAACAGACTGTTGAAAGCAATTCGATACTGTGCGAAAATTAGCGGAGAAAATATTTCAAGTTTTCATTTTTTACTCACTGCTTTATGAATCTACGTGTCGCGTAGATCATGAAAATGTGTTCTCCCTAATTTTTCGATACAGTTTGAAGACTCGTATTTAACTGTAAGTATTTTAAAATCGGGTATTCGTTATTATCGTTTTATTTTAATTTTAACCATTTCAATAATTTTTCTTTAATTTACAAGACTCGTAGTTTATTTTAATGTGTTCATATTATTTTTCGGATAATTTTTGTCCAAACTTTTACCATTTTTGACAATTTTAAGTGTCTAATTTCTATCTCAAAAAAATCAAAACAAAAATACTATTGGGCTTGTTAATTTTCACACAATCCAATTTTGTGGCCCATTTAATCATAAAGGGCATTTTAGTCATTATTAAAAATTGTTAGACCTAATTTTTATATATATATATATATATATATATATATATATGTGTGTGTGTGTGTGTGTTATGATTGGAAAGAGGGAGACCAAATTGTGACGGATGAAAGAAACACAGAAAACGGCTACAGAAAAAAACAAAAATCAAATTATAAGAAAAAAACCCATTTTTCTTCTTCACCCAAACCCATCGTAACTTCATTCCCACCATCCTCGTCTTCATCATTCTCACCACCTTCATTCCGAAACAATACCCTGTCTTTCCTCCATCCTCTTTGCCGTCACCCCATTCATCCATCGGCCATCTTCAGCCTAACCCTCTGCTCGTTGTCTCTCCATCTCTCGTCTTTCCCTTTACCATTCGTTCCATTCTTCAAACCAGCATCCATCAAACTCTCCCTGTCCTCTTCACCCTTTCAACCTTCCACTATAATCCCTCTGCCGTTACCCCTTTGTCTCTCTCAACACCTCCGCCTTGCTCCCTCCAAAAACCCCTTCCATAGCCTTCAATCTCACCGTAACACACTCCCTTCCGTTGCCATTTCAGCTTCACCTTTATCTCAATCATTCCGCAGAAACTCACCGGTTTCCTCTTGGTCCACGGCCACCTCTCCGCCGAAACCCCCTTCATCCCGTCTCCGACCACCGCTACTCCCTGCCGCCACCATATCGTCGCTGTCACCTCCTCGTCGCCGCGATGCACGCCCTCAACTTCACTCGCTCCTTCTGCTAATCTCCTTCCGACATCCCGCGGTAGCCTCAGTTTCGTTACAGTTCGTGCTAGTTATTGTTATTGTTGGTTGCTGGAGATAAAGATACTCTGCGCGGTTGTTGTTCTTTGTGCTAAGGAGCGTGTTGAGTGCTCCACTGCAATCTTGTTGTTTCGCGGTTTGATACGTTTCGGTAACCTTTTCAATCTCTTTACCTCTGAGGTCCTGGCATAATGTTGTATTGAAAATCTGTGATATATGAACATATTTCCATGTTTGATGATAAATGTTTGATAACAAATTTTTGACGATTCTTCCGACTTCATTTGTGGATTGCAACTAAAAAAAAATCTTGAAAAAAGTGTTTAGTATGTGTTAATATGTGACGTAAAATCTGTTATGCTGTAGAAATTTAACACAGTCTAAAGCATTTCGATGTCCACCTACTCGCGTGTAAACCTAACCAAGAAACCATTTGGGACATCCATGTTATTCTGGTTTCTTTTGAATTGGTGATAAGAATCCTACTTTAGTTTCGATGATGGCTCGATATTGATGTCGCATTTATTCGCGTACGATTTGACCGAGAAACCATTAGGGATATCACGATATTGCATTATTCTCATTTTGATTGAAGTTTACGATTTGAAAGTTGTATGGTTTCAATGAAGGTGATGTTGTTTCCGCGTTTATTCGCTTAGAAACTAACCGAGAAACCATTTGGCATTTATTTGTTTTGTTTCAATGACGGTTTAATGATTATACCGCGTTTAGTCGCGTGTAAATCTAACCGAGAAACATGTTGAAACACCGTGTATCATGTTATTCTCGTTTCCTTTAACTTCGATTGAATTTGAGATAAGGATTCCATATTGGTTTCGATGATGGTCTAAGGTCTATGTCGCTTTATTTGCGTAAGACTTAACCGAGAATCAATGATGGAATCTTGGATGCAATGACAATGGTGTTTCGGTAGTTTAATCGATTTAAGTGGAATTTTTGAGTGTTTCTTAATATAATTAAGTTGCTGCCCGTTTTCAGTTTATGCGTTCAAAACTCAATTTTCCACGTTTTTCGATTGATTAATAGCATGAGTTCTTTGGTTAGTCCATTTGTGAATCGATAACCATGAATAAGTTCTTGATTTTTGAATTGTTCATTCATTCATATAAGTTGCATTTGATTTTAAGTTCTTACCTACTAACCATTTTTATTTGCAATTCTATTTCTTTATTTTTATCCCACTAATGCTACTAATGTATTTGTTACCTGTGAAGATATCCGAGGATGATTCAAATATACATTTTATACTGTTACATTTATACACTTTTTTTTTAATATATATACTGTTATTCATATTCATATTAGTATTTTTATTTAATATTTAATAATGTACATACAATATACTTGCATTTTTAATTTATTTTATATTTTATACTGTAAATATATTTATACATATTATTTTTATTTCTTATGCTTAGTATTGTAAATATATTATATACATACTATTATTATTATACTTTATCTATTAATTCGTAAACAAGTTCGAATTTAATTATATTAATCTTCTTTGTGTTGCAATTTCAAATTTTTAATTCAATTTAATTTTCGAATATCTATGAACACAAGTATATTACTTAATTTCTTAGAGTTAGTTCATATAATCTATTCTAGTTAATACAATAATTAATATTTAAGTTACACCGTAGTTAATTTCTGTTTGTATGCTTCTAACATAATTAACTTACCATTTTCTTTTTAATTTCAATTTATCTACATTCGAAAAATTGTATCCCAATCCCCTTGTTGTGTTGTAATTAATTTACCGCTTTCTATTTTATTTTACCGTTTAATTCCCATTTATAATTCATGTATCCCTCTCCCAAAAACAATTCTTGTAATAATTTAGTTCACATTTATTTTTACTGTCACTTACACAAAATCAAAAAAATCATTTTTAAACTAATAATTGTAAATCATTTTTAACCCGTAAGTCGACAAAGCTACGAAGCGTCGCGATGACCACCCATGCACACATGTACGCTTGATCCTGGGCCTTCTTACAGTGAGCCTATTTCGATTAATTGTTCCAATTAGTCGTTATAGTAGACTAGTACACATGTAATTTAATTGTTTTATACTTAGGTTGGCCACCTTGTATGGGCTTTGTCGATTTTATTTGTGATTTACAATTATCTCGATCCTATTCTTTCTCCATTCACCAAGCATTTAAAACACTTTCAATAAAATTCAACCCAACGTCGAGTCTTCTTCTCAAACCTCGATCCAACGTCGAGTTATTTTCAAAAATGAATTTCCAAACAAAAAAAAACATTGTGCTATGGTATTTAAGTAAATCGTTAGAGGATAGCCCGACGATTTAATTAAAATGTAAAGTATTTGGGCCATTAGAGGGTAACCCAATGACTTAAATACTTTATTCCATGCACTTAATAAAAGTGAACTTTGTTTCACCTCACTCTTTTCATAATAAAGATTTTGGATGAGAGATGATCGGTTGACCTCAATCACCAATCTCGAGTATTGAATCGTTAGAGGATAGCCCAACGTTTTGGTACTTGTCATCCACAATTTAAAATCAATTCCAACACATTCAATATCTTTTGTGCGTCCAAGCACCTTTTACCTTTAAACCATTTTCAAGATTAGACATGATTCATTTTATAATTGAGATGCTTCTCCCTCTATTCCCAAGGTTTTCGACTTCTCCACTTGAGTACTAGAGGCGTTCTCAAACCCTCCCTCATGTTGGTGCGTAGTCCTTTATTCTTTATCACACCTTGTGGACGTTAGGCGAGTCCTCTCCTTTAAAATGACGACTTGTCTTTTCATTTAAAATCAATCAACAAACAATTATTTTTTAGCCGAACTACGGCGCTCTGACTTTCCCATTGCACGAGGGAATACGTAGGCACTAAGTCTTACGACCAAAGGCGAGCAAAAATAATAAAAACATTTCTTCTCTCTTTCTTTATCCTTTTAAACCTTAGAAGATCGTAGAATTTTTACACTAACACACAACCACACTTTGAACTAAATGGGTACCATCGAGTACGATGGATGTGAGGGGTCCTATACCTTCCCCTTGCATAACCAACTCCCGAACCTATATCTCTTATTCTCGTAGACCGTCTTATCCTTTTCTCTCGTGGGTTTTATCTATATTTTCCCGTTCTTTTTAGAACAAATAAAATTAGGTGGAGATTTCATTTTTTTTTTTGAAAATTATTTAAATGATTTTTGAAAAACCAGTTGCTTCAGTTGGCGACTTCACTGGGGAAAATTTCTCAAGCGAGTTAACCCTAGTTTAGTTCTTTGTGTGGTTGTGTGTTTATTATTTTATTTTACTTTCTTCTTTGTACTTTATCTTATGTTTATGTTTCGGTTATTTATTTTTCTATGCTTCATTTATTATCTTGTTCATATATCCATTGTGTGGGAATTCTTGATGGGATTATTGATGCATAGATAAGCCCACTACCCAGGCTTCTAGGTCACCTTTTTAGGAATAGAGGGGTTGTGTAGCCTAGGTCCACCTCTGACTCCATTGTCTTGTTGGCCCGAAGCGAAGACTCCGGCTTAGAGTTGGTTGTTTTAAGGAGGTTGTTGGCCCGCACGATAGCGCAGGACATCAATCTTTGGACAAATGACCTATAACTCTAAGTTTGTTCAGGTTGTCCTAACCGAGACCGAAAGCTCAAATTTTGGATTTTGAGTATCCCGTTAAGAGCCATTTCTTGGGGTATACTTTTCCAAATACTATTACCACATAGGCCTCTCGCGCGATGATAGTGTTTGTTAAAAGGGGATCTGAGACTCCAAGAAACACTTAGCAGAAAACCTTAGAACTTTCCTGTGGGGAATTTGGATAGAAAGCTTAGAGCCATCCTATCATAGGAGCCCACATAAATAGGTTGTTCTGATTACCTGTATCATCCCTGTTTCACGTCTCTGTGAACCTGTTACTACCATTTTATTGCATTCCATTTATATATGTGGCATTGCATTTCATTATATCTTTTTCATTGATGACCTTACATTTCATTGCATCCATCTTCATATTTCATGCATACACTCAAGTTGTCAAGAACTCATTTCGTCTGTCTCCATCTTTAGTTGTTTGTCTACTGTCAAACTGATTCCTCAGCACCTTGGACTTGAAGCATGGTTCAGAAAACTATGGAAGAACTTCAACGAGACCAAGAGCTGTTAAGAGATGAAATCAACCGGCTGATGGGTCAGAATATCTCAAGTTACCTCGTAAAGCCAGTGTTTCAGACAGGACCGCTCATCCTTGTTGTTGATTAGTCACCAGACCATGTTTCTTTATGTTTGCATTTTTCCCTGGTTTATGTTAAACTGTTGCTTTCAAATTTAGTTTGTAATTTCAAGTTAATTTTTAATGAAATGAGCATTGCACTGTTTTGATTCAAATAATTTTTAATTACTACTTTCTTTTCAAATATATATTTTCCCTGTGTAATTTCTTTACCGAACTTTTGTTTTTGCAAAGATTGGAGGGAGGATGATAAAAACAAGATACCCATAATTGTTGTTGGTATGTTTTCGAATAAAACTTTGTTGATGATATACAGGCATTGTTTCAATTCCTAAACACCGGAGAAATAAGGAAGTTAAACCTTTGTCAACCCCTTCGAGCCTAGAAGTTGGAGTTTCTTTCTATACGAAAAAACCCGCAATTTTAACCTGGGACAGGGTAGTTCTCAGTTAATTCAGATGTGCATTTATTCAAGACACCTTTCAATAAAGGTCGCAATCAAGTTTCCTTCGCACACATCAAGAAGTGTCGAAGATACTCCTCAAGTCTAAAAGTGATGATGATGGTTCCCCGTAATCATTAAGTCAAGCAGTCACTGTCTTTCAAAAAATATATATCAAAAGAAAAAGCCGCCAAGTTAAAATTAAGAGGCAACTTAGGCAACCAATTCAGGCAAAATTCAAGGATGACAAATTCAAACAAGAGTTGACAAAAGTCCTCAAACAGCAAAATGTTGCAAAAAAGAAGTGACTGCTATCTCAAGAATCCATCAGCTTCTGAGCCATCATCAATATCAATGTACAATCCAAAATCCATTGGAACTTAAATGCACAGCCTGAGTTAACTGAGTGTAGGGATGAAGAATATCACGAAGATTGGGTTGGGTACAAATAAATTTTGAGCCTTTATCCTTTGTTTCTTAAACCGTGAACCAGACCACATTACAACCCTCAAAAGACCTAATTGAAGCAAGGTTTCTTTTGAAAGCATGCTACAGCAAGGTTGCGTAATATGACTCCTAAGAGTTTTTGCAAATCAACTGTCTTGGTATATCCATACTTTTGTCTTTTTCTTTCACTTTTAATTTTTTTTAAAACTGCTGTGTTTTAACCAGTGGTTCATTTTCTATACAGCAATTACATCATTCTTAAAATGATTTTTATTTCAAAACTTTTGCATGAATTTTGCATTAAAATTACCATGTTTGAATAAACAATTTTTGCTAGCAAACAAGTTTTCCTCATCAAGGAAGTCCAAAGTGTTAGGAAACTTGGTCGGCGATCCTAATCAGGGGCAAGTATCTTTCGGACCATGTTATGTATCAATTCAAGATTTGTTGCTCAATGCAAATCATTATCAGAATTGTTTTAATCAAAAGATCTTTTTCAAGACTTATACCGGGGCACTCTGTTCCCTCAGTTATTTTCAAGAATTGAAGCCATGATCGGTTTATCCTCAACAATCAGCTAGTCAGGGGGCAACCCCCAAGCAGCGCTTCAGTCCTTCCTCCAAGGATCATCGTTTTTGACACGGTTACCAAGTGTGTTAGAAGTGTTCTCAAGACATTCTCTCCAAGCAGAGTTGGCAGTGTTCTCCGTGTTGAGGAATCAGAGTTCCCATCTTACCTCCACAAAAGAGTCAATCTCCGTTGTCATGAACGTCTGCATTACATACTACATGCATAGATCATTCATATATCATGCATCACAAAATTCATATTTCAGGCATAGCAAGAGTGTTTTATCCTCATTTGCATTTCCTGAGGTCTTGTTGCAGTCAATATCTTACCTTGCAGTCAAAATCCAACTTACTTGGTACCTATCAAAATAGGTGTTTTGTTTCCTGTATATTCAATGCATTTCTGAATATACTCGAACTTTTTTTCCGAAGTTTATTCAATGATTTTTCTGAATGTCTTTGATGATGTGTTCCAGAGTCCGTTTAATGATTTTTCTGAATATCTCTGATGTTTTGTTTCCCGTATATTCAATGCATTTCTGAATATGCTCGAACTTTTTTTCCGAAGTTCATTCAATGATTTTTCTGAATGTCTTTGATGAAGTGTTCCAGAGTCCGTTCAATGATTTTTCTGAATATCTCTGATGTTTTGTTTCCCGTATATTCAATGCATTTCTGAATATGCTCGAACCTTGTTTCCGAAGTTCATTCAATGATTTTTCTGAATGTCTTTGATGATGTGTTCCAGTGTTCGTTCAATGCCCTTCTGAATGTCTCTGATGTTTTGTTTCCTGTATATTCAATGCATTTCTGAATATACTCGAATTTTTTTTCCCGAAGTTAATTCAATGATTTTTCTGAATGTCTTTGATGATGTTTTCCAGAGTCCGTTCAATGATTTTTCTGAATGTCTCTGATATTTTGTTTCTCGTATATTCAATGCATTTCTGAATATACCCGAATCTTTTTTCCCGAAGTTCATTCAATGATTTTTCTGAATGTCTTTGATGATGTGTTCCAGAGCCCGTACAATGATTTTTCTGAACGTCTCTGATGTTTTGTTACCCGTATATTCAATGCATTTCTGAATATACTCGAATCTTTTTTCCGAAATTCATTCAATGATTTTTCTGAATGTCTTTGATAATGTGTTCCAGAGTCCGTTCAATGATTTTTTCTGAATGTCTCTGATGTTTTGTTTCCCGTATATTCAATGCATTTCTGAATATGCTCGGACCTTGTTTCCGAAGTTCATTCAATGATTTTTCTGAATGTCTTTGATGATGTGTTCCAGTGTTCGTTCAATGCCCTTCTGAATGTCTCTGATGTTTTGTTTCCTGTATATTCAATGCATTTCTGAATATACTCGAATTTTTTTTCCCGAAGTTAATTCAATGATTTTTCTGAATGTCTTTGATGATGTTTTCCAGAGTCCGTTCATTGATTTTTCTGAATGTCTCTGATGTTTTGTTTCTCGTATATTCAATGCATTTCTGAATATACCCGAATCTTTTTTTCCCGAAGTTCATTCAATGATTTTTCTGAATGTCTTTGATGATGTTTTCCAGAGTCCGTTCAATGATTTTTATTTTTCTGAATGTCTTTGATGATGTGTTCCAGAGTCCGTACAATGATTTTTCTGAACGTCTCTGATGTTTTGTTTCCCGTATATTCAATGCATTTCTGAATATACTCGAATCTTTTTTCCGAAATTCATTCAATGATTTTTCTGAATGTCTTTGATAATGTGTTCCAGAGTCCGTTCAATGATTTTTTCTGAATGTCTCTGATGTTTTGTTTCCCGTATATTCAATGCATTTCTGAATATGCTCGAACCTTGTTTCCGAAGTTCATTCAATGATTTTTCTGAATGTCTTTGATGATGTGTTCCAGAATCCATTCAATGATTTTTCTGAATATCTCTAATGTTTTATTTCCCGAATATTCAATGCATTTCTGAATATACCCGAATATTTTTTCCCAAAGTTCATTCAATGATTTTTCTGAATGTCTTTGATGATGTTTTCAGAGTTCCGATTTTTCATATCTCGATGTTTTGTTTCCCGTATATTCAATGCATTTCTGAATATGCTCGAACCTTGTTTCCGAAGTTCATTCAATGATTTTTCTGAATGTCTTTGATGATGTGTTCCAGTGTCCGTTCAATGATTTTTTCTGAATGTCTCTGATGTTTTGTTTCCCGTATATTCAATGCATTTCTGAATATGCTCGAACCTTGTTTCCGAAGTTCATTCAATGATTTTTCTGAATGTCTTTGATGATGTGTTCCAGAATCCATTCAATGATTTTTCTGAATATCTCTGATGTTTTATTTCCCGTATATTCAATGCATTTCTGAATATACCCGAATATTTTTTCCCAAAGTTCATTCAATGATTTTTCTGAATGTCTTTGATGATGTTTTCCAGAGTCCGTTCAATGATTTTTCTGAATATCTCTGATGTTTTGTTTCCCGTATATTCAATGCATTTATGAATATGCTCGAACCTTGTTTCCGAAGTTCATTCAATGATTTTTCTGAATGTCTTTGATGATGTGTTCCAGTGTTCGTTCAATGCCCTTCTGAATGTCTCTAATGTTTTATTTCCTGTATATTCAATGCATTTCTGAATATACTCGAATTTTTTTTCCCGAAGTTAATTCAATGATTTTTCTGAATGTCTTTGATGATGTTTTCCAGAGTCCGTTCAATGATTTTTCTGAATGTCTCTGATGTTTTGTTTCTCGTATATTCAATGCTTTTCTGAATATACCCGAATCTTTTTTTCCCGAAGTTCATTCAATGATTTTTTTGAATGTCTTTGATGATGTGTTCCAGAGTCCGTACAATGATTTTTCTGAACGTCTCTGATGTTTTGTTTCCCGTATATTCAATGCATTTCTGAATATACTCGAATCTTTTTTCCGAAATTCATTCAATGATTTTTCTGAATGTCTTTGATAATGTGTTCCAGAGTCTGTTCAATGATTTTTTCTGAATGTCTCTGATGTTTTGTTTCCCGTATATTCAATGCATTTCTGAATATGCTCGAACCTTGTTTCCGAAGTTCATTCAATGATTTTTCTGAATGTCTTTGATGAAGTGTTCCAGAGTCCGTTCAATGATTTTTCTGAATATCTCTGATGTTTTGTTTCCCGTATATTCAATGCATTTCTGAATATGCTCGAACCTTGTTTCCGAAGTTCATTCAATGATTTTTCTGAATGTCTTTGATGATGTTTTCCAGAGTCCGTTCAATGATTTTTCTGAATGTCTCTGATGTTTTGTTTCTCGTATATTCAATGCATTTCTGAATATACCCGAATCTTTTTTTTCCCGAAGTTCATTCAATGATTTTTCTGAATGTCTTTGATGATGTGTTCCAGAGTCCGTACAATGATTTTTCTGAACGTCTCTGATGTTTTGTTTCCCGTATATTTAATGCATTTCTGAATATACTCGAATCTTTTTTCCGAAATTCATTCAATGATTTTTCTGAATGTCTTTGATAATGTGTTCCAGAGTCCGTTCAATGATTTTTTCTGAATGTCTCTGATGTTTTGTTTCCTGTATATTCAATGCATTTCTGAATATGCTCGAATGTTTTTTTTTCCAATGTTCATTCAATGATTTTTCTGAATGTCTTTGATGATGTGTTCCAGAGTCCGTTCAATGATTTTTCTGAATATCTCTGATGTTTTGTTTCTCGTATATTCAATGCATTTCTGAATATACTCGAATTTTTTTTTCCAATGTTCATTCAATGATTTTTCTGAATATCTTTGATGTTTTCCCCGCAGAGTTTGTCTCATATCATGCATCATTAAAAAAATATATGTCAAAAAACATTGCATTCAACACTTTCTCATTATATTTTATTCACAGCATTCCCATTGCATCTCAGGGTAAAATTTTGGGTTTTTGATATTTAACTATCTCCTACTGCGATAATATGAAGCTTGATCATCTTCATATCATCTGGTTGAAGATATTTAAATAGGGGCAACTGTTGCACCCCAAATTTTACCCTGCTATTTTTTCTTGCATTATATTTAAAATTTAAAAAAAAACAGTCATTCACACATTGCATTTGCATCATTTCGTCGTATTTAAATTGACCAAAAGTTAGTTTAAATTGATGTTTGCATTTTTAGTTGTAAAATACATTATGTTACTTCATGCATTTTTCTCTCTCTATTTATTGCATTGATTTTAAATTATTTATATGTCGGTGATATCGATATTTCGATTTTATAAAGATTGTTGAAAGCAATTCGATCGTGTAAAATTAGCGGAGAAAATATTTCAAGTTTTCATTTTTACTCATCGCTTTATGAATCTACGTGTCGTAGATCATGAAAATGTGTTCTCCTAATTTTTCGATAGTTTGAAGACTCGTATTTAAGCGTAAGTATTTTAAAATCGGTATTCGTTATTATCGTTTTATTTTAATTTTAACCATTTCAATAATTTTTCTTTAATTTACAAGACTCGTAGTTTATTTTAATGTGTTCATATTATTTTTCGGATAATTTTTGTCCAAACTTTTACCATTTTTGACAATTTTAAGTGTCTAATTTCTATCTCAAAAAAATCAAAACAAAAATACTATTGGGCTTGTTAATTTTCACCCAATCCAATTTTGTGGCCCATTTAATCATAAAGGGCATTTTAGTCATTATTAAAAATTGTTAGACCTAATTTTTATAATATATATATATATATATGTGTGTGTGTGTGTGTGTGTGTGTTATGATTGGAAAGAGGGAGACCAAATTGTGACGGATGAAAGAAACACAGAAAACGGCTACAGAAAAAAACAAAAATCAAATTATAAGAAAAAAACCCATTTTTCTTCTTCACCCAAACCCATCGTAACTTCATTCCCACCATCCTCCTCTTCATCATTCTCACCACCTTCATTCCGAAACAATACCCTGTCTTTCCTCCATCCTCTTTGCCGTCACCCCATTCATCCATCGGCCATCTTCTTCTAACCTCCGTCTCTCCTCCTCTCGTCTTTCCCTTTACCATTCGTTCCATTCTTCAAACCAGCATCCATCGAACTCTCCCTGTCCTCTTCACCCTTTCAACCTTCCACTATAATCCCTCTGTCGTTACCCCTTTGTCTCTCTCAACACCTCCACCTTGCTCCCTCCAAAACCCCCTTCCATAGCCTTCAATCTCACCGCAACACACTCCCTTCCGTTGCCATTTCAGCTTCACCTTTATCTCAATCATTCCGCAGAAACTCACCGGTTTCCTCTTGGTCCACGACCACCTCTCCTCCGAAACCCCCCTTCGTCCCATCTCCGACCATCGCTACTCCCTGCCGCCACCATATCATCGTTGTCACCTCCTCGTCGCCGTGATGCGCGCCCTTAACTTCACTCGCTCATTCTGCTAATCTCCTTCCGACATCCCGCGGTAGCCTCAGTTTTGTTACAGTTCGTGCTAGTTATTGTTATTGTTGGTTGCTGGAGATAAAGATACTCTGCGCGGTTGTTGTTGCTGTGCTTCTAAGGAGACTGTGTTGAGTGCTCCACCTGCAATACTGTTGTTTCCGACAGTTTTGATACGTTTCGGTAACCTTTTCAATCTCTTTACCTCTGAGGTCCTGGCATAATGTTGTATTGAAAATTTGTGATATATGAACATATTTCCATGTTTGATGATAAATGTTTGATAACAAATTTTTGACGATTCTTCCGATTTCATTTGTGGATTGCAACTAAAAAAAATCTTGAAAAAAGTGTTTAGTATGTGTTAATATGTGACGTAAAATCTGTTATGCTGTAGAAATTTAACACAGTCTAAAGCATTTCGATGTCCACCTGTAAATAGCGTATTGCTGTCCGATTTTTGTTTGTATTTTGATTTTGAATTTTGCTAAATTTGAGTTTTCAATTTGGTAATGGATTGATGTATTCGTTAAGTTTCGATGATGGTTTATGTTGTTTCCGCGTCTACTCGCGTGTAAACCTAACCAAGAAACCATTTGGGACAGCCATGTTATTCTGTTTTCTTTTGAATTGGTGATAAGAATCCTACTTTAGTTTCGATGATGGCTCGATATTGATGTCGCGTTTATTCGCGTACGATTTGACCGAGAAACCATTAGGGATATCACGATATTGCATTATTCTCATTTTGATTGAAGTTTACGATTTGAAAGTTGTATGGTTTCGATGAAGGTGATGTTGTTTCCGTGTTTATTCGCTTGGAAACTAACCGAGAAACCATTTAGCATTTATTTGTTTTGTTTCAATGACGGTTTAATGATTATACCGCGTTTAGTCGCGTGTAAATCTAACCGAGAAACATGTTGAAACACCGTGTATCATGTTATTCTCGTTTCCTTTAACTTCGATTGAATTTGAGATAAGGATTCCATATTGGTTTCGATGATGGTCTAAGGTCTATGTCGCTTTATTTGCGTAAGACTTAACCGAGAATCAATGATGGAATCTTGGATGCAATGACAATGGTGTTTCGGTAGTTTAATCGATTTAAGTGGAATTTTTGAGTGTTTCTTAATATAATTAAGTTGCTGCCTGTTTTCAGTTTATGCGTTCAAAACTCAATTTTCCACGTTTTTCGATTGATTAATAGCATGAGTTCTTTGGTTAGTCCATTTGTGAATCAATAACCATGAATAAGTTCTTGATTTTTGAATTGTTCATTCATTCATATAAATTGCATTTGATTTTAAGTTCTTACCTACTAACCATTTTTATTTGCAATTCTATTTCTTTATTTTTATCCCACTAATGCTACTAATGTATTTGTTATCTGTGAAGATATCCGAGGATGATTCAAATATACATTTTATACTGTTACATTTATACACTTTTTTTTTTATATGTATACTGTTATTCATATTCATATTAGTATTTTTATTTAATATTTAATAATGTACATACAATATACTTGCATTTTTATTTTATTTTATATTTTATACTGTAAATATATTTATACATATTATTTTTATTTCTTATGCTTAGTATTGTAAATATATTATATACATACTATTATTATTATACTTTATCTATTAATTCGTAAACAAGTTCGAATTTAATTATATTAATCTTCTTTGTGTTGCAATTTCAAATTTTTAATTCAATTTAATTTTCGAATATCTACGAACACAATTATATTACTTAATTTCTTAGAGTTAGTTCATATAATCTATTCTAGTTAATACAATAATTAATATTTAAGTTACACCGTAGTTAATTTCTGTTTGTATGCTTCTAACATAATTAATTTACCGTTTTCTTTTTAATTTCAATTTATCTACATTCGAAAAATTGTATCCCAATCCCCTTGTTGTGTTGTAATTAATTTACCGCTTTCTATTTTATTTTACCGTTTAATTCCCATTTATAATTCATGTATCCCTCTCCCAAAAACAATTCTTGTAATAATTTAGTTCACATTTATTTTTACTATCACTTACACAAAACCAAAAAAATCATTTTTAAACTAATAATTGTAAATCATTTTTAACCCGTAAGTCGACAAAGCTACGAAGCGTCGCGATGACCACCCATGCACACATGTACGCTTGATCCTGGGCCTTCTTACAGTGAGCCTATTTCGATTAATTGTTCCAATTAGTCGTTATAGTAGACTAGTACACATGTAATTTAATTGTTTTATACTTAGGTTGGCCACCTTGTATGGGCTTTGTCGATTTTATTTGTGATTTACAATTATCTCGATCCTATTCTTTCTCCATTCACCAAGCATTTAAAACACTTTCAATAAAATTCGACCCAACGTCGAGTCTTCTTCTCAAACCTCGATCCAACGTCGAGTTATTTTCAAAAATGAATTTCCAAACAAAAAAACATGGTGCTATGGTATTTAAGTAAATCGTTAGAGGATAGCCCGACGATTTAATTAAAATGTAAAGTATTTGGGCCATTAGAGGGTAACCCAATGACTTAAATACTTTATTCCATGCACTTAATAAAAGTGAACTTTGTTTCACCTCACTCTTTTCATAATAAAGATTTTGGATGAGAGATGATCGGTTGACCTCAATCACCAATCTCGAGTATTGAATCGTTAGAGGATAGCCCAACGTTTTGGTACTTGTCATCCACAATTTAAAATCAATTCCAACACATTCAATATCTTTTGTGCGTCCAAGCACCTTTTACCTTTAAACCATTTTCAAGATTAGACATGATTCATTTTATAATTGAGATGCTTCTCCCTCTATTCCCAAGGTTTTCGACTTCTCCACTTGAGTACTAGAGGCGTTCTCAAACCCTCCCTCATGTTGGTGCGTAGTCCTTTATTCTTTATCACACCTTGTGGACGTTAGACGAGTCCTCTCCTTTAAAAATGACGACTTGTCTTTTCATTTAAAATCAATCAACAAACAATTATTTTTTAGCCGAACTACGGCGCTCTGACTTTCCCATTGCACGAGGGAATACGTAGGCACTAAGTCTTACGACCAAAGGCGAGCAAAAATAATAAAAACATTTCTTCTCTCTTTCTTTATCCTTTTAAACCTTAGAAGATCATAGAATTTTTACACTAACACACAACCACACTTTGAACTAAATGGGTACCATCGAGTACGATGGATGTGAGGGGTGCTAATACCTTCCCCTTGCATAACCAACTCCCGAACCTATATCTCTTATTCTCGTAGACCGTCTTATCCTTTTCTCTCGTGGGTTTTATCTATATTTTCCCGTTCTTTTTAGAACAAATAAAATTAGGTGGCGATTTCATTTTTTTTTTTGAAAATTATTTAAATGATTTTTGAAAAACCAGTTGCTTCACACGACTGGAATCATATATATATATGGGAATTTTTTTTGACACCTAGTGGTCTTCTTCTAGGTCTCTGGCGAAAAACTCAGAATGTATTACCCCCAAACTTCGGAGATGCACATGCGAAAGCACTGTATAGTACAATAACAGGTGTTTTCGCATGTGTATATCCTAAGTTATTTTATTTTGTCAAAACCAGGATGACATCGCATGTGGATCTGTGAATTAACCAATAATGTATCATTTCATATGTGCAGATGCAAAATTATTAAATTATTTTGAAAAAACAAACAGAACAGACTCAAACCCTCATTTGTCTTCAAACACCAAATACTTCTCATTTTTTCTCCAAACCCTAACATTTCCATAATCCAAACTCATACATTTTTGCTCATTTCAAATTTTTTCAAGTCATTCTCACTCATCTTCAAGCTTCCAAGTTTGTGTAAGTTTCTCTTTTAATTTGATTCACAATGCAATCTTGTAATAGTTTGTTAGGTTAGTTTTTAAAAATGACATTGTGCAGGTTGGTGTTAGAATAGTTAAATGTAGTAGTTTGAGTGATAAAAAAAAAGCATTTTGGTGTTTTAGGGCAAGAAGCTGCTACTTCTTGAAAATGGTTGTGCGTAGGGGGTTTCGCATGTGCACACCCGAAATACCCCTGGACCAATTTCGGATGTGCATATGCGAATTCTGGCACGAGTTGTTTTTTATAAACCTAATAATTATAATTATTTTTTTCAAGAACATCGTTGATAACCAAGACCCGAGCAACTGACTGAGACAAGGCAGGCCAAACCAAACTGTCTCTGCTCATCGAGATAGAGCTGAGTAGCAAGTTAACCAGCCTCGAGGACGGGGTTGGGTACAAAGGGACCAATTGGTTGTAGGTTCTACTTCTGCACCGAGGATTCTTCTGTATCAGGCGTCTACCTCTCCTGCGCATAAGCATGTACCCGATGAGAGAGAAAAGGAACCTGATGAGGCAAAGGTTCTAAAAGAGTTTGTGGTTCTTTATGGGGATGAGGTACCCAAGCATGTTGCTACCTGAGGAGGCGGAACAGGGCTATCCATGAGGGCCATATGACACCTTTCTCTTGATCTACTATCATAATTATACCGCTCGACATGTTTGGGATGGAGAGGTATATTTTTGGGTACACCTTTTAATTTAATTTTTTTTACTCAAAAATATGATTGTAATTGTTATTACTTTTTTTATTTCAGGAACGATTGCCCATAAAGTTCGTGAATCACTCGTGGAAACTTTTTGACTTGTTTATACATGCAGCTGATTAGTTCTATGAGACTATGGTTGGATCCTGACTTGTCGATTTATGTTGTACATGTTACAGTACTATAAGTCATGCATGCAGGGGGCTTTTGCTGAGAGGTGGCACAAAGATACATCGTCTTTCCATTTTCCTGTTGGGAAGATGACCATCACACTTGATGACTGATAAGTGCCAAAATTTAGTTATTTTGTATATATGTTTAGTGGCACTTATCACTTCTTTTGTTGATATTATTCGAATAAATTCCCCGCTTTTTGTATAAATGTGTACATAATAGAATAATTGAGTTTGTGTGTAAATATTGTATCATTTGATAGTTTTTCATCTCTTTTATCGGTATTCATTCATAATTGGAGCATTGAGTAATAAAGTGTCGAAGACACGGCTTCAAACACGCCGATTTGAGCAACTCATCAATGAATAAGGCTCAAAATAAAAGAATAAAAATCATCAATTTGATTGATATTTATCCATGGTTATATAGGAAATTTAATAAGTTTTCCAACGCTTCAAACCGTGCGCAATTCCGAGTTACGGTTCTCAAGTTATGGCCAAAACAAGATGTTGATTTTTTTCAGGATAGTGCAGACTGTGCTGAGCGCGAAAATACCAGGCTAAGCGCGCCTTGCGATTTCAGAAATATTTAAAAGGGGCTAAAAACACATTTCTAGGTCATGGATTGGGTATTTTTGAGTCCCAACATCATTTTTTTGATAGATTAGCTTAGAAAACAACATTGGAGCTTGCATTTGGATGATCCGGAGTCGAATCCCTCGTCGATTGATGTTGGCAAACCAAGAAATGTTTGGATCCTCTTCTTCTCTTCTCTTTGTAATCTCTTTTGTTGGGTTTTGTATGTATATCTACTCTTGCTCATGTATATTTGTCGCCCTTGGGGTTGTATAAAGTTTGTTTTACGAATCTGTGTTGGTGATTGTCTTAGGTTTTTACTCTATGTTAGAGATTTGAGCTTGCTAGAGATAGACTGCTTATATTCTTACCTAGGATGATTATTTGTTAGTTTCTGAATGCTAGAAATGGGTTTAGAGCTGACATTCACCATAGAGTATCTGACCTTAATGCCTTTGCGTTGGTGAAGTATGTCAGAGATGGGTATGGAGGTGACGCAGTTGACTTCTGGTTTTCGAGGTATGTCAGAAATGGATATTGAGATGATTCGGGAGGATTCTTAATTTGGGTTAGAAATGACTTAGGTTGTGAGAGGTATGTGATGACACGGATGAGTATCGTAGGTCGAGTATGACATGGGTGGTAGATTTGTGACGGGTAGTTTACATTCGTTCCGGACAAGCTGTCTATCCTTTATACTTTTTAGTTCATTTACTTTTTATCTTTTATTTTCAACTCTTTTAATACCAAACTCATTAACGGTAGAATTGTCGAACGACGAATCAATAACCAATCTCTGTGGACACGATACGATATAACCTAACCGATATATATCACCCGGTAAAAATAAATACTTTACTTTTTGCTTGCCGCTAATACCGCAGCAACAATGATGTTGCCTTCTTACTCCACCTACCTAAATTATAAGGAAGAGTTTCATCAATTACCTAGTCAATATCACTTTCTTATGAACTTATCATTCCATTCCTTTCATATCCTTTATTCTAGAACAAAGAGTAACATATGAAGAATCTCCACTAAACCCTCAAATCCTTTCATATCCTCTGATTATCATTTTACTTTTAAATGATCTCTTGATCATTAAACCCTCAAATATCCACTACTTTTTTTGCACGAGAAATTAATGGTTTATAGAAATTAGGATAATGAATGAGGGAGTCATCCAAGGCATGACAAGGAAAATATTTTAAAGTGGTTCTTTAGGATCAAACTTTTCAATAAACTTTTAGAGAATATCAAATTAGATTTTAATTTTGATTATAAAATTTTAATGGGTTATTTCGGTTCGGTTCAGATAAAATTTTGGACCCATCGGTGGCTAGACTCGATTGAACCCAATTAATCCTTTATTATTATTTAATAATTATTTATATTTATTTGTTTACACTACTAGGGTTTAAGGGATGTAACCTCATCTCTTCTCATTCTTTTTTTTATGAGCAGCGCCACCTCTCATCTCATCTCTTCAACCCTATATATGTCCCAAATCTTATGAACAACAATATCATCACCATAATTTTCACTCTTCTCTGTTTCCATCGCCCTTCTCTTGTCTTACAGGGTGAAGCGAATGTCAAAAATGTATATATATATATATATATATATATATATATATATATATATATATATATATATATATATATTCTTCAAATAGCATGTAAATTTCTCTGTTGGAACATGTCCATGTTCCAATATGATGAATTTAAAGAAACACCTAAAGTCCCACATTGTTAGAAAATTTTATGTGGTTGTGTGTTAATTGAAAAAAGTTTTAAGTCCCACATTGCTTAGAATACATTATTTGGCTAGCTACAAAGGACTGGAGAGAAGGTTGAATCAGATATAGGTGCGCATGGGAGTTATCAGTATCATTGATCTCAATAATGATTACTATCTCGTGGCTTTCTCGCATGAAGATGACAAGAAGGCGACGATGACTCATGAGCCCTGGTTTATTTACAACCATTATTTAACAGTGCAAGATTGGAGACCAAACTTTCAACCGGAGAGTGACACGATAGAAGAAGTTGCAATATGGGTTAGAATCTCTAGGCTACCAATAGAATATTATGGTTCAAGGACTCTCTCAGTATTTGGTGATCGCATTGGACGTACAATTAAGGTGGATAAAACCATGATCAAGCAAGGAAAAGGAAAATATGCTCGTATTTGTGTTGCGATGAAACTAGCGAATCCATTGCTAGCCATTCTTAAAATACAGGGAAACAACTACAAGATTGAGTATGAGGGTCTCCACTTGTTTTATCTTGTATGCGGTAGATATGGACATTCTAAAGAAGGTTGTTTGGCAGTAATCAAAGGGAAGAACGATGAGGGTGATAGTAGTAGAGGAGTAAATTTGATAGATACCAATAATGGTAAAGTAGGTGAACAAGGGGGGTTTGGTGTTGAAGACGGGCCATAGAAATTTGTCCAAAAGCAGCAGCGAAGGAGGAAGATAGCGGATGGTCGGACAAATAGTGCGCCCAGAAGCTTTAATGGCTAAACGAAAGACTTTGAATCTAAAATTAAAATCTCTTACTCGCTAGGGTAAAGGAGACAATAAACTATTATTTAGTTATAATTTACATATGCTAATGTAAGGGAAGGGGTCTAGTTTGTCTTACCCTTAAATCACGTTAAACTTAACTTGGCACATTATTTACTTCTTTTTTTCGAAAGAATTTTTTAGGCAAAATACCCATTTTGGTCCCTTAATTATACCCTTGAGTTCACATTGGTTCCCTAACGTTTTTTTTTTGTGTTATTTTGATCCTTTGACTTTCAAAAAATTTCATTTTAATTATTTTTATCTAATTAGCGATTGAAAATTTTTGAAATCGGTCACTAAATTTATCGTTAATTAGATAAAAAAAAGTTTAAAAACTAATATAAATTCAAAGATATAGTTAGAGACTAAAATGAATATTAATTTTTTTTTAATACAACAAATGTAATAACACATTCCTTAATTAATTTAAAAGGTTAGTTTATTCTCAATTGTCGGAGAAAGAATAAAAATTAATAAATTTTATTTTGAAATCCATTAGAAACTAAATAAAAGTTTTTGTAAGATTCAAATATATTTAAAGAACTCATTAAGATAATTTTGATTTTTAATATGTATCTTTATTATATTTTTTAAAAAACTAACAAATTTGGGCATGACATGGGTCAAAGGTTAAATTTCATCAATATAAAGTAAATTATAATTTGATTTTCTTTTTTTAATATATAATAATTAAATGAAAGTATTAATTAACATTAGGAATAAAAATACCTCATGTTAGAACTTGGTAGCAACAATTTGAGTATGGTCTTTTTGACACAAAAAATGAATTTGGAGAATAAATAAAATAGAAGAACCGTAATTATTGTATTAATAGATTTTAGATAAAATCATTTACAAATCGTCGCTTTGGCCGAGTGGTTAAGGCGTGTGCCTGCTAAGTACATGGGGTTTCCCCGCGAGAGTTCGAATCTCTCAGGCGACGAAATGTTAATATTTTTTCTCAACTGTTTTTTTTCTCTTGTGTGATATTAAACATAGCATGAAAACGCAAGCCCAATAAGATTTGCATGTAGTTTGGGCTTACAACATGTAACGGGCCCATGAATAAAATAGAAAATTAGAACCAGCTTTTATGTTAAACTTTTAGAACAAAAATAAATAAATAAAACAACTTATTTTTGCTATGATTACTCATTCAAAATTTAACAACTTAGCATATAAATAATAATAGTAAATATTTTTCCTAAAATATATTTTGTATTTACAAATATTTTTTTCTCACTCACACATATACACATTTTTATATTGAGCTTGTTGCTCATGTATATAAGCCTTCTAAAACATTCTTCAAATGAAAATTTTGAATACTCTTACAATAGGAGATTTTGTATTTTATAAAATCAAAATTCTCAAAGTCTTCTCCCAAATTTCTCAATTATTTCCACTTTATTCTTTCTTTTTCTTAAAAGTTCTTCACTTTCTTTCCCTTTAAATTTTCAAACAAAACTTAAAAGCAACGATTATAGCACAATGACAAGACATATACATTATAACCAGTGGTGGAGTCAGAAATTTTAGACAGTTTGAACAAAAATTAAATCGCAAATTACATACGATATAATATATAATTTTGCCCTTGTATTTACTAATTTTGCCCTTGTATTTACTAATTTTACCCATATTTTTACTAATTTTGCCCCTGGTTATATCTAAAAATCGGCTATTAAATTAGGAGAAGTACAAAGAAAATAGGGGTTGAGCCCGGGCATGTGTTCGGACTCGCTAGGCTATGGCTCGCCCTTGACTATAACAAAGAAAATAAAGAATAACTTGATTTCTAAATAACATTTTTTGTACTTACAAATACGATTATATGCACAAAATGGGCCAAAATCATCGGCCTTGAAGTTATTTACTTTGCACCCTACACCAGTCCGTCCCACCCTTACAAATTTTCAATAACTCGAGTTTACCGCTTTTTAAATTTACCTTTCAAATAATTTACTTTTTTAAAAAAACAAATTAATCTTAAAACTTCTTAATATAATATGGAATTAAGAGATCTATAAATCTTACCGCTTTATAAATGCAAATATCAAATGGTTGTAAGTATGACGAAGAAACAACTTACCAATTGTAGTAGACCATCACCATTGACAATAATAAAAATCTCCTTAGGCACCTTCAACTTATTCAAGTCGGAGGGTCCTTCTAGAAATCTATTTGTAGTCTTCTCTCCTACATGGCCTGAATAATCCTCTATATCATGCTAAGTCATGGGCTCAGATATATTAACATCATCAGCATAACATGCTATGTGTTGGAAATCCACCAAAACCAATGATGAATTTCTATCAATCTTGATGAACAAGATTGTTATGTCCACACGATAACAATGACAATGAAAAAAAATTAAAGAATAAAAGAAAAAAATATTTTCTGCAGAGTTTCTCTCTGCCCACAAACTGTGGAAAACTTTATTATTCACTTTGGAACTGCAAAATAATGTGAATCACTTGATTACAAAAATAGGGGTCACTCCCTCTATTTATAGATTTAGGTTAGCTATTGCCCAAAACTATAAAACCCCAAAATACCTATTTTGGAGCTAAATCAAATCTATTCTATTTTAGATCTAAATCAAAACTAAATCTAAATCTAAACAAATCAAATATGTGTAGCCTACTTCGAACCACAAGCTCTTCGAACAGGCAATGACTTCCTTCGAGCAACTTGCTTTGATCCACCTTTGATCCTTCGACACACATGATTTCGACACACATGAATTATAATTTAACACTACACACTTTAACTTGTGCGTCATCCACACTATCCACCTCTATTCTATAATGTGTCCCCTACCACCTCACGAAGAATAACATATGGTTCACATACTTAATATGTTCTCCTAGACGGAGAGTCGCTAGGAGCTAGAATAACAAATTTATGCAAAAAAAAAAATGACATATCACAAAAGTATGCTAGAAGATGCGCTGACACCCTATATATTTTTTGTATTTAAAAACTACATGAATAATCATTTCAGTATTGCTGAAATTTTCTAAAAGTGCAAATGATATAAAAAAATAGATTTTTTAATTATTTTACATTAGATGTAATCAGACATTTTTTATAACGCGTGAAAGGGTGACAGCTACAAGCATAAGGGTGTTGTGTATAAAAAAAAACTCACAAACTTATGTAGAATAATAAAAAAGGGCCTTAAATAATCTCACATCTAAAACAAAATAGAGGATTGTTCAATATACTCTATGAGTTACTTAAACACCCTGCAAAATCTCAAAAATAAACCTTAAATTAGGATTCTAAAATTCGAACTCACTTAATACCCAAGAAGTCATCTCTGGAACACGCCAAAGATAGAGTTAAAAAATAGACTTTGGAATCCGTATAGTCAATTATGAAGATTGAACTCCTGACAAGCGTAACACATAACAGCTACGCCTGCCCTCAAAACCACACATTTAAAAAAAATCAAGATTTTAATGTTTGGATTTCTTAAGGAGATTTGAGTTTGGGCAGTTTTGTTTATGTTAACCTGCGTGTTTCCCGATCCCTTCCCATTTTCATTTCTACAATTACATTGAAGCTTATCACGTCTCTACTCCACTACATTGCAAGTATCCAAAATTTTACTTCATTGCATTGATAAGTATCTCAATTCTCTTTCTTTTTTGATTTCACATGCATGCATTAACTAAATAGTTTATAAATATGATACTTTTGGGTTAAATGTAATATATATGTCATTTGTGTTTGTCCTTAACTACCTTGCTTTGAGTTTTTGAACACTAGAGCTTAGGATTCATCCATGCTCAGTTCTCTGGTTCGTGCTTCTATTTTAGTGTAATTCGTATTTTGAAATATGGACCCATAGTCCAAATATTGGAATGTGGAATCACTTGTTATTTGATTTTTAGTTTGGCTTATTTATGCATTATGTTATTACATCTCTCTGTGCTTGTTTGATCGCAGGAAAAATATATGACAACCATGAAAGATTAATACATGGTAGAGTGACCTAACATGCTTCTGTTCACACGATGAAAGCTAGACTCCTATGACCTATGATTGGAGAGACTTTGTTTGCTAGAGAAAGATCGTCTTCCTAGGTTCTTGTTGTTGGACAAGTAACTTTAAGTACAATAGGAGGATAATTATGGTATTCAAAATTCACAGTTAATTTTAATGTCTTGTTACTTAGAGATTAAATAATGTTAGTATTCTTTAAGATCGAAATAAATTGAATAGTAAAAAATAAAAATATCAAAATAAATTGCATAAATTAAAAGATAAGGGTTTAGAGAGATATCACCAGTTATTTATCCAAGCTCGACTGAATGTTCGCCTACTTCTGTCCCCAAGATATCTTCTCGAGATTCTCACTATAAACTTGAGCATTTACAAGTTATGTCTACGAACTTTGCTACAATCTGGTATTGATATTTTACAAAGGCTTAGCCCTAACCAAAATGAACGTTTTTTTTCAGGCTAAGCTAATGAACTAATTAGATATTTTCTAGGCTTATCTCAATAACCAACAGAACTTTGTTAGGAAAAATTCTAAAACCAAAATAGAGATTTTATAACTAGTTATCTCAAGAACCAAACTTGATTCCTCAAGAGTATCGCACTCTCGAGATTTATAACAACATCACAACACCAATGCAATTCATCACAAGTAGCATTTCACTCAAAGGCCCTAAGGCAATATATGTGAGAGAAAAATATTTTCAAAGAGAGGTAAATTCTAAAGAAAAGAGAGAGCTTCGGAACTTTGTGTGAAATGAGAAGGAGATTACCATCCTTTATATATGAGAAGTAAATTTCAAAAAAGAAAAAGATCCATGGGCATTTTTTAATGTCCCAATCAATTGGCTTCTAAGCCCAATCGATTGGGTGAGAGAACTTATCAATTGTTCTGACCCATTTTGGAAATTTGGATAGAGAGTCGTTGTCAATCATTAAGACACTATCACAATCAATTGTTCAATTATTTTGGCTTCTGCTAGTCGATTGGATTAAGTACCCTATAATTCTGTAGTTCAAAACATACTTCAAAGAGAACCTGGTAGTCTCTTAATCATTTGGCTTGGGCTTGAAATATTTTTAAAGATTTTTTATGGTTAAAAAAGATGTTGAAAAGATATTTTAAGTGTGCGTGAGAGTTTCCTTCTTATCTTAGGAGTTACTCCACTATTTTCACAAAACTTTGATCACCAAGACAGACACGATCAAGTGAGTTTTCACATTTCCTGTCTTTCGTAACTCTGAGGCTTCCAAGATTTTTTTCTAGCTACATCAATCATACAAAACCTTCAATGGAATATTAAGTCTCTTACTTGATAAGGCTTGTGACGTCTTCAAGTTTGGTCACCATCATAAGAGAGTTGGAAAGTCATTTCCATCGAATTCAATAAACATTAGTGTTGTTATCTTCAAAATATCAAGAATGTTCTCAGCAGGATCATCAACTTCATACCTGCAAGCACATAGATCCAAGTTCTCCTTAGTTTTTATAATGATAACGCATCTCCCATGGAGGTGGTAAAAGAATAGATAGATAGATAACAATTAGGGTGGTTAAACTCTCTCACATGAGTAGATAGTATACTTTACTCCCCTTAAAGTCTTCCTCTGAGAGTATACTTCTAACCTTTTCATACTCTAGAGTGAGGTATAGATAAGTGGAACATAAGATCATACTTATCCCCCTTTATAAGGCAGCATCCATCATTGAGATCAAAAAATAGGCGAGATTTAGAGAACTTATTTCCGTTTATTCATTCTGAAACAAAACTCAAATGTCTTTGAAGGTTTTTAAATCAAAAGGAAACTATGGATTCTATTTCTTTCTTGCTTAGATTCCTTCCATGAGATAATTATTTCCCCTTAGGAAATTTTTGAACAACCTCTTTTCAGCCTCTTTGGGCTCTAGACTAGTATTGAGCTCTAGGTGTGTTGAGTTTGGCACCCATTTTCTCCACAACCACTTAAAAATAACCAAAGGTTATTAGAAATAAATTTAATTTACTAATCAATTTATTAAATAATTTAATAGAGAGATAATCAAAGTTTGTCAATTTTTCAATGTCTACTAATTTTATTACTTCAACAACTCGAGATAACTTGAGAAAAAATCCCATTTAAAGGGAATGACAAACCATCGTCGGTTTTCCTTCTCTATGAATCATTTGATATAAGAGTTGGTCTAGAAATAGGACTGATGAATTTATTACAATTTTATCATCTTAACCTTTTAAGTGGTTCCATGATCACTGTCATTGAACAATACCATCAATGTCAACACCTTGATCACATCCATTTGTAATTCCCTTAGAAATATCTTCATTAGCATTCTGAATGGGACAAACTTTAATGGTATTTTGTTCCTAATGGTGTAAGTTAACTTCTTCAACTTGAATCTCTCCATTTGGACTTCAGACTTCCTCTTGTCTTTGATATTTTTCTTTTCATTTATCATCATCATACAAGGATGTTTTTTTTCCAGGAAACCAACAACCAAATATTCAATGATTTTGTATTACTCTTATCATACGAATAAATTTATTCCTTCGAATGAGTGAATTAGAAGAAAATATTTATTTCTTCAGTCATTTAACTTGAAGAACAAATGTTGGTATCATCATCTGCATTAGAATTTAACTTTTTTACCTTTGGTACCCAATTTTTTTGGGGCCTTTAATGTTAGTGGAATACATATTAAGAGTTGACATCATTCTCTTTTTACTTTCACAATTATATTGATAAAGTATGAAGGAGGGTGTCTTTATTTGCTCCCATAACTCTTTTTGATATAAGAGAACATGTCAATGTAGTTGTCTTTATTACATTAATTGAACTTTAGGATTTTAAATTTAGCTTTTTGTTGGGCATTACAAATATTTCTAAAGTTTTTACTATTGTTCTTAGTTTCATAAGCAATACCAACTTTATTGTAAGACACTATTTGGTTACCTAACATAAGATTAAAGTTATCTTTAGCAAATTTATCAAATGTGTTTTGAAGATTATCAGTTTTAATTTTCAAAATGTCATATTGATCAAACTTGATAGATTCATATAAGACTCTGTGATGTGAATTTCTTATTCCACCTCATACTCTTCTAGCGCACCACGTGAAATTCCAATAATGCCCCTAGAAACCAGAAATATACTTTCGGTTCGCACCCTATATCATACAAATCAGGTTGAAAAGGACTGGGTGTTGATATGGTGTGTTGATCAGAATCTGAGGTGGCCAGAGTAGACGAAGATTCTTCGAATTGTGTTTGGAGAGGAGATGGTGGTGTACCTGCAAGGCACTCTGATGCTAAAGTAAGCAAGTGATCAAGGTGAGAATAGAAGAATATTAGAGTTGTTAGAGTAAGAATGTGACACGTTTCCCTCAAAGGTATGAGGGTTATATAATGGCCTTAAGAATGTTCTAATTGGTTTCTATATTTGGGCCTAGATACGCGGATCCATGAATCTAGCTATTTGGGCTAACTAGGTCAAACCAGGCACTAATGCTTGAAACTGACCATTATGTTGATTGGGGGAGACCATAACGGGCATAGTCCTTGATGAGGAGTACCAGTCTGATCTACTCGACGTTCGTCGAGCAGTGGGTTCCAGGTGCCACATAAAATGGGAAGATGATGCCCTTAGGACATTATTTATCATTTTTGGCTCGTTACTATCCATGGAGAGGTGACCGGCCTGACAAACATTCGGGCGGTCCAGAACAGGTGCAAACCGAAAGTATATTTTTGGTACCAAACCTTAAGTAAATTTTTGGTTCCTTGACGCACTTTAAGGGCACCAGAACCTCTTTCCCTCCCCATAACATCAAACATTTTAAAATACAAACTCAAACTCTCTCAATCACTCATTTATACCCTTTCTCTCAAAATCAAAATTTTCCTCAAACAATCAACAGAATCAAGCAAGCAACAACCATCTTCAATCAATCAAGTAAGTGATTTAAGAAATTTTTAGAGTTTATGTAATTTCTATTGAAATTAGTGAAATAGAGTTTTAAATGTGTTGTTTTTTGTAGTTTATATCATTAGGAGTCATTATAACACTAGTTGTAAACTATTTTTGACGACCAATCTGTGTTTTTGACGCATTTGGGGATTTGGGGTTGGCTGTCACGAAACTCTGTTTCGTAGTGGAAATTAGAGGTTTATTTTTGGTTTTGTGTAAGAACAAAACCGGAACTATACTTCTGGTTTTCTGTCTGTAATTTTCTTCTTCCATTGTTTCTACTGTAAGCCATATGCTAATGTTTCGTTCTTACTTCCACATGAGATACCTCTGAGAGACCGTCACGTTTGAGGCATGGTCGGGTTGCACAACATACTTTTGTGTGGAGAGAGAGAGAGGAGTCTGGCAACACAAGCTCATTCGACATCCAGACAGGCTAATATCGGATGCACATTCTGCTTGTTCCGATTCTACCCCTTCTACATCTTCCTCCCGTAGCAGACGGAAGTCTCCAGTTCATCCCCCGTCGCCTCCGTCTTACCGCAAACACACATCCTCATCACTGTGGATTTTTGAGACGGGATCCTCATCTGCTTCACAGGCGGGGCCATCTGAGGTGAGATCTGATGTTATACCCCCAAACTCCCAAGGTACCGGTGGCACCCGAGGCACCAATGAAACCAGAGGCACCAGAGATACTGCAGGCATTGGAGGCACCCCAGGTCCCTCAGGTATTTGGAGGGGGGCTTTCTAACTTATCTCTGCTCGCTCTTTATCCTATCCTTGTGGCTAGACATATATGAGATGTAAAAGTATGAAATTTACATTTATATTACAGTTATTAATTATCTTATGAATATTATTATGAATTCTAACAATGAATTTTTTCTTGTAGGAATGCGATACACTGAAAGTCATAAGCCATGTGAGGAAGATCAGTAAGCTCAATCCACCTCTCGAGCCATGGTTTGATGATCTACTACACATTACAGGGTTGAGAGATTTGAACCTCAATGGATATAGCATGGTCAACTGGGGGATGATCAACGCTTTTGTAGAGAGGTGTCACGAGGAGACGTCTTCGTTTCATCTACAACATGGAGAGATGACGATCACACTCGATGACGTCGCATGTCTGCTTCACCTATCGGTCATAGGGCAGTTTCTAGATCACCAGAAGTTTGAGAAAGAGGAGGCTATTACTTTGTTGTTTGATAGGCTGAGAGTTACCGTGGAGAAGGCCTTGGAGGAGGTTGATAAGACACGTGGTTGCCACGTGAGATATAGCTGGTTGGAGGAGGTTTTTGTAGATGAGGTTGCACGTGCTACTGCTGCTGATGGTGATCCCGAGCAGGCTATGTAACACCCCATCTAAATACCCCGAATATGTTAATTAAATTAACATTTAAATCATCTTTAAATCAGAGTTTAACACGGTAATCACGGGATGTCACAATTAATAAATAAAATAAACCTTCATTCAAACAGTAGCCATGCTACACTGAGGATCATCATTCAACAATTTAATCATTATAAGACCATGTCTTACACAGCGGAAATACCAAAACCAAAATTTAATAAAACATCATAGTTCTCAAGGAATTCAAATCCAAAACTATTAAACAATAATGATTCTCTTAACTAAGCGTTCCCCAGTGTTACAACCTAATCAGAGCATGACACTGACACACGGACTAAAAAGATAAGCTCTAGAGCCATCCTCACCGACTCCTCAGCTGCTAATTTAATCTGAAATGGTAAAGTAAGGGTGAGACTTCTCATAATTAAAGCATATTATAAGTCTTTCAATCAATAATATATCACAAGCATATTATTTCACCCACTTAATCATAAATTCAGATTCACACGCACGACCATATTCATCATGCATAATCATAACAATCCAAGAAGAGTAACACTGGAAGACATCCTAACATGTTACTACTTCATACAAATACAATGCAGACTCAATGCATGCGGTACCGACACGTGACCAAGTCACCCAACACTGATCCATCATCAACCGGATACAGTACCATCGATTCGTCCATAACCACCCGGACACGAATCCAGCCTAACCACCCATCCTCACTCGGGTATCGGTTATCGGCAATCCAAGTCAAATTCCGCACAATGGGAATTAACTTCACCAAACAATGCATATGCACGCACATCACTAGCATGCAACATCAATCAGTCTATGTATACATTCATTGAACATAACTGAATCTCAACAATCAACATGATATATCAACTAATCATGCATACATCTAACATCAGCATAAACATGCAAACCAATCAACATGATATATCAACCAATCATGCATACATCAACACGAGTTATGACCACCTCGGACATCATAAACCCTCATCAACCACAACATGATATAATCACCTATCATGAAACAATTCATCACAAAGCATAAATATGCGGACACTTACCCTTCAATTGGTAAGACTATCACGGTATATATCACAACAACGACAACTAAGATCAACACCATCGTGCATATACAACACCAACAAACACATGATATCAATACAATCATGACTACACCAATTATCATAAACCGAATCAAAACCCAAAACATGATATTCCAACCATCATGCATACAAATAACAGATAACACGCTTTGCATTCACTCGATATCAATATATCCATCACCACGGGATCTCTCGCATACACATCAATATCGTCGGTCAAGAGTCACCTATTTCGAATTTGGCCCATTTTCAAAATAATTTCAAGTTTTGGAAAATATTTTCATTTCATAAAATAGAGCATTAAATTTAGAAAATAACGTCCAAAACGGCGCTCAAAACGGACTTACGGTTTGAAAGTTATGAATTTTCAAAGTTTGACATTTTTCAAAATTTAAAGGTGGAACCCGGTTCCTACACATACAGGAACCGGTTCCTGAAAGTTAAATTTTCACGTTGCTGGAAAATTGTATGGGAACCCGGTTCCTACCCATACAGGAATCGGTTCCTGAGTACATTTTCCGATTTTTCTAAATTTTCAATGTGGAACCCGGTTCCTCCCCACTGGGAACCGGTTCCCACGTGTTAAAAAGCCATTTTCAGCACTTTTGACAGCATTCTTTCATTTTCAATCAAACTCATTCTTACCCATACGAACTCCAACATGGGAAACACTAAAACACATCATTTTGCATCATCTATCGCATCAAACAACATATTTCCATCATCTATTTTCATCTACTGACACTCTAATCATATTCCATACACATTCTGACTTAATCAGACTTAATCTGACACCATCTGACACTATTAGGTACACATCCATGGGAACCTAGAAATTCCTAAACATAGATTCCCTAACATGCTATGGTCTACAATATTAACATCAAAACCTATAATAAGCAATAACCAATCGAAATCACCCCTTACCTTGTGGGTTCTTCGATTTCTGACGCTCCTAGGTCTTTTTCCTTCTTTCCTTCTCTTCTCACTTCACGTATCTTGTTTTCTCCAAAAATGATTCCTTTTTCCTCTTTTCCTTCTTTTATTTCTTTTATTATTTTAACATAATAAAAATAACATAATTAATGTGAGTAGAGCCTTTTACTCCTCACACCTTCACTTTATTCATCATACCACCAATAAACCCACTTCCATTTAATTCAATTGACTTCCAATAATCCAAAATATTAAATATTACATTCCTAATTAAATTAATAATTAAAAATCGTAATTATTTAATAATCGATTTATTTGGGGTGTCACAACTCTCCCCCACTAAAAGAGTTTTCGTCCTCGAAAACATGACCTAGACGAACAGTTCGGAATATGAGTCCTTCATCTGACTCTCCAGTTCCCATGTAACATTTCCATCCGCTGGTCCTCCCCAAGCTACTCTTACCAATGCGATCTCTTTGCCTCGCAACCGTTTCAACTCTCTCTGATCAAAGAGATATTTCAGGCTCTTATGATCACTAATACCTCAAATCGAGAACCATATAAATAATGCCTCGCCAACTTCAAAACAAATACGACAGCTGCCAACTCTAAATCATGAGTCGGATAACTCCTTTCATGCACTTTCAATTGTCGTGAAACATAAGCCACAACCTGCTTATCTTGCATCAACACACCACCTAATCCCATTAATGATGCGTCACAGTACACAACAACAGACTTAGTCGGATTTGACAAAATAAAGATCGGAGCACTAGTCAACCTCCTCTTCAGCTCTTGAAATCCTTCCTTCCAACTATCACGTCATGTTTGACATCATTTCCAATATCACTAACAAATATCCTTCTTATTCAACCACTAGAATCCCACACGATCCATTGCTATCGGGTTAAGAATACATCAGCTCAGCTCACTCCCAACCCCCTTCACTCTAGGGTACATGATTTATCACTTCACCACACTGCAACACAATTATAAGAACCTCTACATAACCGCAATGTCCACAGCATTTATACACAATGCTAGTACCACGAGGCTACGTTCCAACGGTAGAGCTTGCAAATCAATACATCTATTATAATGGATGTAACATCAATAAGACATAGAACCCTTCACCTAAGAATTCTATTCTGAAATTTCTAATAGTTTCATAAACTCCACACCTTCTAATGTTTAATTTGTGACTTCCAAAAGAAATCATACTCGCATAACAAAGTGCACCACGTTACGCTTTCGCTACGCGACTCTGATTAATTACCTTAAGTCATTATCTTCATTTGATTTTCATCAACTACCAGCTCTACAAGTTTCACATTTTATCTTTAGACTTTCTCCTTAATATCTATCAAAAATCACTGTTCAACTTCTTACATTCTAAACCTTCCACTCCGCGGCTTCAACTTGCATACACACTCAAGTCTCCGAACCGCTAGATAATTTCCAAGTCTTTTTCATAGTCCTTTTCCTCTTAGTTTCATGCGAACTGATGAACTACTATCCTCTCAATAGAACGTCAACCACTTCACACACTATCAAGCTTGCAAGATGAGTCTATTAAATCCAACACGATCCCGTCTATTATCAACAAGAGATTAAGGGTGATCAGTTCCTCAATTTGTCAATAGATAGCCGACAATCACAATGGAGTATAAACCACCATACCAAACTATAATAGCGTTCCTTTAGAACTCGTGCTCGAAGTCATCCAAGCACCATGGTTCAATAATCTTCCTTTAAGGTTTACGACTTCTTCCACACTTATTCCTCATCTGATATCGACGATGAGATACCATCGATCAAACAATTTACATAATCTCCTTCACCCTCACTTAGCATCACACAAACGTTAAGTATTTTCCCCCTCGTGAGATGCTAACATACCAACTACACCATAACTCATTTTGTCCCCACTTGAAGTCCTTATCCATGCGGAGAACTTTAACGACATTCACAACTCTTAGTCCCCCTTTAAATCTCATAACATCTAGGATCCATATATGTTCAGTCTGAATCTTATTTCAAATGCAATCTCAGTAATACATCTCATCATATGATTCGGTAAAAGAAACTTCCAACATTTTCTTAACACGTGTCAACATTTTGACATCTTAAACATGATTGCATCTCCTATCGAATCTATTTTTCCTCTAATTATCACTTATCTTTTCCTCAGAAGCTAACGTCACTTATTCATCCTAAATCTACATAAGTTGCATCTCTAATACTTTCGCATTCTTACTAATACCAACATCTCATTCATTAAGAATATCTCATTCTTGATCTCGTCTCAAATAACTGCGACTGTTACTGGTTATGTCCATAAAATCTTCCAATACCCCGCAACAAATTTTGGACTTTCCCACTACAACACTACATCAGCCTCAGATGGGTCTACCGCATTACCGTCACTTGAGATAACATGATAAAGAAAACTCACATCCTCATACCGTAATCTACACCATGAAAACTTAACAAAATTCTACTCCCTTTCGAAGTTGGAATTCACCTCACAACATTCAACATACCTATACCGAGTTTTAGAAGCTTCTTTCTAACTATCTTCATCCTTAACCTGACCACGAAGGTAAGTTAATCTAAACTCAACTTTACTGAAGGCATACTTTCCAACCAATTGATCCATCAAATCACCAACAATTTGAAATAGATATTTAGTCTTAATCACCACTTAAATCAGTTATCAAAAATCCACACGCAATTCGCGCTACTTTCTTCCTCCTTGACTAAGGAAATTAGAGCTCCCAAAACAATACACTTGGTTTTACAGATCCATTTCACTGCGCATCTTCCAATAGCTTCTTCAATTCCCTTAACTCAAAAGTTGACATCTTGCACGGTGTCATAGAAATAAGTTTTGTACCAAGAACAACATCAACAACGACTCAGATTCTCCTCAAACATCATTACATGATAAATAAATTACTTTCAGGTGCTGGGACCATTTTTAAAACAAGGTTCATCACATTATCTTTCCAATGCTTCAAACGGAACTCAAATCAGACATCCAAAACTCAAGCTATGAATCTTACAAGTTTCCGGAAGGAATGCTGTCAGGAAACCAATTCCCCGCAATAGGTAGTCGATTTCCACCTTGTGGGAGTGAGAAATCCCAAAACATCCTAGAATACAAAATTTGAGATCCTTACTTCAACATACCGCAACACACATCATTCTCCATGTTCACTTGCGTCGAGTTACAATTCCAATAACCAATTCACACAACTGCATACTCCATATCAACCATTGACACAATCAATCTTTTCAAGGACACAAAGAAGTAATTCACACAGACAGCTCCACAATCAACTGGAAGGGTCACAACATTCCCACCACACCAGCTTCATCTTTTCAAAGTCATCCTTCTTAATCACTAAATATCTTCTAGACCAAGAATATGCATCGACTCCTCATAACGATTCATAATAACTTGGTTTAACTTCAAACATTCAACCCAAGGATGACCTCAAGCTAACCCAACATCTTGCTCAGACGATGAGTCGCTATTATTCCCAGGGAAACGTCAGAACTCACACCCCAAATGGAACATCATTATCCATAACATCGTCCTCCACTCCCCGTGATGCGAACAACACAAGTACTTAATTGTTACCACTTAATAGAACCTTATCTGACCATCATACTGAATTCTCGAATTCGTAATCCCTCCGAGTTCGGGAACTACGCAGTCTAACCAACATCTGCACTCATGTAACCAATGGCACATCGATCCAACTCTTCACACCAGAACATCTCAGAGAAGCAAAGTTTCTCCCCCACTTGCTTCTAAACCACTCCTGCAACTAGGTAACCAGGAAAAACAAGCAAGACGATTGTTTCACACACACATATCGTATACAGAAGGAGTAATGACATTAAGACACTGGTCACAACGACCGACTATGCTCTGATACCACTATTGTAACACCCCATCTAAATACCCTGAATATGTTAATTAAATTAACATTTAAATCAGAGTTTAACACGGTAATCACGGGATGTCACAATTAATAAATAAAATAAACCTTCATTCAAACAGTAGCCATGCTACACTGAGGATCATCATTCAACAATTTAATCATTATAAGACCATGTCTTACACAGCGGAAATACCAAAACCAAAATTTAATAAAACATCATAGTTCTCAAGGAATTCAAATCCAAAACTATTAAACAATAATGATTCTCTTAACTAAGCGTTCCCCAGTGTTACAACCTAATCAGAGCATGACACTGACACACGGACTAAAAAGATAAGCTCTAGAGCCATCCTCACCGACTCCTCAGCTGCTAATTTAATCTGAAATGGTAAAGTAAGGGTGAGACTTCTCATAATTAAAGCATATTATAAGTCTTTCAATCAATAATATATCACAAGCATATTATTTCACCCACTTAATCATAAATTCAGATTCACACACGACCATATTCATCATGCATAATCATAACAATCCAAGAAGAGTAACCGGAAGACATCCTAACATGTTACTACTTCATACAAATACAATGGACTCAATGCACGCGGTACCGACACGTGACCAAGTCACCCACACGATCCATCATCAACCGGATCATTACCATCGATTCGTCCATAACCACGGACACGAATCCAGCCTAACCACCCATCCTCACTCGGGTATCGGTTATCGGCAATCCAAGTCAAATCCGCACAATGGGAATTAACTTCACCAAACAATGCATATGCACGCACATCACTAGCATGCAACATCAATCAGTCTATGTATACATTCATTGAACATAACTGAATCTCAACAATCAACATGATATATCAACTAATCATGCATACATCTAACATCAGCATAAACATGCAAACCAATCAACATGATATATCAACCAATCATGCATACATCAACACAGGTTATGACCACCTCAGACATCATAAACCCTCATCAACCACAACATGATATAATCACCTATCATGAAACAATTCATCACAAAGCATAAATATGCCAGACACTTACCCTTCAATTGGTAAGACTATCACGGATATATCACAACAACGACAACTAAGATCAACAGCCATCAGGCATATACAACACCAACAAACACATGATATCAATACAATCATGACTACACCAATTATCATAAACCGAATCAAAACCCAAAACATGATATTCCAACCATCATGCATACAAATAACAACAGCATAACACGCTTTGCATTCACTCAGTATCAATATATCCATCACCACAGGATCTCTACTGCATACACATCAATATGCGTCAGTCAAGAGTCACCTATTTCGGAATTTGGCCCATTTTCAAAATAATTTCAAGTTTTGGAAAATATTTTCATTTCATAAAATAGAGCATTAAATTTAGAAAATAACGTCCAAAACGGCTCAAAGCGGACTTACGTTTGAAAGTTATGAATTTTCAAAGTTTGACATTTTCAAAATTTAAAGGTGGAACCGGTTCCTACACATACAGAACCGGTTCACAAATTTTCACGTTCTTTGGAAAATTGTATGGGAACCGGTTCCTACCCATACAGAACCGGTTCCCGAGTACATTTTCGATTTTCTAAATTTTCAATGTGGAACCCGGTTCCTCCCCACTGGGAACCGGTTCCCACGTGTTAAAAAGCCATTTTCAGCACTTTTGACAGCATTCTTTCATTTTCAATCAAACTCATTCTTACCCATACGAACTCCAACATGGGAAACACTAAAACACATCATTTTGCATCATCTATCGCATCAAACAACATATTTCCATCATCTATTTTCATCTACTGACACTCTAATCATATTCCATACACATTCTGACTCAATCAGACTTAATCTGACACCATCTGACACTATTAGGTACACATCCATGGGAACCTAGAAATTCCTAAACATAGATTCCCTAACATGCTATGGTCTACAATATTAACATCAAAACCTATAATAAGCAATAACCAATCGAAATCACCCCTTACCTTGTGGGTTCTTCGATTTCTGACGCTCCTAGGTCTTTTTCCTTCTTTCCTTCTCTTCTCACTTCACGTATCTTGTTTTCTCCAAAAATGATTCCTTTTTCCTCTTTTCCTTCTTTTATTTCTTTTATTATTTTAACATAATAAAAATAACATAATTAATGTGAGTAGAGCCTTTTACTCCTCACACCTTCACTTTATTCATCATACCACCAATAAACCCACTTCCATTTAATTCAATTGACTTCCAATAATCCAAAATATTAAATATTACATTCCTAATTAAATTAATAATTAAAAATCGTAATTATTTAATAATCGATTTATTTGGGGTGTCACAAGCTACCCCTCACAGGGGGTATCCCATGAGAGCATACCTCTTGTATCTTGTTGGCACCCAGATATTTGTGGACACTAGTGCCACTTACACTGACATCATGTATCTTAGGTTCTTTGCTGATTTTGATGCGATCAGTGGGTGGAACTGAGGGGATGCCTACTTGGTTTACTTGTTTACCAAGTTGACCGAGGCGACTAAGTGGAGGACGAGGCAGATCACCGACATCATGTCTCTGTTGACGGTATAAAATATTTCTCTTAACTTCCTTTTTTAATTATTTTGATTTTGAAACTAAATGGTTTAATTTTTATATTTTTGGGATGGATCCTACAACACTTCCCACAAATTTCTAGATGGTCATTTGCTGAGGGTTATACTGAGGAGATGCCACGTGCCTTTGCATACAAGCCGCTCAGAGGGAACCAGGAGACACTGTCGTTTCGACATTACCTGGACCAAATAGTGTATGAGGACATTCACTTCTGTGTCTACGCCGACCACCGTGAGACGATACCATTTAATGAGGTTTCTATTTACAGGTTGGTGGCCTGTGGTACTCAGAAGACTGCTGCTTATATGCCCGAGCGAGTGATACGACAATTCGGTTATACCCAGACCATTCCTCGGCATCCTGCTTTATCTTCCTCTTCGACAGTGAAGAGGAGGGACATGGATGATATTTTTGATGATTTTGAGAATCCTCTTGTACATGAGGAGGCCAGGAGTACCGTGGCTCCAGACGACTGGAGTTACGCGTACGGTTACATGTTGTGGTTCTTCAGGGTTTCCCATCCATACATGATATACGATGATCCAGGGAACCCGCCCAGACCAGTTCATCAGGAGATCCTGGAGGAGGAGCAGGCGAGGAGGGATCATGCCCAGGACGTGTTGCCTATGTGCCGCCGTATCATGGAGCTTGCTAGGAATGACATTGATAGAGGGTTGTCTCCTGACGGATCTGATGTTAGAGGAGTTTTGGAGGCCATCATGGCGGAGGCTCAGGGTGCCCTGGTATACAGAAGACAGTGGAGGAACGCCTCGAGGGTGACAGGTCGGCTCATCGTCCTCCATACGCAGTAGTTTTGTTTGATTGTATTTTGACTTTAATATTTTTTATTTCGTATTGTATCGAATTTTTATTTTGAATACCATTATTATGAAATGCATTTTGGATAATATTTTTGGGCTATTATTCGATTTAAAAATTGTAGGTCTTTAATTTGATTTATAAATTGAATAGTTTGTTAAATTGGTTAATGATTTAATTCTATTTTTCTGCTAAATGTCATGCCTAGAACCGGATGTATACTTCCGGTATGGAACCGGAGATATACTTCCGGTTTTCATCCAAATATTTTAGAAAGTGGTGCGTATCAGAAATATATTTTCGGTTTTCTAAAGAAATTTTTGAGACCTGTTAAAGTGGTGCACTAAAAATATTTTCTTCTTTTTATAACCTTCTTCATCGTTAACATGTCTCTTTAGCTTTATTTCCGGTAATTTATCAAAAATAGTGTGTCTCCGTGATTGTTAAATCCCTTAACTAAAAAAAAATCTTAAAAATATATACTAGTACATACTAAACAAACAAGAGTATGGTAAAAAGAAAAGGTGACTACACAAACAAGAGTATGGTAAAAAAAAGGTGACAGTGATAGGAAGTTATTCCTACCAAACTATAAACTAGAGTTTGTAATAGGAAAGAGGAAGAACAAAACTAAAAAAGTTAAGAGAAATTAAAATAAAGATAGCATTTTCTTTCATTTGATAATTCTTCAATGTCTCAAGACAATATATATATATATATATATATATATATATATATATATATATATATATATATATATATATATATATATATATATATATATATATATATATATATATATATATATATATATATAAAATAGCACTAATGGATTATTAACTAAAATGTTCAAATACAAATAAAGTCGAATAACCATATACTAATAATATAAGTTCTATTAATATCCCATCAATAACAATACTATCAAAACTGATCATAATTATTATAGACAGTAGTAATTATTTCAGTTCCATACATAAAGGGTCAACCAACGTGAAATCTGATCTAATTAGTTATTCTAAGTTACTCCAAAAGAATATCCCTTACCTTGTTAGTAGACAGCGCCGTGCTTGCTGTGTGTTTTGAGTTATCTTTGCCACTAGGTTGCTCCCTGACAAGAAACAACTATGATCATAATTAACTGCTCTCTTCATTCCACAATAAGTGATCATGTACACTATTTTATACGTATTAAAAAAAATGTAAAAAAATAAGAGAATAATATTTTTATTATAATATTCCTAATTATATATTAAAAATTATAAAAATTTAATTAATTAGATGATAGAATTAAAAAAATATATTAAAAATTAAATAAATTATTTATTTTAAAATATTATTTTATTCGTTTTAGATCACTCATTATAGATGAGGAAGTATGACCTATAATTAAACTAAAGTATTAAACTACTTACTGTTAGGGAACATGTCTTGTCTCTTGTTCCACCCTCCCCACTTATTAATCACGCTATCTCCCTGAGCTGGACTTATTACAATACTCCATTAACACTTGACTCTGTTTAAAAAACAAATAAAGGAACACAACTCATATAAATAAAAAATATATTATAAATGTTTTACTCTCATCTAATAAATTGTTAGCCTATATACGCTGTCAACCCCGCATCGCGTATAGATATCATCTACACAACCAACTTATTTCAGCTCCAAATTTAGTAGAGTTTAAGTTTTAATATAATCTCGTTATCGATAGTATGAATATCTCAATTGGTAAATGATATTTTTTCTTGTCGTGCAACTAATAAATTTAATTTTAAGATAAATGTCATTTTTATTTTTAATATAATTTTTAATTATTATCATATAATTATTTTTATATTTTTTAATTATTACTATATACACTTATATGTATATGTGACTACTTTGATATTTTTAAATTATGAGAAAATCTCTTAGATAAGTGAAAGAAGAGAAAATTTTCCACGAAGATGGTCATTACGCTATCTTCCAACTCAAAAGTAGTTAAGCCTTTTCTACTTGGGTATATATATCATCGAGTAAAATAATGCATAAATAAATATGGGGTGAGAATACATTTATAAATTTTAATGGTGCATAGAACAACAATGATAACTCAATAATATTATTCATCAGTCAAAGAGATCCTTCACAATAATAATAAATCACAAATGTGGTTATGTATGCAATGCATTCATCTCATCTACTCTATGCATGTGGTACTAAGGTTTTTTGATGTCAAAGTTATGTTACTGATTAATTTGGTCACTTGTCTCCTCTTTGAACTAACACACATCACAGGTCTCCTCTTTGAACATAGACCTAATATTGGACCAAAGTCTTAGACTCATCACTGGTACCCTCCTTGAACCAGAAACTCGTCACTGGACTAAATTAGTACACATATTTCTGATATACATGATGCATGAATGCGACAAATAATACAAACGCAATACTCGTCTCAACCTCTAACTCCAACATTCATCTCAGGTTCCCCTTTGAACCTAAGACTTGTCATCGAACCAAAGTTCCAGACTCATCACTGATCCCCTCATTGAATCAGTAATTCGTCATTGGATCAAAGTCCGTACATCAATATATGACCACAACAGATGGTTCATCTCTGAACCACACATCTCAACATAACTAAAAAAACTCATTATACCTCAGTATAATAGTTAAATATATAATTTCTCAATAATGTTCATCAACAGGATAAAAACAACATCAACAGCCATCAACGCTCAACAAGGTTTACTCGAAACTCATCGGAGCTCACAATTAACTCTTCCATTTTTATTCAAAAATAAAGAGTCACAAAGTGTACTCTAACCTTAACTCGTTTACTCTTCAAATCAACTATGAACTTATCATGTGGATATTGGATCGAACTCTAGTATGATCAAATGGTAGCTTTTTGGTTCAACAATTCGACAAGATATTAACATGTTGTCGATGTTTGTTCACATGATGTAATCGAAGTCTTGTAATGATGTAGTCGAAGTATACTAGGATTGTTAGCATGTCATATTAGGCATTGTAAAGCTCAATTATTTAAGTTAACTTGTTCTCTAAGTTAGCTTGTGTAATGGACATGTTTGTAAAATTCCATTAGTTTAGTGTGTTAGTTTTTTTATAAATAGCATTTTATCATTGCAACAATGCAAATCTTAATTAGCACTACTACAAATAACACTTTTCATGACGAAGCTAACACCCTGAACAATGAAAAAAATGAGGGTATAGGTCCTGAGAGCGCCATGTTTAATTATTATTTTAATAAAAACATTAGATCTCAGATATTTAAAAAACCCGAAGGATTGTAGCAATAAGGGAACTCGCTTAGACACTCAGTTGCAGTATTTTATGGTTTTTGTCAAGTGTTTAATTAGTATTTCTCACTTGGCGTCTTTCCAAATTCTATTTCTATTTTCTTTATTTGTTCAATTAGTATTTACCTCGGCTACAGGGTCCAACTGAGAGGAGATATATTTTGCATTAACAATTTCATAATTCTAATTTCAAAATCATATTTTAATATTTTATTTGATGTATTTTAACACGTCGATTTTATACAAAAATTGATGTGATATATCTTTTAAATGAATTTCTAGAATATGACAGTATGAAGTTTTTTTATTTTATATATTTAAATAATACAATCGCGTAGTTTTTTGTGTAAAATCGACATGACACTTATTTTACATGAAATACTTCATGCTACTATCTAGTTTCTAACTTTTCATTTACCTATCAACACTCAAATGTTAGTTCATCACTCTCATTTTGTAAAAAATCCTAGGCAAATTTCAAGCTGATATTCATCAAAACTCAACAGATATTCATCAAAACTCTCGTAACAACATATTTGTTTCATCTTGATAGTCATCAATGTTAGTTTTTCACTTAAATAATCTCTTGATCATTTTGTTTAGGGTTTCTTCGTCTGTTTGTCTATTGATCATTTTGTTTAGAGTTTCTTCATTTGTTTTGATTGAAACATTATTGTTTGATTCATCTTGATGGTCATGTCTAATTCGACAAGCACCTCTCATACAATATTTGTTGCAAACTCGGTTATAAAACATAATATAAAAACTAGAGGTGCTACGATGTATACAAAGGTGAAAAAAGCCAACGAAACAGGTATTCGCTATCCAATTAGAGTTGATGCAGAAACTGGCACAGTTTCTGGTGAACATGCTGATTATTTTTTTGGTTACATTGTGTTACAAGGTAGAATTAAAGTGAGTATTTTTTATTGATAGTTGGCGTAAAGTTGATGATGAATTGAAAGACAACATATGGTCGATATTACGGTATTTATTTTCTATTCTATCATTTGTCTTACAAGTACACTTTTTGTTTAATACTAATAAAATCTCTATTGTGTAAACATAGGATGTGTTTATTGTTACTACAAATGATATAGACGTGAAAAAGAAAATGATTGCTTATTGTGGTGAGCGTTGGAGGAGTTTAAGACACAGCTTACCCATGATTATATTAAACATGGAGAAGATAAAGAACATCCTCCATATGAGGTGTATTCATTTATTAATCAAGCTACTTGGTAGAAATTTGTAAAGTCTCGCACCACTTCTGACTTCTTGACAAAGATCCAAAAAGGAAAGGAAAATCGAGTTAGAAATATTTATACATATAGGTTGTCTCTTGGAGGATATAGGAAAATTGAAAAAATGTTGATGGACGAAAAAAGAAAAAAAAAATGAAGAACATGGAGATTCTATAAGTCTTGATCGCAGTTCATATCCAACACGCACCATGAGAAATAGAGAGGGCACACCAAAGAAAAGACAACGAGTACACGTCAAATGTTACACGCGAAGTGGCTCAAAGGATTGTAAGTAGATATTTTTTTCAACAATATTTATTTTATTTAAATAAATTTGGTAAAGATGAAATTTCATGTTTTGTAGGATGATCTTGTTGAACAAACCAATGTAGGCATCTTCGCTTCACAAGGTCGTCATAACATCTTGGTAGAAGCAATTAGAATCGAGGAGTATTATGGGTGTGTTTGTGGACTTGGTAGAGACGTTAACTTCAAGGTACATTTTGGACGCTCTAAATCATCTAGAGAGAAAATCAATAAGAAATAGGTTTAAGAGATTGTTGTTGTTGAGTTGGGGAAGGTCAAAGATAAGTAGAAGGATGAGCATGATATGTTCTTGGAGGAGGAGAGAGAGAAGTTGTTGCAATACTGTATGGGAGAGTGTCCAGAAAGAGCAAGATGAAGAGAGAGAGAGAGAGAGAGAGAGAGAGAGAGAGAGAGAGAGAGAGGATGAATGAAGAGAAAGTGTCTGAGAAGTGTACTTGTGATGTTCTTGAGGTATATGTTTTATGTTGTTGTTATTATTGTTTGTGTATTTCAATTTTAGATTGTATTTATGTTATTTTTATGAAGCAGAAATTGAGTTTGTTGAGTATATTCAGCCACACAAATTCAAATCAGTTGGAAATTTGAGAGAATTTACTTGAGAAAGTTATGGATGGTACAAGCACGACATATAGTTTTTCTGCCAACCATGGCAGTATTGAACCCGCACCACCACCAAATCAAGATAGCCTTTAGAGATTAGAGTTGACAGTGTCGAGTATTGAAACCATAATTATGGGTATTCAATTAAGGCATGATCCACAACCGTTGTTCTTTCTTAACAAGTCTGTCATACAAGAATTTTTTAAGGGAGGTGAGAAACTAGACAATTCCATTTTGCAAATTTAGAGCTCGTAAGTATAATTTTACGTTGATTTCTATTTATATTCATACGTTCTTATACTTTAACATAAAGATTTGACCTTGCAGGCACATCCATGAGGTTTGTGTTGAAATGAAGCTTCTAAGTAAGTATTATATCTTAGATGTTGCGAGGATTGCTCTTACTCACGGTTCTCCGGGATACAACATCAAAATGTACTTACAAGAAAAGTTGATGGAGAAAGGGAGCATCAAAGATTGTTATATAATATTGCCCCGTTATTCTTAATGTTTATGCAGCCGACACTTGCAACTACTTATTATTTGTCCCAAGAAAAATAATAAAACTGTGTTTTGCTCTGTGTACTCGACACTGCCCGACGTTGTGGTTAACGTTTTGAGTGGGTAAGTGGTGTTATTTCTTATACCCAAATTTCACTTTAGAATTAAATAGTTTTTATTCAAGTATAATTATAACCGACGTGTGTAGAGCGATGGAGGAATTTAATGCGCACAAAAACATCTCATGGGTAAAAAGTCAGTCTATATTTACCCAAAAGTAAGTATAGTTATTGTGTTTTTTGACATTATATTATTTGTGTGTATTAGTGTGACATTAATGAATGAAAAATATTTGTAGTGGTGAAAAAAAACTAATGTCCATTCTTGTGGATATTATGTTATTAGATATATGCTTCATATTGTCTCTGGAGGCATTACACGTGGATGGATGAAGAACAAGGTATTAGCTTAATCCAAGTATACATATGTATACTTTTTAAACTAATGTTATTGTTTTTAATTTATCATAGTTTAAATTTTGTTCTAATTATAGGAGTTTAGCATCCAAACACCATACTCAGCAGAAGATATTGATGTCATTTAATCACGTTGTGCCAATGTCTTCTTATCTCATTATGATCATGTCTAACAATATATTTTGTCTTGATGTAAATTTTCACATTTTGGTTTAAAATCATATGATATATATTCCAATTCTTTTACATATTTTGTAATTTTTATGTAAAAAATAATACTGGTGGACTAATAGATTTATTATAATGATATGATACAGGCCAGTGAAAGTGATACATGCTAGCGAAATTGAAAATATAGCCAAAAATATTCATTTTAAACCCTCGATTATTACATAAAACAGAGATAAATGAATAGCTTATTACCTCGGATTATAAATAAAACCGAAAGCTATATGGTCCGCACAAAGAAATGTAGAAAATAAAAATATACAGTACCGAGGAATCAAACCCATTACCTTTTCAATTATACCCTGGTATTTAAAACACTGAAGTGTTAAGTGGAGACTTTTCATGACAACCTTATTTATCTCGCTTGGGTAACTGAGGTAAAACGTATTTTGCGTCCGACGTTATGAGTGTTATTTGTAGTAGTGTAGGGTGAGCGAGGTTATTTGTTATTTTGTAACACTTGTAACCATGTTTCAAAGAAAAAGTAAAGAATAGTAGTTTATAACCAATTCATTGTGTTCTTATTACTTCCCTCTTTCCCACCCTTGTGAGTTTCTTGCCAATTAAGAAACATGTTATACTTTGTTATTCTGATATCATTTTTCACAACAAATTGGTGCGGTGAGCATGGAGAAGATGCCATCAACGAAGTATGAGATTGAAAAGTTCACTAGAGTTAATGATTTTGGTATGCGACACTTAAAAATGAAAGCGATACTAATTCAGTAGGGTTGTTTCGAACCGTTGAAGGGAGTCACAACTATGGACGCCACGTTAACGAAAAAAGAAAAATGACTATGGTGGAGAAAGCTCACAAAGTTGTCTTATTCAGCCTTGGTGATAAGGTTCTCCGACATGTCTCGAAGGAGACGACGACCTCGGGTTTTTGGGTGGAACTTGAAAGTTTATACATGACCAAATCGATGGTCAGTCGCCTGTACCTGAATCAAGCTATGTATTCATTCAAGATGAATAAAGACAAAGCCCTGGCTGAGCAGTTGGATATGTTCAACAAACTAATTCTTCCTTCGAGGAATCCCTTCGACTCATCTATTATTAAACCATCGTTGACTCCACCTATTTTTAAATGTCTCCTTGGAGGTTCTTCCTTTTTTATTTTGCAAGTATTCAGCCACATTTAAAACATAACACTCAAGACTAACATAAATGTACCTTTGAGATGCTACAATCTCTTTCCTTACCTTATCATGAGTCAAATGATAATCAAAGATATCTGTAACAGTTCCCTACTACTAGAATCCATAGTAGGAAACTCCACCTCAAACTGAGTTTTCTCTATTATAATTTCTAAAAGGTTTATCCCTTAGTTTTTACAATTTTTCCTATGAAGAAATTCTCTACTAATCAAGTAAGTTGCTTTGACATCAGCCTTTCCCCAAAAACTAAATAACAACCCAACAGTCACATGCATTTTTATCCCTTGCTTTATACAAAATTCATTATACTATTATGAAACAACATCAAGGCATTCATAACACCTTGACCTAAAATCCCATAACTATATTTCTTATCATGAAAGACTCCACTAGTTAATGATGAATTAATGACATTTGAACCTTCTATAAAATATAAACAACATATTTTAGACCCTTTAGCAATAATCAATTCATCAATCGAAATCTTCAACACTCCATGTTCAACTCTAGTACAATAGCGTAGATCATCAAACATGCTTACATATAATAAATTTTGCTTGAGTTTTGAAACTAATACACACACATGAATTTTGCTGGAGGTACTCTAGTACAATACCTCACGTTGTGAATAAGAAACTCAGGGTCATCAAATATTTTAAATCTGAGTGTACAAATACCTTGAACTTTATAAGTCTTATTATCACTAAGGCGGACTACTCCATCTTGCACCGGTTTCAAAGTCTCAAAGTATTATATTCTTTGACACATGTGATGAGAGCCACCTGAATCAATAACCCGACTATCTCCAATTTCTAAACTAGATACCACTAGTGCATCAACATCCCCATAACCATCCTTATTTAAGACAACCACAACTTAAACAAAATCATCATAGACCTTTCTCTCAGGACAATCCTTCTTGAAGTGACCGATTTCTGACCATTAAAATATTTTACCTTTGACTTGTCAAACTTCTTTGATTTAGACACCCATTTATGCTCAATTCTTCCTATTAAGATACTTAAAAGCCTTCACCACTATCTTTCATCTTTAAATCTTTCGCTTTTGAAAACTCTTTAGACTTTACCGTCGTCCGAACTTCATCCAAAGTGATAATGTCTTCCTTACCATAAAGAATGGAATCCCTAAAGTGCTCAAAGGATATGGGTAATTAACTCAACAAGAGTAAATCTCTGTCTTCATCATCAATCTTCACTTCAATATTCTCAAGATCATCAATAATCTTGTCAAAATTATGTAAGCTCGTCCACTATGAATTTGTTCTCCATCATTCGAAATGAATAGAGTTGTTGTTTCATATACAAGATGTGAGCCAAAGACTTGGTCATATACAACGATTCAAGTTTTATCCTCGGGGCACAAGATAATGTCAATCCTAACTTTATCCACCATCTTGGTCTTTTGTGCTTGTGTAAGCGCTGCATGCATCAATGTTTCTTCCATTAAAGCATCAATTCACTTCTCTTGAATTAAAATTGCTTGCGTCTCTATTTTTTAGAACCCAGAGTCGTTGTTTCCAAAAAATTTGTCGATCTCTCATCTATCTAAACAATACATATTTGCCCCACGATTGTTGTGAATAACGACAAGGTACAATTTTAGCAACCAAAATAAATGGCCTTCAGCAATGCTAAATAATAAACAAGATATATTACAAAATAAGACGAAAAAAGATGAAAGGTTTGTTTACCCAGTTCGATAAAAAAACTCTACTATGGGAAGAGAACAAATATTTAATTCACTATTTTCAGAGTTGTTACAAGATATTACAAATGAGTTACAAGAAAAAAATATTCCTCTTCAGAGTTTTCAAGAACGACTCTAAAGGCGTCCAAGAACAAACCATAAATTTAGGCTTTTAAGGTTGTACCAAATTTGTAGTAATATACATGTGAATTATGGGGTGCCATCACGTTTTCTTATAAATGCGATATTCGATTATGGGTTTTTGCCGTATTTATCATTAAATGTTGTACATTAAAATGATTATTCATGTAGTTTCTAAAAAATATGGTAAATATATAAAGTGTTTGCGCATAACTATAGGTAAGATTAGGGATGACAACGAGTACCCATAAGTACGGGTAGTAGTCTTCCGCTACCCGCCCCATTTAATAAATATGATATCCGTATTCTCCCCATATCCGCGGGTACCGTTAGATGGATATCCGTTAAATTTGAGATATCCGCGTGTATTAACGAGTATCCATAGATACTATTATTTAAATATATTTTAAAAATATGTATATTTAAATAATTATTTTTTAATATTTTTTAAAGTAAAAAAAAAATATTTCAAAGTTAACAAATTATAAACATTAATAAAAATAAATCACTTTCATTTTATTTCTTCTTTTATCCAAATAATAATAGTAATAATATCGTATTTAAGAAAATAACAATAATAATTTTGATGAAACAAATTAACGTTTAAGTATTTTTTCTAATTATTAACGAATATGGATATTCACGGGTACGGGTACCATCAAATTCATATCCGTATCCGTAAATAATCGGGTAATTAAATATCCATTTATTTTACCCGTGGATACCCATTAAACCATCATATTCATATCCGTGACGGGTTTTACCCGCGGGTATCCACGGGTACGGGTATTTTTTGCCATCTCTTCATAAGAACATTAAACTTGTGAAGAGATAATGAAAGAATAGATGACACGTTTGAAGGGTAGAGTAGTAAATACGCGCACAGAGCCGTTGAAGAAATCCAAAGTGTATGGAGACATCATAATATAATGCCGGCCCCTGCCTGCTCACTTTCTCCAACGTCTAGATCCCTCATCAACGGTCACAACCAAAAAAGAAGCTCACGTAACAAAAACTCACCAATATTTTTTTATACTCATTTCATCAGATAAAAAAAAATTTATTCAAGTCAATCTCAACACTAAATAATTTGGTTTAAATACTTCAAAAACAAATAAATAATAAAGTAAATTAAGTTAATATAGTAATTGACATGGTAATCAAGAATTAGTCTTGCCATTAACAATAATTAGCGTGGAATAAAGTTGTACTAAAATTAGAGTAGACCCTTCAGAGAGGAGAGGGTCATGGTAAAGAGTCGTTTGGAGAGAATTCTTTATGTCTTCCACTCTATGGTACAAGTGTGACACACGTTACTGTGGACTAAGACTTCTTTTTGAAAAGAAAAAAAAATTGATAATTTAATTTAAAGTTGATCAACTTATAATTTGTATTAGTGGATAAATTAGTCGATTAAATTTGAAGTGTTTGAGTTTGGTTAAACTAGCTCCCTTCATAATTGTGTAGAACATTTAACTAATCTAAGACACATTTTAATTCATTTGTTAAGAATTGAAATTTCAGTTATTAAGTTATTAGATTAAAGAAAAATTTCAATGTTTGATGAAATTTATAGTTGAATTGAGTTATAATTACAAAATAAATTGACTAATATTTAAACTTTTTATTATAAAAATAGTAATGATAACATTGAAAGAAAAATAATAGTGAATATTAATTTAAACTATAGTAAGTATTCATTATTTGTTAGTTAAACAATCGACACTTCACCGATATTGGTGTGACAGATAATAAATGTGAATCTTTTAATTTGATAAATCGTTGGTCTGATATTTAAGTTTCATTTTGTTTCTCATCTAACAAATAGTGTATCACTTTTGTTTACCTACCAAAGTTATTGCTTTTATCTCCAACATTTCTTCTCATATATTCTATTAAAAAATTACATTAAGAAGTTTCATTGATTATAAATATAACATTTATAATATAAGTATATAATATAAAAAAATTCCAAAATATAAAATGTTTCTTCGTGTTGACTCCACCGCTACTCCTTTAAAATGATCAAACCATCTTCGTATAAATTTTTTAATATTTTGTATTAATATATTTTTATTTATTAACACAATCAATTATTTTATAAAATTATAATCAATAAAATTTATATTTATTAAAATCAACTCAACTAGTAATTTCTTAAAAACAAGGCACATCATGATCGAGACATTTTAAAATGGAAATAGTACTTGAGAGAAGTAAACAAATACAACCAAAAGAGTTGAAGTGACACACGAGGCAAATTAAACAATTACCTTGGACCAAACAATTCAATGAAAACGCGCTTTTGTACAACCAAGTCATAATCATTAATAATGTTTCAATAATTAATTAATTAGTCTTAAAAAATTGAACTACCACAACACAAATACGCGTGAAAATTTTAAGAACCCCACCACCTTAAATCAAAGACAATAACTCTCCACCACCTCAATCTTAAAAGCACTTGTCACTACTTTAATTTCTCCAAACTTTCCTTTTATATTCAACAAAAAACCAACACTAAACATCACAACTTTAGTTTCCTTGTTTCAAATGCCAACTATCTTGCTTAGGATTTTCCTTCTATACAACGTTGTCAATTCTTTTCTCATTTCTCTTGTACCTAAGAAACTTATAACCTTCTTCCCATTTTCTTGGTTCTCTCATCAAACTTTAACCAATCTCATCCAAAACAACAATACTACTACACTTTCATCGTCGTCGAAAAGAGGTATTGTTATTACCGAGACAAGAACGATGGATCCAACTGAACTCAAGCGTGTTTTCCAAATGTTTGACCGTAATGATGACGGTCGGATAACGAAGAAAGAGCTGAATGATTCGTTGGAGAATTTAGGAATTTTCATTCCTGACGTAGAGCTGAGTCAAATGATCGAGAAGATTGACGTGAACCGAGACGGGTGTGTGGATATTGAGGAGTTTAGAGAGCTGTATGAGTCAATTATGGATGAACGTGTTGAAGAAGAGGAGGAAGATATGAGGGAAGCGTTCAATGTGTTTGATCAAAATGGTGATGGGTTTATTAGTGTGGATGAGTTGAGATCTGTATTGGTGTCGTTGGGATTGAAACAGGGAAGAACTGTGGAAGATTGTAAGAAGATGATAGGGAAGGTTGATGTTGATGGAGATGGGTTGGTTGATTATAAGGAGTTTAAGCAAATGATGAAGGGTGGTGGTTTTTCTGCTCTCAGTTAGTTGTGTTGGGTTTTGGTGTTTTCAATGTTGAATTTCAGTTATCTCTTTGTAAATAATAAGTACCGTAGTATGATTCAGGTTCATGTCGTGATCGATGTGTTTTGTATTAGGCATGTTTTTTGGCTTCTGTTTTTGTTATATTAATTTGTTTTTTCCAATCTCAGTTGTTTGGGTGGTTAGTATGGAAATACATATGATGCTGCGGGCTAGATGTTATTGCAGTCAATGACCTCAACTGTTGATAAAAATTGGACACTACGAGGTTTCAAATTATCGATTCGACGGATGACGACAGGAGTCCTTCAATTTGAATCTCTATCCAACAACTTAGTTTGGCTCGCTCAGTACAGTGAATCTGAGTCGACTTAGATTAACACTAGGCTTGATATGAATGTGTTCGGTTCGGTCCAGGTACTACTAATGTATTTTTTGGAGGAAGAGGAGAAAGGTGATTGCAATGAAGGACACACACTACCATTGTGACAAGAAGTGTCTGTGTTTTCTTTCTTTTTTTTTCCTTGGTTTTGATTCTGTTTTCAATTTGTAATGTAAACTTCTGTTTTAAGATATATTTCTTGAAATGTTTATCTACTCTTTCTATTGGATTTATTTATTTTGTAACAGTATCAACTAGGAAACGGTAAATTTTTCGTTATATCGGTAATAATCAAAATGTGCAGCTGGGAAAATTTGACTCCAATTAATGTAAGAATACATTAGCTAAGGTACTCATATGAGAATCACTTTTCAACAAGATCATGTTAAAACTAGCACCTAATTCCCAACACGATACACACCGAGACAATGAGTTTCTTGGTAAACTATATGATATGCTGCATGAAGTTTTTAATATGACCACAACACAACTTCAAGCCAAATGTTGATAAAATTATATCCAAAAACTTCAAATTGAGAAAGTGCTATGAAATGTGCTATAATGGCATCATTTACCTGCCTTTTGAATCTGATCTTTCTTCCTCGATCTCTCTTATATTTCGGACTACATCAGCAACTTTTTTAGAGATGTGTTCTGTGTGCTTTTCCAAATCGTTCAGAATCATATTTAACTGTTCTTCATACGCTGCACAACGTCGTTTGTACTTCTGCCTTTCGTTGTACAACTCAAGCGATAGCTCACGGATTCTCTTATCTTTCTCATCCTGTGACACAAATCAACAACACAAGTTTGAGGTAGAAAAATGGAACAAACATAACATAGACATTAGATCGTAACAACCAACGTAACTATACATGAATCAAAATGTCCTAATCCAACATCTGCAGGTAATAAATTGAGATGGAGACATGCATACATACCTCACTAACCAAGTGCTTGTCAGATCTTCGCCATGGAACTTCACTAGGACTCATCAGTTTATGCGTATGCTCCTTCACAACTTTGGTGATAACCCACTTGCCTTCATCCCGTAAAGCCAGCCTTATCATGGCTTGACAACCTTGTCGGGTGGGTGGTGGAGGAGGGAGCACTCTATCTTTTCTGTGCACATACTTGTTTGCACGAAAGCCTTGTTTTGAGCAAACAAAATCTTGAGCAATAATCTGGTTATTTACTCGTGAACGTCGGTTATGGTGTACTCGTACTGTAAATCCCATCCGCCTACCATAGGCATTGTAGGATTCTCTAGCTTCCTCCCTTGAGTTGAACTGCATGTCTATGAATGGTTCTAATGTGTCTGAATCTGGTACAGGTTGTTGGACAAAATTGTTTGAAAACTCATGTTTTACTGTCTCATGTTTCTCATTGGTTTCTGCTAGCTTGTCTGAAACAAATCCCTGGCCAGATTGGTGCTCCAACATCCTGTTTTGTACGTTCAATCACTCATTGTAATCTACGTAACATCGACACCTATCAATTTATTTCATAAAGTTGCATTAGTGAAATTGAATGAGGTAGCACAAAAAATGGGATAAAGTATTCGTTATTGCTTACCAAGACGATGAGGTGTAGAAGCTCCCGCGAGGAATTATGGAGGTGGAAGGTGAAATTAGGAAATAAGGGTTTACTCGGAATGAGTAGGGTGAAGATGGAAAGGGACACGACACTGGTAGGAACACTAGAAATGGGTATGCACCAGTTCTGGTATCATATATCTATTTATTTACATAAGTTATATAATATATTTAAATAGAAGGTTAAAGAAATATTTAAATTTATAATATATTTTTATTTAAAAATATTCAAATCGAAATTTTGTATCAATACACTATTTTTTTAATCATAAATATTTGGATTATATTATTTATTTTTTGTATATAAAGATATTTAGATTAATAATAATTTTTTTCGTATAAAAATATTCTTTTTTACATATTGCTTACAAGAATATTTAGATGAATAGTAAAATTTCATATATAAAAATATTTAAATCAATAATTTTTTTGTATATGTTCTTTTTTTCTCATATTTATTATTATTATGAACATGAACGGGAAATTTGTACTCAATATGTTTATTGTAATGAACATGGTAGCTTAAATTGATCGATTTTGGAATGTGATAATCGTTGTACCGACGGTACACTAGTGAGTCGTAATTTAAAATCTATAACGAAATTTATTTTACGCTTGATAAAATTCAGTTTCTGAAATTATAGTTCACTGCAAAAGCAAGAGGCAGGAGCAGAGCGATACCGGTTTCAATTCGATAGAATGAAACTTTTATTTGAATATTAGAATTTCAAGAATTACATTCTAAATACAGCGAAAACTTTCTAAATTAATTTGGAGAAATTTAATTTCTAAAAAGGAATTTAAACTTAAAATTGGACACACAAAAGCTGACATTGTTATGGTTAAAATTCAGTATTAGGCACGAGAAAGCAGATAATGCTTTTAAATTATTTTTTTTACTAAAAATAACTTTTTAACAAGAAGTGTTTATTTTTCAAAAGAGATTTCAAAATCGTAACTGTGGATGTATTCGATAAGATTTTGGTTTGAACTACCATCCTGGTAAGGCAAACGTGGTGGCAGATGCATTGAGCAGGAAGTCCTTGCATATGTCGATGTTAATGGTTCGTGAATTGGATTTAGTTGAGCAATTCAGAGATTTAAGTTTGGTTTGTGAAACTACTTCGAATAGTGTGAAGTTGGGCATGTTGAAGCTGACTAGTGGTATTTTGGAAGAGATTCGGAATGGACAGAAGTCTGATGTTGGTTTAGTGGACAAGCTGACATTAATTAACCAAGGTCAAGGAGGTGAGTTCCGAATTGACGAGAATGGTGTCATGAGATTTGGTGATAGAGTTTGTGTTCCGGATGTTGCTGAGATCAGAAAGAGTATCTTGGAGGAAGGACACCGTAGTGGATTGAGTATTCACCCTGGTGCTACTAGGATGTACCATGACTTGAAGAAGTTATTTTGGTGGCCAGGAATGAAAAAGGAAATTGCCGAGTTTGTGTATGCGTGTTTGGTTTGCCAGAAATCAAAGATTGAGCATCGGAAGCCGTCGGGACTGATGGAACCGTTATTCGTTCCAGAATGGAAATGGGATGGCATTTCTATGGATTTTGTGTCTAGTTTGCCTAGAACAGCGAAGAACTGTGATTCTATCTGGGTGATTGTTGATCGATTGACGAAGTCTGCTCACTTTATTCCGATAAGAATGGATTATCCGATGGAGAGGTTGGCAGAATTGTATGTCGAGAGAGTGGTAAGTTTGCATGGTATTCCGTCTAGCATTGTGTCGGATAGGGATCCGAGGTTTACTTCTAAGTTCTGGACAGGATTGCAGGAAGCTCTGGGTACTAAGTTACGATTGAGTTTCGATATCATCCACGCAGATGGTCAGACGGAGAGGACGATTCAGTCGTTAGAGGATTTGTTGAGAGCTTGTGTGTTAGAGAAAGGTGGAGCTTGGGATAGCTACTTGGCATTGATAGAGTTTACCTACAACAATAGTTTTCATTCGAGCATTGGTATGGCTCCGTTTGAGGCATTGTATGGTAGGAGATGTCGGACACCGTTGTGTTGGTACGAATCTGGAGAAAGTGCGGTCATTGGACCAGAAATTGTTCAACAAACTTCAGAGAAGATTAAGATGATTCAGAAGAAGATGAAGACTTCTCAGAGTCGTCAGAAGAGTTATCACGATAAGAGGAGGAAAGATCTTGAGTTTGATGAAGGAGACCACGTGTTTATGAGAGTTACTCCGATGACTGGTATTGGTCGAGCTTTGAAGTCAAAGAAGTTGACTCCGCGCTTTATTGGTCCGTTTCAGATTACCAAGAGAGTTGGGAAAGTTGCGTATCAGATTGCTTTACCGCCGTCACTTGCAAATTTGCATGATGTTTTCCATGTGTCTCAGTTGAGGAGGTACATTGCGGATCCGTCTCATGAGATTCAGGTAGATGATGTTCAGGTGCGGGATAATTTGACTGTGGAAGCAGTGCCTGCAAGAATTGAGGATCGAAAAGTGAAGCAATTGCGAGGTAAAGAGATAGCTCTGGTACGAGCAGCTTGGGGAGGACCAGCTGAAGGAAATGTGACTTGGGAGCTGGAGAGTCAGATGAAGGACTCGTATCTCGAATTTTTCGTCTAAGGTATGTTTTCGAGGACGAAAACTCTTTTAGTGGGGGAGAGTTGTGACACCCCGATTTAATTCAAATATTAAATAAATGAGAATTAATTATTTAATTGATTAAAGTCTTAAATATTTAATTATCTGGATTAATTGGGTCATTTAATGAGGAAAGGATTGGAGGTGTGCAGAGTAAATGGTGGGTGTAAGAGTAAAACACTCTACTAATTACTAAGTGTTAATTATTTATTTTATTGGAATATTAAAAGGAAATATAAAAGGAAAAGAAAGGAAAAGAGAAGGGTTTTTGGAGGAATCATTTCACGTAAAGTTGGAGACAAGAAGAGAAGAGAGGAAAAGCCGACGCCGAGAGAAACCGGAGAATCATCGCAAGGTAAGGGGTGGTTTTAATCGGTTAATATGTTTTATGGGTTTTGGGAACCATAGGAATGAATGGGTATGTTAGAAAGTTGAATCTTTTATGATTAGGAGTATAGGAACAAACTCTATTTTGTGTCGGTGTTGGAAATTGGATCATAGTATGTCAAATAAATGATAGGGATAATTAAACTACCTTGTTTGTTGTTATAATGGTGTGAAGTGATGATAAAATAGTGCTCATGATGTCCAAATTCGTATATGGAAGTTTGGTAATGATAATGGATGCCTAATGCTGTCAAAAAGTAGCAGAAATGTTGTTGCAGGTCTTGGGAACCGGTTCCCTGTGGGGAGGAACCGAGTTCCAAGTGTCAAAATTAGAAAGGACTTTTGACTCAGAACCGTTCTGTATAGGTAGGAACCGTTCCCCATTCAAAAACAGGACGTGCTTTTATAAAATTTTCGTGAACCGGTTCTGTATAGGTAGGAACCGGGTTCCAAGTGCATTTTCAAAAACTTCCAAAACTTCAAAACTTCATATTTTCTAAACCGTAACTCGATTCGAAAAGCCGCCGTTATTTCTTAAATTTAAAGTACTACCTTTTGAAAAGAGAAAATGTTATTTTCCAAATTATTTTAAAATGGTCGCGCTCCGATTTTTGAAAAGAGTGATTAGTTAATGACAACGGAACTATTACCATCGGTCTAACGGATGAAAGGTTAATGCTTATTATGTGTATCTTGATATTCATTATGATTGAATGTGATACGTTGATGAACTGGCATTATGTGATATATGTTGATATCATGATCTGAGAATTAATGTTGCATGCTTTGAATTATGCATGCATAAACATTTGTTGATTTGGTTCATTCTCATTGTGCGGAAGTGAGCTTGCAGAGCCAATAGACTTACCTGGTTGGAGGTAGTGAGGCTAGATTCTTGACCCAGATGTTGTGGGCGAATCATGGATTACACTGTCTTTCCACGAGTAAACGGAGCAGTGGGTGAACGAGGTTCACGTATTGGTACCACATGCATAGAGTCTGCATTGCATATGGAATTGTAACATGTTAGGATGGTTTCCAGTGTTGCAATTGCCATCGTTTGTTATATACATGATTATTGTGTGATTTGTCTCTGCATTGTTTATGAGTTTGTATTTGGTTGACGAACTAATATATTCGGTTATTCTGTTGGATCTAAGAACGTATAACTCATATTATATCGAATTGAAATCTCACCCTTACTTTAACATTTTCAGATCCGAAGTGATTAGCTGCTTGGAGTTGGTGAGGATAGTCTTAGATTCGAGTCTTTGTCCGCGTGTCAGTGTCGTGCTCTGGTAGATGTAACACTGGGGGAAAACGATTGTTTGGAATCCTTTTATGGATATTTTAATAATTTTGGAATTATGTTGATTTATTATCCTGGAATAACTGTTGAGTAAAGTATTCGGGATTTAATTATGTTTCATTTCCGCTGTTAAACATAATTTTGAGTATGATTTAATTGATGAGTATTCTTCAGTGAAGCATGACGCTGTTTTGGTTAAAATTTTATGATTTAAATTGTGACGCCTCTTGATGGTGGATAAACTCTGATTATTTAATTCTATAAAACGCGGGTAATTAGAAGGGGTGTTACAATAGTGGTATCAGAGCATAGTCGGTCTTGTCTTAGTGTCGTTATCCCTTTTAGTATGCGACTAGTGTAAGTAACACTGTCGATACTTGTGTGCTGATGTAGATTGTTTTGTAATGTTACAGAACAATGGGTGGAAGAGGTAACGGAAGGAATGATGACGCTATTTTGAGGCTTGGGAATGTTATGGAGTGCTCGGAGGGAATCAGCAGGAGTCGCGATTGGCCGACACAATTGGGGAATTTTCGAGGAATAAATCCTCCGTTGTTTAAAGGTGCACATGATCCCGAGGGTGCTCGAAGTGGTGAAAGAGATCGAGAGAATCTTGAGTGATTGATTGTCTTTGAGGGTTGAAGGTGAGATATGGTACTCACATGTTGGCGAGGAAGTCGATGGTGGTGGGTTGCTACCGGACCGAATTGGAAGAAGATGGGATTGCATTGACTGTGTTTAGAGAGCTTTTACGAGAAGGTATTTTCCCAAGACATTCGGGAAAGAAAGAAATTGAATTTTGGAGCTCAAGCAGGCAACAAGTCCGTGAGTGAGTATGACCAAGTTTCGAGTTAGCAAAGTATTATGCTAATTATCCTAACGATGCGATGGAGAATTTTCCAAATGTATCAAGTTTGAGAATGGTCTGCGAGATGAGATCAAGCAAGGTATCAGGTATCAATGTATTAGAAGGTTTCCTGATTTGGTTGACTGTAGTAGGATTCTGGAGGAAGATCTTACTAGTACTAAGGCAAATGCTCAGAGTTATGTTGACCGTAAGGGTAAGAGACAGATGGATCGTGGTAAGCCTTATGATAGGAATAATCAGAAATCTGGAGGTTGGAAGAAGTCTAGTGGGGGAGACTCTGGTTCTTCTGGTTCTTCCGTGACGTGTTACAGATGTGGTGAATTGGGTCACCGATCTCTTGAATGCAAGGCTGATGGGAGGAAGTGCAACAATTGTGGAAGAGTTGGTCATTTAGGCGAGTGTAGATCCCAAGAGTAACTTGTTACAACTGGTGAAGAAGGACACACTCGTCCGCAGATGTACTAAGCCAAAGAAAAGAGTGGTGGGAAAGTGTTTGCTTTGTTAGGATCGAGGTTAAGCCGGATGATCGGTTGATTAAAGGTACATGTTTTATTAATGGCATACCTTTAATTGCAATTATTGACACCGAGCGACACACTTTTATTTCTTTGACCGTGCTAAGAGATTGAATCTAGAAATTTCTAATTTGGATGGAAGTATGGTCATTGACACTCTGCGGGTTCTGAGTACTTCGATGTGTGTAGGAATTGTCCTATCGTTATTTTCGATAGAGGATTCGGTATGGATCTAGTGTGCCTACCGTTAGAACAACGGATATTATCCTTGGAATGAACGGTTGGTCTTCAACCGTGTTCATATCAATTGTTTTGAGAAGACGGTTATATTTCCAAGTAGATAAAGTTGAAGATGCGATCATGTTAAGCGGATGAATTCAACGAGAGGGTGCGTGGTGTTCATGTTATGTTCTTTGACGGAAGTGAAAGGAAAGGCTAAAAGTGGAGAGTTGCTGTTGTGAATGAATTTCGAGGTGTTTCCTAAGATGTTAATGAGTTACCACCGAGAGAGAAGTGGAGTTCACTATAGAATTGATTCCCGGAACCCCCGGTGTCGATGGCGCCTTATCGCATGTCGGCATCCGAGTTGTCCGAATCAAGAAACAGTTGGAAGAGTTATTGGAGAAGAAATTTATTCGGCCTAGTGTTCCACCGTAAGTGCGCCGGTGTTGTTGGTTAAGAAGAAGGAAGGTACGATGAGGCGTGTGTTGACTACGACAATTGAATAAAGTGACGATCAAGAATCGGTATCCATTACGAGGATTGATGACTTGATGGATCGGTTGGTTGGAGCTTGTGTGTTTAGCAAGATTGATCGAGGTCCGGTATCATCATTCGCTAAGGCGTAAGATATTGTAAGATGCGTTTAACGAGGTATGGGCATTATGAATATTCGTTATGCCATTTGGAGTTACTAATGCACCGTGTGTTTATGGAGTACATGAAGGATATTTCATCCGTATCTTGACAAGTTTGTGGTGGTGTTTATTGACGATATTTTGATCTACTCAAGGGATGAAGAGGAGCATGCAAATCCTTTGAGAACTGTGTTGGAATTGTTGAAGGAAAAGAAACTTTATGCGAAATTATCAAGTGTGAGTTCGGTTAGCGAAGTGAGTTTCCTTGGTCATGTGATATCCAAGGATGGTATTGTTGACCCTACCAAAGTAGAAGCGGTATCTCGGAAGCGCCAAGAATGCTTCAGAGGTTCGTAGTTTTCTTGGTCTTGCAGTTACTACCGAAAGTTCATTGAGGGATTTTCGTTAGCGTTACCATTGACTAAGTTGACGAGAAAGGCCAAGCATTTGTTTGGGATATAGATTGTGAAGAAGGATTCCAAGAATTGAAGAGGAGGTTGACTAGTGCTCGATTTTAATTTTGCCGAATCCAAGAATCTTTGTGGTGTATTGTGATGCGTCTTTGATGGGTTTAGGAGGTGTTTTGATGCAAGATAGGGGTTGTGGCTTATGCTTGAGACGCTTAAAGACTCATGAAAGGAATTACCCGACTCATGATTTGGAGTTGGCGTTGTGTTTGTGTTGAAATTGTGGAGGCATTATCGTATGGTTCACGGTTTGAGGTGTTCAGGATCATAAGAGCAAGTATCTCTTTGATCGAAAGAGTTGAATATGAGGCGAGGAGATGGTTAGAGTTCCTTAAAGATTACGATTTTGGTTTGAACTACCATCCCGGTAAGGCAAACGTGGTGGCGATGCATCGGAAGTCCTTGCATATGTCGATGTTAATGGTTCGTGAATTGGATTTAGTTGAGCAAGAGATTTAAGTTTGGTTTGTGAAACTACTTGAATAGTGTGAAGTTGGGCATGTTGAAGTGACTAGTGGTATTTTGGAAGAGATTGGAAAGTTTGATGTTGGTTTAGTGGACGACATTAATTAACCAAGGTCAAGGAGGTGAGTTCGATTGGCGAGAATGGTGTCATGAGATTTGGTGATAGAGTTTGTGTTGGATGTTCTTGAGATCAAAGAGTATCTTGGAGGAAGGACACCGTAGTGGATTGAGTATTCACCCGGTGCTACTAGGATGTACCATGACTTGAAGAAGTTATTTTGGTGGAATGAAAAAAAAGCCGAGTTTGTTTGCCGAAATCAAAGATTGAGCATCGGGCCGCCGGACCGATGGAACCGTTATTCGCTCCGAATGGAAATGGGATGGCATTTCTATGGATTTTGTGTCCGGTTTGCCTAGAAGAACTGTGATTCTATCGGGTGATTGTTGATCGATTGACGAAGTCGCTCACTTTATTCCGATAAGAATGGATTATCCGATGGAGAGGTTGGCAATTGTATGTCGAGAGAGTGGTAAGTTTGCATGGTATTTCCGTCTAGCATTGTGTCGGATAGGGATCCGAGGTTTACTTACGGGACAGCTCGGGAAGTACTAAGTTACGATTCATCCACGCATGATGGTCGACGGAGGACGATTCGATCGTTAGAGGATTTGTTGAGAGAAAGGTGGAGCTTGGGATAGCTACTTGGCATTGATAGAGTTTACCTACAACAATAGTTTTCATTCGAGCATTGGTATGGCTCCGTTTGAGGCATTGTATGGTAGGAGATGTCGGACATGTTGGGACTGGAGAAAGTGCGGTCATTGGACCGAATTGTTCAACAAACTTGAGAAGATTAAGATGATTCAGAGAAGATGAAGACTTCGTAGTCGAAGAGTTATCACGATAAGAGGAGGAAAGATCTTGAGTTTGATGAAGGAGACCACGTGTTTATGAGAGTTACTCCGATGACTGGTATTGGTCGAGCTTTGAAGTCAAAGAAGTTGACTCCGCGCTTTATTGGTCCGTTTCAGATTACCAAGAGAGTTGGGAAAGTTGCGTCGATTGCTTTACCGCCGTCACTTGCAAATTTGCATGATGTTTTCCATGTGTCTCAGTTGAGGAGGTACATTGCGGATCCGTCTCATGAGATTCAGGTAGATGATGTTCAGGTGCGGGATAATTTGACTGTGGAAGCAGTGCCTGCAAGAATTGAGGATCGAAAAGTGAAGCAATTGCGAGGTAAAGAGATAGCTCTGGTACGAGCAGCTTGGGGAGGACCAGCTGAAGGAAATGTGACTTGGGAGCTGGAGAGTCAGATGAAGGACTCGTATCCCGAATTTTTCGTCTAAGGTATGTTTTCGAGGACGAAAACTCTTTTAGTGGGGGAGAGTTGTGACACCCCGATTTAATTCAAATATTAAATAAATGAGAATTAATTATTTAATTGATTAAAGTCTTAAATATTTAATTATCTGGATTAATTGGGTCATTTAATGAGGAAAGGATTGGAGGTGTGCAGAGTAAATGGTGGGTGTAAGAGTAAAACACTCTACTAATTACTAAGTGTTAATTATTTATTTTATTGGAATATTAAAAGGAAATATAAAAGGAAAAGAAAGGAAAAGAGAAGGGTTTTTGGAGGAATCATTTCACGTAAAGTTGGAGACAAGAAGAGAAGAGAGGAAAAGCCGAGAGAAACCGGAGAATCATCGCAAGGTAAGGTGGTTTTAATCGGTTAATATGTTTTATGGGTTTTGGGAACCATAGGAATGAATGGGTATGTTAGAAAGTTGAATCTTTTATGATTAGGAGTATAGGAACAAACTCTATTTTGTGTCGGTGTTGGAAATTGGATCATAGTATGTCAAATAAATGATAGGGATAATTAAACTACCTTGTTTGTTGTTATAATGGTGTGAAGTGATGATAAAATAGTGCTCATGATGTCCAAATTGTATATGGAAGTTTGGTAATGATAATGGATGCCTAATCTTTGTCAAAAGTAGCGTAAATGTCAGGTCTTGGGAACGGTTCCCTGGGGAGGAACCGAGTTCAGTGTCAAAATTAGAAACGGGACTTTTAGACTCGGGAACCGGTTCTGTATAGGTAGGAACCGGTTCCCCATTCAAAAAGGGACGTGCTTTTATAAATTTTCGTGAACCGGTTCTGATAGGTAGGAACTGGTTCCAAGTGCATTTTTCCAAAACTTCCAAAACTTCAAAACTTCATATTTTCTAAACCGTAATTCGATTCGAAAGTGCCGTTTTCGTTATTTCTTAAATTTAAAGTACTACCTTTTGAAAAGAGAAAAATGTTATTTTGCCAAATTATTTTAAAAATGGTCGCGCTCCCGATTTTTGAAAAGAGTGATTAGTTAATGACAACGGGGAACTATTACCATCGGTCTAAGTACCGGATGAAAGGTTAATGCTTATTATGTGTATCTTGATATTCATTATGATTGAATGTGATACGTTGATGAACTGGCATTATGTGATATATGTTGATATCATGATCTGAGAATTAATGTTGCATGCTTTGAATGATGCATGCATAAACATTTGTTGATTTGGTTCATTCCCATTGTGCGGAAGTGAGCTTGCAGAGCCAATAGACTTACCTGGTTGGAGGTAGTGAGGCTAGATTCTTGACCCAGATGTTGTGGGCGAATCATGGATTACACTGTCTTTCCACGAGTAAACGGAGCAGTGGGTGAACGAGGTTCACGTATTGGTACCACATGCATAGAGTCTGCATTGCATATGGAATTGTAACATGTTAGGATGGTTTCCAGTGTTGCAATTGCCATCGTTTGTTATATACATGATTATTGTGTGATTTGTCTCTGCATTGTTTGAGTTTGTATTTGGTTGACGAACTAATATATTCGGTTATTCATTGGATCTAAGAACGATAACTCATATTATATCGAATTGAAATCTCACCCTTACTTTAACATTTTCGGATCCAGTGATTAGCTTGGAGTTGGTGAGGATAGTCTTAGATTCGAGTCTTTGTCCGCGTGTCGTTGTGCTCGTAGATGTAACAGGGGAAAACGATTGTTTGGAATCCTTTTATGGATATTTTAATAATTTTGGAATTATGTTGATTTATTATCCCGGAATAACTTGAGTAAAGTATTCGGATTTAATTATGTTTCATTTCATTGTTAAACATAATTTTGAGTATGATTTAATTGATGAGTATTCTTTGAAGCATGACTGTTTTGGTTAAAATTTTATGATTTAAATTGTGACTCTTGATGGTGGATAAACTCGATTATTTAATTCTATAAACGTAATTAGAAGGGTGTTACAATAGTGGTATCGAGCATAGTCGGTCTTGTCTTAGTGTCGTTATCCTTTTAGTATGCGACTAGTGTAAGTAACACCGCCGATACTTGTGTGATGTAGATTGTTTTGTAATGTTACGAACAATGGGTGGAAGAGGTAACGGAAGGAATGATGACGCTATTCCGAGGCTTTGGGAATGTTAATGGAGTGCTCGGAGGAATCGTAGGAGTGCGATTGGTGCTGACACACAATTGGGGAATTTTCAGAGGAATAAATCCTCCGTTGTTTAAAGGTGCACATGATCCTGAGGGTGCTCAGAAGTGGCTGAAAGAGATCGAGAGAATCTTCAGAGTGATTGATTGTGCTGAGGGGTTGAAGGTGAGATATGGTACTCACATGTTGGCGAGGAAGTCGATGTGGTGGGTTGCTACCAGGACTGAATTGGAAGAAGATGGGATTGCATTGACTTGGGCTGTGTTTAGGAGAGCTTTTCTGAGAAGGTATTTTCCTGAAGACATTCGGGGAAAGAAAGAAATTGAATTTTTGGAGCTCAAGCAGGGCAACAAGTCTGTGAGTGAGTATGCGACCAAGTTTACTGAGTTAGCAAAGTATTATGCTGATTATTTAATTCTATAAAACGCGGGTAATTAGAAGGGGTGTTACATATTACCTTTAACCGCTAACGAATTAAGCACAACAGATGTAATGGACAATATAGGCAACGTTTAGTACATCCTGAAGTGATGATTGACATATTTGTTTATTCTACTCCAACCATATTATTTAAAACTGCTATGTCTAATCTATATAAGAAGCCTGTTTATTTTGTGACTTATGCAAATATGTGACTGGAAACCAATATTTGAAAAACTCAGCCGAATTAGAATTTGCATTGTCAACATTTCAGTTATTTGAATTGTTCGATTGGGGTGCTATAAAGAAAGCCAAACGCTCCAAAACCCTGTCAAGTAAAATTTTTCTATTCTTTTCATTCAATTCTTTCTATTTTTCAAAGCTCTCTCCTCTCTCCCCCCCCTCTAAACTCCCAAACATGGTTTGTGTAACACCCCATCTAGATACCCCGAATATATTAATTAAATTAATATCTAAATCATCTTTAATCAGAGTTAACACGGTATAATACGGGATGTCACAATTAATAATTAAAACAACTTCATCAAACAAGAGCTATGCTACATCGAGGATCATCATCCAACAATTCAATAATTGTAAAACCATGTCTTACACAGCGGAAATTCCAAAATTAAAATTAATAAGACATCAAGGTCATCAAAGAATTCAAATCCAACATAATTAAACAGTAATGATTCTCTTAACAAAGCGTTCCCCAGTGTTACAATCTAATCAGAGCATGACACTGACACACGGACTAAAAGATAAGCTCTAGAGCCATCCTCACCGACTCCTCAGCTGCTAATTTAATCTGAAATGGTAAAGTAAGGGTGAGACTTCTCATAATTAAAGCACATTATAAGTCTTTCAATCAATAATATATCACAAGCATATCATTTCACCCATTTAACATATATTCAGATTCACACACACAACCATATTCATCATGCTTAACCATAACAATCAACGAAGAGTAACACTAGAAGACATCCTAACATGTTACCACTTCATACAAATATAATGCAGACTCAATGCATGCGGTACCGACTCGTGACCAAGTCACCCAACACTGATCCATCATCAACCGGATACAGTACCATCGATTCGTCCATAACCACTCGGACACGAATCCAGCCTAACCACCCATCCTCACTCGGGTATCGGTTATCGGCAATCCAAGACAAATTCCGCACAATGGGAATTAGCTTCACCAAAACAATGCATATGCACGCACATCAATAGCATGCAACATTAATCAGTCTATGTAATACATCAACTCAACATAACTGAAACAATCATCCAACATGATATCTCAACCAATCATGCATACACTCAACATCAGCATAAACATGCAAACCAATCAACATGATATATCAATCCATCATGCATACATCTAACATCGTAAACATGCCAATACATCTATACATTATCAAGACATCCATCAACACAGGATCTCCACTACACACCATTAACTATGCGTCAGTCAAAAGTCACTTATCTCAGAAATTGGCTCATTTTCAAAATAATTTCAAGTTTTGGAAAATATTTTAAGTTCATAAAATAGATCATTAAATTTAGAAAATAACGTCCAAAACGGCGCTCAAAACGGACTTACGGTTTGAAAGTTATGAATTTTCAAAGTTTGGCATTTTTCAAAAATTTAAGTTGGAACCCGGTTCCTACATATACAGGAACCGGTTCCTGAAAAGTCCCAAAACCTCCTTGCTGGAAAAATGTATGGGAACCCGGTTCCGTCACATACAGGAACCGGTTCCCACGTGTATTTTTCAAATTTTTATAAATTTTCAAAAGGGCAACCCGGTTCCTACCACACAAGAACCGGTTCCCACGTATAAAAATGTCATTTTCTGCACTTTTGACAGCATCCTTCCAATTTCAATCACACCCATTTTTACCCATACGAATTCCATCATTGGAAACACCAAATTACATCATTTTGCATCATTCATCACATCAAACAACATATTTCCATCATCTATTTTCATCTACTGACACTTTAATCATATTTCATACACATTCTGACTCAATCTGACACCCTCTGACACTCTTAGGGACACATTCATGGAACCCTAGAATTTCACAAACACAATTTCCTAACATGCTATGATCTATAGAATCAACCTCAAAACCTATAATAAGCATTAATCAGTCGAAATCACCCTCACTTGTGGGTTCTTCGAGATTCGACGCTTCTAGGTTTTCCTTCTTCTTCTCTTCTCACTTCTACGTAGTCTTGTTTTCTCCAAAATGAATCTATTTCCTTCTTTTCCTTATTTTATTCCTTTTATTCCTCTTATTCCTTTTTAATCATAATTAAATAAAATAAATATTAATCCTTCTCTCCAATTAATTCCATCATTAAACTTAATAATCCAATAAACTAAATAAATTATGACCTCAATTAATTTAATAATTAAAATCATAAGTATTTAATTATTGCATTATTTTGGGTGTCACAACTCTCCCAACTTAAAGAGTTTTCGTCCTCGAAAACATACCTCGACGAATTCGGGATACGAGTCCTTCATCGACTCTCCGGCTCCCAAGTAACATTTCCATCACCGGTCCTCCCAAGCCACTCTTACCAATGCAATCTCTTTGCCTCGCAATTTCAACTTCCGATCCTCAATCCTCGCAGTACCGCCCACGTTAAATTCTCTCGTACAGTATGTCATCTACCCGAATCTCATGAGACGGATCAAGAATGTACTTCCTCAAGAGACACATGAAAACATCATGCAGATTCGCAAGTGGCGGCAAAGCAATCGATATGCAACCTTCCCAACTCTTTGGCAATCAAAAGGACCAATAAAGCGTGGAGTCAACTTCTTTGACTTCAAAGCTCGACCAATACCGGTCATCGAGTAACCCGCATAAACACATGCTCTCCTTCACCGAACTCAAGGTCTTTCCTCCTCTTATCATGGTAACTCTTCGACGACCGAGAAGTCCTCATCTTCTCCGAATCATCTTAATCTTTCCAAGTTTTTGAACAATTCCGGTCCAATCACGACTCTCTCGGTTTCATACCAACACAATGGTGTCCGACACCTCCTACCATACAATGCCTCAAACGGAGCCATACCAATACTCGAGTGAAAGCTATTGTTGTAGGTAAACTCAATCAATGGCAGATAGCTATCCCAAGCTCCACCCTTTCTCTAACACACAAGCTCTCAGCAAATCTTCCAAAGACTGAATCGTTCTTTCCGTCTGACCATTTGTCTGCGGATGATAAGCGGAACTCAAACGCAACTTGGTACCCAAAGCTTCTTGCAACCCTGTCCAAAACTTAGATGTAAACCTCGGATCTCGATCCGACACAATGCTAGACGGAATACCATGCAAACTCACAATCTTTTTGACATACAATTCTGCTAATCTCTCCATCGGATAATCCATTCTTATCGGAATAAAATGAGCAGATTTTGTCAACCTATCCACAATCACCCAGATAGAATCACAATTCTTAGCTGTCCTTGGTAAACCAGACACAAAATCCATTGAGATTCCATCCCACTTCCATTCTGGAACAAACAACGGCTCCATCAACCCTGATGGTTTCTGATGTTCGATTTTCGACTTGACAAACCAAACAAGCATACAAACTCGGCAATTTCCTTTTTCATTCCGGCCACCAAAACAACTTCTTCAAATCATGATACATTTTGTAGCACCGGATGAATACTTAATCCGCTTCGATGTCCTTCTTCCAAAATGCTCTTCCTAATTTCGCAACATCCGGGACACACCGATCACCAAATCTCATAACACCATTCTCGTCAATTCGAACCCGCCTCCTTGACCTTGGTTGATCAATGTCAACTTATCAACTAAACCAACATCGATTTCGTCCATTTCGATCTCTTCCAATACCACTAGTCGACATACCCAATTTCACACTATTCGGAGTAGTTTCACAAACCAAACTTAGATCTCCGCTCAACCAAATCTAACTCACGAACCATTAACATCGACATGTGCAAAGACTTTCTACTCAAAGCATCGCAACCACGTTTGCTTTACGGGATGGTAATTCAAACCGAAATCATAATCCTTTAAGAATTCCAACCATCTTCTTCATGTTCAACTCTTTACGATCAAAGAGATACCTCAGACTCTTATGATCACTGAATACCTCAAATCGAGAACCATATAAATAGTGTCTCCATAACTTCAAAACAAACACAACAATGCAACTCTAAATCATGAGTCGGATAATTCCTTTCATGCACTTTCAACGTCATGAAGCATAAGCCAAAACTTATCTTGCATCAACACACCACCTAATCCCATTAATGATGCATCACAATACACCACAAAGACTTAGTCGGATCGGCAAAATCAAGATCGAGCACTTATCAACCTCTCTTGACTCTTGAAATCCTTTCTCACATTCAACATCCCAAACAAATATCGACCCTTCTGGTCAACTTAGTCAAGCAACGCCATTTGGAAAATCCTTCAATAAACTTCCTAGTAACTGCAAGACCAGAAACTACGGATCTCGAAGCATTCTTGCGCTTCCCAACGAGACACCGCTCTTTCGTAGGATCCAGCAATTCCATTCTTGGAAATTACATGACCAAGAAAACTCACCTCCTAACGAATTCACACTTGGACAACTTCGCATATAGTTTCTTTTCTTTCAACAACTCCAACACAACTCGAGATGTTCGCATGCTCCTCATCGCTTTCGAATAAATCGAATGTCATCAATGAACACTACTACAAACTTGTCAAGATACGGATGAAATATCTGTTCATATACTCCATGAAAACACGGTGCATTAGTAACTCCAAATGGCATAATGAATATTCATAATGTCCATACCTCGTTCTAAATGCAGTTTTCTGAATATCCTCTGACTTCACACGAATCTGATGATACCGGATCTCGGATCAATCTTACTAAAACACACGCTCCAACGATCCATCAAATCATCAATCCTCGGCAAAGGATACCGATTCTTGATTGTAACTTTATTCAACCGGTAGTCAACACATAACCTCATTGAACCTTCCTTCTTCTTAACCAATAACACCGAAGCACCCCACGGCGAAACACTCGGACGAATGAACTTCTTCTCAAGCAAATCTTCTAACTGCTTCTTCAGTTCAGCTAGTTCAGATGCCGACATGCGATATGGCGCCATCGACACCGGACTAGTTCCAGGAAGCAACTCTATAGTAAATTCTACTCTCTCTCGGTGGCAATTCACTAACGTCTTCGGAAACACCCGAAATTCATTCACCACGGCAATCCATCACTCTTTGCCTTTCCCTTCGCTTGATCGCGAATACAACATAAACACCACCGCACCATCCTTCACACTAAGTTCATTTAAGCGACATAATCTCATTTTCGATCTTAACCTCTTGAAAAATGACCGTCTTCTCAAAGCAGTTGATATGAACTGGTTGAATTCAACATTCCAAGGATGATATCAAGTTGTTCTAGCGGTAGGCACACTAAATCCATACCGAAACCCTATCAAAAATCACAACAGACAATTCCTACAAACATACGAAGTAGTCAGAACTCGGCGAGTATCAATAACCATACTTCCATCCATATTGGAAATTTCCAAATTCAATCTCTTAGCACAATCTAACGCAATAAAAGAATCGTAGCTCCGGATCAATAATCGCAATCAAAGGTATGCCATTAATAAAACATGTACCTTTAATCACCGATCATCGGTTTAGTTTCGATCCGGACAATGCAAACACTTTACCACCGACTTGCTCTTTCTTGGGTTTTGTGCGAGGACGAGTATGACCCTCTTCACCACGTTGTAGCAAGTCACCACTTTCACTGCGGTCATTGGCCACATGGCGAACTTTCCACACTTGAAACACTTCTTATCTTCCACCATGCGACTGTCTCACCACACCCGCGGCCACTAGATCCATCTGCTTACCTTTCCTATCAACATACCTCCATTCGACTTAGTGTTAGCAAGATCCTCCTCGAGAATCCTACTACAATCAACTAGATCGGAAAATCTTCGGATCGCGATACGAATACCCGCTTAATCTCGTCACGAAGACCATTCTCAAACTTAATACATTTGGAAAATTCTCCATCGCATCGTTAGGGTAATGAGCATAATACTTTGCTAACTCAAAACTTGAAGCATACTCAGCAGTCTTGTTACCCTGAGTTCCAAAACTCAATCTCCTTCTTACCTCGACATCCTCGAAAGTACCTCCTCGAAAAGCTCTCTGCCCATTCAATCAACACCATCTTCTTCGGTAGCAACCCAGGTCATCGGCTTCCTCGTGACATGTGAGTTCCATATCTCACCTTGACCCCTGCGATCAATCACTCACGAAGATCCTCTCGATCTCCTTCAACCACTTGAGCACCCTCGGGATCATGCGTGCCCTTGAACAATGGAGGATTATTCCTCGAAAATTCCCCAATTATGGCGCAATCGGACTCCTTGGTTCCCTCCTAGCAGACCAACATTCCCAAAGGCAATGGCGTCATCATTCCTTCCGTTACCTCTTTGTCGTAACATAACAAAACAATCTACATCGACACAGTATCGACAATGTCACTTCACACTAGTCGCATACTAAAGGGATAACGACACGGACAAGACCGACTATGCTCTGATATCACTATTGTAACACCCCATCTAGATACCCCGAATATATTAATTAAATTAATATCTAAATCATCTTTAATCAGAGTTAACACGGTATAATACGGGATGTCACAATTAATAATTAAAACAACTTCATCAAAGCCATGCTACTCGAGGATCATCATCCAACAATTCAATAATTGTAAAACCATGTCTTACTGAAATTCCAAAATTAAAATTAATAAGACATCAAGGTCATCAAAGAATTCAAATCCAACATAATTAAACAGTAATTATTCTCTTAACTAAGCGTTCCCCAGTGTTACAATCTAATCAGAGCATGACACCGACACACGGACTAAAAGATAAGCTCTAGAGCCATCCTCACCGACTCCTCATTGCTAATTTAATCGAAATGGTAAAGTAAGGGTGAGACTTCTCATAATTAAAGCACATTATAAGTCTTTCAATCAATAATATATCAGCATATCATTTCACCCATTTAACATATATTGATTCACACACACAACCATATTCATCATGCTTAACCATAACAATCAGAGTAAGTGGAAGACATCCTAACATGTTACCACTTCATACAAATATAATGCGACTCAATGCATGCGGTGCCGACGTGACCAAGTCACCCCAACGATCCATCATCAAGGATACGGTACCATCGATTCGTCCATAACCACTCGGACACGAATCCGGCTAACCACCCATCCTCACGGGTATCGGTTATCGGCAATCCAAGCCAAATTCCGCACAATGGGAATTAGCTTCACCAAAACAATGCATATGCACGCACATCAATAGCATGCAACATTAATCAGTCTATGTAATACATCAACTCAACATAAATGAAACAACCATCCAACATGATATCTCAACCAATCATGCATACACTCAACATCAGCATAAACATGCAAACCAATCAACATGATATATCAATCCATCATGCATACATCTAACATCAGTGTAAACATGCCAATACATCTATACATTATCAGTACATCCATCAACACAGGATCTCCACTACACACCATTAACTATGCGTCAGTCAAAAGTCACTTATCTCATAAATTGGCTCATTTTCAAAATAATTTCAAGTTTTGGAAAATATTTTCAGTTCATAAAATAGAGCATTAAATTTAGAAAATAACGTCTAAACGGCGCTCAAAGCGGACTTACGGTTTGAAAGTTATGAATTTTCAAAGTTTGGCATTTTCAAAATTTAAGTTGGAACCGGTTCCTACATATCGAACCGGTTCTGAAAAGTCCCAAAACCTCCTTCTGGAAAATGTATGGGAACCGGTTCCGTCACATACAGAACCGGTTCCCGTGTATTTTCAAATTTTATAAATTTTCAAAGGCACCCGGTTCCTACGAACGGTTCCCACGTATAAAAATGTCATTTTACGCACTTTTGACATCCTTCCAATTTCAATCACACCCATTTTACCCATCGAATTCCATCATTGGAAACACCAAATTACATCATTTTGCATCATTCATCACATCAAACAACATATTTTCATCATCTATTTTCATCTCATCGACACTTTAATCATATTTCATACACATTCGACTCAATCTGACACCCTCTGACACTCTTAGGGACACATTCATGGAACCCTAGAATTTCACAAACACAATTTCCTAACATGATATGATCTATAGAATCAACCTCAAAACCTATAATAAGCATTAATCCGAAATTACCTTGTGGGTTCTTGAGATTCGACGCTTCTAGGTTTTCCTTCTTTTCTCCTCTTCTCACTTCTACGTAGTCTTGTTTTCTCAAAATGAATCTATTTCCTTCTTTTCCTTATTTTATTCCTTTTATTCCTCTTATTCCTTTTTAATCATAATTAAATTAAATAAATATTAATCCTTCTCTCCAATTAATTCCATCATTAAACTTAATAATCCAATAAACTAAATAAATTATGACCTCAATTAATTTAATAATTAAAATCATAAGTATTTAATTATTGCATTATTTTTGTCACAACTCTCCCCAACTTAAAAGAGTTTTCGTCCTCGAAAACATACCTCAGACGAACAGTTCGGGATACGAGTCCTTCATCTGACTCTCCAACTCCCAAGTAACATTTCCATCAGCTGGTCCTCCCCAAGCCACTCTTACCAATGCAATCTCTTTGCCTCATTGTTTCAACTTCCGATCCTCGATCCTCGCAGTACCGCTTCCAGTTAAATTCTCTCGTACTGTATGTCATCTACCGAATCTCATGAGACGGATCAACAATGTACTTCCTCAGTGAGACACATGAAAACATCATGCAGATTAGTGTGGCGGCAAAGCAATATGCAACCTTCCCAACTCTTTGGCAATCGAAAGGACCAATAAAGCGTGGAGTCAACTTCTTTGACTTCAAAGCTCGACCAATACCGGTCATCGGAGTAACCGCATAAACACATGCTCTCCTTCTTGAACTCAAGGTCTTTCCTCCTCTTATCATGGTAACTCTTCGGCGACTACGAAGTCCTCATCTTCTCTGAATCATCTTAATCTTTTAGAAGTTCTTTGAACAATTTAGGTCCAATCAACTCTCTCCGGTTTCATACCAACACAATGGTGTCAGACACCTCCTACCATACAAGCGGGCCATACCAATACTCGGTGAAAGCTAGTTGTAGGTAAACTCAATCAATGGCGGATAGCTATCCCAAGCTCCACCTTTCTCTAACACAAGCTCTCGGAAATCTTCCAGAATCGTTCTTTCCGTCGACCATTTGTCTGCGGATGATAAGCGGAACTCAAGCGCAACTTGGTACCCAAAGCGCCCTGTCCAAAACTTAGATGTAAACCTCGGATCTCGATCCGACACAATGCTAGACGGAATACCATGCAAACTCACAATCTTTTGACATACATTACGCTAATCTCTCCATCGGATAATCCATTCTTATCGGAATAAAATGAGCGATTTTGTCAACCTATCCACAATCACCCGGATAGAATCACAATTCTTAGTGTCCTTGGTAAACCGGACACAAAATCCATTGAGATTCCATCCACTTCCATTCGGAACAAACAACGGCTCCATCAACCACGATGGTTTCGATGTTCGATTTTCGACTTCGACAAACCAAACAAGCATACAAACTCGGCAATTTCCTTTTCATTCCGGGCCACCAAAACAACTTCTTCAAATCATGATACATTTTTGTAGCAGGATGAATACTTAATCCGCTCGATGTCCTTCTTCCAAAATGCTCTTCCTAATTTCGGCAACATCAGGACACACCCGATCACCAAATCTCATAACACCATTCTCGTCGAATTCGAACCCGCCTCCTTGACCTTGGTTGATCAATGTCAACTTATCAACTAAACCAACATCGTTTACATCCATTTCGATCTCTTCCGAATACCACTAGTCGACTTCAACATACCCAATTTCACACTATTCGGAGTAGTTTCACAAACCAAACTTAGATCTACGAGCGCTCGACCAAATCTAACTCACGAACCATTAACATCGACATGTGCAAAGACTTTCTACTCAAAGCATCTGCAACCACGTTTGCTTTACCAGGATGGTAATTCAAACCGAAATCATAATCCTTTAAGAATTCCAACCATCTTCTCTGCCTCATGTTCAACTCTTTCTGATCAAAGAGATACCTCAGACTCTTATGATCACTGAATACCTCAAATCGATCAGATATTCAAAATATAATCGAGTGTAAGTTCAAAATAAGAAGAAAAAAAAGATATTTAGTCGTTGCAGATCATTAGAGTACTCTCCTAATCTCTTGGAGCTTAATTTTGAACAGAGCTAATCAATTATAATGTGTCAATCGATTAGAAAAGTCAAAACTTTACCTAAAGTTATTTTAACAACTCTTAATTCATCTGACACAACTTTAAGACATCTTTCAAGATTTTTCTTGATAAAAATCAATTTGAAAAAATATTTTAGTTTGTGTGTGCTTTATTTTAAGACATCTTTCAAGATTTTTTCTTCATAAAAGTCAATTTAAAAAGATTTTTAGTTTGAAGTTACAAATCAAAATTGATTAACTTCATTTCAATACATTTTAGATGATAAATTATATTATTTTAATAATTAATATCAACCAAAAATAAAATATGTAAATAACCATCCACCTCAGACGCATAAGCCCAATTGCCTCAATTTCCTGAAAACGCAACGTTTAACAGAGACGTCGCCGTTTTTGTGAACGATGGCGAGCACCACCCACCACCGCCACCACGTACTGCAACTAGTCCTATCCTGCCGGAAAATAACAGCGCAGGTAACAAACACCACAAATTCATCCATCATAGCAATGGCTTCTTCTTCCGAGCAAGAATTTCTCGCTCACTACCGATCCCTCCTCAATCGCTTCCCAAGATCACACCGATTCTGGAACGCCAAAGTCGCTTCTCGTGTTGGCGAGAAACTAGGTCTCCGTCTCAGAGAAATCGGCGTCACCGGAGTTCAAATCGACGCTACTGAAGAGCTATCGCGTCCTCTACATTATCGGACTATGGTTTCCCCTTTGTTTCGTTCCGTTCAACGCGCCGGCGTTCGCGTTTCCGGTGCTGAGAATTTACCTTCCCTTTGATTCAAAATTTGTTTAATGTAGTTATTTGTTTTTTTGAGAAATTGAAATGTTTAAATCAAAATTTTGATGTGATTTTGATTTTGTTATGTGGTTGTAAAATGTGTTGAATTGTTGAAGATGAAAATTAAGAGAGAAATAGAGAGGAATATATTTGGTATTGGTTTTTTAGGTTGTGTTTGGATTGATGGACTAGATAGAGTGTAGCAGAACATGATGGAGCGGAGATTATACTCTAGTGTTTGTGTATTTTTTATAATTTGACGGAACAAAACGAAAAACAAAACAAATTAGTTCGTTACATTGCATACACCCAAAATATTGGAGGATAAAAAATGGAAGGATTGGATGGAACATGATGAACTGGATTTCATCATCATGTTCCATTCCTCTTCATCCATTATTTATAGATACAAATGAAGGAATTTGATTATATGTCATTCCTATCCATCATATTCCATCAATCCAAACATATCTTTAAAAGAACAAATTGCACTCGGGAGAACTACATTGTAGATTTTGTGTAGAGGAAGTGGAAACCATTATGCATGTTTGTTTCGGCATTATTTGCTTAATATGTTTTTCTGACGTGGTTTAACAGCATGGGTTAATCTCAATATTAACTATACTGCTGGTTGTGATTTGAATGAGAAGTGGAATTTGTGTTGAGCAATGGCTGAGTATAGGAAGTGCGCAGCGAGTCAGTTTCATGGTCTTCTGCAACTTGGTATGCTAATGGAAATAATGCTAAGGAGTTATGATTATTAAGTGGAAACCTCGTTTGTTGGGTTGGGTCAAATTTAATGCTATGGAGCTAATAGAAGAGGGATGGTTGAAGGGTGTGACATGGAGTTATTCCTGGATAAGATGGGCATTGGCTTGAGGGGTTTTCTAAATGTATTGGCAGTTGTCAACTTGTCATTGTCATGTGTTTATAGACAAGTTATGGGAGGAGTTTTGAAGGACTCTAGCTAGCTAATAGTAAAGATTTAAAGGTTGTGGAGTTATGTTTGGATTTTGGAGCAGTTTATAAGAGTCTTTAGTGCTGTAACTGCTTTGGATGGAGACTGGTCCAAACACTTCATCTTCTCGAGTTAGATTGAATGATTAAGGCGTGTCATTTCTATCCAGAAGAGAATATGTATGCAGATGTTCTTGCAAATTTGGGGTGTAGCCATAGCGGCACATGCTCTCTATAGTGATTCAAATCCTAATTTTGGAGGGAATGCTTTCTCTAATGCTTCAAATCCCAATTTTGGAGGGAATGTTTTCTCTAATGCTTCAAATCCTAATTTTAGCTGCTGTTATCATATTTTCTTCAATGCTATGCAGTGAACCAATGTGGAACATAAACAATTGTTTCTTAACACTGATCCTGAGTTTTTGAATGCAAAAGTTGTTTCTAAACATGCGTGGTTAAACCCGCCGACGCTGAAGAATTGTGCATATGGAGAGAAAAAATGAAGACAGTTCCTTCACTTTTCCCCCTAGTTTTTTTGTTAAATGAGATGTCAGGTTTTTTTATTGGTTGTTTCTATCTGTTGACATGTTATGTACATAGAAGAATTTCCCAACAGATTAAAATGTTTTAGTAGCTTTTTTATTTGGTCAACCACCATTGCGATTATACTCACATGTGACAATGGCCAAGAATAGATAAAGATGAGTGGAAATGACATGAAGTGTGGGTGTGATTGGAAAAAGAAGAAAATAAAGAGCCAACCATGATTTGTTTGCTTGGTAAAGATTAAATTTGAGCTTAAATTCATATTGATGATCATCTCGTTACTATGTTTGATTAGGTCGATGGGGAATTTAGTTACTTAAATTTATGGCAATTTTTTAAGTGGATTTCTTAACCATTCCAGGTACTTCTAAGCCATCATTGTGAAATTCCAATTTTGTTTCCGGGAAACCGGAAATAAATTTCCGGTAAGAATCTTATTTAATGAAATTCAAGTTGAAAAGGATTTGGTGTGAACCGGAAGTATATTTTTAATTTTAAATTCTATGTAATATTTCAATATATTACAACAAAGCGTGTATATGTGAGACCAAATTTGAAACCGGAAATATATTTCTGGTATGTGAAACTAAATTTAGAATAAATTCTTAATATTACATTACTCTTTCTGTACTTTATTACATGTCCCAAAATATAAGTCGTCGTTTTATAATTTCAATGTACAATTAATTTTTTTTTATTTTTATATTATGATGAATGTTATACTCCAATGTAGTGAATTTAAGTTTTTTTATTAATGGTGATAAATTGAAATACACGTAATTTTTTTCGTTGATTAAATAATTGTAGTTTAGATATTTCATTATCAAATCATCATTAAATCTAGATATTTCATCCTCAAATCATAATGATTAATTTATGATATTTGGAAAAAAAAGATTTTGATTGTGCCTTTAAAAAGGTAATATTGGAACATCTTATAATATATTTACAAAATTAACAAAAAAATTAAAGACTTCTTTATTTAATATGAAACCGGAAATATATTTTTGATTTTCACCTTATAAATTGAAAAACACTTAATTTGTAGTTTAGATGTTTTGTTGATTAAATAATTGTAGTTTAGATATTCCATTATCAAATCATGTTATAATATATTTACAAAATTAACAAAAATTAATGACTTCCTTATTTAATAAGGAACCAAAAATATATTTATGGTTTCCACCCAAATATTTTAAAATATAGTGCATACCGGAAGTATATTTCCGGTTCCACTGGTTTTCTGAAAAGCATTTTGGGATTTTCATAGGGTGCGCTCCGCCCTTATGGGATGAATTAAGAAATTCACCTTTTAATCTATCCCATGTTTTTTTTAGGCAGCACGTGAAATTTCAAAAATATTTCTAAAAACCAAAAATATATTTTTTTAGTGTGCACTATTTTTAAATTGCATTTATAAAAAATTGAAAATACACCTCTACTTCTAGTACCAAGTAGCATAAAATTGCATTTATAAAAACATGTTATCAAAAACCGAAATTGCATTTTCAGTTTGTATCAGAAATGTATTTTCGATTTCATTTTTTATTTTTAAATAATGAATCTCAAAATAATAAATTATAAATGTATAGAGTACGAACTAAAAGTATATTTTTTGATTTTTCAAAAATATTTTCGAAATTTGATAGAATATTTTTTAGTTCAGGTGCAATTGAAAATTCTCAAATTTATTTATTTTCTTTAAAAAGTGAAGGAAGAAACAACTTTGCTTCCATTGCAATTAACTATTTCATTGATAAAATCGCCAAATTCTTCCAATCAACCCATAATTATCGCTTCTCTTTTTGCAGCTTTGTTTCTCACACCATTACGCCATTGATATTTGATATCATCCTAAACAGCTGGACAAAGTACTCCTACAAAATAAAATAATTTCATGTATTTCAGTTTTTATTGACAGCGCTGTATATTAGAGCTACGATGGTATCATTATTATTTATTACACGAATAAGAAACATTTAATTCAATTCTAAAGCAACCTGGCAGTGGCAAATTTTACTCACATGTACTATCAATTATTTAAATGTGTGAAATTTGCTGTTCAATTTTTTTTTTTAATTTTTAAAATCAACATTAAATTTCGTTGTTTTAAACTTTATAATTTAAAAAAAAAAAACAACTTTGTCACTTGAACATTATGTCATTTTAAACTCTATAATTTTTTATTTTTGTAAAATCAATCTTGCTCAGTCAGATTTTAGATGGTTTAAAATGACAAAATATTTAAGTTTACAAAATTTAAAATGACAAAATATTTAAGTGATGAGGTTGATTTTACAAGATTTTTTTTTTGCAGAGTTTAAAATGACAAAATCTTCAAACGATAATATCGTTTTTACGAAGAAAAAATACAAGGAATAAACCAAAATCGCATATATGACTGGGTTTCAGAGCCGACCCAACGTAATGTGAGGCCTAAGGCGGAAAAAATTATTTTGTTATCCTATCAGATTTGAACTCAAGACCTTTTAATTAAAATATTATTTTCTTACCAACTAAGCTAAACATACATCTATACATAATTTTCATTTTCGTAAAACAATTCTTTATTTTATTTTTGTGAGGCCTAAAATCTCTTTAAGAAATAAATATTTTTTGAGGCTCAAGGCGAGAGCCCGCCTTACCCTTGGGCCGACCCTGCTGGGGATAAAATGATATTAAGTCAGAAAAATTAAAGAAATTATTTACCACACTCTAAATGGTAAAAAAACACTCGGAAAATTCTTAAACTCCACTTTGATTATGGAAATGTATTTTCGAACATAACTCGACTCTATTCAAAATACGTCTCACTTGAGTCTTATCTCATGTTTTTTTTTCAAAATTTATTCCGAAGATGCACTCAATGCATTTCTCACCGAAACACACTCATATTAATATAAATTAATTCTGAGATACGTCTCCGTATTCACACTAGACAGAATTCAGAGACACATCTTCGTAATCTCACCAGACAATAATTTTTTTCTTTGTTATAAAGATATATTGATTTAAATGACAACGTATTATAACTATAGTATCACATTCAATTTTATATAAATTAAATCACACCTTAATTAAATAATATGAAAAAGACATATATAAATGAATCAATATGGAGTACAAAGTGAAATTAAAATAAGGGTTAAATACACTTTACCCCCCTGTAATGTTAGCGAGTTTAGGGTTACCCCCTGGTAAAGTTATTTTTTCAATACCCCCCTTATGTTATGTAGATTCCTTCATAGAACCCCCTAATATCCAGGTGGCATGGAATCTTGGTTTTTTATTTAGACGTGGCTTTTTAATTTTTATTTTCACATGTGAATCTTCATTAGGTCTCCATGGCATAAACTAGAAATTAGGGTTCCAAATCCATCCTCTCTCTTCGTGAAATCCATCCCTATCCCAAATCCATCCTCTCTCTCTTCGTGAAATCCATCCCTACCCCAATCCATCCCTCTCTTCATCTTCGTCCGTGTCCCTTCATCGGGTTATGGGTTGCGTGAGGCATCTTCCACAGTGAAGTTGGAAGCGGCTTACCAAGATGTGGATGCAATGAAACCATGAAGTTGTGGGTCTCAAGTCAATTGAAAACCCGGTCGCAAATTTTGGAAATGCGGAATTATATGGTGAGCAATTTTGAAGCATTTTATTATTTTGAGTTTGATTTGAAATTAATTGTTGGTGGTGTTTGTCTCAAATTGCGAGAATGGGTGCGGTTTATTTTGTGGGATGATTTGGTCGATGAGTTGCGATGAAAGAAACCAATCCGTCCGGATGCCGCCAATGTGAAGTCAACAAGGCTTATTTGATTGAATTTGCTAAAGAGATTGTTGAGGAGATAGATTGCAGTCGGAAAGCTTAACAAGTTAGAAAAAGCGAAAAAAGATTGCAATGGAAAAGAGGAAAAATTTATGGTTAATGTTTGTAATTACATCATGGATGTTGATAGCGACTATGGTTAAGTTAGTCTAATAGTCATCATGTAATTGTTATGTCATTAGTGTTTTTCGACAATGTAATGTTGAACTTGTAATGTGTTCATCAATGAAATGTAATCATTCATCAATCTTAATGATGGTACTTTTACTCCACATCCGTGTCTTCGATATAGCTTGTCGCATACCGATTCTTAACCATTAGAGTTTTGGCATGATTGCGACACTTTATCTTGATTTACGGCGTGTTGGCAACCAGTTGTAGCCCAAACAATCAAGTCTTGTTTAGATGAGTGCGGCTTTTCACGAACACAAATAGGATTTGCAACTTTTGACACTATTCATTTTACAATATGAAGGTTAGTAGTAGTACTATTAGCTTTTAGTGCACTACCATTGTTAATGTATTTCCCTTTTATTAGTCCATGACTTGTACTAATCTTTCTATGAATTATGCCTTTGCGTCATCCTTGACTCAACCACGGATGTTGGTTGTCTCGATCTAGATGACATATTTATTCCACTTCGGATGATCTTCTTGTTAACTTATATGAATCAAGAAGTGTGGTGGAGAGCTTCTTAGATAGCTTGCCAACTATGTTCGGGACAATGTTAATGTGGAATCGACTTTTGGTGGCTATTAAAATTTGCTTTAATGGTTATGGTAATTTTATTAATCATACTTACTTTCTATTCTCGACTTTTGAGTATGTTTGTTAGTACATTTGACAAATTTTTCTATCAGAGTCAACTTGGAGGAAATTGTTGATTTTCAAAATACACTACCATCTCTTGGTATTGGTCGCTTAAAGTTCGGAGATGATTCTCGTATTTATGGACGGATAAAGAAAATGGTTTGAGACTATCAAGAACCGTTTTACAAGCAAATTCTTGAGTTGTCTAAGTGCCAAATTTGAATATATATGCATTCGATGATAAGTACTTTGAAGAAAAGATTACAATGGAAAAGAGGAAAAATTTATGGTTAATGTTTGTAATTGGTACATCATGGATGTTGATAGCGACTATGGTTAAGTTAGTCTAATGAGTCATCATGTAATTGTTATGTCATTAGTGTTTTTGAATGTAATGTTGAACTTGTAATGTGTTCATCAATGAAATGTAATATGTTCATCAATCTTAATGATGGTACTTTTTACTCCCACATCCGTGTCTTCGATATAGCTTGTGCATACCGATTCTTAACCATTAGAGTTTTGGCATGATTGCGACACTTTATCTTGATTTACGCGTAGCTGTTGGCAACCAGTTGTAGCCAAACAATCAAGTCTTGTTTAGATGAGCGGCTTTTCACGAACACAAATAGGATTTGCAACTTTTGACACTATTCATTTTACAATATGAAGGTTAGTAGTAGTACTATTAGCTTTTAGTGCACTACCATTGTTAATGTGTTTTCCTTTTATTAGTCCATGACTTGTACTAATCTTTCTATGAATTATGCCTTTGCGGTCATCCTTGACTCGACCACGGATGTTGGTTGTCTCGATCTAGATGACATATTTATTCCACTTCGGATGATCTTCTTGTTAACTTATATGAATCAAAAGTGTGGTGGAAACTTCTTAGATAGCTTGCCAACTATGTTCGGGACAATGTTAATGTGGAATCGACTTTTGGCTATTAAAGTGCTTTAATGGTTATGGTAATTTTATTAATCATACTTACTTTCTATTCTCGACTTTTGAGTATGTTTGTTAGTACATTTGACAAATTTTTCTATGCGAGTCAACTTGGAGGAAATTGTTGATTTTTCAAAATACACTACCATCTCTTGGTATTGGTCGCTTAAAGTTACGTGGAGATGATTCTCGTATTTATGGGACGGATAAAGAAAATGGTTTGAGACTAGAAGAACCGTTTTACAAGCAAATTTGCTTGAGTTGTCTAAGTGCCAAATTTGACAAATATATATGCATTCGGTGATAAGTACATGAAGAAAAAGATTGCAATGGAAAAGAGGAAAAATTTATGGTTAATGTTTGTAATTGTGTCATGGATGTTGATAGCGACTATGGTTAAGTTAGTCTAATGAGTCATCATGTAATTGTTATGTCATTAGTGTTTTCGCAATGTAATGTTGAACTTGTAATGTGTTCATCAATGAAATGTAATCATTCATCAATCTTAAGCTATCGATTGCAACATCATTATTTGATTAAACTTTCATTCAATCTACCAATAATGAAAAAGTTATATCATAATGAAAAGCAAAATTGCAAAATCATCGAAAACTACGAACAATTTTATAGTCGTAATTCTAAAGAAAATATGACATAGTAAACATATAAATAAATTGAAATATATTAATGTAGTCTATCATTAAACTTTTTGGTCGAATTCAAGGTGAATGTAATTAAATACTTTGGCTTTTCTTTAGGTCTAGAATTCATGGTTTTGTTGTAAGATTAGTGCAGACTAGCCATGGCTCTCTGCGAATTCATGGTTTATGAAAACAAGAAAAAAATGTGGACTAGCCATTGTGTTTTATAGACAATACACACCAATAATGTTAAACGATACATTAGAATTGATCATCACAGTAAGTGCATATGTTTGTTACAAAAGGATTACAAAATACATGTCTTCAAAGATCAGTTGGCATTACAAAGAGTTTTCCAAAAGGATTACAAAATACATAGCGAAACATAATAATCGGTCCCTCGTTTTGAAGTGGGTATGTCTTCATTTTCTGGTAGGGTAATTGGTTTGTCACTAGATATTCCTTCACCTGTTATGGGTCTTTTAAACCAACTCAACTTGATCCTCTCACTTTGCCTTCTTTTGATGATAGGTTTTTTTTCAACCCTTTTTCTGGATTGTTTTGTGATTGAGGCAGCCACACTAGATCCTGTTTGACTCATAATAGTTGGAGCAGGCATATCGGTTGGAGGCGTGGATCGATTGGAGCACATTTGTTGGAACAGTCATATCAGTTGCAGTTGGGGCAGGCATATCAGATGCAGTTGGCATATCATTTGCAGTTGGCATATCAGTTGCAGTTGGGGCAGCCATATCAGTTGGCACATGTCCTTTTTTAGGTTTTCTCTACAATGTAAGACACAATGTATGGTTGTCATCACAATGCATATCACAATGAAGAATGTAAGCAGAATGTAGAATGTAAGACAAAATGTATATCACAATGAATTACCTTTCTTTTAAGTGCATTGGGATCCGAGTGGTAGCCTTACAAGTCATAGCATTGTGACCAAAATTATCACATTTGGTGCACTTATATGCAACACGGATCTTCTCTTCCTTGCACCATCCTCTCCACTTTCTCTTATCCTAATCTTCTTAGGTCTACGGACCATTTTATATGCGGTGGTAGAGGTGGTTCCATCTCAACTTCGGCCACATATCTTGACCATTGATTGGACTTCGAAAATCCATAACATAGTGCAAACTTTTCTCTTGTGTAACAAGCATCAACAAATTCATCGGGTTTTGCTTTCTATAACTCGGAGCTACAACATGCCTACATGGAATTCCTACTAATTCCCAAAATTACAACTACATGACCTTTTAGCAATGTCAACAATAAATTCATGTGTGGTGTAACTATGTGTAACTGAAAAGTCTCGACAATTGACCATGTTGGCAACCAATGACCACTATTGAACACCTCATTATCTAACCTTCTCCTAGGTATTGGCATCACCTTATGTGGCCAATTTTCTAGTTTACTTGCAGAGGTGGATAACCTATTCATCGATATTTTCTTATCCACTCACATTGTGAGTATAGGTTTGTCCTAGCGCTAGAATGGTAGCATTAAAGACTACGAGATATTATTCATCAATGTATCACATTTAGGGTAAAAGAAAAGGCATGCTTACACCGCTTTTGGTAGGAACGACCATCAACCAAGTCAAGCATTGGGATCGCATTCTTCAATTCATTCATCTTTTGGACCCATGCACGATAGTATGTGGCTTTAGCGACTCCATCATTAAATCTCTAATAAGGGCTCCTCCACCAAACCTTTTCTTGAAATTAGCATACAAGTGCCTAAGACATAATCTATGCTCAATAGTATCGACAATTCTTCAAATACACCACAAGTCCACGATACAAAATAGAAATTTTTCAACATTTAGAGAATAGAATAATTTGCAAGAAAGATAGAGTTAAATACATACCTACATTGATCGAGATAAATACATATCTTATCGACCAATGTCCTCCATTAGTAGTTGTATAAACCATCTCCAACTCTCCTTTGTTTCATTTTCAACCACACCAAATGCCAAAGGAAGTATTGATCATTAGCATCCACCTCTGATAAGTAACATCCACCATACTTGGTCTTTAAGTGACATCCATCAACCCCACAAATGGTGCATCCATGAATAAAGCCTTTCTTACCCATCAAAGCGAAATAAAATGACCCAAACCTTGGTTGTATGGATGGACTAGGTCTTTCTACATTTATCTTCACAGTGTTGCCATGGTTTACCCTTCTTAGTTCTTCTGCATACCTCCATATGGAAGCATCTTGATTGTCGACATCACCTTCAATTATCTTCTTGGCAATTAGCTTAGCCTCCATGCTTTTTGATAATACCCACGAATATGTTTGCCTCATATCTTGGATGATGTCTCTTATCGTATCGAAGTTTGCATCCTCTTTACCACATGCTTGGCCCACTTTGAGCTAGCGGACTTGTTGTTCAAAACCCTAGCACATGTGTGCTTATGTACAAGTGTTTTTATAGCAAAAGTCTCCTTGTGGCCCACCTTAGAGCATAAGACTAAAACCCACATTTATGCTTACACACCACCCTTACCCTATCTCCTCATTTTCACAAAGAAATTTCCTCCCATTAAGCGACCACTCACGGATAGCTGCCCTAAAGTCATCAAGTGTGTTGAATTCCATACCCCACTTGAATATAAAGTCTTTGTTTAGATGCTCTTTCCTAAACCTAGCATACTTGGGCCTTTCTTCATCACAAGAATCATCGGGTCGAACTATTCAACTCATCACTATAGTATACATCATCGAATCCATACTCTTATTGGGCTCCTCCATACGTTATTGGGCTCCTCCATATTGTTAATTAGTAACATCTATTCCTTCAAAACCATCAAAGTAGCGGTAGCTCTTTCATCTTCACCGTCATCTAACCCTCTACCTTCTCCTCATCTAACCCATCAATTCCATTATCGGTGGTCATCATCATTCACACATTTAGGTTCCCTATCGGTAGGTCCATGTTCGATACTATGTTCAACATACAAATCTCCTTTCACATTCATTGCACTAAAGTATAGAGCAAAATCAACAGCATCATCATCTTTCCTAATCAGGAAAAAAACCATCTTCAATTTCTAAAACTTTTGTCCATACCCTAACACAATCAGCCTTATACCCTAACCTACTCAACAACTTCTCAATGTTATCCATGTTCCAATTTGAAACATGTATCCCATTAACTGTCGTATCCGTACCCCCTCTGTATATAATTTCTTCTTCAAAACCACATAAAATTCACCCCATGGTGGAGTGTAACACTAAAGTGTTGTGAATCTCAATATATTATACCACATGTCAAAGATTGTTGATTTCAAAATTTTACCCTACGACATTGATGAACTTCAAATTTTACTAACCTCGGACTTTGGACACTTCGAGCTCGTCTTCAAATGGATCGCTTCTTCGTATTCGCTGAGGTTGTCTTCATCTTCGTCTTCACTGCGGTCGTCTTTCTCGTTTGCTTCGTTCCCTGCATTCTTCTTCTTCGTCTTCGTCTTCCCCTGGAAATTTCGTCTTCGTCTTCCCTGCTATGTTCAGAACCCTAATTTTCTAAGGGGGTATTTGAAATTAAAAAGTGTAAAATGACACATAATCACTTTAACAAAATTAAAAATATGCCAGGTGTAGGACCTCTTATTAGATTCCATGCCACCTGGATATTAGGGGGTTCTATGAAGGAATCTACATAACATAAGGGGGGGTTTACAAAAAATATTTTTACAGGGGGGTAATCCTAAACTCGCTAACATTACAGGGGGGAAAAGTGTATTTAACCCTTAAAATAAAGTACAGACCATAATAGTGCTTTTAATACAAATAATATAAACTAATGCGTATGAAGGACTCATTCTATTGCCTCTATTGCAATTCCTTTCGTGCCTCTCCATGTGTAAGAACAATAAGTATTTTTACATTTGGCCTTAAGATTTTGATGATAATTTTATTGGCTTAATTACAGTTTTGGTTCCTCTATTTTCCCCAACTCATGATATCAGTCCCCATATTTTATTTTTAAACAGTTTTGGTCCACTATACCTATTTTTCTGTCAGAAAGCACTGAATTAGAGAAAATAGGGAGACCAAAACTGTTTAAAATAAAAAATAGGAGACCAAAATTGTAATTAAAACTGGTACACCTCAGCGCTTTTTGGCAGAAAATGAGCATGGGGGATCAAAACTATTTAAAAACAAACTAGGGGGACTGATATTGGGAGTTAGGGAAAATAGGGGGACCAAAACTGTAATTAAGCCAATTTTATATGGTATCATAAATAACAATTGTATACTCTAATGGTTATGCTCTAGTGTGTAGTTGCTGCTGTAATGTTCCAACTCTAGTATTAAGGCACGTGACATCATCAAGTTCTCAACATAAACACTATTGGGGAAAAATATTTGGTTATGTGTTACATTTGAAGTCAAGATTCTGTAATTCGTCTTATGCAACGGTTCTTAGGAACGTTAGTACAAGAGGTTATGATCGTGATATTGTGGTTGAGTTTTGAAGGCCTTCTAAAGCTTTGCTTCTATGTGTTTCAAGTTCTGAAGATTATGAAGACGAGATTCTGTTGAACAAGTTATGATGATCTAAAGAAAAACAAATTCTTATGACCAAGTGCTGAGGACTCTGAAGACAAAGTTTTATTGGAACAGGTTCTGAAGACTCCAAGACTTAGGTTCTAAGACTTAAGAGTGATTCTTCTACAAAAAGCTTAAAACATTCAAATTATCTAAAGCCTCTGAAGATTCAAAGAAGTTCAAAATGGTTAACATGCGATGGTGTACAAATGGTATAAAAATTGATCTATGACCTCTACCCTCTAGGGTGGCGTAAGGACAATGTTTTCGTATTATATTGTCAACCACTTTCATTATGTCTGTTGGAAATAAATAGCTGGATTTCCAATTACCTTTCTATCCTTAACGGGTCTCTGTTTACAAGCTTATTAGAAGAACATCAATTAGAGAAAAGGTGGAAAGCTAACAAAAGTGACAGGCTATGGAAAATATTATTTTATATTGCCTAAACTCTTATTCCTTATTCTATCCGTTGAGAATTAATCGTTGATGCAGGAAATGACTTTTCTATTCTCACAATCTCTCTCTCTCTCTCTCTCTCTCTCAAGGCTACAAAAGAAGATCAAATATTTGAAGTAAAGTGCTCTTGGCCATCAAGTGGAAAAGTCGTGGATGCTAAAGATGTCAAAGCTACAATGCTAAACATGTTGAAGACCACTGCACATAAATGAGAGAAAATAAATAAAGATGAACAAGAAGAAATCTACAAGATGCTACATAAACTATCATCATATATATCTTGGTAGATCTTAGAAGAAGCAAGGAGTTGTTACTCGTAACTTGCTCAACAAGAAGATGAAGAAGAAGAACACTAAAAGATGTTACCCAACTTCTGACCAAATACATCTTGATATAACTTTGTAATTTACACAAGAGGTGTTGCTCGTATTGTGTTATAGTTTTAATATCTTCATGTAAATTGTTTTAATACAAGAGTTGTTGCTCGAAATAGTGTTAAACAATATGTGCTTAATCATTTGTGTAATCTGCTTGATAAAAGCAATCATGTAAACGCAAACTCTATCAACTATTGTTGATTGATTCCTTAAGTGACTGAGTGAAGGTCAGATCTCAACAAGACAATGGTTGCGGGTCATTGTGGAAAATCCTGATGGAAGATCTTTGTAACACCCCAAATTATAGATTAATTATTTATTCAATTAATTTAGCATGAATATATGAGTCATTCTGGTGATCTATGATGTTGAGATGAATATGGTGTTTAATATGATGATTTGTATGGTGTATGATTGGATAGAGGTGAACGATGGAATAATAAGAGGTGTTTATAATTTAAATAATTAGTTAGAATTATTTTTAATTAGTAAAGTAGAGTAATATTAGTATTAAGAGGTGATAAGGGAAAATTAGTAATTTGGGAAGAATAAGTGAGGACAGTAGTGGAAGACTATATAAGGGGTCCAAGAGGTAAATTTGGTATAAGGAAGGTTTGGGAGTTGGACCGCTCATTCTGTGGAACCATAAGATTTGGAAGAACGTTGTGAGGAAAAGGGGAATCACCTCATTCTTGATAACTTAAAGAACATCTTAATAGCCAAACAACACATTCATTTGCTTGCACCATTTATTATAATTCTTTGCATCAAGAGTTTATAGGTTTATAGGGATTCTTTTATTGGATACATAAGTCATATTGCACACTAGGTGTTTGATGGATATGAACGAGACTCTTGATGTCAAATGTTGGAACATGTAATCACAAGATTGATAAACAATGGAAGATTTCAGAGAGAGAGAGAGAGAGAGAGAGAGTGTTTAGAGTGAGAATATAATTTTGCATTAACATTGATAAGGATGCCTCCAAGACATTTATACAAACATTACAAAGTGTTTGAGACATAAACAACATCATAAAATTAACTGGAAAAACAGATTTATCAGACATGTCACCAATTACAATAAACCTATAACTGATTTCAGCTGTTACAATTCCTAAAAATGATAAAATAGCTCAATATTAACCAATTACACTTGCGATATATATTTTTAAATTTCTACTTCTTATAAATAATTTTCTCTCAATTATAATCAATTACACCATGTAATAACGAGTTAGACACTTGAATTATTAGTTTTTCAAACAATAATATACATAATTACAATATAAGTAATAAATTTGTCTCAATAATAAGATATTTTGATTTCTTAAAAAAGTAATTAGAAGTTGGATCGGTCTCTTCTATATGAATAAAGTTGGCTAGTAGCAGACAAGAACCTACTTTATAGATTCTCCTAGAAATATCAGCTTCAGCCATTGCTAAACAACTGCAATATTTGTATCTATACTGTTGTCACTAAAAACAAAAGAAAATATATAAGAGAGAAACGAATAAATGAACACGTTCATAATAAATAGTAAAATTATTTTTTTATAACTTTAATATTTTAAAAATATTAAATTAAATTAGATACAATATATTTTTAATGTATAATTTATAGTTTATAAATTCAGTAAAAAACCTTTTTATTATGAATTTATAATTTATTTTACCAGCATATAATTTATCTTTCTTATGCTATTTCAAATAATGGTTTACCTATAATTTTTTATTTTTTTATTTTAATTCTTATTATTTTTAAGTAAAATTTAATTTAATTTTTATAATTTATTTTAATTTAAAATAAAATTATATATTAAATGCAAAAAATATCAAATAATTTTGTCATTTTATATTTATTAATTAGTAAAACTGTTAATTTTATCAAATATTTCAATTAATTTATTAATCATCAACCATCAACAATAAATTACAATCTATCAATTTTCTTATTTTCTACTTATAAATATACAACATATTTTATCTTTTCAAATAAATTAATAGTTCAACAATTTTAAAATAAAAAAATAATTATTAAGAGTTATTTTATCATTTAATAGACTATTTTACCGTATATTTTGAAATAAAATAACTATTCAATGCAATAAACATACATTATCACTATTATCTTTACTATGTAGTATATATATTTAGAAATAATTTTCAATTGACATGGGTTTCTTTGAACATGTAACATTTGATTTGTTTTTTTTTTTTTTTGGATTTAGTTAATCAATTTTGATCTATATATTAAATTGATTAATCTGATTTCGTAATTTAAAATGTCGATTCATTAACTAAATTCTATTTCTACTAAGAATCGAATTCGAAAATTACCCGAATTTCTATATCAGTGGTTCATTTTTAAAGAATGTTTTCAAGCAAAAAAAATGATTAAAGTCATTTATGTTCATATATGGAGATTTATTCTTGTTACCCCCACAGTTATACCCGTCATCCTAAAATACGGTGTTTTTTTACCATATATATTAATTTTATCATATATGGATATTTATTGATTTTCGGTGCATCATCGGAAATTTATGAGATTTACCATTTTTATCGTGTCAGATGTTTCATACCGAAAATTCTAAAAATCCGAAATTAATCGGGAATTTTAAATTTTCTATATTTTTTATGTACCGAAAATTTCAAATTTTCGATAATATTGAGACTTAATTTTTATTGCTTTTTATAAATTTATAATTTAAATATGGAATATTTATATTGAAAATTTGAGTGTAATAATTTTTTAAAATATACGGATTTTTAATTTCCGATAAATTGCACGTAAATTTGGAAATATTCGATAAATAGATATCGGAAAATTTGTAAAATACAAAGAATTTTCGATATTTGATTTGGGGAAATTGACTTTTTGTCACAACTTTCTCAACAATAAATTCTTTTTTTCAAAAAGTTAAAATTTTGAGTATATAAACTATGATATTTTCGAAATATCAAAAAATGAGGCTTGTTGGCAGGAAAAAATCTCTCTCATATATGCGGTATATTTTAAACATTATTATTAATAAAGCAAATAAATAAAATTGTAGTAATATTATGCATAGATAAATGAGGCTAGGGTTTCAAGACGTTAACACATAGGTAGGATTGTGGTTATTGAGGTTAGGGTTGTCATCATGACAATCATAAATTTATTTTAAACAATACTCCTTTCGTTCTATATTATAAACAAATTTTACGTTTTAAATTTATTGAATAATTAATGTATCTGATCTACATATAGACTAGATACAATAATTATTCAATGAAATAAAAAACTAAAATTTATTTATAATATAGGACAAAGTAATACGTACTTAATCATTTGTGTATCCAGTTTAATAGAAACAATCGTATAAACACAAACATAACTAATTTTCTCCCAATTATAATCAATTACACCATGTAATTTCGAGTTAGACACTTCAAGTATAGTTTTTCAATCAATAATATACAATATAAATATAAGTAATAAATTTGTCTCAATAATAAGAGATTTTGATTTCTTAAAAAAGTAATTAGAAGTTGGACCACTCTCTTCTATATGAATAAAGTTGGCTAGTAGCAGACGAGAACCTACTTTATAGACTCTCCTAGAAATATCAGCCATTGCTAAACAACTATACATATTTGTATCTATACCGCTGTCACTAAAAAAAGAAAAATATATAAGAGAAAAACGAATAAATGAACACGTTAAGAACAAATAAATGGGCACGTTAATGCCTGTCATTTTATTAATGTTTAATTAATACTAGTATTCATAGTTTGACATTCTCTATTGAAAGTTTAATTGATAGTGTACGTAAAACAACTAATCACAACCATTTAAATTTATGATTTTAATAATTAAAATTAAAATATATTAAAATAATTTAATGAAAATACACCGACAGTCTAAAACAACTTTATATTATTACTGAAATCATAATTGTTAATAATGGCGTAAAAAAAATAATTCTAATTATGATGCACTTATGTGTAAAATATTTTATGCTAACAGAAGAGTATTTTAAATTTCATACGTAAATAAAATTGTAGTAATATTATGCATAGATAAATGAATAATGATAGTAGTAATTTATAGTATTTGAGAAAATGTATTTAAATTTCATACGTAAATAAAATTGTAGTAATATTATGCATAGATAAATGAATAATGATAGTAGTAATTTATAGTATTTGAGAAAATGAGAGTTAATATTTGGTTGGTGAAAAGAAAAAGGTTACTTTTCAACATATTCATATCAACGTCGATGGCCGGGGGAGAGTTGCGGCCTCTGACTCTGACCCCATCGCCATTTTCCATTACCCACGGTTTCTTCAATTTTTCATTTTCTCTTTATCGTGCATAATTCTTCAATTTTTGGTTTCGACTATAGTCTAGATCGCGATCCAACACTCTTGATTATGCCAAGAGGTGCAATTTCTATTTTTCAAATTCCAATTGGTACGTTTCAATTGATTAAACCCTGTGTTGTTTCTTCATTCAGCTGATTCTAAATTTGTGTGGAATTTGAGTTCCTGTTACTGTCATGTCAATTGTTGCAGGTGAGGGTCTGTGAATTTGTAACCAAATGGGGGTTATGTCCAGGCGGGTTATCCCCGCCTGTGGTAGCCTCTGTGTTTTTTGTCCTTCTTTGCGAGCAAGATCCAGACAGCCCGTCAAACGCTACAAGAAGCTCATTGCTGAAATCTTACCACGGAATCAGGTCAACTATCTTTTCCAGCTCAATGGATAAGCAAACATCTTTTATCATTCACCTCATCAACACTGTGTTTTGCAGGTTGCTGAACTCAATGATAGGAAAATCGCAAAACTATGCGAGTATGCTTCTAGGAATCCATTGAGAATTCCCAAGGTATTTGTTTCTCGTCACTTAACCAATAAAACTATAAATAACAAAAGAATTGCAATGAGTTTATTTTGTGAATTCTCATTTGCTGAATGTTTTCAGTTTTTTTTCCACCTAATTGTGGCAAGTATTAAATTTAAACAAGCACCATCGGATCAATTTTTACTCTGTTTTTTCTTTTTCTTTTCACTTTTAGTATTGAATTCAATCTCTTACATGTGCTGAGTTTATGTCGTGTTTTACATCGGCAGATTGCAGAGAACTTGGAGCAAAGATGTTACAAGGATTTGCGTAATGAAAGCTTTGGTTCAGTGAAAGTCATCTTGTGCATATACAGAAAATTGCTGTCATCATGTAAGGAGCAGATGTAAGTTTTTTGCCTTATAAGTTAAGTGCAGATATGTTCCTTGACCTGATTTGCTGTTTAATCCCAATTGAGTTTGTTGAAACACAAAGTGATTCTGAGGGCAGGACTTATCTTCCAAATATTAAGATTCAAATGTCGTAATCATAAGAGTATTACATTGCTGAAGCCTTTTTGAAATTTATGAGCTATTACGAGTTTTATGTCCAGGACCTCCTGGTAGCATTGTGATAGAAACTGGTAGATATAGTGAATGAATTAAAGAAAAGAAAACAGAAATGATAGAACCATCCTCTGCAGAATTTGTGTAGAACAGCAGTTTATATTTATAATACAAATTTAACACACCAGCACATCAGAAAAAGTTTAGAGAGACAGTCATAGAATATATATAAATCAGTTCATATCCAAGAAATTCAAGAGTCTTGGTCTATCCATTCCAAGAATCCGTGAGCTTGGTCTCTCCTGCCCAAAGCCACTCAATAACTATTCCATAATCAGCCTCTCCTATCATTTCCCTATTTATTCTTAAAATTAAACAATATTACTGCCATAATAACTTCTCATTACTGCCAGTAGAAGAATTCTTACACATTTATGTTGGGTGTATCAGACTATGTCTAAATAATGATATGATAGATTTACTCTGGATGAGTAACCTCACTATAAAACAATGAGAAACCCTTTGTCTAACACGATTTTGTATAGATGTATAGAACTTATTTTCAGTATAATGTTTGTATTCCAAGCCCGACTCAAGCATTATCAATTAGCTCTCCTTTATGCTTGTTTTTTTATAATGGTTCTCCTATACGCAGTGACATGTGCGTTATGCAAAACAGTTTTGTTTAATTTGGTTTGCAGTTGTTAGATGCTACATTTCATTGACTGAGAACTGATATCCAAAATAAATGCATCTGAATCTGCAGACCACTATTTGCCAGTAGTTTATTAGGGATCATCCGGACTCTTTTTGAGCAAACTCGAGCAGATGAAGTGCAGATCTTAGGTTGCAATACTCTTGTAGATTTTATTAATTTCCAGGTATGTAGTCATTCAGTCTTTTTGATTTGAGTTTTAAAAACTTATAGCACTGTTTATGAATGGTTAGCACCATATTGGTATTAGACTCGGTGATTTCAGTTTAACGTTATAGTCTATAGTATAGGTCCTGCTACTTGATATATTGCAATTTATAGATCTTTATGGTTTCTAATTTTGTCACAATTTAAAAATAGACAGATGGTACATACATGTTCAACTTAGAAGGTTTTATCCTAAATTATGTCAGTTGGCCCAAGAAGTGGGAGATGATGACCGAGTTCTGCGTCTCGCTCAGCAGGACTACAAGCTCTATCTTCTATGGTAATGCTCCTTTCCTTGTTAACTTGTTACTTCTTTCTTACTGAATTTGATGCTCTTTCTCTATTGATCAAAACAAGCGGGAATAAACACATCTTGATTATTTTTATGAAAAGGTTCCATCTGCACAAAATATTAAATAAATGAACGAGAAAGATCATCATTAGCAGTTTTAGTTATTTTTTATTAATAATTCATAAGTTTTACACTGGTAGTGATACAATTAAATCGTTTTAACTCATTAGCAGTTTCCTAGTTCCTACCACAGTACTTTATAGCAGTTGCCTTTTGAGATTACTTGTACCTTCCCTTGACACCTTTTGATTTTCTCCTTTGTTTTTTTGACCAGGTAAAGTTCATGGGTGAGCAATCACATCTTTCCATGGATTTTGACAAAGTGAGTATTGTATTCCTATTTTTATTCCTTCAGTCTTTTGGCTGATACCGGCAGTGACACCAAGCAAAGGGTTGCATCAAACCTTGAAGCTTGTTTCTATGTATTTATTCCAAATATTGAACCGCAGTTTGGGCCTTGAATTTTGATTTTAGTTTACACTTGAAGCTAAAACGTTTTCTTGTCAATCTAATTTTTGTGTTCTTTTTCTTATTTGTTTGGTGGATTTTAAAATAGATTATATCAGCAATTTTGGAGAATTGTATGGATCTTCAATCTAAATCCAACCTCTCCAGGGTAGAGAAACTGAATTCACAATCTCAGAACCAGATGGTTCAGGGATTTCTTAAAGAAGAAGACTGTATATCATCCACCTTGAATGTCACAACAGGATTTGAGATAGAGTCCAAGTTGTATGTATTCTCTCCACCCCCTTTATTATGTATGAATCCAACCTTCATGATCCCAACAGCCTGTGTTCACTAATTTCACAGGGATACTGCAAAGAATCCTGCTTATTGGTCAATGGTTTGCTTGTACAATATAGCTAAATTGGCAAAGGAAGCTACTACCGTGCGGCGTGTCCTGGAACCTCTTTTTCATCATTTTGATTCAGAGAACCAATGGTCTTCGGAAAAGGGGGTTGCTTATTGTGTTTTGATGTATTTGCAATCCCTTTTAGCTGAATCGGGTATTCCTGTTGCATCCCGTCTTATTATTTTCTTTTGCTATAAAATTCTCCCAAATTTTCTCAATAACTGATCATCAGTTTTGAACACCAGGAAATAACTCCCATCTTCTGTTGTCCATTTTGGTCAAGCACTTGGATCATAAGGATGTTGCCAAGCAACCTATCCTTCAGATTGATATTATTAACACCACCACACAGGTTGCACAAAATGTGAAGCCTCAAGCCTCAGTTGCAATCATTGGTGCCATATCTGATCTCATTAAACATTTAAGGAAATGCCTACAAAATTCAGCTGAAGCATCCAATACTGAAAATGATGCATATAAGTTTAATACTAAATTTCAATCTGCCATTGAAATGTGCATACTACAACTTTCAAACAAGGTATATATATAAATAATATGTTAACATTATGTATCAATTTTTTGATGTCTTTCAATCTCTTATACTATATGGCACATGCCATCGTTATGGGTGTTCGCTGAGAAAAGTTTCTTCATTTCTATATGTCTATAGATTCAATTTGTTATCTGTTTTCTCTACTGAAGAGGTTTTCTTTAGGGAGTTGTGTTGTGTGTCTTTAGTTGGCCATCTCTCGAAAAGAATGTTTAAATGACATCTCTTAATTTTGCGCGACTAAATTTCTACACTGTTCTCTCTTTTTTGAATCAAAATTGGCTTGATTTATATATAAACAACTAAATTCCTATAGAAGTATAAGGATCTGGTAGGTTGCATCAGTCTTGTCACACTGCTTTTACTGTATCAGGTTGGAGATGCAGGACCCATTCTTGATTTGATGGCCGTGGTGCTAGAGAATATTTCTAGTTCTACTATCCTAGCCAGAACAACAGTCTCTGCTGTCCATCAAACTGCAAAGTTAATCACTTCCGTCCCTAATGTGTCGTATCACATGAAGGCAAGTAATCTTACTTAGACTGAGAATGAAGTTTCTGAATGCTCGACTGTATTTAACAGTCTAATTTTCTGGGTTACTTTTGAAAATTTTCAGGCTTTCCCTGATGCATTGTTTCATCAATTGCTCCTGACCATGGCTCATCCTGACCGCGAAACACAAATCGGAGCACACAGTATCTTCTCTATAGTGCTAATGCCATCCGTGTTTACTCCTTGGTTAGACCAAAAAAAGATTGCTAAGAAGGTAGAGAGTGACAGCCTCTCCATTCAGCATGAAAGTTTTTCTGGAGCAAAGCACTTGAATGGGAAACTGGTAGAAGAAAAGGTAATAGCAGGTGTGAGCGGGAAGAATTTTTTTACTCATGCTCTAACTGATGGAAAAGATGTGATAATTTTTAATCATCTACAATTTGCATTTAACTGTACTTTTTTTGTTAGATGGATTGAGGGTATTTTGTTCCTATTCGTCACAGTTTAGTCTTACTGATTCTTGTTGAACAATTATGTTGATGGGCGTTCAGTAATTCGTTAGCTTGTATGATTCATCTTTGCTATAGAAGCTCCTAACCAAATGTTGTCTCTGAAATTTTCAGGATCTAAGATCTCTTAGGTTGAGTGGTCACCAAGTGAGTCTCTTGCTTTCTTCAATCTGGGTTCAGGCAACATCTGCTGAAAATGGCCCTGCAAATTATGAGGCAATGGCGCACACTTATAGCATTGCTTTATTATTTACTCTTACTAAGGTGAGGTTGGTTAAGACCAAGTGTCTTGATTGCTTTCAAAGATTTATAATCAGTAAAGTACCAAAATCAACTCATTTTGTCTAATTGTTGCTCAATTATAATCATCTATATTATTAACGATCAATATAGAATTTTCTGAGTAGCTTTTACTATCATGGGTTATGAAAGTGCAATAAATTATAAGAGCAACTTATATAAAAGAGTATTTCTACTAGGCTTGATATCGTTGCCATCATTTAGTCGCAGCAGTAAACATTCAGACATGAGTTTTCATCATTTTGAAAACTAAGAAACAATAATGTATATCACATTTTTGTCCTAAAAAATTTAATCTGAATAGCATTTAGAACCAAGTGGTGTCACATGATTAATTTGTCTAAGCTCACGATGATGATTATTGCTTTCCACAGACATCCAGTTACATGGCTTTGGTAAGATGCTTTCAACTGGCATTTTCCCTCAGGAGCATATCTTTGGACCAAGAAGGTACGTAATATACATGTGACCTTTTACTTCGTAGTATGGAATGACATAGAGTTTCTATCTCTATGGAATCATCATTTCCTGACATTTTGCATACCAAATAAAGGAATGTTCTTCATTAAGTGGTGGCAAAAATGGAATTACAAATTTTGAAATGTCCAATAGCTAAAACTTAACCGAGGACTATATTTTTATGGCAAATAGTTTCTGACATGTTTCTTTACATGGCTGTTAAAGGAGGCTTACCACCATCTCGCAGGAGGTCCCTTTTAACCTTATCTTCATACATGCTTATATTCTCTGCCAGGGAAGGCAATTTCCCTGATCTGATTCTAAAAGTCAAAGCATCCCTCACAGAGGCACCAGTGAGCTTCCACTCTTAACCTCTTGAATTGATCCCCATTCCACGTCCCTGTTTTTCAGCTTCAGTTTAAAGTTTTGAGGCATTATTGTTTTCCTGTTCTAATTATGCTTATGACTAATTAAAATCATGAACCCACAGGTAGATCCGTTTCTTGAACTGGTGGATGATACTCTGCTACGGGCTGTTTCTATAAAATCAGACAAGATAATTTATGGATCTGGGGAAGATGAAGTTGCTGCTATGAAATCACTCTCAACCGTACAATTGGATGACATGCAGTTGAAAGAGACTATAATATCATACTTTATGAGTAAATTTTCGAAATTGCCAGAGGTAATATAAATTTGATTGGGCGGATAAGATGATTTTCTAAAAAGTGAAAAAGAGATGATTTTCTAAAGAAACGTGGCTTTGTTATTATTTCTATTATAAACCCACATAAAACTCCTCCACGTGCAATATAAAAAAAGAAGTAAAGAAAATTGTTGGGAGTATGCTCAAGTGAGTAAAAGGGTAGTGATAGTAGCAGCAAGAAGGAGAAGATAAATGTAGGAGGGTAGTAACCAGGAAGCAGTATACTTTTTTTTGTTAGCTCAAATCCAATGATAATATACCAGTGACTAGTAACTCAGTAGCAAGGATGTGGAAGTTTATAACAAAACAAATGATTGTCTGATAAGTGTTTAATATTGATAATATAAGAAGTTAACTAGTTACCTTTGGTTCCAATATTTAGTTATTTAGTTCTGTGTATATGTTCCAGTGTTTGAACATATTTGTTCTGGAAACTATTTAAAATTTAACATTTCTTATGTAAAATAATACTTGCAGTGGAGTAGGGGCTTGGAGAGGAATATGTTGGTCGTGCATATGTGAAAATAACATGACTTTTTTTCGATATTTTCCAGGATGAGTTGTCCAGCATAAAAAATCAACTTCTACTTGGTTTTTCCCCTGATGATGCTTATCCTTCGGGACCTCCATTGTTTATGGAGACACCAAGACCAGGTTCTCCACTTGCACAGATTGAGTTCCTAGATTTTGATGAGGTAAAATTATCTAAAATTACATCTCAATTTAGTTTAGCTGAAAAACTCGTGACATGCTGTGATTGTTTTTTCAGATAATGGCTCCAGATGATTCGATGGATGACGAGACCGGGCCTGAGCTAAGTGGAAGCCAATCAGATCGCAGAACATCACTTTCAACCCACTTCCCTGATGTTCTTGGTGTTAATCAACTCTTGGAATCGGTAAATATGATATGCTTTTCTTTTTAATCTAAAATATAGCTGATTGGCATTTTGAATCAAAGTTTATGCTTATGCTGGAGAATATCTTTCTTCTCTTTTTGATATATGGGGATTATCATATGGATAGGTTTTGGAAACTGCTCGGAAAGTTGCAAGCGTATCCACTTCCTCAACTCCGTTACCTTATGACGAAATGAAAAACCAATGTGAGGCTCTTGTAACAGGGAAACAAGAGAAGATGTCAGCCATTCAGAGTTTTAAGCATCGACAAGAGACCAAAGCCATAGTTCTTTCAAGTGAAAATGAAGTAGAAGTTTCTCGTCAACCTGTTACGGTTAGCATTTTCTTGCAATATTTTAGTTTTTCAGTATAAGAGAAGTGTATGTTATATTAGAATTTTTCTTCAGGATCTATTTGGAGTTCAATTGGTTATAATGGTATGCATGTTTAAAGTATCGTTGACTGTGATGGATTGCTATGCAGGGTCAAATTAGTTATTGACCAAAATTAAGTTATTAAAAATAATAAAACTAATCTCTAAATTAGAAGGCAGCATCTGCTCATTTATCAGAAACTCCTGCTTTTGAACCGATGCTATGAGTATCTGCAATATAAGGGTTCACAACCTACTATAAAATTTGTCTCATATTGATGTGAACCCTGCATCACAAAGTGCAGAAAAGATGGAATTAACAGTTGTCTGGGAATGATAATTATTTGTCACTGCTGCATCATAATGTTTTGTTTTCTAGAAATGATAATTATTCGTGAGTACTGTGTCATTGTGCAGGCACTAGAATATTCAAAAGATGATTTGAAGTTGGTGACTCAGGCACAATTAACACAGGATCAAATCCACTTTCTTACACACGACACTAGACAGCAACATTCTTTGAGACTTCCACCTTCGAGCCCCTACGATAAATTCTTAAAAGCTGCAGGATGCTAATGAAGCTAGATTGCAACATATGCCATTTTTTATTCTTTGTGGTGATGATAAACTAAATGTTTCTGTATTCATGTCCATAATATACGTGAAATGTGCAGCGGCTTCTTTTGTTGAAAGAGGTGTTTTGTCTCAGTCCAGCAAATGTATGATTTTGTCCATATATATAAACTTTAGTTATGTTTTTACAAGTGTTTTTGTCTTTTTATAGGATAAATGGTTTTGATGATAATTTCTTTTTCAGTGTATCATTTTCCTAAAGAGTGTCAAATAGTCAAAGCTCCGATGCATCATGAATTAAGAAACCAATATGTTTGCGTGTTGGTTGAACACGTTATTGTATGATAAATGGCTTTAAATTTTCATTTATTCTTACAATATTAAGAATTTAATTTTGTTGCATTTAGTTTTAAAGAAGTTTTACGTTTGTATGTGTATATATATGATTAATAATTCATCTGTTATTAAATCTCAATCTTTTATTTTAACCAAATGATTATTATCTCTTCCACTCACTCATAAGATTACTATTTCTCACTGAATATGTTATATTTGTCATAAAATATAACAATAAAATAGATTCATGTATAAACAATAATAATTACTCATCTAACAATTCAAAATAGATAGCAAACTAAAATATAAAGGGGTTTCTTTATCCACCCTTGTACCTTTTTAGAGGCTCCTAGCAAAATTTCCATAATATCCTCTGAAATTCGATATACATATTCGAGCGAATCAAATATTTTATTTTAAGAGGGTTTTTAGATATACATATTTAAAATATGTTATTTATGATAATCCGAAGGGTTAAATAAATTTTTGGTCTCTCTAAAATTTCTAAATTTCGTTTTTAATACCTCAAATATTTTCTTTAAAGAATTAGTCCATTCAATATATTTCGTCTGAAGAATTAGTCTCTAACATTAAAAATCACTAACGTCTACTGAGTTGGCAATACATGTGGATTATATATATATTTTTTTATTTTCATGAATGACAACGTGGCTTTAGAGGGACTAAACGAAATTTGAAAAATTTAGAGGGACCAAAAACTTATTTAACCCTTTTTTATAAAAGAAGAGTGATTCTAAATATTTCATAGAAAAATCACGATTCCTAACAAAAAAAAATTAGTTTATTTTTATTTTTAGACAAATTTCGCTTTTATTTTTATTTTCTATAAACTTAATCATATTTTTATAATATTGATAACAATTATGTGATTAAATATTTCTTTAAGAATTATCATTCTTAATTACAAAATTATTGATAAACCATATAACTTATAATAATATTTTTAAAATAATTAGTTGTTAACTTTTCTTTGTAACAAATGTTATTTAACAAAAAACTGTTACTCTCAATTTTAAGTAAATTTTACTTTTTAAATTTAAATAAAATAATATTTTATTCACTAAAGTATGTTTTAAAATTGGTAAATTTTTAAATAGAATGCAAAATTATATTAAAAAATTATTTAAAAAAAGAAATCAAATAATGAGTAAACTATATATATATATATATATATATTTCACTCAGTTTTTTCTAACAACTCAAGAATTTTTCCATTTTTTTTTTAAAAAGTGAATATAAGTATTTTTTAAAAACCCACGATTATTGGCATAAAAAAGTTTGTTCATTTTATTTTTAAACAAATTTTAGTTTTATTTTTTATTTCTATTTAAATTAAATCACATTTTATTTACTTGATTTAAATAATAAATGGCCCTTTAGTGACTTATGATTCTAATAAAAATAGCATATTCTATTTATAGTAATACATAATTTCTATTTAATCAAATCATACTACACAATTCTCATAAACTAAAATAGATTTTTTTTTCACTTTTCTAACCACTCAAGATTTCTTCATTTTTCTATAAATTCTAGATACAAACCTTAAATAATCTTTAGCTGCTCTTATCTCCATTAGCAATATTTATTTTGGAAAGAAAAAATGAATCCTAGTGCAGCTGTAGCCAAGGGAAAGAAGAATGAGGCAACATTCACCATTGACTGTACTAAGTCAGTGGAAGACAGGATCATGAACATTGCTTCCTTTGAGAAATTTCTTCAAGAAAGGATCAAGGTGGGTGGCAAAGCTGATGCTCTTGGTGATTATGTCACCATTATCAGGGAGAAATCCAAGATTATTGTTACCTCTCACCATATTTGAGTGGAACCAGTAGTATACTTCCGGTACGCACCATATTTTAAAATATTTGGGTGACAATCAGAAATATATTTTCGGTTCCAAAGTAAATAATATAATATTAAGAATTTATTTCAAATTTGGTTTCACATACACGCTTTATTTAAAAATTACATATACTTCTGGTTTACATCCAACCCTTTTCAACGTGATTTTCATGATATAGGGTGCAAACCGGAAGTATATTTCTGGTTTCCAGGGGCATTTTTGGAAATTCACGTGGTGCGTGAGAAAGTTATGAGGTGGGTTAAGAATTCCACAAATAAATTATGTGATGCATGTCAAAAGGGGGGAAAAACTAAATCAACTTTCAAACCGAAGAATGTGGTAACAACTATAAGGTCACTTCAATTGTTGGACGTAGACTTGTTTGGTCCATTAAGAACAAGAAGCTTTGGAGATAATATATATGCCTTAGTTATTGTCGATGATTTTTCTAGATTTTCTTTGACAATATTTTTAGTGAAGAAAAATGACACTTTAAAGGCATTCAAGAAGTACACAAAGCAAGTACAAAATGAAAAATCCTTGAAAAATGCATCATTTAGAAGTGACCGTGGTGACGAATTCCAAAATGCATCATTTGAAGATTTTTTTGTTGTTGAGGAAAAGAACATCTTTAATAATTTTTCCGCACTAAGGAATCCTAAACAAAATGGAGTGTTTTAAAGGAAATATCAATCCCTAATTGAACTTTCAAGAACCATGCTAAGCGACTTGAATCTACCAAAGTATTTTTGGACAGACGCGGTAAGCACCACTTGTTAGGTAAGAAATCGGGTTATCCTTAGGAAAATCTTGAAAACGACTCCATATGAACTCTTCAAGGGAAGAAAGCCAAACATTTCTCACTCTCATGTTTTTGGATGTAATTTCTCTATCCTCAACAATAACAAAGACAATCTCGATAAGTTTGATGAGAAATCCGATAAAAGTGTCTTTATTGGTTACTCTCTCTCTAGTAAGACTTATATAATTTATAATAAAAGAACTTTAACTATTGAAGAATCAATGTGTGTATCTTTGATGAATCTAACCCCTCTAAGGATAGTATAGTTGTTTACGATGACAATGATGATGATGATGATAATTTAGACGTACTTATGGAAGAAATTGCCAGAGATAAAAAAGTTGATCAATCGGAACACAAAAAGGAAATCATTCAACAAGAGTAAAATCAAAGTGATCTTCCTTAAGAATGGAGAGCTCATTGTGATCACCCAATCGAAAAAGTTATCGATGACTTCTCTTTGGAAGAAATCTTTGCAGCTTTGGCCTTGACCTCCTCCAATTTTTTCTCACATGCCTCTTTCTCCTCCTCTAGGGCCTTTAGCAATCTCTGACCTTCATTGTAAAGGTCAGTATATTTCTGAAGTTTCTCCCTTATCTCGTCCTCAAGCATCATCACCCTCAACAAAAGGTTTTCTTTCAACCTGTGATCATTGAGGGAGGTTCGTGCCAAAGGGCCTCGGAATCTTGAGGAAAATCCTCCGGGAGAGAGATCTGAGAATGTCATACTTGAAGAGTACTAAGGCATGCATCATCCAAAGAGAAAAAGGGGGTGATGAACCTCCCTTAAGGCAGAGCCACCCCCAGAGTAGGAGCAGAGCTTTTTGCCCGCCTCTTCCTCCCCTTGGTAGTAGCTTTGGAGTCATAAATTTGGTGAGGATTTTAAGCTCAAGTTCCTATTTGATAGCTAGGGAAAATCCGTGCTTGAATTAGCAGTCATCAATGGCGTGGTTGTTCTTGTTACAGTGCAAGCATATCACGAGAGTTCTAGAATATCCTCTTCCTTTTCCGCAACACAAAGAAGAATGATTGTTGGTGTAAAGAATGTTGGAACCAGAGGTGAAAGGAAGAAGGATACATATATCTTCTTGAACAATCAGAACAATCAGAGTATACACGAGTGCTATTTGTTAGTGTGTAAGGCACTTTTAGTGAGGAGAGAAAAAGAGAAAAATAAAGGAAATAAGGATTTATATTATTGAATTGTACAAATAATGATACAGACTAGGACTATTTATATACAATCCTAAATGGGCTTGGGTCTACATAACTTGGATTATATTTAAATATTAAATCTAATCTAATATTTTTAACAAATCTAATTTAATATTTCAACACACCCCATAATCCAAGTTGTCGAACATCCTAAAAATAGTCAATTTGAACTATTTCTAATTTCTTTCTCAAATTTAGTAATCAGTCAATCTTTAATCCTTTGGTAGAGATGTCGGTCAACTGTGCTTCACTTGAGCAATGTCTAACTTCAAGTTCACATCGATTTTCCTTTTCCCTTAAGAAGTGAAACCTAGCTTCGATATGTTTACTTCTTCCATGTAGAACTGGATTCTTCGCCAGATTTATAGCTGACTTGTTGTAGATTTGCAACACCAGCGATTTCTTCACTTTGACAACCATTTCTTCAAGTACTGATTTAATCCAAATTTCTTGACAAGCAGCATAGGACCCTGCTATATATTCAGCTTCGCAAGATAATAATGCCACCACAGGTTGCTTCTTCGAACACCGTGATATTGGGCACCAAAGAGATATCCAGTTCTGCTTCTTTGATCTTCCTTATCTCCACACCAACCAGCATCTGAAAAACAATTAACTATTTCTTCTTTATCTTCATAATTTCGTCGAAATAGTATTCCATAGTTTATCGAACCCTTCAAATATCTAAGGATTCTTCTTGTAGCCTTCATACGTGACACTCTTGGTTTACTCATATATCTGATTACCAAACCAACAACAAAACCTATATCAGGTCGATTGTTGGATAAATACCTAAGAGATCCCACAATTTGCTTGAACAAAGTTACATCAACTTTGTCTTCCTATCCATTCTTCTCCAAATTCACATTTGGTTCGACAAGTGAGGATACAGGATTAGAATCATCCAATATGAATCTCTTGAGTATCTTTTTGACATACTTCCTTTGATGTAGCACCATACCTTGCTTCGTTATTTGAAATTTCATGCCAAGGAAATAAGACAATTTTCCCAGATCCGACATTTTAAATTCCTTCGTCATCAGCTCTTTGAACTTCGACAAGTTCTTCAAGCTATTTCTAGTTACTAGCAAGTCATCAACATATAAGCATATGATTGTTATATCTTGTGCTACAACCTGAACATAGACACCATACTCTAATTTGCATTTGACAAATCCCAATTCGACTAAGTATGAGTCAGTCTTCTTGTTCCATGCCCTAGGTGCCTGCTTGAGACCATAGAGCGCTTTGTGAAACCTATATATTTTACTCGCTTCCTTCTGAATCACAAACCCAAGAGGTTGTGTGACATAAACTTCTTCTTCTTAAGGACCATTCAAAAATGCTGATTTCACATCTAAATGAAATGTCAACCATCCTTGGTTACATGCCAATGCTACTACTAGTCGAACAATCTCCAATCTTGCTACTGGAGAAAATACTTCAGAGTAGTCAAGTCATTATCTTTGAAGAAACCCCCGAGCTACTAATATTTCTTTATGTCTTGCTATCGAACCATAAGCATTGTGTTTCAACTTGAATACCCACTTTACTTCGATAGCTTTTGTATGTGCTGGCAATTCGACTAACTCTCATGTGTTGTTTCTTTCAATTTCTTGTAACTCTTCGACCATAGCTAACTCTCACTTGTCAATATTCAAAGCTTCACTATAGTTGATTGGTTCAGCACCTGTAAGTAAAGCAAAATAAACTAATTCTCCATCTGATGTAACTTCATCATCACCATTCACTTCATAATCTTGAAATCTTATTGGAGGAACTCTATTTCATTGAGGTCTATGACTTGTGCTAGCCACACCCTCTTCGACTTCGACATTGTCTGGAATGTCAACATTTGCTTCATCTTCGACTTCGACTGGATTCTCATTAATTCCTTCGACTTCACCAATTTCTTCATTGAAATCAGAGTTCACCAATGGCTTGTTAATTGAATTACTAGAATTCCAATCCTAGGCATAATTTTCATCAATTACAATGTCTCTACTCAACACAATATTTTCATTAACTGGATTGAATAGCCTGTATGCACCAATTTTATGATATCCTACCAGAATCATAGGTTCACTCTTGTCATCAAGTTTCCTTCTTCTTGCATCAAGAATATGCTTATAACACATAGAGTCAAACACCTTCAAATGACTTACTGATGGTCGTTTGCCACTCCATACTTCTTCAGGAATCTTGTTCTTCAATATCTTGGTAGGGCACCTGTTCAAAATATAAACTGCAGTCGGGACAGCTTCTCCACATAAAGACTTTGGCAAATTCTTCTGCTTTATCATGTATCTTGCCATATCTAATATGGTTATGTTTCTTCTTTCAGCAATTCCATTATGTTGAGGCGTATAAGGAGAAATTACCTCATGATCAACACCATGTTCAACACATAACTTCTCAAACATCTTCGAAGTGTATTCGCCACCTCTATTTGTTCGCAGAACTTTGATCCTTTTCTCACTTTGGTTTTCGACAAGTATCTTGAATCTCTTAAAGATTTCGAATACTTCGTCCTTTCTTTGGATCACATAGATCCACAACTTTCGATTGAACTCATCAACAAACGAAACAAAATATCCATTTTCACCAATGGTATGTTCTTCGAATGGACCACATACATCTAAATGTACCACTTTGAGAATGCAGCATGATCTCATTGGCATAGTTGAAACGAAAGAATTTCTGGATTGCTTTCCGACTAAACAACCTTCACAAAGTTTTTCACGCATCTCAAGACTTGGAATTCAGTAACCATATCTTGAGTAATCAGTTGATTGAGTGATCGAAAATTCAAATATCCAAACCTCAAATGCCACAACCAACTATCTTTGTGGTCAACAACAGTTTTCAAACATTGAACTTCTGTTGAACTGATCATAGTCTTAAATGTCCTATTCTTAAAAAATGGAGATTTTAAGACCAAATTGTTCTTGGTGTCGAACAATTTCAAAACTCCATCTTTTATAACTAAGTAACCTTTTTCGACCAGTTGTCCAACACTTAGCAAGTTGCACTTCATTCCAGGTACATAGAGTACATCTTTAATCATAACTTTCCCTCCATTACTCATTTGAAAAACTATGTTGCCATTACCTTCTGCTTGCAACGAACTATTATCAGCAAGCTTTACCTTGCTCTTCTTCGACTCGTCATAGTCTGCCAACCACTCATTTCGACCAATCGTATGATTCGAGCAGCCTGAGTCGAAGAACCAGATCTTGGATTTGACATGGTTATCTGCAACTGCAGCCATAACCACCATACCTACTTCAGAATCATCTGAATCTTAGTGTGCAAGGTTTGCTCCTTCGTCATTGCCTTTTGTCGATCTATTGTCTTTTATCTACCAACAATTTTTGGCTACGTGGCCCTACTTTACACATTTATAGCATTGTACACCTTTTTTTTATCATCTTTGTCCTTTCGATAGTTTTTTATGGGGATTCGACCAAGGTTTCTTGCCATGAGTCTTGTCGAAATTGCCTTTGAATTTGTTGGAACCACCATCCTTTTTCCATGATTGAGTTTGCAGAGCCTGTATCGAGTCTTGAACTCCTTTCCTTTCGACAATCCTCATCTCATGCGCCTCCAACGAACCAACCAAATCTTCCACTTTAGTGGTTTCAAGTTTGTTGGATTCTTGAATAGCTACGATAATATGATCAAAGTGAGAGGACAACATTCTCATTACCTTCTCAACTATCATCTTATCAGTTATGGTTTCACCACAACCCTTCATGAGATGGACGAGTTTCTGAACCTTTGGCCCATATTCTGCAACTTTTTCGTCTTCTCCCATCGATAACAATTTATATTGTCGACGCAAGGTTTGTAACTTGACAACCTTGACTTTCTCACCTCCTTCATAATATTTCACTAGAATATCCCATACCTCCTTCACCGTTTCAACATGAGAGATTCTGTCGAAATTAGAAGCATCAATAGTCGTCTGAATGCAATAAGCAGCCTTGCAATCTTTCTTCTTGACTTCGTTGTGGGCTTTTTACTGGGTTGCATTTGCAGCCAAAGAACGTCATCTAATATTTTTAACAAATTTAATTTAACATTTCCACAATATTAAGGAGAATCCATTATCAAGATTTGAATGTGAATGTTGTAAGAATCACTTAGGCCTTTTAGAAAGCAAGAAACATACTCTATATGTTTGCACTTGCTTTGCGAGATCGTATTATGTGCAGGGAAATTTGACAAGGACATGAAGGTGCTGAGCAAAGATCTTCAAGCTCATCCTAGAGAATCTTCAACTCAGTGAAATAATGGGAAATGGATTTGTCACCTTGCATGATTGAATGAAGATCTCGGAGAAGATCGGAGTAGCGGAAATGGTTGCCTTTTGTATAAATGTATTTTACATTCTTAATCACTAATTAGAGAATAACTCTGGTTTTAGATAAATATCATAATTTTCATATATTAATTAGAACAAATGTTCATAACTTTGTTAAATATCTAGCAATGTGCTCTATATAGGTGACACACCATATGAAAGACTAGTTACAATCAAATAATCAGATCCACTACATTAATGTATGTAGATTTATTCACAAATCAATCATATGAATACTCCAGTTTCAATTTTACAATTAAATGGAATCAATCATATATCTGATTTAGCCATGCTTCTTAAGTTGGTTAACATTTGAGCAGCAGCTGAATCTCTTGCTTCATGAGGAAAAGAACATGGATTACCCTCACATGACTGCTCAAAGTCCAATCCTTTAACTCTAACATTAGCTTGAAATTTGCCTTCAAAAATGTAAACATGCAATACATGAATAATAATTCTTCAACTTGCATATAACATAAACACAATCCTCAATAATTCAATATTCACATCATAAAATGAGAAAAATTCAAAATAAAAACATAGCCTTACCATCTGATTGAGATAATTTGTAAGTTGGTAGGATCCAATTGTTTATATGACATATATCATCCAGTTCCTGGATGATCAAACATAATTTTTAAGTACTTGCATGGATGGATATTAAAAATTAAAACAAGTATTGAGTAGAACATGTCTTGCCTGGCAAGTAGTTTGAAAACTGAGCACAGCCTCTGACAATCTTTTCCTCTTAACAGATGGAAGTAAGCACTGATGACCCTCAAGAGATTGACATGCCCTTCCTTGATTTCTTAAACATGCACTATTACAGCCATCTATAATGGATTCTATCTTTAATTCCATGTCATCTTCCTCACCTACGTTTGTCAAGAAAACACACGCAATATAGAGTGATAATGGGACAGGAGAAAATGCCTATAAGAAGCTAATATATTATTGGTCGGTGGTTTTTACACAGATATTTAGCATTGAACTCTGTTATCGTGTCTTTTATTTGTTTAGTGTTATATGTCATTTTATCGCATTTTATGCTTTGGTTGTGTGTTTAAGTGTTTTCAGGGTCAGAAGAATAAAATATGACAAATTGGAGCAACAGAAGTGCAAAAATTAGAGTATTTGAGGCTACAGAGGTCCTGACACGGCCACCCGTGTCATGGGACACGGCCCGTGTCAGAAATGGCGCAAAAAGAGAGTTTTGGAGAAGGAACAGAAGCTGACACGGGTGCCCGTGTCAGTTGACACGGCCCGTGTCAGTTGACACGGCCCGTGTCAGTTGACACGGCCCGTGTCAAGAAGCCTGGGCAAAGTATGCGTAGACAGAGGCCGACACGGGTGCCCGTGTCATCGGACACGGCCCGTGTCAGCCATGACACTGAGAATTATGATTTTTGCTATTTTATAGTGTTTTGGATCATTAAGGGTGTTTTGGACATTTGGTATTGTTTGGGAATGACCTAACACTATATAAACCTTATTTTGAGAAGGAGAAGAGGACTTTTTGCCACCGGAGAGAATAATTCAGGATAGAAGAGTAGAGATTCAACAGATTTTGGACGGAGAACTCTTCATGCGCGAGAACAATTGAAGATCGAAGACTCAATCTATTGTAATGTCTTTATCTAATATTTTGATTGAACTACTTTTGAATTCTATGGGGGGTGTCCCTAATTTGTTATGTTAAGAATACTATCTCTCTGTTTTAGTCAACATTTTAGTTCATTATGCATCAATTTCATTATTTAGATTAATTCGTAGTTTGACCCTATGGGACCATAGGATTTCACTATTTTAACACAGTAGAGTCGGACGGTCGTGTTAAGGTTTTCTAGTCCTATTCTAACCAGAATAGTTCTTGGGGTAAATCCCATTATTACTACATCGGTAAAAATAGTACACTTGCTATTTTTCCGATCAATTATATATCACTATAATGAACCAGTATTGTATATGTTTGGCCACAAATCCATTATAAGGGAGAGAAAAACATTACCGATAGAGGAAAGTAGGAGAGAAGCAAAATTGATAAACGACACTAATGAAAAACATACCAATTAACCATTTTTGAATTTTCATATTACACACAGCAATCGCATCCTCTATCGTTCGCTGCTGAAGAGTCTGCTCAAAGAAACTTAATCTTAGATAAACGTAAGAGTCCATAATAGAAATTTGCCGAATCCGATTTTAAAGGGCTAAATCTAAAATGATGACAATAGTGGTACAAAAATATAACACAGAGAAGCATATAAATTTGAACTGTAATCCAACATTATTGATTAATATAAGAATAAGAGGTTTTTACCAGTGCATTCCTCTTTCGAATAAGAACTTTGATGGCAGTTTCTGACAATATCTTCCCCTTTGAAGCTAAGAAAGTTCGAAACTTCTCAAGATCTGTGTTGGAGTTATTTTCAATCCGGGTACATTTTTCTACAGATTCATTTTCAGAAGTGGTGTTGGCACAAATCTTATCAAAAGCAGATGCATCTTTGATTCCACCCTCAGTGATGTGTTTCCTGGCTGAAATAACCTTCTTTGCCTGCCAATTCAATGCCATGTGTGAACAATAGAGAGACAATTTTTCCGAATGTGCTTGAATTACTAAGCACCCAACAATGTACTTGCAAAATTTATATACATGGTAACCAATGAAAGATGCAATTTACAAGGGAGCATTTAAGCTAGCACTACTTCCTAAGATACATTGAACTTCTTCTACATTATATACAATGAATTTCAACTAATTGAGAAGGGGGGATTAAAGAGGTCAAGGAAAGTGAAACAGTAATGAGTTTTTTTGTTTCCAACAAGATACTATACTACTGTTGTCCCTAATTATAAGACCCTTGAGTTTTTTTTTTGCGCTTTTTGTAAAACCCTCTTCACATTTCAATGTGCATTAATTATTTATTTACAGATATACCCCTAATTATATTACATCTTTTTCTGAAATCTGCATTAAATACTTTTACACAAACATTAAATAATTCTCTCTCCTAAGGATAAACTTGTAAAATTATACTAAGTCAACAAAATTAATACTCCAACCAACTTTATTAATTTCCGTGATTTTATTTTTAAGGACGGAGGTAGTATATTGGAGAAACTTTGAAACTACCTTATTTTTTAAGAAAAATATTGATTACCTAAAACGGAAAAAATACAGGTAGGAAAAACTTTTTTAAGAGATATAGGGGGGAAAGCTATAGCCCCTAAATAAGAGCTATCTCAACAACAGAGGAAATAGTCAAAACTCAATAGTCTAAGTAAACCCTTGGAGTCTTAATAGATTTGACTAGTAAGAGTTTGCTTAATACAAAAACAAAAAAGTTTAAAACATCTACCACAGTATCTAAACATAATATAATGCTACCAGGAAGAGTTATTAAATGTTGTTTAAATATTCTAAAGTGACAAATAGTTTGAGACACAAATATTTCAAACATGACATTTATAATGAGACACATGGAGTAATAATCAAAATCATATGATAAAAGATAAACTTCAAACCTCGAGAGGGCCTGTACAATCATTTGAGTGATGTTGCACAGATGGATTCGAATTCTTTTGATCTTCCCTAGCATGAAAAGTTTTGACAATATGCTTGCTTTCTTCTTTATTTTTAGATGGAAAAACTACAGAATTGTCCACATCCATATCCTTGGCTTCCTTGACAGAACCACGCCATTTAATTGTACCGCAACCATTGTTCTTTTTCTGATTAAGAGCGTCAATAGTATCATTTGAGTGATGTTGCACAAATGGATTTAAAACCTTTTGATCTTCGCTACTAGCATGTAAAGTTTTGACAATATGCTTGCTTTCTTCTTTATTTTTAGATGGAAAAACTATAGAGTTGTCCACACCCATATCCTTGGCTTCCTTGACAGAACCACGCAGTTTACCGCAACCTCCGTTGTTCTCTTTCTGATTAGGAGCTTCAATAGTATCATTTGAGTGATGTTGCACAGATGGATTAAAAAACTTTGGATTTTCACTAGCATGTAAAGTTTTAACAATATGCAATTCATCTTTATTTTTAGATGGAAAAACTATAGAGTTATCCATGTCCATATCCTTAGCTTCCTTGACAGAACCACACCGTTTAATTGTACCGCAACCATTGTTCTTTTTCTGATTAAGAGCTTCAATAGTATCATTTGAGTGATGTTGCACTGATGGATTTAAAATCTTTTGATCTTCACTAGCAGGTAAAGTTTTGACAATATGCTTGCTTTCTTCTTTATTTTTAGATGGAAAAACTATAGAGTTGTCCACATCCATATTCTGGTCTTCCTTGATAGAATCACACTGTTTAATTGTACGACAACCATTGTTCTCTTTCGGATTAATAGCTTCAATGGTATCATTGCATGGCTTGTTATCAAGACCAATATATATGCCCTCACTACTTCTGTACAGTCCTGTCACTTCAAGCTTCGGAAACTGTTTGTCTACCAGCTTTGAATCTTGCAAACTATTTGAGAATGTTTCTCTATAAAGAACATATTACGCAAAATGGTCATCTTTATCTTCTAGAAAGGGGTGCCAAAGAAAATTTTAAAATGGAAATAAGAAATAATTTGAAGAAATCTATGATATGTTTCTGAGACTTCTAATCCTGAGGTCAGGATTCATTACTGTAAATTCACACACCAAGCATTTTCTTGTGTTTACGGATTAGGCTTATAACTGTGGTCTAGTTACATACTTTTTTAAATCCTAGGTTCTTATACTTATGAGCTAAAGTGAAAAGGCGATTTAAATTAGCAACACTAGTAAAATTTGGGATCTAAGAAATGCTAAAATACAGCCATATCAATCTAAATCGATCATTGGAAAAGAGAAAGGAGAATCACACCAACCTAGAAAACCATTCTGAGATTATTTCAGAATAAGGAAGCACGTGGAAATACTCAACAACTGGGGTGACCGTCCAACTGCTAGAACTCCTCTTGACTAAAGGACACTGGAAGCTATACAAAGAGGAGATATAAAATGTTATGGATATTTGAGTTATCAGCCAATAGCAAAAGCATACGGATTATAATTTATAACGAACCTTTCAATTAAATCTTTCATTGGAACTTGAATAAACCTCTCATCTGTCGACTGAGCACTTCATTATATAAAAGCGTGAAGCTGTCTTCTCTTTGCTCTGGGAATACACAGTGTAACTTCCTATAATATCAATACTGTTGACACCTGTATCGCTTAGAAGAATCATATTCGACTTTTATGAATCATAAAACACCTATTGAAACATAAGAGATAATGATACAATAACTAAAAATGCAATAAGCTACAACAATATTTTGATAGAGAAGAACTATTAACTATGCATAAAGTAAGGTATAAGTAAAAGTATGTCACGAATATCCTTAAAATATAGAAAAATGCAGAAGAATATCCCCTGATATGTGATTCTAATCACGAAGAAATTAAAACTATAGTACTATACTTACTAACAATAGCTATATCAATCTTGCTGTAGAAGAAGGATAATTACCTGTGACTTCCTTTACAGAAGAATATCCAATTTGCAAAAATCCATCTTCATTAACATTTATCGCATGTTTTGTAGGCTTCTTAATGACTCTTCTCTTTTTGTATGAATGTTTGATTTCATTTGTAACTGCAGAATTTTGACCAGAAGAATCCACGTCTTTTTCAATCACTGACCATACCCCATCAGTGATGGAACTAAAAAGTAAGAAGCAGATCTCCTTCTTACTGTCAACTAAAAGGACGGAAACTTTCGAAATTGGCCATCCCTCTATATTTGGAATACTTTTTGATGCATCTAGACATGTGCATATATCACACGAACTCTTGATCACTTTTTCCGTTAATGACAGCTGCTGTTCCACATCAACAAGGTCAGTTTCATCAGGCTTCTGAGTGAATTTCATATATGTTAACAAAGCTGGCCTCAGATCAACAACCAATTTGCAAAATTCCTTAAATGCCACAAATGCTAGCTCTGGATGCTGTTTTCTGTGGTAATAGTTGTACAGTAACACAACTGAATGCACCTGGTATGACAAACCATGATCAAATAATTAACAATGAGATATCATATAATGTAAATGCCTACTAGAAGCGCAAAACAAGACTTGGCGAAGAGAGATTATCAATATCGCAAGACCTTTCATTTACGTTGCCATATATGGATCAAGAGATTGTGTGAAATATAGCGTGGTAAAAGGCTTGGGGGACTCATGTAGCTGTCCTCAACAGTGGATATTATAAGGTGACAATGGAAAATTCTATGGCATGGACTTGATCATGTATTATTCCTCATCATAGGGAATATATTATGTGTTCACTTTCCTATAAAGTAGGTCTCTAAGGTTGAACCATGTAAATTCTTGGTATTATCTTCTTGTCTCATATTTGTTACTACTGGTTAATTGGGCCTTGGGGTCATTGCCTCTACGGTTTTGGTTGCTCTCATTGGTTAAGAGTATTGTTTTTAATCAACTACACTCCAAAGAAAGAATAAAAACAGCATTGAACAAAAAGGCCTAACTCAAACCAGTTCGAATAATGACCTAGGAGTTAATATTTGGATTACAATAGCAAAAGTGTGAAGGTGAATGAAGAAACCTGTTTTGCAATTCTCTGCTGTTGAGTTAGTGGAGGATCATCACAAGTAGAAGGTTTTGCCTGCAGCATTGGATCAACCAATTGTTCAAGGAATGCCCTAACTGCATCCACAGTAGGACACACATCTGTAACATCCATCTTCCCCTTCGAATCTAAGGAAATTTGGACCTTCTCAACATCTGTGTTGGAATTATCTGCAATCAGGGTACATTTTTCTTTGGACTCAGAAATATCATCTTTGGCTCTACTCGGAGTAATGTGCATCCTTGTTGACACAATCTTCTCAACCTGCCAATCCAATGTCATGTAGCCTTGGATGAGAGAGAATATATATTGGGAAAACCTTCAAACTGATTTTTTAAGAAAAATCCATCTCAACAAGAAAGAAAATAGTCAAAAGTCAAAACTCTAGAGTCTATGCAAACTCGTGAAATCTCGATAGACCAGAAGAGTTTACTTAATATAAAAAAAATATTGTTCAAAACATATCTACCATAGTAGTTGGAGAAAAGATAAACTTCAAACCTCGCTAGGGTCATTACATTCATTTGAATGATGTTGCATTGATGGATTTTCTATTTTTCTATCTTCACTAACTTGTAAATTATTTGCAATGTGCGGCTGGCATTCTTCTTTAATTTTAGATTTGAAAACTAAAGAGTTGTTCATGTCCATATCCTGCTCTTTCTTGACAGTACCACATGGTGTACTTGAGCAGAAACCATTGGTCTCTTTCTGATTAAGAGCTTCAATAGTATCACTGCATGGCTTATTATCAAGACCAAAAGACATGCCCTCACTACTTACACTTGATTTTGTCACTCCACATGTTAGGAGTTGTTCCTCAGCTGGCTTTGAATCTTGCAAACTATTTGAGAAAGCTTCACTACAAAGAACATATTGCACAAAAAGCCATCATTATCTTACGGAAACAGGTACAAAAGAAAACATATAATGGAAATGAGAAATTGATAGAACACCTAGGCATATTCTAGAGGGGTTTAGAAGAAGTCAAATAAGAGTTAGTTAGGATACTCCCTGATTTTAGGGAATTTGTGTTATAAGAGATAGGGAAGGGGATAAGGGGAGGCATTCGGAAATATTGTTAGAGTTGGTTAGGAGAGATATCTCTTGTTAGGAGTTTAGAACTCTGGTTTATCATTTCAGTTTCAATTTCCCCGATTTTAGAGCTCTTGAGCTCATTTTTTCCATTCAATAATATACAATTTCATTACTTTCATTTTCGGGTTCTATCCGAAATAATTTGAGGAAATCTGTGTAATGTTTCTGAGACTTTTGATTATGAGGTCAGAATTCATTTTTGTAAAGCAATCTAAATTGGGCAACAGAAAAAGGGAAAGGCGAGTTATACCAACCTAGAAATCCATTCTGAGATTATTTCAGAATAAGGGAGCATGAGGAAGTGCTCGACGACTGAGGTGACCTTCCAACTGCTAGAACTTCTTGTGACCAAAGGACCCCGGAAGCTATCCAAAGATGAGATATAAAATGTTATAGCACACACAAATGTTAACAATTAGATATAAAATGACTATCAAAATAGAAGTTATAAGTCAACAAATACAGATTCATGAAAAAGTTTATAACTAGATTTAGAAGTGAAGACAATTCTTGGTATGCAAACGAAGTATAATTGACTTTCCGGCGGATAAGGGAAAATTAATCCAACTGAATGGATGAAACAAAAAAGGAAACTTATTTTCCTATCAACGGAAAAACTAGACGCGGCCATGCCATTCACCCTTGAGGCCTGAGTCATCAGCCCATAGCAAAACCATACTAATGATAACGAACCTTTTAACTAAATCTTTGATAGGAACTTGAACAAACCCCTCACTGATCAACTTTGAGCACTTCATTATATAAAAGCACGAAGCTGTCTTCTCTTTGCTCTGGGAATACACAGTGTAACTTTTCAAAAGCATTATATCAATACTATTGACACCTGTTCGTAAGGGAAATAAGAAACATTGATACAAGAATCATATTCGACTTTTATGAATCAAAAAATGCCTGTTAAAACATATTAAGAAATCATGAAACATTAACTGCAAATGCAATATGCTACTAAGACAATTTGATAGAGAAAAAACTATTTACCATACTGAAAATATATTCTGATATTAACCTCAAAATATATAGAAAACATGAAAGTATACATCATGATATTTCATCTAGTCATGTTGACATCTTCCCTGGGTTAAATAAATTCGACAAATGAAATAAAAACTTACATGGAAGAATGTTCCGTAACATGATTCTAATTACAGATAAATTAAAACTCAAGTACTATAGTTGCTAACAATACAATAGCTAGCTATTGCAATCTTTCTGTAGAAGAATGAGAATTACCCGCAGCTTCCTTAACAGCCGAATATCCAACTTCCAAAATCCTACCTTCATTCAACCCATCTTTCGAAGCCTTCTTAATGACTCTTCTCTTTTGGTTTGTACATTTGACATCTCTTGTAACCTCAGAAACTTGACCGAACATATCCACATCTTTTTCAATCAACGACCATACTCCAGCAGTACCACCGGAACAAAACCGCAAGAAACAATTCTCCTTCTCACCATCAACTAACAGAACAGCAACTTTCGAAATAGGCCATCCTTCTATACTAGGAAAATTCCTCGACGGGTCTAAACTCATACATATATCATATGATCGCTTTTCAGTTAACGACAACTCCTCCTCCACATCAACGAGGTCGGTTTCGTTACGCTTTACCGTGAATTTCATATACGGCAACAATGCCGGTCTGATATCAAGAATCATCTTACAAAATTCCCTAAATGCCAGAAGTGGTAGCTCCTGGTTGAGTTTTCTATGGTAATAGTTGTACAGTATCACAACAGAATGAACCTACACCATACAGCATACACCATAATCATGTAATCAAACAGGAACTTGAATTTTTCATCAGCTTCAAATAATGAAACAGGAATTTACAGAATGAAACCTGTTTAGCGATTTTGTGTTGTTGAGAAAGTGGAGGATCATGTTGAGGAAGCATTGGATCAAGAAAATGTTGAAGAAATGCCTAATTGCATCCACAGAAGAACACACGTCTGATAGAACCATTTCTGGAAAGTTTCACCTGAAAATATATACAAAAGAATGAAGAAAAGTACATTCATGTTGTGAGTGAGAGAAGTGAAGTCACGCGCTTACTCTTTTTCTTCTAGTTGTTGGTGATGACTGATGAACTCAAATTCTCTGAACGGAATCAAATTGCGGTTTTGTCTTCAAAATGTATAAAGGAAGAGAGGAGAGGAAATATTACTTGTCTTTTATTATGGAAATTCTTTTAATATGCATTTAATTAGTAGTACAACTACTCAATTTAACTATTAACTATATTTTACTTATCTAAGACATGTGCTCTACGGGTGAATTTATTTTATATATATATATATATATATATATATATATATATATATATATATATATATATATATATATATATATGAGAGATCAAATTACATCCTAAAAGTTACATAAAAATTAACGTCACTTCGGATTAATATTTTTTAAAATCAACTGTTGGATTGAAACATATCATCATATAAATCATATTTATAAAGTTTGAGATTAATCTATAATGATTTACTATACGATCAAGATATCCAAAAATTAACGTCAAAATGGACTTTCATATAATGTTAATTTTGATGTAGTTCAATGACATAGTAAACCATTATAGATTAATCTCAAACTTTATAGGTATGATCTATATGATGGTATCTATATAATTCATTTTTATTGAAAGTATAATGAAAAATTATAAAATCAAAATATTAAAATAAATAATATAATTATACAAAATATAATGGTAAATTTGACAAATGATGTATTTCGATACACATGTGAATTTAAATTGAATTACATAATATTAAAATAAATTCAATGTATTAAGTAATTTTTTAAAAAAAAACTTGTGACATGGAGAAAGAAAAAAAAATTAACATTTGAAAATAATAGTAATAATTTGATAGTGACTCGTACGATAAAAAGTTAGTTGTGTGAGTGATATGTAGTATTATTCAATTTCATAAAATATATTTTTAATTTTATTAAAGTTAAATAATAGATTAATTAGTATTTAATGGGAAAGTACAATGAAAAATTATGAAATCAAAATATTACAAGTTTACAACAAATAATATGATTATACAACATATAGTGGTAAACTTGACAAATTATGTATTTAGATACACATGTGAGTTTAAATTGAATTACGTAGTACTAAAATAAATTCAATGTATTAAATAATTTTTTAAAAAAATTGTGAAATGGAGAAAGAAAAAAATCAACATTTGAAAATAATGATAATAATTTGATAGTGACCCGTACAATAAAAAGTTAATTGTGTGAATGATACTCTATCTGTTTCAAATTATAAGAGAAAAAATATTTTTTTTCTTGTCCCAAAATATAAGAGAAAAAGTCATCTTCATCATTTTCAAAGTAAAATTAAATGAAAAAATGCATTTAGTTTACCTTCTCTCATATTTTCTATAACCAACAACTAATTAGAATTATTTTTACATTTTCCAAATCACTTTATTTCAAAAAAATCACAAGTCAAATAATTGTGTTTTTACTTTTCTTAATAAGTGTGTTTTTTTTCCTCTTATATTTTGGGACGGAGTGAGTATGTAGTATTATTCAATTTCATAAAATGTATTTTTAATTTTATTAAATTTAGATAATAGATTAATTAGTATTTTAGCGATAATAAACAAATAAAAAAGATAAAATATGTCCTAAAATGTAAGTTTAAAATGAGATAATTAATTGTAATAAAAATCAATTATATTAAAATTCAAATTTATTAAATAATTATATAAAATAAAAAAAGAAGAGGGAGAAAATAGAAAGTAGTGTAAGATGAGAAAAATAGTTTTTTAATTTGGACTAATGAAAAGTTGACAATTAGTGCATGAAATGATAAAAGTGAAAAAATTAAGGGTTATTTTATTAGTTACTAAAATGTCTAAAGTGTGGTGTTAAATATTTTTTAGAAAATGACAATTTAGGTAGTTTGAACAATCTTTTAGTATATGTTAGAGAATAAATTTATCATAATTTGATTGGATGCATCTCAATTTTACATTGTTGATATTAATCATTTTAAATATGAGTAATATTAAGAATCATTTGAATAAGATAGGTATGAATGTATACTTGTTATTGTTTTAGAAAATAATTTTAAATTTATTTTAAATTTAATTCATTTTTAATAGAGATCATGGGCTATGAGTAGTAATTAATGATTTTTAATTCTTGTCTCTCTTATTTTCATATTTTTTTACTAATTAGCATTTTTCTTTAAATATTATAGTTGCAACACACTTTAAATTACCTCAATCTTGAGGATAGTTTGAATCAATTTGATGAGTAAGAATCAATCTTTATGATTAATTGTGTCACTTGTTCTTCTCTCGAGTCAATCAACTACGTATTGGTTGTAAAATGATTCTCATTGCACAAAAAATTTAAGAAGAAATAAAAAATGGATTGGAGAAGAAAAGAGAAATTAAGATTTAAGGAGGATGAGGAGAAGAAGAAGAAGAAGAAGATGATGATGATGATTATGTAGAGTGTCGAAGTTGCATCGCATTCTTTCATCTCAAATCTTTTGAGTATTTCACCTGCATATCTTCTTTGATCCATCATTAGGCTTCTAGTACTCTTGTAGAATTCAATACCAAGGAAGTATGAAATGGAGCTCAGGTCAGACATTTCTAACTCCTTGCTAAGATCACCTTTGAAGTCTTCTCTCTCTCTCTCTCTCTCTCTCTCTCTCTCTCTACTTGTTATTAACAAGTCATCGACATAGATACAAAGTATAAGCATTTCACTCCTACTTTTCCTAACATACAATTCATGTTTAGTTGTGTCCTTCACAAATTCCTTACCCCTTAGAAAACTATCTATTTTCTTATTCCAAACTCTTGGAACTTGTTTAAGTCCATACAAAGCTTTTGTGTAGTTTGTATACCTTATTTTCTTGGTTTTGCTTTACAAATCTAACTGGTTCTGTGACATAAACTTCTTCATCAAATGGTCATTCAGAAATGAACATTTCACATCTATCTGACACATATTCTAGATGTTCATATTTGTTAGAACAACAACCAACGTGATTGTTTCGATCCTGGCAACAGGTGCAAAAACTTTGTCGAAGTCGATTCCTTTTCTATGAAGAAATATCTTAGCTACAAGTCTTGATTTGTGTCTTGTTACTTCTTCTTTTGGATTCAGCTTCACCCTGTATACCCACTTCACATCAATTTCCTTCTTGCCTTATGGAAATTCGACTAGTGACCAGGTGTTGTTAACTTATATCAACTTCAGTTCTTCATTCATTTCTTGCATCCACTTCGAGTCTTTAAATGCCTCACTTACATTGAATAGGTTAGTATATGTATAGAAATCATAGTGTATTGGGGCTCACCTTCATCATCGACCACATCATCTGATGTAATCACACATTCCTGCAACCTTGCGGACATGTTTCTTGTTCTTTGTGGTCTGCTTGTGCATGTTTGATCTTTGACTTCTTCTTGTTGAATTCCTCTGTCAGCTTCACTAACTCGTTCGTCACATAAGTTTCTCATTGAATATTTCTTGACATTTTCTTTCAAATCTCATTCCTTCAACTCATCTATGATCACATCCCTATTGATCATGACTTTCTTGTTCACTAGGTCAGACAGTTTGTATCCACCAGTTGAATGATATCATATCAGGATCATTTAACTCCACTTGTCATCAAGTTTCCTCCTCAACTTATTTGGCACATGTTTATGTGTTGTAGAACCAAACGTCTTCAGATGAATTAAGTTAGGCTTGACACTGACAAAATTCTTTTGGTGTCATTCCGTCTATCTTCTTAGTTAGACATATGTTCAAGATGTATATTGAAGTCGACACAACTTAACCCTATAATTCATTAGGTAAATGCTTGCCTTTTATCATAATTCTCACCATGTTCATGATGATTTTATTCTTCCTTTCTACAATTTCATTTTATTGTGGAAGGTAAGGTGACACCCCCTCATGCACAATCTCCTATGTCTCACATAATGTATCAAAGTCTTTCGACACATATTCTCCACCACCATCACTCCTCGTAGTCTTGATCTTTCAACCACTTTGTCTATCAAGCATAAATTTAAACTTGACAAATACCTCAATTACTTCACTTTTCTTCTTGATTAGATAAGTTCATATTTTTTTTACTAAAGTCGTCTATGAATGTGACAAATATATGTTACCTCGAGTCGAATCCACTTGGATAGGGCCACAAACATCAAAGTATATGACTTCAAGAATTGCCTTCGACTTGTTTCCCGCATCATTGTTGAAGTTATTCTCGTGTTGCTTTTCCTGAACACATTCTTCAAACACTTCATTTGGAATATCGATTTCTGGTAATCTTCATTTGAAATCTCCATCTATTATAAAATACCTTGAAGCCAACCCCATTCATTGAAAAGTCTTTAATCCATTATACAATGGAAAAACACACCAATATAATCATATATCGAGAGTTTTGACGTAAAATGAATACTAGTCAAGGGCACCAACGATGAAATGAAGAAGTACAATTGAGCTCTAGGACTCAATTAGGGTCCATATTCACTGAAATTATTAGAATCAGGGCTCCTAAAATCTTCAAAAACTTGGGCAAACTTTATAGACAAGGGAAAGATGAACTGCTAAGATGAAGAGAGAATGTAACTTATTTACCTTTTAAGGCAGGAGAATGTCATATTTCTAATACGTTTTATCGAAGAAAAGATTTAAGTGTATAATTTATTAACCTTTAAGTAGTGTTTGATTGTATGCGAGTGGATTTGAAATTGCAACATCCTTCTTATTCTCTCTTTTAAGGAGTGAAATTGTAACATCCTACTAATTGGAGGAGAGTAGTCGTGTAATATATTTTGTGGACCTCTTATTCACGCCATAGGGGTAAAAACACCCTATGCAATTCCAAAAATGACTCCAGAAAATTGAAAATATACTTTCGGTTCGCACCCTATACACTTATAATATATCGTTTTGAGATACACCCTTCAAAAAGTAAAAAATGGAACCAAAATTCCACGTTCGGTACAAAACCAGAAATATATTTCTGATTTTCAACAAACACACCCCAAGCGGCTCATGTCACTTTTTCTTGTTATGACACATAAAATTGCTTATTTTACAAACCGGAAATATATTTCTGGTTTATACCGGAGTGTATTTCTGATTTTTTGTAAAAACAATTTAAAAACGGTACGCACTAGAAATAAATTTCTAATTCTTAAGGGTATTTTTAGAATTTCACGTGTTGCATAAGAAAAATATGAGGTAAAATAAAAAATCCAATATATTTTGCATGAGATGAGAGAGAAGTGTATATTTTCTTTTTAAAGATATTTAGTCGGAGAAATTAAGTACATATTAATTAGGGTTAAATACACTTTACCCCCCTGTAATGTTAGCGAATTCCTCTTTAGGCCCCTGTAAAAGATTTTTTTTTAAAAACCCCCTTGAAATTCTTAGATTCCTCAAATATATAAAGATTCCAATTTTGGTGGTGGAATTGGATTTTTATTTTATTTTTTATTTAATTTTTAAAATGACGTGGAATTTATTTATTTTTAATGTTTTTTATTTTTTTTTTACTTTTTTATTTTTTTATTTTTTTATTTTTTATTTTTTATTTATTTTTTACTTTTTTACTTTTTTTTTACTTATTTTTTTAATTTTTTTTTTAACTTATTTTTTAACTTATTTTTTAACTTTTTACTTTTTTAATTATTCTTAAATTGATATTGGTAAAAATAAATGAGTAAAAAAAATATTAGTAAAAAAAGTTAATAAAAAATAAAATAAATTAATATAAAAAATAAATTAATATTAGTAAAAAAATATTAGTAAAAAATAAATTAATAAAAAATAATAAATAAAATAAAATAAAATAAAAATTAAATAAAAATTAAAATAATAAAACTCTCGGTATCAAGAGATTAGAGTTCACAAGTTATATTAGAAATCTAAATAGTTATAAAAAAATAAAATAAAATGTTGTATTGAAAAAATAATAAATATAAATTTAATATTACTTTTAATCTCATATGTTAACTTCAATTTTTTTATACTTTAACTTAAAAATGATTCATAATAATCATTTATCTCTTTAAATATATTATAATCACCTTTTAGCAAGGAATTTAACGATTGTTTTTTTTAAATTTTTCATTATTAATTAAACGGAAAAAAAACTAACAAATGCATTTTAAAAAATTAAGAATTTTTTTTAAATTAAAGAAGAAATGAACCTCAAAATCATTTTACATAATCAAAAGAATATTAAGATAAAAATAATTATTATATATAAATATATTATATTATATTACACATACATAAACCTACCTAATAAATGTGTTTCTATAAATATTAATCCAAACTATTTAATTAGAAGACTTTTAAGACAATTAAATTAAACTTATATTGAAAATAGTTTTAATTATGTCGCAAGTGTTGAAAATCCACATAAATCCACATTAAGAATTAGTAAAAAATATTAGTAAAAATAAATTAATAAAAATAACAAATAAAATAAAATAAAATAAAAATTAAATAAAAATTAAATAAAAATTAAAATAAAATAAAATAAAAATTAAATAAAAAATAAATAAATAAAAAAGAATAAATAAAATAAAATAAAAATAAAAATAAAATAAAAATTCAATAAAAATTCAATAAAAATTAAAATAAAATAAAATAAAAATTAAATAAAAATTAAATAAAAATTAAATAAAAATTAAATAAAAATTAAATAAAAATTAAATGAAAATTAAATAAAAAATAAATAAAAAATAAATAAAAATCCACGTGGATTATAAAAATTAAATAAAAATTAAAAGAAAAATCCAATTGGACAGTCCAGTCACCAAAAATTGGAATCTTTCTGCACATGGGGGGTATTTGACAGAATCTGAAAATTGCAAGGGGGGTTTTACAAAAATAACTTTACCAGGGGCTTAAATGAGAACTCGCTAACATTACAGGGGGTAAAGTGTATTTAACCCTATTAATTATAGATATTAAAAATTGAAGGAAGAAAAACAAAGTAACAAACAACTTGGTGATATGTTTACTGTTGGTCCCTCCCGCCAATGTCCTAAAATGTCGGTACTTGTATGTTTGGTGCGAATCCATGTCTCCTCCATTACAACAACACTCTCTTTCTCCTCCAAAACCAATTCACACCAAGGTATTAACTTCATACTCCATTCTTATTTTCAATTCCTTTCTCTACTTCATTTTCCATAAACTTGTTCATATTTCAAACCCTTTAGTGTCCCAAGTTCGCGTCCGTGCCATGAACAAGACACCCAAAAACACTACACACAAGTTTGTCCAGCCTGAAGGATCTGCATACACAGAAACAAATGAATTGGGTCAATTTAGTAAGTGCTTAGTTTATGCAATGTGAAGTTTTGGATTGATTCTATTCTATGTAAGTTGTTCATTTTTGTAGATGAATGTCCTGCCAATTGGGAATATGTGCTTGAAGGGATTCGTAAAATGACTCATTCGATAGACACTTCTGGAGATCGGGAAGATGATGGTATCCATCCTCCTAAGGTCTAAATCTATGTCCTACTTATGTTGATTTTGCACTCGTGAAAGAAATTAAGTACTAATCTTCTTATTTATGTTGTTAATGTTTGATGTTCCTGCACAGCTACCAACTGAGCTGGCTTAACAAGACTTATGTCTGTCGTTAATGTGATTATTAAAAAATGTATCTTGATGTGGGTAAATTTACTGTCATCATAAACTAAATTTTTATGCGTGTAATTAGGAAAGAAGATTTGTTGTGCTGGACTCTTTTATCAAGCCAAACTAAAGAGCATATTACTCGTGGTAAGTACATTACCTTCTCGGGTTCATGGTCCTGAAACAAATACCTGTCATGAGGTGTGTTTTCTTTTTCATAGTTTAAGAAGCTTCATTCTAAGATTGCAATGTTATTTTTCGATCATATTTATGGTTCGCGACTTGACAGTATGAGTAGTTTGATCCATGTATTCAATTTTCATCTAGTAGAAAAATGCTTTGGTAGTTGCTGTATATGTAGAGGAAACAAAGTGCAAGAAAAACTCGATACTTGATATAGCATGATGTAGAAGGCTGAACTTTGAAAACAATAAAGTGCTAATCTATAAAATTTGAGCAGACCTTGCACTTTGACTTTATATTGTATTTATCATTTGTCTTTTTATGTGATTAGTGTTTGAAAGTTGCTCGTATAAGTGTAGTCATCTTTAAGAGTGTGTTTTTCAAGAATCTCAACGTCTTCGTCAAAATGGTCTGCTTACTGCTGATGCACTCAACAATGCTGACGAAGAAACTATCAGAAAGTTGATTTACCCTGTATGTTAGTCGTTTGCTTTTGAAATAATTTGGATTCGGTGGCAAATTAAGGATGCCATTTTTTATGCTCTCATCTTATTTCTATAAGATGTTAGTATGTTAATTTCTTTTATTCAATGTCATTTTGTGTTCTATTAATTTAATATCTATGCTTATACTTAGGTATTCATTTCACGTAGGTAACCTAAGATTGACTCATTTGAGGTATGTGCACATTTTGTTCCGTAATTCAAACAGTATGTTTCATTAATTTTAAGGTTCGTTTTTGTTAATGATAATAGCTTTTGTAGGTTATGATTATTGCATGGAACAATGTCCAAGGGATATGTGTAGACACTCATGTCCACCGCATCTGCAATCGTCTTGGATGGGTTTCGAGATCAGGCACAAAACAGGTTTGATTTATATTTGGTAGTATTAGTGTCACATTATAGTTGCGATAAGTTTCATTATTTTTGCTGGCTAGTGGAAAAAGTATGCAAATTATTATATCAAGGCTTAATTAATGTCTTAAATTGGATATCAAGGCTTAATTATTGTCTTAAATTGGATGGAAGTTATTAAATTTTCTTCGCCGCTTCATGCCAGAGAACTTCAATACCAGAAGAAACAAGAAAGGCACTGCAACAGTGGCTTCCAAGGGAAGAATGGGTTGCAATAAATCCTCTCTTGGTATGCATAACTCACTCACTCCCTTTGACAATATACCAAAAAATGCACCTAAGTGGTTATATTTTGGATTTGGTGTTATTGCTGCATTGTGAAAAACATTGTTTGGCCTCTTACAATATCATCTGTTTTAGAACATTCTTTGTATATATCTACAGCATCCTCTCGCTTGAATATGAATTGAACAGGTAGGATTTGGAAGGACGATTTGTACAGCTTTACGGCCTCGCTGTGGAGAATGTGGTGTAAGTAAGTTCTGCCCATCAGCTTTCAAGGAGACTTCAAGTTCATCTTCTAGGTCCAATAAGGCTTGATTGAACAAAAGCTCGAATCAAGCTGATTATTTAATTTCAGGTTTTATATACCTACATAGCTGAGAATTTGGATGTGATTAGATTATAGAGAAATTTTATGAGTGTTGTATATATTCTGAAGAAATACTTGTGTTTCAACTAAAAGAGATGTGTATGTATTGATGAATTACATATCTTCAACTGATTATATTTTGTTTTCATGTTTAATTTCTCTTCTATTGCCATTAATGGATATATCAGGTTCAATAATAGTGCTATAAATCTCTAACAGCATTTTGGTGAAATTGAAAGTTGAAGCTAATTAATTTCTCCCAAATTATGGCTTTGTATGCTGCATTTAACAGCTTTGCAATGCTTTTTTAAGAATAAAGTTCCATTCTAAGAACTTTGAACAAGGTGATTACCATCAAATCATCAACAATGTTATGCCATAACATCAGACAAATGAAGAGAAACAAAAATTGGTTTTGGAGTACATTGGTTTGTGAACACAATAGCAGTTAAATCAACTATGCTGTTAAATATAGAAATACATCCGGAAAACATATCATAACTGTTTTATCACTCAACAAAGTAGAGGGTTTCACGTCATCAAATTCCAATAGACAGTACAAATTACACAGCTGACATAAATTTGTCCTTTAATATTAAGCTGCCGAGGAAGTCTACTCTTGCGCCACACCCAATAGTTGACTCTAATTGGATCAACTTGTTCTAAAATAGAACAAATAGTTGTTGCTATATCTGAATCTTGTTGATCAAAATCTGAAGTCCTTAAAGCCTCAATGGCATCTCTAAAATCTTCATTTGGTTGATAACCGAGGCAGATAAGATCCAGCAGAGTACTAAGAGCAAACAAATAGTTGCTCTTAGTTTTCAAAACCTTTAAACATGCTGAAGATACTTGGGCATCATTTACATATAAATTGGATTCATCTTTGAAAAGTCCTCGAAGATATCTCCATGAGCTTTCATTTTCGGGGTAGGAAATAATGGCTTCAACGGTGTAAAGCACTTCAGACTCTCTCAGCTTTTAGCCCTCCCAAGAAGGGAGACCTTGTTATGACGAAATATCTCTGCATAAAAAATTGTGTTAATTTGATTTTGATCAAAATTGCAATGAAAAAAATACTTTAAAAGCAAAAATGTTGGTCAAGTTATTATTCCATACAATGCAACGCTACATTTTATAAGCAAATAGGATTAGAAAGTAATTACAGAATACTACGTAGATATACAGAATACTACACCCATTTGATCTCTCAATTAGTGAGGCAACAACCATACAAATCCCAGTTAGATATTTAATTATGCCTTGTACCAAAACTAAATATAACATGTACAGCAGTTGGATACCTGATTCCAAGCAGAATTGTTAAATATGTCTTCTGAAAGCAGTTCACTACAGTAATTGAGTTCATCTTCCCATCCTCCTAGGTTTTGAAGAACCCACTGTCCATACAAGAAAAGAGTCGCAATAATAAGTTACTAACACTAAATTATAGCGCCCAGAATCGCACAACATTGCCTACAAGAACCGTGAGGAACTTAGATTTGTGGAGATGATGGGAGAAACAAACCTGCCTATGAGACCATGCATGATAGTGTTTGGCGTCGACAGACAGAATCTTTTTGGTGAAGTCAAGTTCACTGTTTCTCGCTTCAGGTCCTAATTTCTCAGCAACCCATCGTCTATGATGCCTATAAACATCTGGCATCAAGATCAATGCAATGATGTGTATGCAAAAGAAGTTAAATGAAAAGCAGGACATCATGAATGTATATGGTTTATATATGAAACTAATATCAAATATTAAACTACATCACCCAAATGTGTTCATGTAACTGAATGGCATGACAGTAACATTAACAACAACCATGAAACCAAAGAAAGAAACCTCACCAAATCTGATAATTTTTTGAATTGCCACTGGCTACACGCTCCACGAATTCCCGTTCAACATGTAGGTCAACTTCCAATGAATCGAGCAATAACCGCCGAAAATGCCAAACCTACAACAACAACAGCAACAAATTCAATTAATGCAAATTAGGGTTTAGGGTTTTAATTTGCAGTGAATGTGAAACTGAGATCAATGGTTAGGGTTGGAAAAATACAGTGTAGTTTCCGGCGTTTAAACCGATAGCTTCGGCGGTGAGAGAAAGAGCGCGAGAGGAAAGCTCTTTGGCGAAGTAAACAGCACGAAAGTAATCCATAACTTCAGAAAACTCTTCGGAGTAGTTGATCGGGACGACGGGGCTAGGGCCGTCGTCTTGTGGGATCGGAGTAACGTCCGACCACTCCGGCCGCAATCTTAGCGGCACGCGATCGTCTTCTTCAACTTGGATATTTCCGGCCATGTTCACGGTGCTTAAATTTTCCTATTTTCCTGCTTTCTAGAGTTTTCAATTCCTTCCCTTGTCGGTCTTTAAATTAATAAAGCAATATTTTCTCTTATTTACTAAAATATACTCTCTACAAATGTCATATGGAGTATAACCACTCAAAAATCTATCCATGTGTTTTTTTCTTTTATCACCTCCTCCTTGAAAAATCTATTGTCATCATAAAAAATGGAAAAAAATATGGATCAATGTGGATGCAAATATAATCAATAACTGATTTAAGATGGTACAGATAATGGATAGAAAAAATGCAAAGCCAACAAGTAGCTATTTAGTTATGACGTTGAAAACACTTGAAATTAAATAACTACTGAATATTTGCTCAAGCAATCAAAGATGCCAAACTTGGTTGATCAAGATATCTTTCAAAGTCATATTATACATCTATTTTAAGTCAACACTATAGTCCAACGACTTTCAAGTAAGATTTAGGTTTCAAAAATCATCGGTAGTTTAACCTGGCAAACACTAGATTATGGTAATTGTTTTTTGTCGAACATAGCGTCCTCAACCGACCATTCTGAACGATTTTAATCCTTCCAAAATCTTCTCAGTGCACGGGGACTGTCCCACATATGATCACAATGAATCCAAACTTCACATACATTCAAGGAATCTTCGCGATCCACTCCTAACAAATAACATGTTTGTTATTCCCTCTACTATATATAAAAAAGGCGCCAAATATAGGTATTAAGTTTCAAATTCAATTTCAATTCGCTCTCACTCCCTCACATACTAAGAGTGATAACCTTGTGGGTCATCCCCCTTTCCACCTCACTAAAAGTTGTGATCTCCTGTTACCACTGATCCTTGATCTCTAATTCATCAGTTTGAAACCTTCTCAAGTTATCAAATTGAGAGCACTTGAAATCAAACATGAAGATTCACCATGTTCGATCCATTAAATCATCATTTTAACTCTGATTTCTTGGATTTCCATATATTCTAATTCATATGCTTCCAAAAAATGGTTGGATCCAAAGCTACTCATTATGTCATTATTGGAGCTTAAGCAACAATCAATCAACCACCTCCACCTCCTATGTAAGGCGTCACAATCTAGGAATAAAGGTTTTGTTGTATCCAACTAATGCGAGTGAACCTTAGATTGCAAGGCGCTAACGAACTATTGAATAACATGCACAACATTGTTTCGCAGCAAAATTCGCAATTAATAAAGGAAAGGTTGACGTGGCTTGAAGAAAGCTCAACAACGCTCCCCCACAAGGAAACACTATTCAAGAGGTTGTATTAAGGAGAACTCAGTCGTCGTCCTTGAGCCGACCGTGGCAAAGAAAGATGAAACTCCTAACTTAAGAAATTAGTGTTTCAGTAAAATACATCAAAGTCCTCCCTAAAGCCTCGGGGGAGATCGAGGCAAACACGCTCCTCCCCGGATCAAGCATAAAACCAACTGTTGAAAGTCCAGTAGAAACATCCATTTTGCACCAGGATTTTGGAAAGAGAAATACCAAAATCCATGGAGAATTCACCCACGTTATGCGAGTACAATGAAAACGGAGTTCCAGACGAGCACGTACAACTCGTCAATGATCGAATGAACTACTTCAGTTTTGATAAAGCTTCCAAATGCAAGTTATTTTCCATATGAATGCCACGTGTGAACCAATATTCAAGCTGCTAAGAAAAGATCAGTTGGTCAGGTGGAATGATGATTTCCAAAAGGCTTTTGATAAAATAAAAAAGTATTTGCAGGAACCTCTGATCCTCATGCCTCTAGTGGAGGGTAAGTCGTTGATCATGTATTTGACAGTACTTGATGGCTCCATAGGTTGCGTACTCGGTCAACTGATAGTCTGGGAAAGTAAAGCAGTGATGCTTTGGATCAAAGAACTGGAATACGACGCTCATCATATCTTCTTCAAAACCTGAGGTAACCAAGTCGAGTAGATAACCATGTCTTTCGATGAACTGAGAGTGATCGAGAATTTCTAAGACGAACTCCTTAAGTTGAGAAGGTATACCCACAAAGTTGATTCGAATAGTCTTCCTGGAAGCCATAACCCTACAACACAGAGCAAAGATAAATCCCTAGGTCCTTGAAATAGTTAGAAATGATATGATGTTATGATGTCATGATGTCATGTTTAAATAGCAAGCACAAGCAATTCACACAATATCCCTAGGTTTAAGGCTTGCATGTGGTATAAGTGTCTACCCTACCGGAGTTTGAGTGGGTTCAACCTGTCCTATAATAGTAACCGGGTTCTAGGAATCTCATATCATCGATCTTTCTCATAGGCTTTATTTCAATACGACTACCAAGCGATTTACTATCTGAGCAAAAAGTTCAATGATTGTGAGTCAAGGTATTCCCTACTAGAGAAAACTTGTTGTGTCTTGGCATGGGCTGATAAGCGTCTGAGGCAGTATATGTTGACACATATAACTTACTTGATATCCAAGATGGATCCTATCAAGTATATCTTTGAGAAACCAGCTCTGACGGGAAGAATAACCAGATGGCAAATGATCTTGACAAAATATGATATCCAATATACTACTCAGAAAGCTATCAAGGGCAGTGTATTGGCAGATTACTTTGCTCATCAACCTGTGGACGATTATCAACCGATGAAATTTGAATTTCTAGATTAGGGTATTTTGTACATCAAGGATTGTAATATTTTTAGACCAGATGAAGGACCCGAACCAGGGTCGCGATGGACGTTGGTGTTCCATGGTACCTCTAATGCTTTGGGTAATGGTGTCAGTGTTGTTATCACTTCCCCAGAGTGTTTCCACACCCCTTTCACAGCCAGAATCTGTTTTGATTGTACAAATAACATGGCTTAGTATGAAGCTTTCATATTTGGTATTGAGGTTGAAAATAATTTGATAATCAAACACTTGAAAGTTTATGGAGATTCAACTCTCGTGATAAGCCAGATCAATGGAGATTGGGAGACTCGTCACCCAAATCGGATTCCTTACCATGAACATATTATGAAGTTGGTCTCTTACTTTGAGGAGATTACCTTTGATCACATTTCACTAGAAGAGAATAATCTTGTAGATGCCTTGGCTACCCTGACATCCATGTTCAAAGTCAAGTGGGCTAATGAAGCGCCCATGATCACAATCCAAAGATTCGATGAGTCGGTGTTCTGTTTTGGGGTTGTTGTGGAAAAAGATGGTAATTCGTGGTTCCATGACATTAAAAGATATCTTGAGACTCAAGAGTATCCTGAGGAAGAATTTGTGACAAATAAGAAGTTCTTGAGAAGATTCTCAATGAAGCTCTTCCTCAGCAATGGTGTGTTGTACAGAAGATATCATGATGGGTTGTTACTCAGATGTGTTGATAAGAATGAGGCCGCAAAGATTATTGAAGAAGTGCATGAAGGTTCATTTGGAACACATTCCAGTGGGCATACCATGGCTAAAAATATTTTACGAGCTGGATATTACTGGTTCACCATGGAAGTTGATTGCTTCAACCATGCCAGAATTTGTTATAAGTGTCAGGTGTATCCTGACAAGGTGCATGTTCCGCCATCGCCTTTGAATGTTTTGACGTCTCTTTGGTTGTTTGCCATGTGGGGCATTGATATGATTAGAAAGATTGAGCCAACTGCTTCTAATGGTCATCGTTTCATTTTGGTTTCTATAGACTACTTCACCAAATGGGTCAAAGCCGCGTCTTATGCGAATGTCAACAAGCAGGTGGTTGCAAGGTTTATCAAGCATAATATCATCAGTCGTTATGGGATTCCCGATAAGAATCATTACCGATAATGGACCGTATCTCAATAACAAGATGATGAAAGAGCTTTACGAGTCCTTCAAGATCAAACATCATAATTCATCTCCTTATCGCCAGAAGATGAATGGCGCTGTTGAAGCAGCGAATAAAAATATAAAGAAGATTGTGCAGAAGATGGTAGTGACTTGTCAAGATTGGCATGAGATGTTGCCTTTTGCTTTGCACGTTATCGACTACGCACCTCTGGGCAACCCTTTTTCTCTAGTCTATGACATGGAAGCGGTGCTCTGAAGTTGCCGTTGAAACTCGGTGAAATCATCGATATAATATCAATGAAGTCGCCATCGAACGCTTTTAATCTCGAGAGGAAAGGAAAACATCGAGTAAACCTAAGAGGAGAAATCATGGTCTTACGACCAAGAAAATAAGGAAGTTAGTTACGCAAAGGCTATGAATTTCGGAGTCCAAACACACGAATTCGCTTTATTAAGAAATGAATTTTCGGAGTCCTTCCTTGATAAATCGACCCTTAGTCTGAACAGATAAAATAGAGGACATACTAAAATGGTTCCAACGTTTGTAGAACCAACCCGAGATAACCCTCTGACCAGAAGATCATGAATCAAGCACTCGAACCGAGAAATATCAATTTCTGGTTCAAGATAGTTTGAACTAGCCGAAACACACAGTTTCTTCCACAACCTGAGATGCTCTTAACCATGATATCAATGATATGCATGTACTCTCATGATAACGAAACTATAAGCCAAAAAGGTAAAAATGAAGAGGGTAAATTTTGGGGTACAACACCTAATCGGGCCGATCAAGTTATGGTTCAATGCTTTGCTGGACAACAACACTGAATCATAGAGTAATTTTTGTAAATGGTTCTTTGAGCACTTTATCACCCATAATAGATAGCCAGTGATTGTAGCTGCCTTAAGAAGGATTATTCAAGGGAAGAAGGAAATCTTGAGGTCTATCGATACAATGCGTGCATCATCTTGTACCAAATTATTATAGAAATCATCGAGTATGGCATCAAGATTTCTGCGGTAGAATAGCGGAGGAGCAAATGGGAGGTCTTGGAATAATCTGAAGAAACTCGAAATGGCACATGATCCTCTCGTAAATATGTGGATACATCAGGCTCGACCCATAAGCCAATCATCTTAATCAGATGGCTATGTCTCCAAGGGCCACATCGTACGAGCAATATCATATCATATGCTACAATGCGATCGATAAACACCCATAACGACTATATTGCCTAATTCCTTCTAAAAGGGACATAAGAGCAAGCACATGGTCAATCCTCAATGTAGTTATCTCAAGGTCCCAATTGAATACGGAAGGATAATAAAAAATGATTCATGCCTGAAAATGATTCAAATAAAATATTAATAACAAATTTTCAAAAGTGTTAGGACATATTAGTAATAGTGGAGGTGCAAATATATTACCGTAAAGAGCGTATAACTTCTTGTCAATTGTCTTGTCTTCCAAAGACAAGCTTCACCTAACTTTGAGTACAAATAAGCCAAACATGTTGCCCTCCGTTCCACTTTTAGATTCGCTCTAAGTCAATAATGTATGTTCAGTACACTACATTGATGTAGGTTGCACATTTGACCACAAATATGGTCATGCCAACCAAGTGTAAGAGATATAAACTCAATGCATTGTCTATGGTACAAAACTTGTTCATAAACTTGTTCATCATCACCTTCAGCCTTCATTGTCGCATCCAAGTGGTATTTGTACTTGTATTGCTGCTCTAGATATGAAAATCTAGCACGAGGGCCTCTCGTGACATCAATCTCTATTTGCACTTCATCTGAGTCAACTCTCAAATAGGTAACTACAATCATGTAAAGTGGTTTGACTCTAGAGCTTCTGGAGTAGTTTATTAGTTCACATGAATTAGGGTTAATACTCCATATAATAGAGAAATTGTGTATTTCTTTTTTGTTTTAGGTTTGGAACCATTTACTCTGATTATTTCCTGTATATCCTTGAATTGATTCTGTCAAATGAAGCATTTTAAATTTTGCTCGGTTTTTGAATTCTGAAATCCAGTGGTTTAATTTTCAGCAGGTAATTCTGATGAAATGGAAAATCTAGTTGATGCAAGTGGAAACTCAAGTATCAATGAAAATAATCCTGAGGCTGACATTGTCAAAATAAATAGCATTGAGAAAAGACCAAAGAATTGGCCTCATTACTTCCTTTATTCCTCCATCATCTGAAGTCACGTTTACAGCATTTACAAGTTTGATATAACCAACTTAAGCTATATTAGCTCAATCATACCAGAATTTGCATATACTTTACAGACGATAATTTCAAAAGTTAAAGGGCAAGACGATTTTGTTCTCTATCACGAGATAGACTGTTGCCTGCTGCACTGATTGTTTGTGTTCTATATTTTCTGGTGCCCATGCCTATGCCATATCAACATTTGTATGTTTTCTTGGTTAAACCAAAAATTACCCTGTCGAGGAAATGTATACTAATAAATAATTAAAAAAAATAATTGTCATTCAAGAGGGTCTTAGAATTAGGGACGGAGATAGTATATGTAAAATGAAAAAGAATATCGTATTTAATTTAATTCAATATAAAGTTTTGATTACAATTCCAATTCTTGAGTTCTTTTCCAATGATATAAGTGTGCAAAAGAGTCTAATGAGACAGCTTTGCACAGATTATGCTAATTCTAAAACTTCAGACCTTCTTTATGACTAAGCTATAAGAAAAATGGAGAAATTTAAAATTAAAAAAACAAAAGAATGCTTGTGATTCAGAGTATAAAAGTATGAATGTTAATCCTGATTTGTTTTTCCACTGAAGTGCAGTACATCTGATCTTTGCATTCTCGTTCACTTGTGAAAAAACTTCCAGATATCTCTGTCAGCCAAATCCTTAACTAAATGAACTCCAAAAATGCCCTCTTCATCTACCAGATTCCTCAGTTGTTTCACTCCATTACTAAAGCCGACATAGTGTTTCTTAGTCGGAGCTAGATATATTACTCCATATTGAGGCCTTATACACTGTTACGGAAACCAGAAAAGACGATTTATATGTGGCAGATATGAAGATTAGTGTAGCATTAAAATAAGAAAGGGCAAGAAACAAACCTTCTTAATGAGAGCATACAGCTTCTTCAAAGAGGTAACGGAGTATGGAATCTCTGTCATTAAAATAATATCATAGCCACGATCTCCTTGATCTGCCTCATTAGCTCTTTCCCATGCTCGACTTCCCGAGAGTTTCCTAGACCTTCTTGAACTAGATTCATGTCCAATGACGCTGCCTTCTTGGCTACTACATCCGTCCATAAAATCTTCCTCGGAGAAGCTCAAACTCATTCCAGGTGTCACTTCATATCCATCATTTTTCACAGTAGACAATACAGCAGGTAGTTCATCCCAGTCTCCGGCATAAAAGTTAACTGATGGTGCTAGAGTCTGTCTTGAAGGAGTAAGGGGAGTTTCTGGCTGTCGACTCTGCCTATCACGAGCTTGCTTCAGATTACCAAGGACATTTGGTATAGTTGTGCATCTTACAGTTTCGGCATTCTGATCTTGAAAATGCACCATGGAAGCTCCCTGTGAAATAAAAAACCATTTAGATGAAAAAGCATATTATTCCAAAGCATTGGGAAGCCCAATTTTGACACTGTTGCATTGAATACTTTAAACCAAAAATGCTGGTTGTAGTTCAAGTATTGAAACTATAGTAAAGCAAGATCTACAAAAACTCGATAAATTCCAGCTACCAAATACACAAACTAGTGACAAATGACTCAGAAAAAGTGATAGTGAGCATGGAGACCTCAAGTGCAACTGTATGTATACCTTCAAGCAAGCAAAGATTCCAGGAAGTCCATAGCTACAATTGAGCTGCAAGAAACATGAAGTAAAGAGATTACTATATTATGAATAATAAATTATTAAAAAATACCATTAAAATGGTTGAAAAATATGGATCAAGGGAGAAAAAAGAAAGCAATCTCATGATGATGTAGCTAATGTTGAGAGCAATTGAAAGAGAGTTAAAGATAAACAAATCAAGACATATAGCATGCAATAATCTGATAGACAAGTTACCTCAAGTACTCTTTTTCCTCTGAAGGACAGTTGGCCATCGCGAATCTCATTCTTAAGAACACTGACAAGATCAATGGAACTGGCCCAGGACTTTAGATAGCCTACAAAGTCAGATAGATCGTTAAATGTGTTATTTTTACATAGGAATGCACTAGAAAACTATCCCATGTCCAATGACTAGAGACAGAAATTTCATGTACGTACCATCCTGTTTTGAGGATATTGTCTCTGAACCTCCGAACCCTATGATATCAGCAACACTTGCTATTCCCTGCAGGAGGTTTAAGATAGCATCAGTTTCCACCCAAATGAAAGTATCGAAACCAATAACTAGGAAACGAACTATGGTGAGAGACATACCTTAAAATGGTCAATATTTTGGTCAGTGTGAAATGCCTGCATAGCACATATTGAAATCCGTTACATAAACGATGAATTGGGTGAATAGAAAAATGAAAGTTGTACCTTGGAAGGAAGAATTTCCACAGCCGGTGATGCAAGATGAATATCTTTCTCAAAAATGGAGGAAGCCATACTAAGGCTCCCACGATCATGCGGCACTAGGCCTGGCAAGCATTGCGCAAGTATCGCCGGTGCACGCATCGTAACTCCCGGAACTGAATTATCATAAACATCAATCAAAAGAAAACATAAATTTTGAGGGGAAACAACAAATAGAGCGTTATTCGGTCTCGATTACTAAAATTCATACGACAAAATCATAATTAATCATGATCATGAAAAAATTAATTACCTGAGGGAAGAAGAAGAGAGTGCGATTTGGTGAAGGAATGAGAAATGTGAATGAACAAGTTTTTTATTTTTCAAAGATGTGGAAAGACTAAAATGGAATGTATGTAAGCAAGAAAAGAAAGAAAAAAGAGAAACAGGGAAGAAGCTTCCACGTCAGGTTGGAATTTCCGAAATGCCCTTATTGGTAGTTCAGAAATGTCTTGTGGGGTCTCGTCAGATCGCATGCTTTTTGTCTTTTTCTTTTTGCTGCAAATATTGCATGTAGGTGTTCACAATGGAATATCGAATAATCCCTTTTCAATACCAATAAACAATTTTTTTTAATATTTTATAAGCTAAAAATCTCTCCGATTTTTTTTTTTTTTAATATATTTGACAATTAATATATGTAGTTTATATTTTTTGAATAATATAATCAAAACTATAGATGCTGGTTGTCACGTTTTAATTCTTTTTTTTCAAACCTTGGCTAATATTCCTATCCTTGAAATTCATTCAACAATTGAATTCAACCCTAAAATTTTGTTTTCTTCTTTTCAAAACATGACTGACAATGAGTTGACCTTAGGAGGGAAAGGAAAGTTCAGTTCAATTTCCGACCACCAGCTGGTCCACCTATGTATCACAAGACCAGATCTTTTCTATTCTATTGACCATGTTTTTCTTATAAAATAAGTACATATTTTTGCAGGAATCAAATCTAGTTAATTAATAAAAATTGATAAGTAAACGCATTTTATTCTAGTATCTTACTCAAATGTTGTTACAAAAGAAACAAAAGAGAATTCAAACAAAGATTTATTTCATGATTAACAACAACAAAGGCGACAAAGGTTGTGGCCTATATCTACAACCATACCCTAACATATACATGTTCTTCAATTACAGCCTAAAGTAAAAGAGGTTACATCATGTAAAGTTATGTCAATGGAGTTAATGAAAGGCCTAATAGTTAGGTTCTAAGTTATCATTCACAAGTTACAGTCACTTGTTGTTTTGGAACCTACCTATGCATGTGCTTCTTATCTATGGAAGAAATTCCTCCAGCATAAAACCGTCACTGATAAATCCGTAATCAAGTTCAAGCCCCTCATGTCCATCAAACTCCTTCAGCCCCACCAATGTCTCAATTGCAAACTCTTGGTCCATAGCAAAATATTCCAAAGGACTGTCCATGTTTGAATCAAAAACAAGTCTTTTCCTTGGCGAGTTGCAAAATGAACTTTCCTCAGAATCCCAGTCAAATTCCCCTTCAAATGGCCAAAAAAGTGGCTCATCAGCATTGAATGAAGAGACAGTAGAAATTGGAGGAAGAACCGGAAGAACCATAGTATCCCAATTTATCGTATACGATGAGACAGCAGAACCGTTCTGATCACACTCTACTCCTTGTTTAGATTCTGAAATCCATTCATTGTTTTCTTCTTTGTCAAGTCTGAGTAAGGAGTCCCAGTAACTTGGTGTGCCTACATCTGAGATATCGCTGAAAGAATCACCACTGAAGCTTAGAGGACTAGAAGTTGAATCTGAGAGCCATTCAGAGTCTTCATCTTCAAGACTTAGTAAAGCAAAAGAATGCCAGTAACTTGCTTTATCCATATTCCACTCACGGTCTTCCTCTTCAAGCTTGAGCAAGGAGTCCCAGTAACTAGGTGTGTCCACATCTGAAAACTCAGTGAAAGAATCACCACGGTAGCTTAGAGGACTTGAAGGGTTCTCAGATATCATTGAATCTGAAAGCCATTCAGAGTCTTCCTCTTCAAGACTTAGTAAAGAATGCCAGTAACTTGTTCTGTCGAAATCCGAAATCTCCGAGTGAGCATCAAAATAGGGTGATGAACAAGTACTGTGGGGAGACCCTAAGCTCTCAGAGTAGCTAACTGCATCATCTACAACAGTTGTATCATTCTCTTGAGATTTTATTCTGCTACCGCTGAAAAAGTTGACATTTCCCTTCAACAGAAAGTATGAACTTGCCACTAAATACAACCAGAAAGGCAACCAGTTATTGGCACCAGAATCAAATGAAGCAGAATAGCCATTCTCTTCTACAAACGGCAATGACTTTCTCCTGCTACCAAAGCATTGATGAAGATCCATGTCTTTCTTTGATGATGATACTTGAGGCCAAATGATAGCTACTTCTGTCATGCAATGTTACATATATAGGTTTAACCAAAGAAACAGTGACAGTGAGACACTGTTACATTTATAGTTTTAACCAAAGAAACATAGGGAAACTTACAATTTTCTAGAATAGAGGAAAAGAAAGAACAAAAAACACATTGAAATAAAGAAAATCTCTCTGAACAATTAACACATTGAAATATACTACTGCACCCAAAATGCTAACAAGGGATGACATTTATCATTATTTCAAGGACAAATAACTCAAACAAGGGAAAATAAAACGTCAACTATGTTAATCAATGAAGCACAAATACGATACAGAGTTACGTCAGTAATTGAAAACTCAGAATGCGATACGTTTAAGAAATGTATATTACAAATTAAAATTAAACTTTACTCCTATTGAATTGGCAAAATTTGATAGTACTATTGGTAAGGGAATTATGAGAGAAAAAATAATTAAGGTCTAGAGAAAAGTAATTAAAAGAAAATTTTGACTATTGTCATAGAAAAATGAAAGTGACAAGGTAATTAAAGTTGAGAAAAAAAATTAAAGTTGAGGAAGATTGATTCATGTTCTAGAAATATGAATAATCATGAGATTAACTAGCCTTTTCCACAACATATCGGAGACGTATCGCAACGTGTCACAGCCGTATCAAGATGTATTAGAATTTGTTTTTAAATAATAAAATTCAGATCTGTATCGGAGTGTATCTGCGTATCGATGCATAGATTTTAGAGTGGGTTTTAAAAAATGGTCCACGACTGCGATACCGCCGTGACAAAACGTGGTCCACGACTGCGATACCGCCATGACAAAACGGTTTTGACAGATGTCGATACCAATACATTATCACTATTTTCTATATTGAAGAACAAATTGTGGTTAATTCACACCGTGAGGACCGCAATACACTTGTACGGACCGAAATCGCGAAAACCTTTACGCGACCGCGACACGGCCGTCACCGTTTTTAAAACCCTTGTGCTTCATTGACGTCAATAATGAGTGATAACATGATGATATCTTCACGATCTAACAACAAAAACAACTACAAAACCAGGTGACTGACAGTGAAGTATATAAATCAGTGAAATGTGTTCATCATACAAGCAAATTACAATCTGTTTGGTACCAAATAGAACTTGTCTTGAGATGTAAAGAAAACAAAATATTTTCAGAAATGGAGGGTGATCCTGAGTAATCAGATCTGCACAAGATGAAGTTACTGAGTTAATAACAGATGATTTCATCTAATGCAGTCCATTTCGCGTTTCAATATATCATAAATTCATTGCATTCAACATCGTACAAACATGCAAAAATCAAGACAAGAGTAATCCGACAGTGTACTATGAATAAAAAACACGTTACCTTAGTAATTGTAATTGATTGTACGTTAAAAGTGAAACACAGTTCCAAAAACTGAGATACAGATTTCAAGAGAGAGAAAAAAAACCCTAGAAAAGACAAAGTGTGTGCGCCGCAAAGATGAAGTGAATTTTGGAGGGTGAAGATTTTACGTTTATATTAAGCCCAAAAAAACACCAAAAATGGTAGCTTACGCTTACACATTTTCCCGCTTTTCATCGCAATGCAAAATAAAATATCTTCTGTTGTGACGTGGCATTCTTTTTGTCTTTATCTTGTCGGCAATTAGATTTTTTTATTTATTTTATTTTGAGTTTAATTTGATGCTAAATTTGAGTAATTATTTGGCCCAAGGTTTTTTTTTTGGGTTGAAATTTGGTCCAATGGATTTTAACTATATAATATAAATGAAATAGTAAGTATAAAGTTAAGTGTGAACTTGCCCCACTTTAAGTGATTTTTTTTCTTTTTTTCTTTAAAAGCACTTAACTAAAAAAATTGAGGCATTCTTTTACCTTTTTCTTCTTCTTTCATCTAATTCCTTACAGGGTTCTCTACATCCTTAAATAAAACTTTAGTGTTTATAGTAATCTTTTCTAAAAGTTTATGAATAGTTAACTTTTCAAACATCTTTTAACTTTTATCCCAATATACAACTTCCTTCTTTGACTCGTCAAAAAATTATAATTTGTTTCATAATAAATATTATTAAAAATGAAAAATATAATAGCATGAATATTTTTATATTATCAATATATTACTATTAATTATTTTTATTAGGTTTTAAAGCGATAAATTGTTGATATTGCAAAATCTAATTATCTGTTTAGAAAGAACATGATATATTATTACTCATATAAATTATGTGTGTCTGGTTGAATCACGCTCCATCCAACTCTAATCCTATAAATAAATTGATATTATGTTTAAATGGTTTAAGGAGGATGACATTACTTTTGGTTACTTCCATGCTTCGGTTAGAGCAGTGGCAAAATGAAAACTTTCTTAACTCTTAATGTTGGAGAGGATTAGATTGAAAAAGTTTCTGGCATTAAAAAAGAATTTTTAAAGAACCAAAATTTTCCCTCATGTGGATTGTGTAGTCTTTCGTTCTCTTTCAGAAGATGGTAACCTCACTTTGTCGGGCTCCCTTTACTCTCCAGGAGCTAGATTGGAATATATGTGTGACTGCATCAAAAGCCTTGTCCAATATAGTTTTAATGTCTTCTTCCTGAAAAGATTTTGGAACATGTTTATAACTTGACATGGGGATTATGTTTGATCAGTTTCGTCACTTTGCATCTCTACTACTAGCTTTGCATCTTGTTACTGAAGGCTAGAGTGTTGGCTATTAGGCTTAGGTTAGCGATGGACAAGCTCATATCCCCTAACTAACCGAATTTGTTTAAGGGGAGAATGTTTGTTGACTTAGTGGTGGCTGTCAGGTGGTCAACTTGGCTAAGAGGTCTAAAAGAGCATGTCTCATCCTTAAAGTGTTTTTTTAGAAAGCGTATAATTCAGTCATTTAGAACTTTCTGAATTATATGCTTATTATATTTGGGTTCAGTGAGAAGGGGGTCTTGAATAAGATATTTTGTCTTTGCTGGTAACCTTGCGATATTGGTAAATTGGTGTCCTACTCAAGAAATCAGTATCCAACTGGGTTTAAAGCAAGGGTAAAAAAGCCTTGGTGAATGGGTCGTTAGATTCCTTCCTTTTTCCTCTTATGGTTGAAAGCCTTGTGGTCTAGTTATAAGGGTTAAGGAGATTGGTCTTTACTCTGGGTTTTAGGTGGGAATATTTAGGTTAATGGTATCTCATCTTCAGTGTGTTGATGACACTCTCCTAGTGGCTAGTCTTATTCTAAAGAATTTGTAAAGTATCAAGGCTATTCTTAGATGTTTTGAATTGACCTTGGGGATTAAAGCGAATTTTTTCAAATAGTTTTTTAGGGGGTCAATGTGGATTATGTCGTTTTATCCTTTTTTTTTTGGAGAATTCCTCCACTGTGAGATTGATTATCTTTTTTTTAAGTTTGTTAGTTTGCCAATAGTGGACAATCATCATATTCGATCTACTTGGAATCCTTTAGTTAACTTGTTGGGAAAGAGGCTCAATTCTTGAAAGCATAGGTATGTCAATTTGGGAGGTATAGTGGCTCTCCTTAATTGAGTACTCATTCCTGTATTTTTTAAAGATGCTTGTATTGGTTTAGAGAAAACTTCTGAAATTACAAAGAAAGTTCCTTTGTGGGGAATAGGGGTGTGCAAAATATCCGATTATGAGGCTCAAATCCATAATCAAATCCAAATCCGTTTTAAATATCCGGATATAATTGAATGATTATTAACTGGTTTAGTGTTTAATGGTTTGGTTATCCATTCATATAATCCGGATATAATTAAATAGTTATTAACCGGTTAAATTTTTTTGGATTCGGTTATAATCCGGATATTATCCAATATCCAAATTTTTTAATTTTTTAAAAAAAAATTCAAAAAAAAATAAATTATTTTTTTAGTTTATTTTTTAAAAACTGTATTTTTTTAAAATAACCGGTTATATAACCATAATCAAATTTATAACCGGTTTTATAACCAGTTTTGACTAAAATGTGGTTTTGGTTATAAATCCAAACCATTTAAATGGTTATGGTTGGTTTTCAAAAATAACCAACCATGCACACCCCTGGTGGGGAGTGAGAGGTGCGTCTAAGATAGCTTGGATTAAGTGGGACATTGTGTACAAGCCTAAGAACAAGGAAGAGGTTAGGAGGGATGACTATTTGATTGGTTAATCTTTCTATGTTGGTGAAGTGGAGTTAGAGGCCGTTTACGAGGAATTCAAGATTTTGGATGGATATCCTTGTAGCTAAATATGAAGCTTTAATTGTTTCCTCTCTTTGTGGGGAGAAGACTGGAGTTTTTCACTATACTTCTTATTGGTGTAAATTATTGGGTCTAAAGAGGGTGATACCTCAAATTGATTTGTAGGTGATGTTATTAGGGAAGTTGAGACGGTGGTGGTCGTGTCGCATGACACGGGCCATGTCAGGTGAAAGGCGTGAGAAAGAAAAGAATCAGAAGCTGACACGGGTGCCCGTGTCAGCAAGTGCGCTAAATATTTGATATTTTTGAGTTTTTAAGAATTTTTATACGAGAGGACATTTTGGACTTCTGTTAGCTAAGCTAACACTATATAGACCTGATTTTGAGAAGGAGAAGAGGACTTTTTGCGAACGAAGAATTGAGAGGAGTGAAGAAAAATTCTATGCCAGTTTTGGGAGGACGAAGACCTTTGATGAGCGGAAGTAATTGAAGATCAGAGTTCACCATCAACTTGTGTAATGTCTATCTTTATTTTTATTGATATTCTTTTGAACAATATTATGAGTAGCTAAATCCCCAATGCTAGGGGTGTCCCGATTTGATTCGTAACAATGTTGAATTCGAGTTATCAATTCATGGTTTTTATTATTCATTTTAATCGTACAATGTTTTTATGCTTTCCTGATCATACCAATTAGGATTGATTTACGACTAACGAATAGTTTGACCGTAATTGATAAGTTTTTGTGCTATTAGGCTATAGTATATATCACCTAGGACTAGGAATACCCTATAGTTACCAGATTTAACCCTTGATAAAACAAAGGCTTGATTTCATTATAATTCTCTAAGGACTTAGGAATTAGGATTGGATGTTCAAAGGTTTCCCACTAAGGACTTAGGGGAAAACATCCTAAAGGGATGGTAATTGATATTATGAACGTTTTGAAGAGATCAGGATTCAAGGTTATTACATGACAAATTATACACTTTACCCTAGCATGCTCCTCATAATTGTTAAAAACCCAATTTATATTTCTGCTAATTTAACAATGACAATCATAAACCAAAACACAAATTCAGGTTTTTGTTTAATTGAACTATAGATTAAACTCAATACAGATACATAGTCCTTGAGATCGACATTCGGAGAATTTCCCTTTATTAGTACACTTGCTATTTTACCGATCAAGTTTTTGGCGCCGTTGCCGAGGACTGCAGACGTATAGAGTTTAATTTTTGTTCAATTAAAATTTTCTTTTTTGTTATTTTTATATTTTTTGTTTATTCTTGTTGATTTGTGTCTAATTTTTGTTTGCGAGGAAAGTCCTCAACTGAATTGATTTTTGACATAGAAATTGAAAGGATTTTTCACGCAAAGGCAAGCTCGATTAGCCGGCTCGACGAAGAACATTCATACAAAGTCAGAGTTAGAAGAGGAAGGTTCGTCGGATCATTTTAGTTCAGAGTCCGAAAAGGATGAAATCATGGTTGAAGATCCACCAGAGAGACTTCTTGGTGATTATGGTGGGATAAATATGTAATATCCCAAATTTTAATAGTTATTTATTAATTATTATTATTTATTATATTATATAATAATTAATTAAATTGAGCGATTTGAATGAATAATTGGATTATTTGCATATGTGTGATTTGAGTAATTGGGTTTTATGAGTAGAAATAATATTTATTAGTATTGAGCCTAATTATAATGAATATAAGTAATAAGGAGGTGTTAATTGTTAAGCCCAAAATAAAACTTGCTAGTTAGTAAGGATTAATGGAAAACATAGTTAGAGTTATCATTTGGTGGAAAGAAGAGAAAGAGGAAAAAAAGAGAAGAGAAGGGGAGAAGAGGAAGAAAATCCTAAGAAGAGAATACCCTATAGTAGATATCACCTAGGACTAGGGATATAGTTACCAGATTTAACCCTTGATAAAATCAAGGCTTGATTTCATCATAATTCTCTAAGGACTTAAGAATTAGGATTGAATGTTCAAAGGTTTTCCCTCTAAAGACTTAGAGGAAAAACATCCTAAAGGGTTGTTAAATGATATTATGAACTTGTTGAAGAGATCGGGATTCAAGGTTATGACAGGGAAAATTATACACTTTACCCTAGCATGCTCCTCATAATTGTTAAAAAGACAATGTATATTTCTGCTAATTTAATAGTGACAATCATAAACCAAAACACAAATTCAGGTTTTTGTTTAATTGAACTATAGATTGAACTCAATACAGATATGCAGTCATTGAGATCGACATTCGGGGAATTTCCCCTTTATTACTGCAAGGCAAAATAGTACACTTACTATTTTACCTATCAAGTTATTATAGAGACTAAAATAAGTATCTAGGGCTCCATCATATGCTCTAGGGTGGCTAGCTACCAAGAGGGTGCATTAAATACATCTCAATTTCTTTCATTTTTAGGTTTTGTCAAGTTGGCAATATCTCCTCTATTATAATGGGGGAAATATAATCATACAACTTAACAAAATATGTTGCTTTATTTAATTCAAAGACATTACGTTAGATGGTCTTTTCTTTTTTCGCTTACATTTGTATAAGTTGGGGAGAAGACTTAGCTAAAATACCTTTTGAGTTTGGTAGCATTCTATGTCTTTGGGATTGATTCTTCAGACAAGGCATCCATAATGTAATATTTGTTCCTATGCTAGTCATGATAATGCACGATTTTTTTGAGTTATTTGTGAGTTTCCCGTCTTCATCTTTCTTTCCCCTAACATCAACCTGTCTCAACACCATGTCATCTAACTAAAAGCTCTGAGATATGACCCGCTTGTTGCACTTGGTGGTGGTTTCCTGCTTTACAATAACACTCTTAAGGGTGACATATGCTCTTATTTCTTCTATAGGTAATCTTCCTCTTCTCTAATGGCTTGCATGTTATCATCTTTTTGCTATAGGTGTGTGGAACTCTGTAACACCCTCTAAATCCAATATAAAATATAACGTAAATCAGAGTAAAATAATGCATATTTTAGAAGGTGTCACATGTACTTCACGAAATAACAAACAAAAACATGTGTACTGGTCATAATCATAACACACTTTTAAATTCATGTTATATACCCCAACATAATTTGCATCTCACAATGGGAATATTATCTCTTCATAAAATAATAATGACTGAAGTCCCATACCAACAATCATATCATAAAATACTAGGCACCAAGACCAACATCACATAATCTCATACATTTGCCATAAAAGAAAGTAATACAAAATATCTCTTAAAACAATCAAACATGAGTCTAAATATCCCTCGTGTTACATAGACCAGAGCAATGAATCACCACCTAAGAAAGCGAATAAATAGAACTAGATCCTCCATCTAATCCTCGCTAGAAGCACCACTAACTTCGGTACATGAGCGATGTCACAAGGCACATTATTTTAACAGAAGGATGATAATTCATATCATTATGGAAATATATAATAATAAGCAATAATTGAATTCTCCTTACTTCATATAATCATGTATTCAATATCATGCAAATTAATTCACATGATAACATATACGACATTAATCAATAATATTCAAAGAGAACCAATCATAATTACCACAAAAATAACATTCACACCAAGATCACATATTGCATACACGTCGACACATGTGACTACAATGCAACTTAATGTATATGCATGTGGTACCAATTGTTATCCTTACCAATCCTGCCGGTGTCCATCTCCAGACAAATAACCACCAAATAAAAGTTTGACTCAACCTTAAGCTTTCAAAACCATCTCCAATTTTGGACAAGCCACTAGTTATCGCAACAACTTAACAGACATTGCCTTTTGACACGAATGATGCACGTTCAATCTCAACAAACCATATGCAAATTAAGACCATCTTCATATCTTAATCATGCAAGCATATTTCACATAATTCAACACATTTGAATTATCTCAACAATTGCACAACATACATATATCATGTCACATTCATAACCAATGCATACACATGGCATCTATTGGCTCATCAAGTTCACATAACATGTAATCATCCATAATGAAACCATGTTATTCTCAATTGGTATCAATTTACAACATACATATATAAAATTCAAGAATCATGTTTCTCATCTAAAGTCCATCAAAACCAATCCAAAACACATAGAATAAATTATTAAAATTCATGGAAATCCTTCATACATCAATATCATAGGACCCTCTCCTTCAATTACACAATATAAAACTTTGTGTCAAAGGTCGCGCTAAGCGCCCTTCACCGCACTAAGCGACCTCTCGATTATGCAAAAAATTTGTTGCGAACGACTTCTCCCCAAATCAGATTTCTCCAAAAAAAACTCATCACAAACAGGCTTAATTCATAAATTAAATACATATTAACTTATATATAACATGTATCATTAATTAGAAACATTAAAACATGATTTATAACACTCAATTTATGAACCTCTAATCTAACCCTAACATTCAAAAATAGAAATTGAAGAATAGATCCCTAATGTCATGTTACTACCCATTACATACCCATAAATCAAAGAATGTCCGCCCTTACCTTAGATGTAGTTACTTTTCTAGGTTTTCTCTTTCTTCTGTCTTTTCTCCTCTTTTCTTCTCTTGATAATTCTCTTCTAATCCTATTTTGTCTTACAAATCGTACTAACACTTGTTTTTCTCTATTGAGCTTAACTCCTCTCACCCACTCTAATGCAGTTAAGGCCCAAATGTCTATTTGTTATTCTAACGCCTAATAACCCAATAACATATATTATCCATATATTCCAAATAAACCAATTATTCACATAATCACCTGAATTAATTTATTACTATGTCAAATAATAATTGATAAAATAAGTAACTAATAAATAATAATTAAATAAAAATCGGGGTGTTACAACTTTCCCATACTTAAAAGATTTTCGTTCTCGAAAATTAACTCAAACAAACAACTCAAGATAAGTCTCTCCCATCTGACTCTCAAGCTACCAAGTTACGTTTCCACCTCCCGATCCTCCCCAAGCTACCGTCACCAAAGCAATCTCTTTACCACTAAGTTGTTTCAACTCTCTACCTTCAATTCGCATAGGTGATATTTCCATAGTTAGGTTATCTCTCACATGCACATCATTTAATTGAACCAAATGAGACGGATCCACAACGTATCTCCTCAACTGAGACACTTGAAACACATAATGGAGATTAGCAAGTGACGACGGCAAATGAATCTGGTAAAGTCCAATAAGTGCAGCATCAACTTACGCAACTTCAACGCTCTATCAACACCCGTTACCGGAGTAACTCTAAGAAACACATGATCACCCTTCTCAAATTCAAGTGTTTTCCTCTTCTTATCATAATAACTCTTTTGACGACTCTGAGAAGTCTTCATCCTCTCCCGAATAGGAGTGACAGTTAAATCTATTAAGACAAAATTCATTCAATCCATCCACTAAAAAATTCATCCATCAAATGAAAAATAAGTTAACGGATTGATCCAATCCATCCATTTAAATATATAGATTGATCCAGTTCATCCACCACATTTTAATGATCTAATGGATTACTTTTAAATTCAATAAATCTATTTTTTATAAATTAAAAAAACATTAATTTTTAAAAAAATTAAAAAAAAAACTTGTTTTTTCTAGAAAAATATAAAAGTAATAACATTTTTTTAAAAAAACTTAATGTTTTTTTAAAAGTAAAAAAAAAAACTGATTTTTTTTTAAAAAAACAGAAAAAGTTAAAATCTTTTTTCAAAAAACAAAGTAAAAAGTTTTATTTTTTGAAAAAAAAATACTGAAAAAATAAATTGATTCCCAAAAAAAACAAGAACATTTATTTTTGGAAAAAGAAAATCCGAAATCTAAAAAAATAAAATAAAAACAGAAAAAATATTTTTTTCCTAAAAAAATTGGAATTATATTTTTTGGAAAAAAAATAAAAATTCTGATGAAAAAATTTCAGTAATAAAAGTGAAATAATTTTTTTTTTTGAAAATAAAGTAACTGAATTTTTTTTTCAGAAAAAAAAAAATTGGAACTTTTATTTTGGAAAAAGAAAATCCAAAAATAAGAAACATAAAAAAAAATGGAAAAAAGAAGTTTTTTTTTTTTGAAAATTCTGAAAAAAAAATTAAAAATAATCTTTTCTTTTTGAAAATAAAAAACTCTTTTTTTTTATTCCGAAAAAAAAAATTGGAATCTTTTTTTTGGAAAAAGAAAAATTAAAAAAGAAACTGAAAAATTAAATTTTTTTATCTGAAAAAGACTGGAACTTTTTTAAAATAAAAAACTAAAAATTCCGAAAAAAAAATAAATTTGCAGAAAAAAGTATGAAAATAATTTTTTTTTGAAAATAAAAAAACTGAATATTTTGTGCCGAAAAGAATGGAACTTTTTTTTTGAAAAGGAAAATCCAAAAAATAAAATAGAAATTTAAAAAAACTGGAAAAAAAATATTTTTTTCCCAAAAAAACACTATTTTATTTTTTGAAAATAAAATTATATTCATAAAAAAATAACTGGGACATTTTTCTCGAAAAATAAAAATAAAAACTGAAGAAAAATATTTCACGAAAAAAAGTTTTTTTCCCAAAAAAAATTAAAAAAACATTTTTTTTTTTTAAATCAAAAATAAATTATTTTCTTAAAAAATAAAAAAATAACTGAAAAATAAATATTTTATTGGATGGATGGATATATCCATTAAAATGTTATTAATGGATGTATCAGATGGATTTTATTTTTAATTGATGGATTGAATTTGATATATTTAAGAAAGTTTTAATGGATTGTAATGGATTAATGGATTGTTTTTATCCATCTATTAATCATCCAATCCATCCATTTTGCCACCCCTACTCCCGAATCATCTTAACCTTATGAGTGGTATGCTGAATTATCTCAGGTCCAACCACAACACTCTCTTCAGATTCATACCAACACAAAGGCATCTCACACCTTCTACCATACAAAGCCTCAAACGGTGTCATTCCAATACTCTGGTGGAAACTGTTGTTATAAGTAAATTCACAAGGCAAATAACTATCCCAAACACCTCCTTGTTCCAATACACAAGCTCTCAAATGATCCTCTACTGACGGAATCGTCCTCCAAGTCTGATCATGTGCATGCGGATGATAAGCAGAACTCAAACACAACTTCATACTCAAAGCACTTTGCAAACCTTCCCAAAATCTTTAAGTAAACCTTGTATCCTTATTTGATACAATGCTAGACGGAATACCATGCAAATTGACAATCTTCTCAATGTATAGCCTCGCAAGCATCTCCATTAGATAATTTATTCTCATTCGAATAAAGTGAGCAATTTTAGTTAACCTGTCAATAATAACCCAGATAGCCTCAAAATTATTCGGTGTTCTAGGTAAACCAGAAACAAAATCTATAAATATCGTCTCATTTCCATTCAGGAATAGATAATGGTTGCATCAAATCAGACGGTTTCTGATGTTCAATCTTCAACTTCTGACAAGTCAAACAAGAATACACAAATTTTGTCATCTTTTTCTTCACACCTACCCACCAAAATAATTTCCTCAAACCTTCTTACATCTTAGTAGCTCTAGGATGAATACTCAATCCACTACGATGCCCTTCCTCAAGAATCATCTTCTTCAAATCAGTTACATTCAAAACACAAACTCTATCACAACATCTCATGATACCATTCTCATTAATCCGAAAATCGCAACCTCGACCTTGATTGAACAATGTCAACTTATCCACCAAAACCAAATTAGTTTTCTGACTTTCTCGAATCTCATCAAGAATATCACTAGTAAGCTTCAACATACCAAGCTTAACTCCAGAAGTAGTCTCTTCACAAATCAAACTCATATCTCGAAATTGCTCAAGTAATTTCAATTCTCGCACCATCAACATCGACATATGCAAAGAATTCCTACTCAATGCATCAGCCACAACATTCACTTTACCGGGATGGTAATTTAAACGAAAATCATAGTCCTTCAAGAATTCGAATTATCTTCTTTTCCTCATACTTAAATCTTACTGATCAAATAGACATTTCAAACTCTTGTGACCGCTATACCCATTAAATCTTGATCCAAACAAATAATGCCTCCAAAGCTTCAAAACAAACACAACAACAACTAACTCCAAATCATGAGTTAGATAATTCCTTTCATGCACTTTAAGTTGCCTTAAAGCATAATCTACCACTTGTCGATTATGCATTAACACACCTTCTAAGCTCATTAATGAAACATCACAATACACAACAAACGATTCTACAGGATCAGGCAAAATCAAAATAGAAATGGTTGTCAACCTTCTCTGAAGTTCTTAAAAACCAGCTTCACGATGTGCTGTCCAAATAAAAGCTTGACCTTTTCTAGTCAATTGCGTCAACGGAAATGCTAACTTGGAAAATCCTTCGATAAACTTCTGATAATAACCTGCCAAACCAAGAAAACATCTAATCTTAGAAACATATTTCAGAGCTTCCCATTGAGACACATCCTCAATCTTCGACGAATCAACAATAATACCACCTTCGATATCACATAACCAAGTAAACTCACTTCTTTCAACCAAAACTCACACTTAGAAAGTTTTGCATACAACTACTTCTCTTTCAACACAGACAACACAATCCTCAAATGCTCAACATGATCTTCTTCACTCTTTGAGTAGACCAAAACATCATCAATGAACATACCAATAAACTTATCTAAATACTCATGAAAAATCATGGTTGTGTATTCCATAAATACACCAGGTGCATTTGTTACACGAAACAACATTAAAGAATACTCATAATGACCATACCTTGTTCTAAATGCAGTCTTTTGAATATCTTCAACTTTCACACGAATCTGATGATACTTAGTCCTCAAATCTATCTTACTGAACACATTTGCACCAACCAATTGATCCATCGTATCATCAATCCTCGGAAGTGGATCTTATTCTTGATAGTCACCTTGTTCAGTTTTCTATAATCCATACATAGCCTCACAAAACCTTCTTTCTTTTTAACCAACAAAATAGGTGCACCCCACACTAACACACTTAGATGAATAAATATCTTCTCAAGTAAATCCACAAGTTGACTATTCAACTCCTTCAACTCAGATTCTGACATCTAATATGGAGCCATCAATATCGGACTAGTTCCAAGAACTAAGTCAATCATAATCTCCATTTCATGTTCTAGAGGTAAATCACTTACATCATCTAGAAAGACTTCAGGAAAATCACAAACTATTGCTAATTCACCAATTATTTGTTTCTCACCAATAGCCAATGTTGCCATCAAAGTCAACAACACAACATCATATTGTGATTGCATGCACTCCATCAATGTGTTTTGATGAAGACCGCCATGGAATCAATACAAAGCAATATCAAGGATATGTAAAATAAGCTCTTCAATAGTTTTATCAAACTTTAAAAGATCAAGTTATGAAGACTTCTCAAGTACACAAGCAACTTTCAAGATGAAGATTTTTGAAGATTCATCACCATTTATAGGTACAAAAATTAATAAGAGTTTAAGTATGTTTAAGTTCTCAAAATATTTCTAAACATTTTCGCATACATGTTTCATGACTTTAAGTTCATTACTATTGCATTTCCAAGTTTTATCTAAAATAATTTTTCATTTTCATAACAATGGTAACTGGTTACTGATTATGGGTAACCGGTTACAAGCCTCAAATTATTTTTCGAAAATCATTTTCAAACAGTGGTAACCGGTTACAGCTTCAAGTTTTTTGAAATTTTTTTATTCGTTACAGATTGGGTAACCGTTTACTGCCTTATTGTAATCGGTTATCGTTGATACGTTTTTGAAATATTTTTCTGTTATGATGGTTGTTGGAAGGGAACTTTTGGCCATGAATCATTGCACCCTTCTATGCATTTAGAGCCCTTTGAAAGGGTGCATTACGCCATTACATGTATAAATATCATTTTCATTTCTGATGTAGAACACAATACATCATTCAATAAGCTTTCAATTCAATTTTTCTACAAAAACTTGCAACTTAGAAAAATTTGAATTTGCATAAAACTTTGAAATTCAACTTTCATACTCATCATAGTTTCTGCATAAAGTGAATACAAGAGGAAATAGTATCAATTGTGTCTTATACGCAAATCGAATACAAGAGGAAATAAACACATTAATATTCTGGCCAACTGATCGACCATTGCTCTGATACCACTAATGTAACACCCTATAAACCAAATATAAAATAAGGCATAAATCAGAGTAAAATAATGCATATTTCAGAAGGCGTCACATATACTTCATGAAACAACAAATAAGAACACGCGTACTGGTCATAATCATAACATAAATTTAAATTCATGTTATATACACCAACATAATTTGCATTTCACAGCGGAAATATGATCTCTTCATAAAAATATTAATGTTGAAGTCCCATCAGGGGCGGAGCCAGAATCAAAATTTAGGGTATTCCTATAGTGAAAGTAAAATATATAAAAAATGTATTAAAAATATGATAATATTACTTAATTAAAATGTATTAGTATTTTAATTACCACTAAAAAATAGAAAACATTTTAGTCTAATCGTAAATGCATTCTTCTCTCGCTCTTTCTTTGAAACGCTTGATGATATCCATATCATCGATGATATTAAATATCTTTTTTTGTACAAATGTGACTAAACAATCATTTAACTATGGATTAGTCATTCTACTTCTCAACTCATTCTTAATATATTTTATCTCCGAGTATACTGCTCAACACTTACGGTGACCACCAGTAAAGACAAAACTAATTTGATAAATGCGAGTTATTATAATTAAAGTCAAATGATTAACAATGATTTAGATATCATGATTCATTGACAATATTATAAATATTAATTATATGATTGGTACATAAATATTAAGTTTTATACAAAAAAAAAAAAAAAAGTTAAGTAAAAAAGGTAAAAGTGTTAGAAAAAAAGTTAATTCTAAAGGTGTGTTTTTATTTGTGCTGCTTAAAAATAAATATTAATTATATGATTGGTACATACAAATTTAAGTTTTATAAAAAAAACAAAATTTATGTAAAAAAAAAAAAGGTAAAAGTGTTAGAAAAAAAGTTAATTCTACGGATTAAAAACAAACTATTTTAGTTTATTTATAGTTAAAGTTTTGGTCGAAAAATGATATTAAAAGATAAGAAACTGATAAAACTATTTTAGTTTATTTATAGTTAAAGTTTTGATCGGAAAATGAGATTAAAAGATAAGAAAGTGATAATTAATTGAAGTTTTTTTATTGGGATATAAGATACCTCTTATATAAAAGACTAAAGCTTTTACCATTTGACCAAATTTCTATACATTTAGGGTATTCCAGGGAATACCCTATACCCCTCTGAATCCGCCCCTGAGTCCCATACTGATAATCATGTCATAAAATACTAGACACCAAGGCCAACTTCACATAATCTCATACATTTGCCATAAAAGAAAGTAATACAAAATATCTCTCAAAACAATCAAACATGAGTCTAAATATCCACCGTGTTACATAGACTAGAACAACGGCTCACTACCTAAGAAAATAAGTAAATAAAACTAGCTCCCGTCTAATCCTCGCTAGAAGCACCACTAACTTCGGTACCTAAGCGATGTCGCAAGGCACATCATTTTAACAGAAGAATGTGATTTCATATCATTATAGAAACATATAATGATAAGAAATAATTGAATTCACCACACTTCATATAATCATGTATTCAACATCATACAAATTAATTCACATGATAACATATACAACATTGCTCAATGATTTAATATTTAAAGATAACCAAGCATAATTACCACAAAAATAACATTCACATCAATATCACATATTGCATACTTAATCAACAATTCACATCGACACATGTGACTCTAATGCAACTTAATATAATATGCATGTGGTACCAATTGTTATCTTTACCGGTCCTGCCGATGTTCATCTCCAGACAAATAACCATCAAATAAAAGCTTGATTCGACCTTAAGCTTTCAAAATCATCTCCAGTTTTGGGGCAAGTCACAATTATCACAACAACTTGGCAGACATTGCATCTTGATACGAATTATGCATGTGCAATCTCAAAATCTTAAGCATACAAACATATTTCACATAATTAAACACATTTGAATTATCTCAACAATTGCACAATGCATACAGATAGCACCTATCATGTCACACACATATCATGTCACATTCATAACCAATGCATACAGATAGCACCTATCAGCTCCTCACGTTCACATAACGTCTAATCATCCATAATCAAACCATGTTATTATCAATTGGTCTCAATTTACAACACACATACATACAATTCAAGTATCATGTTTCTCATCAAAAGTCAATCAAAACACATTGAATAAATTATTAAAATTCATGAAAATCCTTCATAAATCAATATCATACATGACCCCCTTTCAATTACACAAAATATAAAACTTTGTGTCTCAGGCCGCACTAAGCACCCTTCATCGTGCTAAGCGAGCAACTTCTACCCAAATCGAATTTCTTCATTAAAACTCATCCTTAATAGTCTTAATTCATAATTAAATACATATTAACTTATATCTAACATGTATCATCAATTAGAAACATTAATACATGATTTCTAACACCCAATTTATGAACCTCAAATCTAACCATAACATGTAAAAACTAGAAATTGAAGAATAAACCCCTAATGTCATATTACTACCCATTACATACCATTACATATAACCATAAATCAAAGAATTTCCATCTTTACCTTAGATGTAGATACTTTTCTAGGTTTTCTCCTTGTTCCTCTCTCCTTTTTTCTCCTCTTTTCTTCTCTTTATAATTCTCTTCTAATCCTATTTTGTCTTACAACTCTTACTAACATTTGTTTTTCTCTATTGAGCTTAACTCCTCTCACTCACTCTAATGTACTTAAGGTCCAAATGTATATTTTTTATTCTAATACCTAATAACCAAACAACATATATTATCCATATATTCCAAATAAATCAATTATTCAAATAATTACCCAAATTAATTTATTACTATCTCAAATAATAATTAATAAAATAAATAAATAAATAAAAAATAATTAAATAAAAATCGGGGTGTTACAAACTCTAATTAATTTCTCTCACTTTGACAGGGATGACGACTTTAGTCCCATAATTAAGTTGGAAAGGAATTTTGCCCTTCGTCGAATGAGATATGTTTATGTATCCCTTCATCTCCAAATCCATTTGTCTTAGGGTGTTCTATTGACGTGAAATGATGTTGTACCTTGAGATATACAAATATAGTTTCTTAAAATTCTTATATGTATATTGAGTTTCGCTACGATAGTGATAGATTAATGGATTCTATACCTCGCTAAAATACCCCTTTGAAGAATTTAGTATGTTGGTTGCGGTGATTTTTCCTAAGGCCTCTAATTGTATCCACTTTGTAAAGTAATTGATAGCCATGATACGAAACTTCATTTGATCTGGGGCTAGGGGAAAGGGGTTAAGAATGTCCATTCCCCATTGCGAGAAAGGCTATGATGATGTCAACATGTTTAACTTGAAAATGGGAGTGTTATGTGTGGTTTTATGAGTTGTGCAAATAACATTATGGTTATGATGTCAACATTTTGGTTTTGATGATAACAATTGTCAAGAGTGTTGAAGACATGTCAAAGAGATTTTGATCATGATAGTTCTTCAAATGATTTTTATGGCTTCCAATCAGCTTATTTTTAACTTTCAAAGTTTCAAATTTCATTTCAAATGTGTTATGGTGTTTTATTGAGAAAACAAATCTGACTTTAGATAACTTAAAAAAGTTATGATATAAGATTATCAATTACATAAGCCATGTTGCATAAAACAAAAGAGAAATGTAACGTTGACACCATTTTAGTTGTTCAACACCGCATTTGTATACAGTGTTGGGGCAATTTCATTTTTTAACTCTCTCTCTCTTCATAAGCCATGCATTTGTATGAAGATAAAACACTATATACATCAAATTTATTTGGATTGTACTCAATAAGATTGCAAGGAGGATAACACTTCTTGATGTGACTCCATTTCAGCTTTAGGTGTGTTTGGCCTTTGAACAAAAAGAAATGTATCTCTGTTGATTTCACATCTAGCATAAGGTGACAGATTTGACATTTGCATAGCTACATTGCTCACAAGATAAATGATTATCGTCAGTAATTTTTTTGGACATGCTAGCTCGAATTGTCCAATTATGTTGCTCCCTGCAACATTTTTTTAATCTTACAACAAAAAGTAATATCACTCAGCTTTAGAAAGTAATTTAATGAACCAAAGTAATCAAAATTGGACTCACCGTCGAACCAGTGTATTTATGGGTTCATGGTTTTAGGTATGACCAGAGTTAAATCAATTATATATACATAAATATTTTTATTATATATAAAAATAATAATGCACAAAATATATTTTAGTAAAATAATTTATTGATAATTTCTTAATATTTAATAAAAAAAATTATAGATTTTTATATTTTTAATAGGTTAATAAGTAAGTTCAAAACTTTCATATAATAGTTAAATAATAATAATCATTAATAATTTAATAACTTTATTAATTGTTTGTTTATGATACTTTTGATCATTTTTTATGCGGCGAAATGTATTTTATCGTATTTATCTATTATATATTAATATATAAAATTCACTTTTATTCATCAAATAAATAGAGAATAATAAAATAATTTAAAATAATATTTACTTTGATTTTTCTATGATAATGTGTACTAGAGTGATTGGAGAATGAAAAAGAAAATTAAATCATGCATTATTTTGATTCAAAATGAAATTTTTTATCATATTTTTAAAAATCAAAAGCAAAATACGGTCCTACCCTAAACCGCCAATTTTTCGATTTTGACCGATTTTCAATTTAAATCCCAATTCTTCTGCATGCCGATTTTGAGATTCAAACAAATCGATTAAAATTCTGATTCCTGATCCAACCGACTGGATTGGCCGGTCCAATCCGATTTTGATTACCATGCAATGATCAACTTCTTTTGGGTCCTTGAGATAGGGTTGTGAAAGATTACTACTCAATAGTTTAACAAGTATGAAAGGCAAACTTATTACCCAAGTACATCAAACTGTGTTTTGAATCAAACCCCCAGAAGCTAAACTTTTAGTCTGAGAATCACAAATCATAAAATCTAGAGAGACAAGAATAGACTGAAACATATTACATAAATTACGCACTGTTGTATGTGCAAAATGCAGGTGTAATAATCACAAAAAGTCTGAGAAATCTTCGCACCAATAACATCTTAAAAAAATTGAATGTATTCAAACAAAAATTTCTTTCATAGATAAAGAACAACAAAGGCTGTGGCCTATGTCTACAACCATACCCTAACATATACATGTTCTTCAACTACAGCCTAAAGTAAAAGAGGTTAGATCATGTAAAGTTATGTCAATGGAGTTATGACATCGTGACATCATTCACAAGTTGCAGTCATGGTTTTCTCTATATTTGTTTTATAACCTATCTATGCATATGCATGCATGTGATCTATTGAAGAAATTCCTCCAGCATAAAACCATCAACTATAAATTCATAAACATGTCCATCAAACTCCTTGAGCCCCACCAATGTTTCAATTGAAAACTCTTGGTCCATAGCAAAATATTCCAAAGGACTGTCCATGTTTGAATCAAAAACAAGTCTTTTCCTAGGCGAGTTACAAAATGAATTTTCCTCAGAATCCCAATCAAATTCCCCTTCAAATGGCCAAAAAAGTGGTTCATCAACATTGAATGAAGAGATAGTAGAAATAGGAGGAAGAACCATGGTACCCCAATTTAACGCATACGATGAGATTGGAGAACCATCCGGATCACACTCTAGTTTTTGTTTAGAGTTTAAAATCCATTCAGTATTTTCTTCTTCGTCAAGTCTGAGTAAGGAGTCCCAGTAACTTGGCGTGCCTATGTCTGAGATATCGGGGAAAGAATCACCAGTGCAGCTTAAAGAACTAGAAGGGTTCTCAGATGTCATTGAATCCAAGAGCCACTCAGAGTCTTCATCTTCAAGGCTTAATAAAGAATTCCTGTAAGTTTCTTTGTCCAAATTCCACTCATTGTCTTCCTCTTCAAGTTTGAGCAAGGAGTCCCAATAACTAGGCATGTCCACATCTGAAAAATCAGTGAAAGAATCACCACAGTAGCTTAGAGGACTTGAAGGGTTCTCAAATATCATTGAATCTGAGAGCCATTCAGAGTCTTCATCTTCAAGATTTATTAAAGAATGCCAGTAACTTGTTCCGTCAAAATCTGAAATCTCTGAGTAAGCATCAAAATAGGTGGATGAACAAGTACTGTAGGGAGACCCTAAGCTCTCACAGTAGCTAACTGCATCATCTACAACAGTTGCATCATTCTCTTGAGATTTTATTCTGCTGCCACTGAAAAGTTGACATTTTCCTCAAGAGAAAGTATGAACTTGTGACTAAATACAACCAGATAGGCAACCAGTTATTGTCACCAGAATCACATGAAGCAGAATAGCCCTTCTCTTGGACAAATGACAAATACTTTCTCCTGTTATCAAAGCATTGATGAAGATCCATGTCTTTCTTTGATGATGTTACTTTATTCCAATTAATAGCTACTTGATTTCTAGCTCAGACTACAACAGAAAACATGTTGTTTAAGGATAAATGGGTAACCGACAATTTTCTTAAATAGAGGAAAAGCAAGAATAAAAAAAAACTCTCTCAACAGTAGCTTCCATGATAAGAAACATATTATCAGTGATATCATTGAAAATAAACTTAAAAAATAACAAACATATACAATATATTGAAACTACTTAATGATCAGAATAGTATGAGAGTGCAACATATACCTTTGAGAGTGATCGATAAGAAGATGCAAAGTAAAACAAGAGAAGGAAATATAAAGGACAGAGAAAAAAACATTACCTCAGTGATTGTGAGGAAAACAAGGTGCCAGTTCCAAAAAGTGAAAAAGATAAACCCTAGAAAGTTTCGCGCAAAAAGTGAACTCAAAATATTTCGTATTTATTACGTAAAAAACAAAAACCAATAATGGAAAATTTTGGAGCCTTCAAAATGGGCTGAACCTTATGTAACGGTTCGCCAAGTCCGGAATATTATAAAATTAGAGTTTATTTTTTTATTCTAAAAAGTTTGTTAGATCTATATATAACTATAAATTTTAAATAATATATATTTAAATTATTTTTAAAAATATATTAATATTATGTTGTTTAATTTTAAAATAACAAATTAGTTTTTCTTATCTTATTATATTTTATCTTTATTCTATTTAATTTTTTAAATATCATATATTAATGTATTCAAACTAATATTTAATTATTTTAGATTTTATTTCACAATTTTTTCATTTGTATTAGTTTTTCTTATATTAATATTAATATCACACAATTTAAACATGTATTAATATATTATACTTTTATAAAAATAATAAAGTTCTTACTTTTCTATAGTAATTATAATAAATATTATAAAGTTTTATTTCAATTTTTTTATAAAAAATATAAAAATTGTCTGAATAAAATCGGATTGTTTAAATCTTATAAAAGATCAGAATTAAATAATAGTTTTTAAATCTATACTACAACCGATTTTATTTTTAGTTCTAAAAAGTTCGAGATCCCTCAAATGGGGCTGAATAATTAGTGGATACTTTATTTTAACAGCTCTAGCAAAATATATATAATATTGATTATTTTATTTTTATTTTAAAGTAAAAAGATGATTGATTCTAGAAAATCTTATGCGTGTGTATTGACAATAAGCAACGATTGGTCTATAAATTTAATTCATATTTATGTTAAAAATTCAAATCCTCAGCCGGATACCAGCTGCAGGAGACAGCCAATGGTTTTCCTTTTTTCTCTTCTTTATTTATTATTCATATAAACTACATTTATATAAAAATCAATTATATTATAATATTATTTCTTTTAGAATGAAATATTGAAATATTACTATAAGTAAAAAAGGAGTAAATTATGTCTTTTAAGAAAAATATTTAATTCGTATTTTAAAAAATATATATATTTGATTATAATTAAATAACCAATTTGAATAAATAAAAACTAAATCAATTGCCATAATTATCTTTCTTGACTACTAAAGTGGTTATTGAAAATACAAAATTAAATCTAATAAATAATATCACCTATATTTATAATATAACCTATATTTATAATATAAGATAATTAAGTTTGTCGGAGATTTCTCTTTTTTATTAGCCTTCCTTATTTTTTATCATGCTAATTTTTTTATTTTGGTAAGCAAGAGGACCTAAGTTCGAAAAAGAGAACACCTAGCTGGTCATCCTCTAAAAAAATTCAAATAAAATTAGGAGTCTCATTATAACTATCAAAATTTCTTTGTAACTTGCAGTCTTCATTTGCCAAAGCATCGACACATTTGTTTGCTTCTCGAAACGCATGGCTAACTATAACATTCTTATGCATACCAGTTAACTTTGTGATTTGCCTTAACATAGCATGACTTTCGAAACTATCTGACACACCTTTGATAATAACCTTAACCACCGGTAAGGAATCAACATTTAACTCCACCTTCCATATACCTAATTTAGTCGTATATTTTAGGCCTCCAAAACACTCCACAACTCTGCAATAAACACAGAGCAAGAACCTGTATATTTGGCAAACCCACCTAACCACTCTCAATTGGAATTAATCACGTATAATTCCTCCACAATCAGTCGTTAAACCATCTTTGCACACTACATCCGTATTGAGCTTTACATAGTTATTTTGCAGAGCTTTCCAACTAATCATAGCCAAATTCTCATTCACCTTGGTGATTACTGCAAATTGACTTCTAGCTTCCTCATAACCCTTCACCATACTCGATATTTGTTGAGCCCCGTTTATAGGATTGGTTTTGCTATACTCGATATCATGCTATTATTTTAAAGAGGATTGGTTTTGCTATAAAAAAGAGTAGCGAAATTTCTCCTTTTATTTCTTCCTTATTTTTTATGAACCATACAATATTCTTTAAATTCAACTATGGACTTAAATTACATTATATTATCTTTAGCAATTCTTTATATCATTTTTAACAAATGGAATTTTGTTCCTAAAGTCTTCATAGGTTAGTTTTGTTATACATAGTCGATCCAAAACCCAGATAAAAAGAAAGGGTTGTGTTAGTAACTCTACACCCAGTGTAAAACTTTGTTGAAGCTCTAAATTTTGAAATTTAGGTAAAGTACAAAAAAACTAAGATGAGATTAAGAAGACGGTGAATGAAGCAAGATTCCTACCTTTTGATTGATTATATCAGTTTCTAGGAACTACGGAGGGTAAAAATCTCTCTCTCTCTCTCTCTCTCTCTCTCTCTCTCTATATATATATATATATATATATATATATATATATATATATATATATATATATATATATATATATATATATAGGAGAGATCAAATTAAACCCGAGAGTGCACCATGAGTTACACTCGCTCAAAATCGTCAAATCGGATTAATATTTTTAAAATCAACAGTTGGATTGAAACATACCATCATATAGATCATAACTATAGTTTATATATATATATATATATATATATATATATATATATATATATATATATATATATATATATATATATATATATATATATATATATATATATATATATATATATATATATATATATATATATATATATCAGTCAACTTATCGCAATTAATAACAATTTGCCACTACACCACTTTACTTTATTATCAAGTTTATTATTTCGTGTCAAACTAAGCTAACAACCATTGAAGAACCTTCATCAACACAAAGGATATTCGCTTCACATTCGTAAATTGCTTACCCATTAACTCTGACAACATTCATAGTCAAGTTAACTCGTTTCATTAACTCATGCTACCCCAAAATCGATTCTGAAAGAAATTTGAATTGGGGTTTTAATTTGTCGTAACATTGTTATTTGAATCTGCAAAACAATTGAAATTTTTTGCAAAGGGAACCAAATTTCTTAATTCGAAATCTGATAAATCAAAATCATGATTGAACGAAAGAAAAGTTGGATTTAGGAAGTCTGCTAGATTCTGAACAAGGAAAGGAAAGATTTAGGGGTTCTATCAATAAGTGAGAAAAGTTGGATTTCAGCAATAAAATAAAAAAGGAAGTGCAAGATTTATATGAAGAAGAAAGTAATAAAAAAAGTAGGATTTAGGATTATGTTAGTTTTTGAATTTTATCCATAAATTTGGTTCAGCAAGAACAAAAATGGTTGAAAGAGATGAAGTTGGATTTTTAGGTTTTCTAATTATTTTCTTGATAATAAATTTGAATGACAAGTTAAGCATCAATTATAAAGTGATGTAGTGGTAAGTTATTTCACTTGCAATTAAGTGTACTTATGTTGAATCTTGGCAAAAACAATATAACGAGTAGAATTTTTTTATGGAAAGTGCTGGAGAAGAAAGGGGTTAGGATTGTATATATTCGAGTTATTCAAGATATGTATGAAAAAGTGTTGACTAGTGTTCGGGCACATGGTGGAGAGATAGCAGATTTTCCCATTAAAATTGATTTGTATCAATGGTCAACCCTAAGTAAGCCCTCACGTTTTTACCTTAATTTTAGATGTACTCGCGGAACACATCTAAGAGCTAGAACTGAGATGATTTTTTTTGCAGATGATATAGTTCTTGTTGAAGAGTTGAAAGAAGACTTAAATGAGAGGTTAGAAACATGGATACAAGCTTTAGAAACACATGTTTTCTCCTAAGCACATGTAAGGCAAAGCTTATGGAACGTGATTTCAACAAAAGAATAAGTGTTTCTAACATAGAGGTGAAAGTTGGAGACCATATTATCTCTAAAGTCACACGATTTAAATATCTTGGGTATGTAATACATAATGATTGAGAAATACAAGGCGGTGTAAACCATTAAACTCAAGTTGAAAGGTTTTAATGGAGAAAGGCGACAATTATTTTTATGTGATTAAAAGGTACTTGTGATTCTGTACAAGACAAAATATTGGACGGTTAAGAATCAACACGAGAATAAAGTACGTGTAGTAGGATGAGGATGTTGCGATGGATGTGTTGTAAGACTCGACAGGTTAAAATTAGAAATAAAATTATTAGAGAGAGTGTATGGGTAACGTTGTAGTAGAGAAGATGGTGGAAAATAGACTTAGGTAAAATTTCTTCTTTCAAATTTATCTACATAAGTCTCTTTTAATATGTGCAAAATTGTGAGTCAGAAGTGTTGAAAGTATAATTCCTTGTGCCGAAGCAGCTTGCTCGACTAAAAATAAGGAAGTGTCGAAAAGATTGTGTTGAGATGTGAAGCTTTGTTACACACAAATTTGATTTAGATCTAAAATATATAGATTTGATTTAGTTCCAAAATAGGTATTTTGAGATTTATAGTTTTGGGCTTTTGGCTTAGGGAGAAAGCTAACCTAAAATTATAAATAGAGGGAGTAACCCCTATTTTTTCTAATCAACTCATTGTATTCATAGAATTTGGAGTTGCAAGTGAATAAAGTTTTCTATAGTTCGTAGGCGAGAAAACTCAGAGAAACCCTAATCCTTATTTTCTTCTTTAAATTTTCTTTTGTTTTCATTGTCATTGTGTGATTAATATCAATCTTGTTCATTAAGATTGATAGAAATTCATCATAGGTTTTGGTAGATTTCCAACATCTAGTATGGAGGGCTCCGGTTAAGCGATCAAGGGAATAAGAAGAAAATCAATGGTGATGAATAATGCGAATGGAAATTTTCCATCAAATCTTCTCATTCTTAAAGGAGATAACTATGAGAATTGGTACAAACAAATTAAGGTTATATTATATTTTCAAGGTCTTTGGGAACTTGTGAAATATAAATTAGAACCGCTTGAAGAAGATGCTTCAGAAAAAGAAGAGGTGCAATACAAAGAATTAAAGAAGAAGAATTATAAAGCTCTTTATAATTCACAAATGTATCACCAAACAATTTTGAAAAGTTTAGTGATGTTGAATCTTCAAAAGAAGAGGAAATTCAAGAAATCATTTGGAGACGTTTAGAAGGTGAAAGACGTGAGGTTACAAAATCACAAAATAACATATGAATTTCTTCAGGTGGAAGATAGTGAGAGCATATCGATTTCTTCACTAGGGTTACCAAACTAGTGAACCAAATCAAGGTTTGTGGAGAGATGTTAACAACAAGAGCTGTTGTTTCAAAGATTGTGAGACCTTTGGCTCCAAAGTTCGACCATGTGGTAGTTTTCATAGAAGAGTCGAAGGACATGTCAACTTTGTCGAAAGAAGAGCTTCAAGAGACGCTTGAATCTCATGAACAAAGAATAACTGAATGAGTTGTTGGAAAGTCAAAGAGTGATGTGGCTTTTTAGACTCAGTCAACAAAAGATAAGAAAGGCAAAGGAAAATGTTTTGACAACAAAGGTAGAGATGGCTAAAAAAATCCGACTAGTAGAGGAAACCATCACGAAGAAAATGTATCAAATTAGAGAAGACCATACCAAGGCAACCAAAGAGGTAATGTTGCATATAGAGGAAGAAATGGTGGTCGAAAACCTGACAAGAGTCACATTTAGTGTTATAATTGTCAGAATTATGGTCATTATTCAAGTGATTTTCCAAAGAAGCAAAAGAAACAAGAAAGTGATACAAAGTTCACAAAGCATGAAGAAGAAGAGATGTTGTTGATAGTCACAAGAAAAGATTACGAAAAATTCAAGGATCAATGGTACTTGGATTCAGGATGCTCATCACACATGTCTGGAAGGAAAGATTGGTTTGTCAACCTAAAACCCTCAATGAAGAACATGGTAAAAATTGCAAATGACAATACTCTAGCTGCTGAAGGTATTGGAGATGTTCTGATCATGAGGGAATATGGCAAAAGGTCACTAATTTCCAATGTCATGTACATTCTTGACATGAAGAGCAACTTGTTCACCATAGGGCAGTTGGTCAAAAATAATTACAAAGTGTTGGTCGAAGACATAATGAGAGAGTCGTCAATGTAAATGGAAGATTAATCTTGAAGGCTTATATGTCCCAGAATAGAACCTTCAAGATTGAACTTAATATGATGGAGCACCAATGCATTTCGACTACAACTAACATAGAGAATGGATATGGTACTATCGACTAGGCCATCCCAACTTTAGAGACATCAGAGGTTTGAAGAGAAAAAATATGGTTTCAGGATTCCCATAAATCAACATTCCAAACGAGGTATATGAGAAATGTGAGAAGGCAGAGCAACACAAGAATAACTTCAACAAGGATGCAAGAAGCAAGTCGAAATCTATTCTCGAAGTAATATACTTTGATGTGTGTGGACCAATCCAGGTGGATTCTTATGGAGGTAATAAATATTTTGTCACATTCATAAATGATTTCAATCAAAAACTATAGATTTACCTGATCAAGAAGAAAAGTGAAGTGATTGAGGTATTTGCCAATTTTAAGTCTATGGTCGAAAGGAAAAGTGGTCGAAAGCTCAAAGTTTTTAGAACTGATGGTGGTGGAGAATATGTGTCGAAAGACTTCGACAAATTATGTGAAAAATAATGGATTGTGAATGAGGGGATGCCACCCTACACTCCACAACAAAATTGAACTGCAAAAAAGAATAATTAAACCATCAAGGATATGGTGAGAAGTATGTTGAAAGGCAAGAATTTACCTAAAGAGTTTTGGGGTGATAATGTGTCTACTGCAACATATATTTTGAACAAATGTCTGACGAAGAAGCTATAAGGAATTACTCCAAAAGAATATTGGTCTGGTGTGAAGCCTAGTTTTATTCATCTGAAAGTGTTTGGATCTATAGCATATAGACATGTTCTAGATCAGTTGAGAAGAAAGCTTGATGATAAGTCGAGTCAAATGATCCTAGTTGGATATTATTCGATGGGGGGTTACAAGTTGTTCGACCCAGTGAACAAGCAGATTGTGATCAACAGGGATGTGATCATAGATGAACTTAAAGAAAAGGATTAGAGTGGAAATGTCAAGCAATATTCAATGAGAATCTTACTTGAAGAACCAGAAACTCAAGTCAAAAGCAAATTTCGACAAGAGGATGTAAGAGATCAACCAAGTACAAGTACAAGCATACCTCAGAGAACAAGATGCATGCCAACAAGGTTGCAAGATTGTGTGATTACATCAGATGATGTGGTAGATAATGAAGGTGATTTGGTACGTTATGTTTTCTATGAAGATGTTGAACCTGTTAATGCATCTGAAGCATTAAAGGATTCTAAGTGGGTGAAAGTAATGAATGAAGAAGTGAAGTCCATCGAAGACAACAATATTTGGTCACTTGTCGAATTTCCTCAAGGCAAGAAGGAAATTGATGTCAAGTGGGTATACAAAGTGAAGATGAATCCCAAAGGGGGAGTAACTCGACACTAAGCAAGGCTTGTGGCAAAAGAATTTCTCTTGAAAAAAATGAATAAACTATGATGAAGTTTTTGCACCTATGGTTAGAATTGAAACAATCATGTTGGTTGTTGGACTGACAAAAATAAACAGTTTGCGCATATGAACTGATATCTTTACAAAATCACTTGTTGAAGATAGACTTGTTTCATTCTAAAGCATTTGAACATGGTTCTATGTCCAGAATAAAAATATGTGATCTCAGAATTTTCATTTCCATAATAAAAAAATGAGACTCTGAGGCTTGATTTGTTTTTGTTGGCTTTTGAGATGTGAGGCTTCTGATGAGTAAAGTTCTCATGTTTTAGAAGTGTCCAAGATCAAAATATTTTTTTGAGAATGTTTATGTCTATTGGAAATTAAAGAGTTTACTTTATTAATAAGCTCTCAAGATAGGAAAAAATTGGTAATTCAAAATAAAACAGTTGTCTTTTTTTAACCACTCCTAACACATTATGAGAAGATATTATCTTGGGATTAGTTAATAAATCTTTATGTTTTACACCTTGTCAGATTTTTGCATTATTCAAAAGTTTTAATAATCATTGCAAAAACTATTTAAAAACCCATTCACTCTGATTCGCACATTTTCGCTACAACTATCCTTCACTTTCTATATTTCGATCCCTAAAATATCTCAAAACCAAAACCCTTGTTCGTGTTCATCATCAACAATGGAGGCTCAAAAACAATCAACTGAAACTCGATGTCAACGTCTACAACAACAAAATCAACCAGGTCCCTCATCCTCTCAACAACTAGATCAATAGAAAGATGGTATTCCTGAGCTTCAATGCTTCATTCATGTGTCTCAGTTGTTAGTTCTTTCTTAGTCAATAGTGAACTTTGAAAATCTCAAGGATAATGGTTTTGATATTTCTAAATATGGGGATATTCAAGGTTGTGAAACTTTCTTCAATATCCTCAAATGACCCATTCTCCCAGATTTGGTGAAGCGGTTTTGGATTATAACTAATGAAACAAGACAGTGAATTTCAGCGAATACCTCATTCTAAACCATATACCACATTCTCTAACCCATCTTTCCTTCTAACTAATGTTCGTCTAACACCTCTTAATGAGTTATTATATCGTTTTGAACATCATGCTTTGCACGCACTTCAATATGCTTTGGAGAGTTCTTCATCTAATATAGATCCTAATAGGACTGGTGTTATATGGATTGGTTTTAGAAGATGTATGAATGTTAAATCCAACATTATTCAAGCTTTCTGCCACCAAGAAGCTCTAAATAAGCATAAGGCATGGCTTGTTGCTAAGGCACCAATCCTCGTTCCTTTGTGTTTTCCTGCTCTGGAGGTTCCACAGATTGAGGTTGAAGAGCAACCTTTTGGGAAACCTGCTTATTAAGTTGCATAAGCTACTGCGTCTGAAGCTTTTAGGTTTGTGATGGCCATACATGAATATGGACAAACTTCTAGGTATGGAAAGAAGATTATGGAAGTTGAAGAGTCAGCTGGGTTAAAGGAGACTTTGGATGATCTGAAGTAAACCAACTTCCTCATTCAGAAACGCTTGGATAAGCAGGATAAGAAGATTGAGTCTTAGAGTGCCTCGTTTCTAATCTCTCCAAGATGGTGATGACTTTTATGGCTAACTTCAAGAAGTGCCCTTAGACCTTTGTTTTTAGAACTTTTGAAGTTTTTCTTTTATTTCTAAAACAATTGTATCTTTGTCCCTTGGTTTTAATGAAAATTTTCTTTTGTCTTTTTAATCTTTTTTATTTCTAACAAAGGAGAGAAAGTAATATTATTTTCATATATCTATTCTCATAATCTTGTGCCAAAACATGTTATAATGCTTTTACTTCTAAATGTTTGATTCAGGAACTTTGTGAAGGTTCACTGGCCTTCTCAGACGGGTTAATTGACATTCATAAGTGTTGTACCCCAAAATCTGCCCTCTTCATTTTTTTTAAATAATAATTGGCTTACACTTGTACAATAGGTGCATTGTATACATATCATTCATGCATTAACCATGGGTTCGAGATTTTTCTAAATCGTATGGACCTGTACAATTCTGAAGAAGAGGTTTGGTTCCAGAAGCTGAATATATGAGGTTCTGTTATTTCAAGCGTCATCTCAATATACAAGATGTGTGCATCCGAAAGTTTCTAATTATCTCTCGATAATAAAGGTATTGGAGTTCTGATTTCCTATTCTGAGTATATTGATTGAGGTTTTCGAGTAAGAGCAGGTTGTGGTCGAATATTTGAGCCAAGAATCAATGTTTCTCGGTTCGTACGGCTATTTGTAAGATTTTTTGGTCAGGAAGCTATTTTGGCTTGGTTCCACAATCTCTGGAATCATATTAATATATATATGTCCTCCAGTTTATCTATTCAAGTTGGAGGTCATTTCGTCAAGAAAAAATGAATTTATTCGCTTATTCCTCAATAAAATGGATTTTGGGTTTTTGGTGTGTTTTGGGCACTCTAGAGAGTGTATCTCACAGCTCTTCAGGTATTTTCTGATGCATTTTGACTGGCATGTCCCTCTCATTTTTATCTACAACTTTTGTTTGAAATCCGTAAGCAAATTATGTGAGGAAGGTCTCCGGAAAATTCAATATCTCAAGAGGATTAAACTGAATTTCAGTGTTGAACCGTGTGTTCTATCCACTAAAAGGTTCATATCTCTTAGCTGGAAACTCGAAATTGAGTGGGGCCGATTTCTAAAATTCCGTATCGAACCCTTCTACAACTTTGATTTACAACTCGGGAGCTGATTCCTCATCGTTTAAGACCAGTATTTTATTCTTCGGACGTAATTTTGAGTTGAACCGAACAATTTTCATCTGGTACGCAAACTTCAAAAAATCATATCTCGCTTGTTTTTTATCGAAACAAGATGGGACCCGTACCAAAAGTTCACAAATTTTGTTAGCTTCGGTTGTCTCAGAAACACTCACTTACAAATTTTGATCAGAAGACCCTCGTTCGAGGCATTTTTTCCGAATAGCGCATTGAGAATTCTGCATGCGTCAGACGCCCGAAAACTGTGCTGAAACTTCAAAAATTCATATCACCTTGTCCGTTCATCCGATCGCATCAAAATTTTGATTCATGCAAACAAAATCGCGTTCCAGACATTTTTCGTTTACATTCCAATTTCAAATTCCACGTGGATTTGGTTGTTTTGGACTGTGTACGAAAATTATGTTGATAATCGCGATTTGGATTTAATTGTGGATCCAAGGCACTCCAAAGCCAAAATTTTCACACTATAAATATATTTTACCACTCACAAAATTGGTAGAGAGAATCATTTGTTAAATTTGATCCAAAAGCTCTTACTTTTCTCTTTCAATTTTCTCTCAACTCAAAGTTGCACAACCACCTCAAACCACCAACAACCACCACCGAAATTCCAAAACCACCGCACCGGAAAACTTTTTCTTATTTTTTTTCTTCTTTTGTCCTTCTCCGGTACAACCACATACTCTTATATTCCCTCTCAATTCTCAAGGATCAAATCAAGTTTTTCATCAATCAAGAACATTAAAGAGCGTTCAAGGTGTCGAGCTTGAAGTTTTCCTCTTCATCAATTCTTCAAGGATTCAAGATTCTCCTCTCTTATTATCATCAATTCAACTTTGATTTGGTATTTTCTTGGAGAATTGAAAGATTTTCCTCATCAATTTCAACTCAAAGCTTCAAGTACAATTTACTCGAAGTTTTCCGGAGTATTTCTTAGCTTGCAGTGCTCTTCGGATTATTATTTGTTTGGTATTTATTTTACTTTGTTTACCGCATTCCTTTACCGCTTTTCTAGAGAGCATGAGAAGTAGGGTTTTACCGCTTTCCTTTCCATGAGAAGTAGAAATAGAGATGTATGAAGGGGCTTCCGTAGTTGGAGCATGTTCAGGAACCCCTCTGGTTTATTTAAAGACCCGTTTAGGGCGCTTCTGTTTGCTAATTATGTTTGGTTTGTTTAAAATCCTCCATCTGCATAGGGAGGTAATTCTCAGTAAGTGTTTATGTTTGTGCTTGCATAGGTCAAGAGTGGTTAGGACACCCGACGTGACACCGCCAAGCAAAGTCCCGCTTTTTATATTTCCTGCTATCGAGTCATGATGATATGATGGGCAAGCAGAAAGGGTCCGCAATCGACCCCCGCATAGTTCTAGTCCATGTTAGCTCAGCACACGCGAATCGTGTTGCTTCCTTTATCGAGTCAATGATGATAAAGTGGCAAGAGTTCCCTATTCTGACTCTCCACGCTTTCCTGGGGTTCGCATTTATTGCAGAGCTCACATCATTTGCTCTTCACACTTGACAATTCATGTCACGCGGTGATACTATTCACAGGAATCGGATGTGTCGGCTTCTGGTCGACTCACGGTATGCTCATTACTGTTTGAGGCTATGGGACTTCCTCCTTTTCCTGCGCTTGTGTGACATTTGTTTGTTTGCATTGCATTGTTTGTGTGTTTCTGCCAAAGCACTTGTTTGCTTCATCCCTTTTGGTCATCTTCGACTCTACATTAGGTAGTGATTCGAGATGGACATAGATTTAGGTTTTAAACCTTTTCCATCCCTTTTTGTCATCTTCGACTCTACTTTAGTTAGCGATTCGAGATAGACATAGATTTTGGTTGTAAACCTTTGCCATGTTCCCTTAGGATTCTCTTGAATCTACCTTAGGTAGCGATTCGAGTTAGACCTTAGGTTGTAATCCATGCATGATAACATTAGGGATAGCATTAGATAGTTTCCCTTGATTGTTTTCTAGTTTCTTTTGCATCCATGCATGTAATAAGATTAAAACTTGTTTTATTTTTCTTTTGCAAACCAAAACACTTAATAATGGTTCAAACTCCTTTTTCAAAGGTAAAAGCAATCAACCAATGCAAGCCTTTTTCCCACGGGTTTCTTTTGTGTTTAAAACTCTTTCATAAGTAAAAAACACATAACCCACCAAAACATGTGAGCCGAACTACGGCGCTCTGACTTTCCCATTGCACGCGGGAATACGTAGGCATCTTGTCACGGGGCTCGATCGAGCAAACTTTGTAAATATTTCCTTCTTTTCCCCGTGTTTTCTTTATTTTCTTTTCTTTCACATGCATACTCTTTTAGCATACAGATATAGCAATTAAGCAGTAAATAGATATAAACACACCCATTAGATAGAAAGTAGAAGTGGATACCGTAGAGTACTACGGGCGTGTGGGGTGCTAATACCTTCCCTTCGCGTAATAGATTCTCTTACCCTATCTCTCGGTCGCAAGACCGTGTCTTATCCCTTTTAGGTTTTCGCGATGCGTTTACCTTTCTCCTTTTATGAGGAAAAAAACGTTTGATGGCGACTTCATTGATATAGTTATCGGATGATGTTCAGCCGATTGTTTCAATAAGTCATGATAAAGATGAATAAAGATTGCATAATTTTTCATTGCTTGGTCTTGCTCTGATACCACACATCTTTCAAAAGTTGTGAACTTTTTGAAAGTATGTCAAGTTTGATCTGACACACTTTTTAGAAGTTGTGAACTTTCTGAAAGCATGGTCAAAGAAATGGTCATCCAGAAAACATTCAGATGCTTTGAATCTTCTGATGACATGATACTCTAATTCTTTTGATGGCATGGTTAAGATTCTTGAAGAAACTAGTTCTGATACATAATGTGAGGCATCATCAAGTCGAGCACTAATCAGGTTTTGATATGTCACTGTGTTATAATTTCAAGGCCAGGTTCTAAGATGAAGACCATGCAGTTCTAGTCAATACTCTGATGATACCTCAACAAGGAATTATTCCTTCTCTACTACCTTCTGTACTCCAAAATTTATTTTGAGAGTCTTGGGCTAAGAGGGAGACTGTGAATAAGCTTAAATGAATTTTGGAAGTAACAGATTTAAGGTGAGTTGGTTAGCTTAAATCTAAGTTTGTGTTATATGATTTTTACCCCGTATAAATTGATCATCCAAATACATGGTTTTGTCATCATCAAAAAGGGGAACATTGTAAGAACAATATTTGATTTCGCATCTAGCCTTAACTTTTGATGATAACTACATATTATCTTAGACAACAATTTAACATTTTAATGGTTTTTATCTAGTGTGTAGGTTTTGCTAACAGGGTCTGACTTTGAAGGCAAGGCGTGCGATGTTATCAGGTTTTGAACTCAACACACTTTGACTCTGGAGGAAACCAATGGTGTTTACAAGTTCAAGTTAAGATTCTGGAATGTTTCTAATGCAACGATTGTGAAGAACGATGGTAATAAAGCTTATAATCATGACTTTGTGAGAAATATTTGGAGGCCTTCTAAAGCTATTCTTTTGTGTCTCATGTTCTGAAGACTCTGAAGACAAGGTTCTGTTGAACAAGTTTTGAAGACTCTAAATACGATACTTCTGAAGACCAAGTGTTGAAGACTTTGGCGCTCATTTCAGATCATATTTTTTCAATTCTCATAAAAAATACATTATTGGAAATGAATTCAAAAATGGATTCAAAAATTTAATGTATTCTCTTGTTGAGAAACGAGTATGAGTTGTGTAAGTTACACATTGCTTAGAAAATTGGAGGGTAGGCAATTTATCAGTGAGAGGATTCATACACATATAACTTTAAAGTTTTTGGTGAATATGTGGTGCTCATTTCTCTTGCTTGGGTGAGTCTTTGATTTTTAGGAAAACCTTTGACCAAATGTGAATGTTTCTCCATCATGAAGACTCAACAGTCGTATTAGAGTATGGTTCGAGCAAGGGATTAACTTTTTGTATCAAAAGTCTTTCTAATATGGCATCAGACAATGTGTCTTGTTGAAGTACCCATAATGTGGTAAGTGTGTCTATCAATGGTGATACAAATATGTGGATGAAAGAGCTTTCATTTGAGGGATAGCATATTAAATGGACTCACGCTTGAAGTAAATACTATTGAGAAACAATTGTGAGTTGTATAAGTCTCAAATTGCTTGAAAAAGTTAAGGTTGAACACTTTATAAGTGAGATAATCCCAACACATATCATCTTAATATTTTTGGTAAATATGTGTCTCTCTCACTTATTTAGATGTCTTTATTAAAGCTCTTTTTTGTGTCACATGGTCCGAAGACTCTGAAGACAAGGTTCTATTAAATAAGTTCTGAAGACTCTGAAGACAATATTTCTGAAGACCAAGTGTTGAAGACCCTAGCACTCCTTTCGGATCATATTTTTTCAATTCTCATAAAAAAAAGACATTATTGGCCGTGAATTCGAAAATGGCTTCAGAAATTTAATGTATTCTATTGTTGAGAAACAAATGTGAGTTGTGTAAGTTACACGTTTCTTAGAAAATTGGAGGTTGAATAATTTATCAGTGAAAGGACCCATACATATATAACTTTAAAATTTTGGGTGAATATGCGGTGCTCATTTCTCTTATTTGGGTGAATCTTTGAATTTTAGAAAAACCTTTGACCAAATGTGTATGTTTTCCCCCTCATGAAGACCCTACAGTGGTATTAGAATATGGTTTGGGCAAGGGATCAACTCTTTGTATCAGAAGTTTTTCTAATATGGTGGTGGTCAGACAACGTGTCATGTTGAAGTTCTCGTGATGTGGTAAGTGTTTATCAATGACGGTATAAATATGTGGATGAAAGAACTTCCGCTTAACGACAAGCATATTTAATGGGCTCACAGTTGAAAGAAATACTGTTGAAAAACAAGTGTGAGTTATATAAATTTCAAATTGTTTGGAAAAGTGGAGGTTGAACACTTTATAAGTGAGGTCATCCAAACACTCCTCATTTTAAAAAATTTGATAAATATGTGGTGTCTCTCTCACTTATTTGAGTGAATCTTAACTTTTAAACGAGTCTTTGAACCAATGTGGATGTTTCCTCCCTCATAATGACCCAACATCTTTAACCTCCCAATCATTGGTGTTGTTTGTATTATCATATTTTACGACAAATTTTGTTAGTTTATCCACGGTCACTTAAATCTCATCATATTATTTCATATTATGAGATAAACGTACCACAAAATTCATAAAAATGTCATCTTATTACCTATAGAATATACGCAAAGGTTGCAACAAAGATGAATAATCTGATGGAATGGTTTATATTTCAGATGATTACTTATTTATACTTATTTTTTATTTGTAAAAGTTTATGCGAATTGAGCTCTGGGGACTCACGAAGGTTAAGGCATGTCTCAAGGCTCAGAGAGCGTTTATAGACCATAGACATTCTTATGTCAGCAATGAAAGTTGAACCCTCGACCTCTCAGTATGTGAATCAACTTATTATCAACTGAGACAATCTCTGCATGCAATTTTTAATGAAAATTGTAAACAATACTGCCGTAATATAACATAGAAAACAATTTTAAAAGGAAAAAACTAGTAAATAAAATATAGTATTTATTAAGAGTAAGGCATGTAATTTTGTTCTATTTGAAGAATGACAGCAAAATAGTCTATTGATTAAGAGTTATTTTCACATAAGAAAAACGATAAAACATCTAGAAATTTAAAAATGACCCTGATTCGCACCACACATGTTGTGTGATTTCTCAGTTGTTGTTTGTGTAACATGCATGCACCTGCACAATTACATTCATGAATCAAACATATGCAAATAACTATGCATGTGGTCAAGTAGAGTAATCATCAACTTTATTATCATTTTGACTTTTATATTCAAGGAATAAAAGTAGTCGTAGTATATATATATATATATATATATATATATATATATATATATATATATATATATATATATATATATATATATATATATATATATATATATATTAGTTGTATTCCTGTAAAAGTACCTCAGACTCACATCATTAATTTCTTTCCAACTCTCTTGCTTCCAAGACATATACAACATGACTTTAACAAATTTCACAGAACAGATATACCTGTGTCTTGCAATTTTGGTGGTTTCGGTTCTGTATGCTTTTCTTGTGGTCCTAGATTCCCCATGGACCAACCGTGAAATTGCTTGGTTGCAACAGGATTTCAGCTTTTCAATTTTCACAGAGACCATATTAGTCTACAAGCCACAAGAAAGTGGGGTTCTTGAATCCATGAAGAATATTGAGAAATCTGTAAATTCGGGTTGCTTACATTTATCTTAATTCTGAAACTATATGGAAATATATGTATTGTATTCTTTGTTCTGGTTTTTAACTAGTATCTGACGGTTTACAATTGTTCCGGTTTTTAACTAGTATCCGTCGGTTTACGATTACACAAATTATGACGGTTTACAATTGTTCTGGTTTTTAACTAGTATCCGTCGGTTTACGATTACACAAATTATGGTATCTTATCGTGTTTTCTTTGCACAAATCATCATACACAAATCATGCCTGTTCAACTGTTTTGCTCTGTTGTAACTACTATATATGCATGTAAAGCTAGTTGGGCATTATGATTTCGACTATGAAACTAATATATTTGCATGTAAAGCTACTATGATGACTTCGACTATGAAACTAGTAACATATTTGCATGTAAAGGTGGTGAGCTTCACGGAATATAATAACTCCTCTTAAGTGCACCGTTTATTTTAACTTTATGTGTACATGTTAAAGCTGTTCCTTAAAAACCCTTCTTTTATATGTACCATCACACTATAGTACATAAATGTGTTAGAATGATTCAATAAAGAGACACAAATTGTGTATACACACCACAAATTTTATTAAGCAACTACATTTATCTTTACCATATCCTCTCACTCTACTTATTATAAGTACTAAAGACTTGAAACTTAGTTCAATGTAGCTTAAAATTCATAAGCCTGATTATAGAATCACACATTAACAAGACCTGGCCACATTCTCAATCTAAAGCTTTCAAATCTCAAACAGTAATGATAATTCTGTCAAATAGTGCCTTATTCATCAGAGTTTCTTAAAAAGCAACTAACACCAAACTTAATAACTGACTAGTGATGACTTAAAGAAGATGCATGTAAATTTACTAGAAAAAATCAGGTCCCGAGCAAACAGCATGTGCTATATAAGATGCTCAGTTACACAAGCCTGTTGCATAAAACCAATATGTAAATTTAAAGATAGAAAACACTATGTACATCAAATTCGGATTATACTCGATAGGAGATAACATTTCTTCCGCGACTCTTACCCCCTTCGTCCTGTTTATATTAAAATGGCCTTACAAAAAGAAACCAGCACATAACAAAGATTACAGACTGCATCTCATCTTTTGGTGTGTTGGCCTTTGAGCAGACGACGTGTTTCTAACAGATTTTCACCGACGCGTTTGATTGCACATCTGGCATGCGGTGGCAGATCTCACATTTGCATAGGTACATTGGTCACAAGACCAATGATTATCATCAGTAATTCTGCGGACATGCTAGCTCGAATTGTCCCTTTCTCTCCTCTTCCCTTGCTGCTCCCTGCAGCATTTTTGAACCAGTTGCTTTACTGGAAGCAGCTCCATTGCTATCCACATCACATAAACCATTCTCTAATGCCCGAACCAGATTCTCAAAGTAGTTTCTAGTCACACTGCAAAAACAAATGGATTAGAAAATCAAACCATATAGTTTGGGCACAATAATTATTCATTAGTGATGTCATTAATACACTATTCATTATATAACTGCATACTGAAACAAATTGTCACACCAATAGATGGGAAACATTCCAAAACATGACAAGCAAACAAAACAACAAACCAAACATATGAATTCATTGAAGTGTTCAATAGGTTTGATGTACAAAATGCACATATTTTCATTACCAGATTCCAACTCAAGACGTAATAGCAAATTTACCATTTCTAATTTAAAACAAATGTACACAGTATGTCTCTTTTCAGGAAACTTGAGGAAAATGTGTCAAATTTGAAGTCAAACTCCAGCCAGAACAACAAAAAGTAAATAAACAATTGGACAAGTTCTAAAAAATAACAATAATAAGTAATAACATTTACCTGGTTAATCCAGCTAGCTTTGTACGAAAATCATTGAAATCTTTAGAAGGGCCATCACCATTGAGGAATACTTGGAGTTCCTTTTCGGCACATTGATGAAGTCTCTCTAAACCTGATTCTGCCTCACCTGAAGATAAAAATAAAAATTGAATAGTTTATTTCAAGGATATCACCCAAAATGCAAGACATGTCTAATCCAATTGAAATTTACAAAAAAAAAAAAAAAAAAAACCTTGCAAATACTCAAAGAACTGTTTTTTTGCATGCTCATGCTCCGCTAAATAGAACCCATATGCATATGTCCACTTCAATACCGCCTGCACTCAACTATCTGCAGGGTGAAACAGAATTTAGAGAAATATTAGCGGTCTATTTTACAACAGTCAAAGACATTTTCACATCACCCAGCTTCAGAAAAGAGTTGAACAAATTCATTTGTGTCCTTGGGGGAGGGTTATGAAAATATGACTAATCAACAGTCTAAGAAATGTGTAAGGCAAATTTATTAACCAGGTCATCAAACAGGGATTTGAGACATGCATCATAAAGCTAATTTTTTAATTGTGATTCACAAATCATACCAAATCATAAAATCTAGAATGTAAATGTAATTTTAGGCCAGGGACCTTCAATAGCAGACTACCATAATTCACAGTTTCTATATTGTTGCATGATTCTGAGAATTTGTATTGTGATTCCAGCCTCCACGGCATAAGCTCTTTATTTATTATTATTTGCATTGCAAGACATTCTGTATGAATCCCTGAATGACACAACTTTTACTGCTATGAACAAAGGTATAATTAATATATTCAATTACCTGTAACCAGGCCTCAGTTATGAACTTAAGCTGCGACTCAGGTTGGCACTGTGTATCACTAAGCTTCTCAATCTTCCAAAAAAATCAATATGCCAACACATATATTAAGCTCTACTGTATGTCTTAAGGATCTGAAAGCATCTAGAATAACAGATACCTCACAAAAATAATAAAAAGACTGAAAGAAACGAAGTTAAAAAATAAATAAAGAACAGATTTGCCGCAGTAAGCAATGATGGAAAGGTCAAGACTTAGTCTCGATATTTTAGACAGTTTAGTTATATAACCAAAAAAGCGTCTTAAGATTCAATTTTATGTAATTGTATGACAAATGATTTAAAATTTATGTTACATTACTTGTGACAAAGTAAGGAATTTAGAAATTCATATTTATTATTCCTGGAAGTTGTCAAACATTCTCAAAAAAATTAAAAGTTGATTAGCACGGAAAATGTTCTTTAAGTTTCCAAAGTCACATACAAGACAACATGGAATTTTGGCTCATGGAAGGGTAAGATGGTCAAACACCGAAAATGAATGTGTAGCTTACATGAACAGTTTGCATCTGGTGTAGATCTGAGAGAGCTTTTTGTCTTGACTGCAAGAGAAAGAAAATAAATCACATAGCCATACACCATAGGAATTTTAGCTAAATATAAAATAAACAATGAATTAAGAAATTGTAGAGCAATGAGTTCAGATATAAAAGATACTAAACAGAAGAAAAAAAGTATGGAGTGATACATACAGATTGGTTGCTAGCCCACCGCTCATAATAATGAGTGTACCTCTCCAATGAGTTCTTTGCCATTTCTCTTCTTTTTTCAGTTTCATCATACTACATACAACAAGATTTCTTTCAGAATCTCATACTCTTGTCAAAATATGTTTGGTAAGAAAACTGAACCAATAGAAGTCCCAATAGTATACAGAACTGAATCAAAAGAAGTTGAGTATATCTAATTCTCTTACCACCCCTTCTTGTTTAGCTGCTTCATAACGATTGCAAGCATAGAAGCCGCCAGTCCTTTCACCATGGTCTGTCCATGCACCAAGGCATAGCCTATGTAGATAAAAGTAGATTAAATGCAGTTAACATTCGTATAAGCTCAAATTATTTGATGAAAAGCTAATCCATAAACCATGTAAAGGTTGCAAAAATAAAAAAATTATTAACCCCCAGGGGAAAAACATGTAGTTTGCATGTCCACTAACCCTCTAAGACAATTATATTGGAGAAAAGAGAAAGGTGAAAAAAATATAACCATGTTAAAACTAAGCTATAAGAAAGCATACCAGCAAAACTCAAATTTACAAGGTGGAGTACATGTCATATGCATGCACCCTTGGTTTTTCTCAATCGGTCTCTTGCACTTGGGACACGGCTTTGAGTTAGCAAGTATCCTGAAAGTCCATTAAGTTAACTGTTAGCTCAAGATCTTGATAGAAACTGGCACCAAATGATATATTTACTGAATAAATAACTATTCATTATTGAATAATCTCTGGAGAAAAGTTCTCAATCAGAGATAAATCACAGATTCACACTTGAACAGAATGGATATATTACAAGGAAAACAATATACATTACACGGATCCTAACATGTTTCGAGAGCTCAGTTCTCTCCCACCTAATTAACCACTTACTAATTTCCAGATAACCGACAACGGACTGCAGTTTCCCTTTTACTGAGACACAATACATAACAAATTAATAACTACTTAGTTTCACACCTAAAGTCTTTCTTAGTTTCACTACAGCTCTATTTGACTATCCTCCATTCCATATGATTTACCCTCCTGTGGATATTCTCCACACATTCCCAGCATGCTTAGAATGAAATTCTAACATCTTTCCAGAATTGATGCTACCTTAAAGTTCTCTTTAATGCTTAAACTTTGTCATATCAGGTCTTGATCCCTGCAAGCTTAAAATGAAATTCTAACATCTTTTCCATAATTGGTGCTACCCTAAAGTTCTCTTTAATGCTTAAATTTTGTCATATCAGGTCTTGATCCCAGCAAGCTTAAAATGAAATTCTAACATCTTTTCCAGATTTGGTGCTACCCTAAAGTTCTCTTTAATGCTTAAATTTTGTCATATTAGGTCCTGATCCCTGCAATCTTAAAAAGAAATTCTAACATTTTTTCCAGAATTGGTGCTACCCTAAAGTTCTCTTTAATGCTTAAATTTTGTCATATCAGGTCTTGATATCCCCCTGTACCAAAGGGACAGCTCCAAATCACTAATTCCATCAACTTCAACTGAGAAGACAACAAGAAAATACATGAATACATACAAGGCAACAGCAGAGCTAGAATCACTGAAACTAGTCATAGAAACATGATACACACAAGCAGTGACATGTTCCAAGGCTCTACAAGCATTCTGTTGTAAGTCCAAGATGATCCCGCATGGCACCAACCCCCTAAAATGATATTGATAGTATAGCAGAATAGCCGCTATTGCAAAGACTATCAATCAGCATACAAAGTAAACATAAATGCTCAAAACATATAAAAATACACAAAATTAAGGAGACTTCCGTACGTAATAATTAAAGAACCTAAGGTACAAACTTAAACAGAGAATAAGAACATACTATTTTTTTGAGCAAAAACATGATATAATGAAGAACAAAACATTACCCTTAAAAGGGTTTGAATTGACATGTATACCCTTAAAAAAGACAACTTAAAAAATATTTGAGGAATTTCACCCTGAAACCCTAATAGCGGGCAGGATAGCAGTTAGAAGTTGCAAAATTTGCTGCAATTAGCAGTCGCAACAAAAGCTATTGCAGACGGCGTCTAGTGGGCTAAAAGCATTGTGTCAAACCTACCATCGTGCTATTGACAGCCTAGACAAAAATAATACTAAAAGATATAAAAAAGATATTCTATACCAGTTCATGTTTTCGGATTCTGCACTGTTCTTCAAAATCCACTTTGACACAGTGCCACAATCCACTGGACGGTGAGCCTCTTCAGTGCACTATGGATCCAAAAATACATGAGTTACACAACCAAAATATTCTAAATCACAATGCCATGACAATTTGAACCAATCCAAATGCAACTTACATTCCAGCAAAAACTATATGAACAGAGGCAAGATACATCATAACTTCCACTGCCAGCGTCAAAATTAACAGCATGCTCGCAACCAGGAGCAGGACACCACTTGGTCTGAACAAAACAAGTGCAGAATAAATAACAGAGTAGTATGTGAGCTGTGAGAGACAGTGAGGTAGCAAAAAGAGGTCAAATATACAAATTAACTTATAAGAGGTCAATCAACTAGAAGTAGAGGAAGACTAGAAAAACTATATAAGAGAAACTACTAAAAAAATCTTGAGTTGAAATTAACGAATTGGATAGAAACATGGTCTTGGATAAAACATTATGGAGGAATTTGATCCACGTGCGAGCCCTCTTAATGGGATAAGGCTTGGTTGTTGATGTACAACATTAAGTGATATTAATAAAAGTTTTGGATTTAACCTGTGTAGCAAGGTGATGATAGTATAGATTCATGCCAACCAACCAATGCAAATAATTATTATGAATGTATTAATAGGGGCAAACAAGAAGCCTACATATAGATGATACATAAAAGCATATATCCGTTTACTATCGTTATCAATGTGTAAGTTGAAACAATGTAACATACCTTCTTATTGTCTTCAATGTAAGATCTAAGAAGGTAACGGTCATACTTCTCTTTATCTTCAGCAGATACTAAAAGATTAATCATATCTTGATCAATAGCAGCACCACAAGAGGGATCAGGACATCTCAGCATCAAACATCCTGGACCGTCATTAATTGAAGTTCCAATATATCCTGGCATATCAAAAAGGATAGACAGAAGAACATGATCCCACCGACAATAAAAAGAATCAGAAGGAAATAAAATTCAAGTATACATGCATCATATCATTCGTAATAATCATGCATCAGAGAATTAATTTTTAGAAGCCAGGTGCGTGAAATATACTACACAAGTAATACCTCCCCAGCATGAAAAACAAAATGGATGGCCGCAAGAAGCAGATTGGATCTTTGAAGGAGCATAAACTTCAAAACAGATGCCGCAAGTAAGCTGATCACAAGAGGGGAAAATATGACAAGTCAGTGAAATAAAAATAGAGCCGAAGCAGCAGAAAACAATAAATCCATTACATTATCAACCTGTTTCAATTAAAAGCCAAACAACTATGTCATTCCATACCTCATTAGCATCAGGATTGTCATAAACTTTCTTCTCCAACAAACCAACTGTTTTTCGAACTTGTTCTTCCTCAGCAAACCAAGCATCATTAACTTTACTAACACTCCTGCATCACCAAGACATATCTCCATTAGTGCATATCATCATAAGCATACATTTAAAAGCAAAATAAAACAGTAACATAACAACATACAAGGGCAACATCAAAACAAACACACACAAAATAAAACAGCAGCTAACCCAGAAAGCCAATGCAATTACCAATTATAATGACGAAGCAGGATACTCGCAGCAACCCGCGGTATAGAAAGAACAGCTGCCACTCTACTGATATCATCCTCCTGCCGTTGCCGGATATCTGATTCTTTCAATATAGTAAAATTTTGCTGAAACACAATCAATGATCCAAGAATTACAACATGATCATTATTCATTAGGTCTTCTCAATTTCAATAAATTACAAAAAAACAATAAAAAAAAACAACCTTTTCCATGTAAACCAAAAACCCTGAATCAATTACCATCGTTATGATGATGAGTAAAGCACAGTAATAGAGGTGAAGAATGAATTGAATAGAAAAGAAAAAGAAACCTCAGGTCTGCGAGAGTCGGCGGGGTCAGAATCATCGCCGTCATCGAAATAATCATCAGCATCATCATCGTAGTCGGAGTAGTAATCCATGGGAGCAGCATCTTCGGTTTCGCCACTGTAGAAATCGTCATCGAGAGACTCAAGATCGTTGGCGTCGTGCATATCGTCTTCAGAATCCATGGAGGAGGGAGGAAACCCTAGAAGAGGAGAAAATCTAGGGCACACAAAAAGGGGAGATTGGGAATCGGAAGCCTTTTTTCCTTCGATCCTTTTCTCTCTTCCTAAACTAACCACACCCTTGAAAACGAGAAATATAAATTTTTTATTTTTATTTTATTTTTTATTTAATTACAGATTGAAACCTACTAGAACATGGAGGAGAGGGAATATAGCACGTGTAAATCACAAACTAACCAAACATCAAAGGAAGACAATGGGAGAGAATATGCGTAGAAGGTTTATGCAAAATTATTTATAACAATAGGATAGGATTAGGGTTTCTTTCAATTAGGGTTCTAAAATAATTAAACTTGTTTGCAAATTTTTTATTTTGCAATGTATAAATAAGTTGCTATATCTATAAACTAATACATATACAAATATTTGTTTTTTAAATAAAAATATATTTTTATTTATATTTAGATCATAAATAAAAAATTTTATATATAAAATAGTTAGATGAACAGTATTTTTTTAATATATACTAGATAAATACCCGTGCATCGCACGGAATGATATCTAAATTTTTATAAAAAAGTTTATATTAAATATTAAATAAATATATAGTAGATAATATATTTGATTATTTATTAAATAAACTTAAAATTATATTGATACATTAAAGATTAACAACATACGTAGTAAATTAAAAGATATATTTTACATTAAACAACTAAGTATTTCAAATATAACAAATACGATAATTATTATTTGATTTTAAATATGTAAAACAAATTCTCGATATTATTTTTTATTAATTTAAAGTTGATTTAATTTTATAATTCAATTTAATTTTTTATATTTATTGAAAATTTCATAATTCTAATATTTGTTTCGTATTTAACTTTTTTATAATGTCATGATTCAAATATCACTATATAAACTTGGGATACTTTATTACCATTAAAAAAAATTATTTATATTGATCGAAAATAAATTTGTTACATACTTTTTAAAACATACCATTGATAAAAAATGTATCCCACATTTCTTTTTATATTGATAAATTAAAAATATTTATCGATTGTATAGGTAAGACAATTTATTTATCAATTATTAATATTTTTATTTATCAATTATTAATATTTTCCATTAATTTTAAATTAATCAATAAAAATTAAAAATAAGATTAAATATGTTTTTGGTCCCTACAAATATCTCAATTTTTATTTTTAATTTCTATTAAAAAAATAATATATTTTAATTCCTACAAAATTATTATTTACATAGTTTTAATCCTTCATATTAATTCAATGTATATTTTTAAATTATTATTTTATATATATTTAATATCTTAAAGATAAGTTAGATGCTAATACTTTAAAGATAAGTTAGATGCTAATATCCTAAAGATCATTAGATGCTAACACTTTAAAAATAATATAAAAAATGCTCCGTCATTAATTTAATGATTTTTTTAGATCTATATTTAACTTAAATAATATTGTAAATATTTTAATTTTTATTTAGAAGATGCAATAAAATATTAAATTTAATTAATTTATGGATTAGTTATAAATATTTATTTTATATATGAATTCTTCAATAAATTTGTAAGTGTTCAATTTGCAAAACTCGGATTAAAGGTAATATAAATTTAACTAATTGACAGTTGACAATTAAATATTTATTATGTTTATGAATTATATATAGTATTATTATCTTTTAAATAGTTTATTGTTGATAAATAATGTAAAAAGATTATAAAAAAGTAATATTGATTGATATCTTCTAGCATAATCAACCTTTTATACATATATATATTTATGTTTTCAAATGCAATTACAAATTTGTCCAACTAAGAAACATGTGTCATAAAATTGTAAATTCATATAAGAGGTGTTTTGGGGGTTTTTGGTGGTAATGAAGTATCTCAAGTTTATATAATGATAAAAAAATATATATGTTTTATTTTATGTTATATATGTTTGACATTAATTATAAAAATATTTCGATCAATTATTACCAATAAGGAAAAAATATTTAAGATTGGGTCTTTAATTTAGAAATATTTCTCATTAATTTATACTAATGAATAGCTAAATTTTCTATATATTTTCTTAAAATATATAGTTTCTTAAATTAAAACTAATTTTAAATTATAAATATTAGTAGCATAAATAAAAATATAGTTTCTTAAATTTAAAATAATTTCAAATTAAAAACAACATGTTTTTTTGTATTTGGTTTTATAGATTATTTTAAAGATGTTTATTTTGATTTTTTTAACTGTAAAGAAATATATATAATAATTATTTTAATAATGATCGTATAGTACAAAATAATAGAAATATTGTACCATTAATTTAAAATATAATATCAATTATAATGTTTTAATAACTTTTTTAGTAGAGTTATTGTTGTGAATCATAAATTTAAATTAAACTAATCTACATGTATGATTATACATGTATGATTATAAAATAAATTATAATTAAAGTAATTTATATGTTTAGCATTTGTTTATACATTTTTGATAAATATTTGATTTTAAATAATTAGTCAATAAAGAACTATTTTTAAATAATTGATCAATAAAAAATATTGTAATTTATTTAAGATTTATTAGAAGAACTATTTATTAAAATATTGAATAGATGTTTGAAATTACAGATGAATTAATTAAATATACACTATTTAAATTATTAAGTTAATAAGACTTCAATGTATTTATCAATAACATCATATAAATAATCATTTAGAACATGCCAATTGAAAGAGAGAAAAAAATATAAATAATTTTAAAATTAACCATGTAAGAAAATAAGACGGGTAAATATTCACAATAGTTAGATATTTCTCTCTTCTACACCTATAAGATTCATCGTGTCATCCTTATCTATTTAATCATCATTAGATGCATTCTAAACAACTTGATTAAGATCGTACGTCTCTAACACCATAAACTTCTCACACGTCTGATGTACTTGATAATTCAGAATGTACCAATGACTCAATAGTTATTAGGGTTGTTCATGATACAGTTTTGTCAGGAAACTGAATTGAATCAAACCAAACCATTATTAGATGATAACGGGCGGGGGGAGGCTTAAGCACACCTGCACCCGCACCCCACCTGACCCGCACCCGCTCCTGCAATTGTTCGGGGCTAAAATTTGTTCACCCGCCCCCACCCCTAACAAGAAACGGGTTTCCACGCACCCGCCCGAATAAAATTTTTATTTTTTTAATTTATATTTTTTTCAATAAAGTTAAAAATAAATAATTAAACTAAATAATTAATTGTTTTAAAAGTATTTTTTAAGTTTGATATTTTTATTTAAATTTTATTTTTTAAAAAATAAATAATAATTCTAATAAACATGATATTATAACATTTAAAAGTATTAAAAAGTGTAAATGAGTAATAAAACTATTAAAAATAAATAAAATAAAATAAATTTAGTTGGCGGGTGCGGGGTGGGTATTACCATCATCCGCACCCGCACCCGCCCCCGGTTAAATCGGATTTTTCCCGCTAATTTCGGGGCGCAGGCGGGCGGGCCCCGGCGGAGACGGGTTTATTTGCCATGTCTAACCATTATATAAAGTCATCTAAACTGTACCGAACCGTTTCAATTTTTTTAGAACCAAAGTGAACCAAAAGTTTTGGTTTGATATAACGGTTCAGAATCCCGAACCGTACTAAACCATTAGAAGGCAATTTTTTCAAACTGAACCATTTGCTAAGGAACTGAACCGTTAAATTTATTTAGGTTGAATTTTTTTAATAAAAAAATATTTAAATTTATCTGTAGCATTTTTTTATAAACATTTTTAATATATTGTTTTACATCATTTTATAACTTACATTTTTTTATCTACATTCACAATCAAAATCACAAATTAATTCAAATCAAAATCGTAAATTTGGATGAACAACTTATTTACAGCTTATAGCACAAGTGCTTATAAAAATAAATAATTATGAATAACTTTGTATAAGTCATTTTTATAGCAAAAAATAAAAAATTTAAATGGCTTTTATATCTGTTATAAATAAGCTTTGTATAAGCCATTTTCATCTTGAAGAACTTATAAGATAAGCTAAAAAAGCTTATAAAAATGCCATAAGCTGTTTTGACATATATGTGTTATGAATAACCTTGAATAAGTCATTTTCATCTTGAAGAACTTATAAAATAAGCTAAAAAAAGCTTATAAAAATGTCATAAGTTGTTTTGATAAATTTTATCAAACAATATCGCAAAACTTATGTCGGTAAGTAGGTAAGCTCGAAGAAGTCAATCCAAACATGTCATATTATCTAATTACAACTTTAACGAACCACTTCTTAAACTAAAAGTAACTAAAATTAAACTAGGTGTTAAACTCTTTTAACTTGCAAATCTTCATCAAGATTTCGTTTTAACTTGCAAAGCCTTCATCATCATCATGATTAACAACCAATGTCGGAGATGTCATCGCTATAAAACAAAATAAAAAAGTAGCATATGAAAAATGGTTCACAACGATACTCGTGGTCTATCAAAGTCTAGTCAGCTTTCCTTGAAATAACTTAATATAGTCTATTGATGTCTTTGAAACATAGAATAATCAATATAAGTTAAATATGTGTGGCCTCTTCATTTCATAATGTGCAACAAGAATGATCCATTTCATATAACAAAAGATGAAACATCATTTTTTTTCTTTCACTTTGAAGTTTTTACATTTCAAGTGATTACTTAGTAATATATGACCTAAAAGCCATACTTTATATGACCTAAAAGCCATATTTCATATCACTAATTTCACATGACAATCAGTGGCATGTATGTATGTATACATAATATATGCATAAGAAGGATTTCAAGGAGTCTTGACAAACGCATAAAGAAAAAGGGACGGCTATTATATTGAAGCACTTATTATTACTGAAAACTGATGGTTTGTTTTTGTTCATTTTCAAGATGGTATCTATTTTCGTGTATATTTTCTATCTTCAGATAACTTGTTTTATATGAGAAAATAATTTTTAACATCTTTCTTACACTATACCAATAGACTCGTCACTTCTTAGAGAAGCCTCAAAACAATCTAATTGAGTTCAACTTTCAAAAGTCATAAGCCCATAAAAACAGTAATTTTCCCAAATACAAAATACAAATAAAAAACTAAGGCATACAATTATTGAACATACTTCTCCCAGGTGAATTTTAAAAGTAAATGCAAGGAAGTTCCAACTGTTAAAACAGACAAAGTCTTAATAAATACATCATATATCAGAGTAATTTATCATGCATCTCATAAAGGATGTCACATTTGGTTACACAATATGCGCAACTACCAAATTGCATATTGGTCATGATCATAACATGTATTCAAATTCATGTTTCCACATAGTAATATGAAGCATGCATCTCACAGCAGAATAATTAATGCATCAATAAAATATAAATGATTGGTATCACATACTACCAATCATATCACAAGTACTAGGCACCAAGGCCAAACATCACATAATCTCATACATATCTAAATAAAAGAGAGTAATAACAAATATCTCTCAAAACAAGTCATAACATGAATTCAAATATAATCCCCCGTTTTACATAGACCAGAGCAATGACTCACTACCTAAGAAAAGTGAATAAAATAAGCTAAGCTTTTCCATTAGTCTCGTGCGAAGCACCACTATCTTCAGAACCTGCACGATGTCGCATAGAACATCACATACAACAGAAGGTGAGAATTCACATCATTATCGAAATATATATAAATTAGAAGTATTATAGAAACAAGCATCTATTAAAGAATTCTCCACACTTCATGTAATATTCCATACAACATGATTTCCATAATCCAATTATCAAAGAATATCATTATACAAACATTCCAAGTATAATATATTCATATTTACCACATATAGCATAAATATCACAAATACAATCAAGCAAGTGATTCTCATATCCAATTACCACATATTTCAACATACAACACACATTCTTTAATTACATATGAGACATTAATGCAATGTGACTTATGCATGTAGTACCATCGTGAACATCAAACTCACCTCGCTTCCGATTCAATATTTTAGAATCAAAGTCATGCTTCTAATCCAGATAAGACCAAAGCCCACCACTATGAATACATAGCTCACCACTTCTATTTCCACATAGGATGAAAGCAACCAATACCGGAGTTCAATCTCCCCATGAATGCATGTGCAATTTAATCAACATATATGCAAATTAAGATTATCACCAACCTTAATTATTCAAGCATACCACAATAATTCAACACTTTGAATTATCCCCTATTTTTGCACAAACATCATGTTTCATCATCAACGAGCAATACACATAGTATTTACTATCATCATACATCACAAATAACGTATAGCATACAAGCCAACTCTGTTGGAATATTTTAATTATTTAATTAAATATTAGCATTCCAATAATTATGTGGCCTAATATATTTATTTAATTATATTAGCTATTTTATCAAATAAAGTGCCTTAAATATTTATGTGATCAAATAATGTTAAAAAGAATATTTAGATTTTATTTAGGAATTATTTAGTTAATTAATTAAAAAATTGGATATGACCTCAAATATGAGTGGATGTCAGGATGACCCAATTTGGGAATAATGGGAATCCTAATTGACCAACACATATATATAGGCTATGGTCCCCAATATATCGTACACAAGCAAAATAATCTATTCTTCTCATATGAAGAGTGTTCAAGGCATTATTAAAATTTTAATATTTTTGGAAGAAGAGTATTTGTGAAAATTTTGATTTTGTCTGGTAGATATGTCATTTAATATATATTATGCTAAATATATTTATAATCACATATATGATTATGATCGATGATTGAGAGTCCTAAAATCTATTTTCTTTTAAAGAATTTGGGTTTTTAATACTTTGTTTATGGTTATAAATAATATATTTAGAAATATACATCTATGTAAATTATTTGGGAAAGATAAATATTGAATTTAAAATTTATTTTGGTGATTTGATTCTTGGTTTTGAATTAAAAATATTTTATTATTAGATCTTTTTATTTTATTTTTTAATTATTGTTTTATCTTTCAATTTGATTCACATAAAATCTACACACGAATTTCGATTTTGGGAGATAAGACAAATATTAATTTGATTAATATATATTTGGTTATTATATTCTATTTGTGGAAATTATTGAATATTTTAAATATCTCTAAAAAATATTAGGTAAAACTAAAGATTTGATTCTTTAAATTCTGAATACTTTGGATTTTAGAATGAATTTTGTTGATTCTAAAATAATTTATTTAAAAAATTATTTGTTGCATGTGTGAATTTATTTGACATTTAATTTTGGATATATATAAATATTTAATATTTATCTGATTTTAAATTATACATTTAGCATGATTATGTTATTTGAGGTTATTGTTATTTATTTTATATAATAATTTTTTTAATCATGAAATTTGTATAACTTTATAAAATTTATGTTTTATTATGAACTTATTCACTCACTAAGAACTTTCAAGAAATATTATTATTATTATTATCAAACGACATCCTAAATGAATACGACCCATATTTATGGGTAGTGCCTTATAAATTTAAAACTCTTCCCATTAAATTATTAAAATGTAAATAATCCATGTTGTGTAAATTGATGGATAATGATTGATGTCAAAGACGTCCTTTATCTGACGGGACTTATTACTGATGTTTGATCATTGCGTGAGAGTACCGTTTAATCTTTCTGGTGTTTATTTGATTACATTCACACAATATGACAATTGTAAAAATTTATTGTTTATAAATATTAATTATCAATGTTTGATCATTGAAAATAAATATAGTAAGAAATTGATTTTATTTCCTAAAGACTTAATATCAATGATGAACTTGATATTTTGGCTTAGTACATTTTTTTGTTCTCTATAAATTAATATAGTTAATTTTAAGAATAAAATATAAACATTATGGTTTTCTTTTTAGACCTTACATAATGATGGAGAAACTCAAATTCTCTCACAATTTAGTATATTTATAGTGAGACTCAAGTTTAAAAGTGAGTACACTCCAAATTACATAGTTCTATAATCTTAAAATTTTGCACTCCAAAGACATTAGAGGTGTTATTTAAGATGACATAAATTTTGTCATATTATCTTTGCTTAAATTCTAGTGCTTCTAAAGCAATAAAGCGAAAAACAAACTCTCATTGGAGTGATAACTTTTCATTAAGATTATTAAGCAAAGAAAATATCATAAGCATATTATGAAATTATTTAATCTTTCTAAAGCGCTATAGTTTCGTAAATTAGGTGACTTTGTCGAAATTTAGCATATGATATTCTCTTTGCACAATTAAGTTTATAACTATTAAAGTTAGAAATTATTCTTTAAAAGAATAATTTCATAAAATGTGCAATAAAAGAAAGATTGAAGCAAGAGAAAATAAAATATTGCTCATTTGGTAAATACCTCAAAGGATAAGGACAAACAAAGAATAATAAGAAAATATGATTTGAACTACAAATGTTCAATATTGTTGAAAGATACATTAATTTAAAAGAAAGAAATTTGGTGAAGATTGATATTTTTTATTTACTTTTAAGTATTTCAGATTTTCATTATAAGCTTAAATTTGTATTTAAAAGACAATTTGGTGAATGAATAAAATTTTATTTTAATATTATAACTCTTTTTTTTAAATGATGGATTCAATTTGTCTTTTAAATTCAAATATTATTATAGTTAATTCAGTTATGACTTGTGACAATCTAGAATTGTTGAAAAGTTAGAGAAATATAAACTTTAGTCCCAAGTTAAGGAATATTTTGAGACAAATATTATAATGTGTCTCGAGAATATTGAGTTTGGGGAGAGATATGTTCAAAGAACAAAATTGAGTGGAAAAGAATTGGTTCTAACTTAATTCATACAGTTGCTATTTATATAGAAAATTTGGACCTTCATGTGGATATTGTTCTTTCTCTCAATTAAAATAAGAAATTAATCCTTGAATATCAAACTCAACATTCTCAAGAACTAGAGCATCAAACGTCATAAAGAATTGAGTGAAAAGAGAAATTCTATTAAAAAATGATTGAAAGACTCTATTATGATAGTTGTGACACTTGTTACTTGTTATAATTTTGGAGTTTCGTAAGATGGATATCAAGTTAGTGTTTCTTAATAGTGACACTAAGAAAAATAATATAGTGCAACAAGAGAAAAATTTGTATCAATAGATATAAAGTTTATAGTTTCAAAACAGATAAAATTCATTTATAAGTTAATAAAATTGTTTCGTTAGTGATACCACAATATTTCATAAGGTAATTGTCTCGTTTGGTTTTGAGATTTCTATTATGAAAAATTATTGGGTTTTACAAATTCAGTGGGAGTAAGTTTACATTCCCAGTTTAATGTGTCGATTTTATTTAGTCAACAATGATATATGATTGTTGTGTGAAATCAAGAAATCTCTAACAAAAGTTTAGCGATGAAAGATCTTGGGCACATCTCTTTTGTATTAGGTATTTAGATACTTAGACATTATTCTCAAGGTATCATCCAGTTATTACAAAAGGATTTATACATCTATCAATAAAGTTGAAAATAAAACTGACATGAAAGATAATAAACTAGAGTATGTCTCAATTATTAAGGGATACTATTAAGTCTCAATCATTGTCTAAAATAAAAGAATCTGGAAATTTAGAAAATTAAGTTTTTTTTATACTTTGGTTGTGAGAATCTTATATACGGTTTTATACGTATATGAAAAGACGTACTTAAAATCATTGAGTAGATACTTGAACAATACAAAATTGAATTGTTGAAAAAAAGAAGGAAAAAAAAAGGTCAACCATGAGAATTATTGTAGAGAACAAAAGAGTTTGTACTCACAAATTGGAGATCTGACAATGAGGAGATCGTTAGTATGTTTGACTCTGATATTTTAGATGTCAAATATACATTCTAATACAAGATAAATGAAGGTAAGTATTTATGACACGCATTTGCAATTCAATATAAGATCACTTAAGTTATATTTTATTGTACGAAAGTCATATATTTTAAGCTAAAGACTCACTAATCAAAGACTTGACATATAAGGTCTTTCATATGATTATTGTCACTAAGGATGTCTTAGATTAGTGGGAGTCATTGTTTATGTATGTTTAATAATATTATTTTGATATCGATACAGACTTTATGTTAAGATTATTTGCAGAAATAATGTTTATAAGGTTATTGTTGTTATAACCATTTCTGTATCGTTTGTGCAAATATTGAATTTGCAAATTTTAGTTTGATCTCAATAAAGACTTTAGTTGGACCAGTTGGAAATATACGTGATTTAGAGATCACATTGCATGAAATTTCCATGTCACTCATCCATATCGATCTATGTCATCAGGTACATTTATGTGGTGGTCGTCGGGGTTCTGTCACGTTATGCGTTAGTGACAACAGCCGTGATGGTTCCATTATTGATGTATGAGGTGGATCAGATTGTAAAGTTGAAATGTAAAGATAAATAGCATTCAGATGTGCGCCTAAAGAATTATGATATAATTATTAAGATATATTGACCAAGTGGGAGATTGTTGGAATATTTTAATTATTTAATTAAATATTAACATTCCAATAATTATGTGGCCTAATATATTTATTTAATTATATTAGCTATTTTTATCAAATAAAGTGCCTTAAATATTTATGTGATCAAATAATGTTAAAAAAGCTATTTAGATTTTATTTAGGAATTATTTAGTTAATTAATTAAATAATTAGATATGGGCTCAAATATGAGTGGATGTCAGGATGACCCAATTTGGGAATAATGGGAACCCTAATTGGCCATCACACTATATATAGGCTATGATCCCCAATATACCATACACAAGCAAAATAATCTCTTCTCCCCATATGAAGAGTGTTCAGGGCATTAGGAGTACCGGTTGATGAAGATTCACAAGCCAATAAGTGTCAGTCACTTGTCTCTACACTTTTTCGTTTCAAGATTATAATTATCATTGGCAAAAAAAATTTCATCTTACGCATCCAGGTATTCCTGAAATCTCGTATACTAATATGTCGTAGATCCTATAGTTATATACATGTTCATAATTATTCATTATATTCCGCACTAAAATATATGGTATAATATATATAACATGTATATGTGGTTAATTGTTATTGAATTAATTCCAACAAACTTATGTTATTCTCAACAATTCACCAAAACACAACATACATATACTAAATTCATGTTACTTTAATTCATCGAAATCGCATCCAAAACCAATCCAAAACTCATCAGAATAAATATTAAAATTCATGAAAGAGAATACCTAGTGTGCTATATCCTAAATTATTTAAAGTAACATAAAACACAAATAAATGACATTACTCAAGCTCCAATATACCCTAAAGTTCAAGTATAATAGACTTAAATATCTTACATAATTTTTTTTATTACTAACCCCTAAACTTATAGAATTAGAGGTTATTGATTATGTTGGTGTGCTGGAAAAGACATACCTAAAATAAAAGGATCAAGAAGTAGAACAGAGTCAAGATCAAGAATATGTTTAAGATTTAAATGACATAACTCTTGCAGATCATCAAGATATTCCAAGGGGATGAAGGACGACCAAAGACCACCGCATTCAGAATGTCATTAGAAATATTTCCAAGGGAGTTAATACTCGACACTTCCTTAACAAGATATATAATTTTGGGCCCTTGATTCACAAATTAATCCAAAATGAATTGACAAGGCTATCGTTGTTGAAAATTTGTCTATTTTTATGCAAGAGGAGCTAAATCAATTTGAATGATACAACATTTAAAAACTTGTGCGCAAAGCCTCGACTAATCTAGTAGTGATTGACATATGTTAGGTCTTTCGTAACAAGTTGGACAAAAATGACAATGTAATAAGAAACAAAGACATACTTGTAGAAAATGGATGCAATCATCTGGAAAACATACATTTTAATGAAACATATATTCATGTAGTTTGATTACTTGGCATAAGGATGTTATTATCTTTTTCATGCATCTTGAATTTCAAACATTTTCAAATGGATGTAAAAATTGTGTTCTTGAACAGTTACATCCAAGAGGAAGTATTTGTTGATCATTCTTATGTTTTTAAACTTAAGAAAGCTTTGACAATCTAAAACAGGCACCTAGAGCAATCTAAAACAGGCACCTAAAACAAGTTTCAAAGAGACAGGTTGATAAAACTCTTATTATCAAGAAAATTGAGCATGACATTTTACTAGTTCAGGTTTATGTTGATGATATCATCTTTGGTTCTACTAGTGAATCCCTGATCATGACATTTTACTAGTTCAAGTTTATGTAAATGATGGGGGAGCTTCAATACTTATTAGGTATTTAAATTCAAAAACCTGAGTAATGAACCTTTATCAATCAATCCAAGCATTGCATTGATGTTATAAATAGGTTGGACATGGAGAAATCCAAATTTATAGCAACTCTAATGAGAACCTCTTGCAACCTAGACAAGGACAATAATGGAAAACTAGTAGAGGAAAACAAATATAATTTTTTCCTTGTTATATTTACTATATTTATATCATGATCCCAACTATTCAAATACCTTATATGGAACATGTTTCCTTGCTTAGTACATATAATTTACTAGTTATAAAAGAATCATCAACCGACCTTAGCTCAGTTGGTAGAGCGGAGGACTGTAGTTGGTAAACAGGCATCCTTAGGTCACTGGTTCGAATTCGGTAGGTCGGATTTTTTATCAATAAAATTTGTTTAATATTTTATTTAAAATAATTTTGAACGGTGGTGTTTGTGTGTGTGTGTGTGTGTGTGTGTGTGTGTGTGTGTGTATATATAAGTTAAGTTGTTATCATGAATGTTTTGTTGTATATTCTAAGAGTTTAATGGTAGTTGACTGATAGTGTAAAAAAGTGTTACACGTTCATCTAATCATACTATTTTAAAATTTCAAATCATACAAATAATTTAAAATTTATAGTCTGACTTGGCAGGATACATGATTGTCCTTAGTTGATAGTATAAAAATAATTTTTATTGTTAGTGTACCATCTATTTTGTCATATTCTAAAATATAATTTTATTAAATATGAAATCTAATAATTTAGTATTGATGTATGATATGAAGAAGTAATGGTTTAACCATCTAAAATGTGAGGTATACCCTTTTGTAGCCATTAAGGATCGAACATGAAGATAACAAATTTCGCCCAACTGATGCATTTGATGCAATAAGATTATAACTTGTCAGTGAATATCCTAAATCACATATATGGAGTTACCTCTACCTAATATATGTTGTTAATAGAATGGGCATATTGGACCATCAAAAAGGAAAATTGTGTTCTTAGCCCTATGGATGAAATCTACCATAGTACTTAGAAACTAATTGAGATTACTCTTCACCTTCCTTGAAATTATTCTTTTAACTAGTTCTACGGTTCCTTTTTTCTTCAACTACATCAATTGTTATCCATTGGTTTGATTTGAAGTTGATGTGAGTGAAGTAACTCTCACATGTGAAATCAAGAGCTAAGGTAATGAATGACATGTGCTTCTACAAGAGTGGGTTTGTTTGAACCTATATTCTAACATTCAAAAATGGGTTGAATAACAATACTCCCTAATCGTGGAGTTTTTAAGATAACAATATAATTGAGAATAGTTGGTACTATAATGTGTTTCTTTCTATGTGTATAACAATTTATAATCATATATAGGAAATATAAAATGATGATTTCTCCTTAGACAAAGCAAAGATCATATGTGTCAAAGTTAACAAGTTTGATCATCCAGACCTCAAGTCTAAAATAATCACATGCCCACAAATAAAGCAATGAACATTTGTAAGAAAGTCAACAGGGTTGAACATGATCATCTATACTCAAACAAGAAATTAACATCTCCATGCAATGAAAAGTGACTACAACCCATATGTCAAATGACATGATGTGTTGCATCACTATTCATTCAAGCTAAGAGAATGTTCTCTCAATGGTTATATCATGAGAAATGTATCAATACAAGGAATAAAAGGATAAGATTTCTTACATATAGTATAATTCCAATGGCTCTATTCCCATTGGAAAAATGATTGGCATTTGGAAATGAAGAATGATGGATAAATTAAATATTTAATGCATATATAAAGCAAGCAAATTCAAATGTTGAAGATACAAAATTGTTGAACCTTTGAAGAATTTTTTACTAACATTCTAAAATAATTTTTAAGCTTTTCGCTTCATTGTAATTTTAGCCACAAAAAAAAACACATAGAGACATGTGATTTTATCATTATTATTTATTAGGAAAGTTATATACCTGTAATTTAGATTTATTAAGTTTACCATTTTATGTGAGTTGTTGCAAGCAAACATCTTTTTAATTTCTTAAGTTCTCTAATGTGTGGCAAGAAAGTCCTTAAAGGTACAAGATAAATAATTCCTATAGTGTTGGGGCAAAGAAGTTCTCTAGTGCGAGGCAAGGAAATCTATGACATGTTTGTCATAGTGGCTATGTATAATCAAGTTTCATCATATGAAAAACTCTCACTGTGAGGGAATTATGTGATAATCCTAGTTAACAAGCTGAACTAGGATAAAGTTTATATGTGAATCTTTCCCCACTATATTTATATTTAGCAGTATATCTTCCTTTTTTGTATGTTCCAAAAAGGCTTTCAAAAATCTCATACAAAACTCGCTAATAATGCAGGGGCAAAATGCTTTCTTTTTTTTTGTTTTTGATATTAAAACGTGAAATTAATCACTAGTACACAAACTCAACCCTGCATTCATATTCCAAATTAATCAATTGTATATTATCAACAGATAAAAACTATTCAATGTGCAAAAGTAAAATTAGGAAGTGTTGTTGTTGTACTGATACTACTATGCAAACACATAACTTTAATTCTTATTGCTTATCCATAACTTCCATAATGGTAACTCTTATAGTATGGCCAACAGCCAGAAATCCTATGTATCCATTATGACCAAGTCCTAAAGAAGGATTCACATTCCACTGAGAAAATGAATAAAAAATATGATACCAACATAACACACACTCAATTACCATCCTGCCACCGAGTTATATAAATAAGAAGTAATAAAAAGTATAATTTTTTTAGAGAAACACAAGCAAAGTAAATCGACCAGACTCACTGGCCAATATAATACAATAAGTAATTTTTAAGTAACAACTCCCAATTGTAACACCTTGCAGACGTGGACATCAATGCAATTGTAACACCTACCAGACTGCATCAACCATCCAAAGCATAACCATTGTGCCTTCAAGTCGTTACACTAAGCAAGAGTTACAACATGTACATTTCCTCAAAACATATTATATTAAGCCTCTCACTGAGCCTCTGACTTATTTTCACTAGAAAATTTTGTGTTATTATCTACATTAAGAACTACATAATTTAATTAGTCTAATTATACAACTAAGCTGATACCACCATAATGAAAATACAAATCTAAAAAAAGACCAACATGTGAAAAAAGAAATACATAAGAGAACCTAAAAAGTAAAAGAAAATATCCTAGGAAAAACAACCAGAACTCACATCCCCAACTCCACCATAGGCCATATGATTTGCACTACACCGACCACCTCTGAACCAGAACACACATAAGATAATATCAACGAGGTTTTCTGAGATACAAATCAAGCTTCAACCTTTACCTCTTTATTTCCATTTTCATCATAGATGAGTTGAAAATCACGATTCAGATACTTGGAATCACTTACTAAATTTTGTTCTATCTCATCGGTGGCCATGTCAAATTGGAATTATGTGTGATTGAAGTATTAGGGTTTTAAAATCCTGAGTTAAAATAGGTATTATTAATGAGAGGGAAATGCTAGTTATTTTGTCCTTAGGATATTGTTATCTAGGAAGAAACAAAGAAATCAACTGGCATGTTTGAGAGAAAACAAAGTAAACTCTTTAAAGGTGAAAAGTTTAAGGGAAAGCATAACTCAATGTGAATTTGTTTGAGAGGATGGGTGTGAATAAGGGTGAAGGGGTTTCGACTTTTAAGATTTTTGTTTGCAACACCATTCAAGTAATTTTAGTGTGAAAAAAATAGAGTTAAAGAAATAAAAAATTAATTAAAATAATAATTAAAAAATTAGTAAACAAAATTATTTTTCTTTCAGTTTTTTTATTAAAAATAAAAATTTCACATGAATTTTATAAAATAATTATTTTTTTAAGAAAAGCCAAGTGGATATGTCATGTCAGCAAAAAACGAAGATTTCATGCCATTTGGTCTATTGAGGGGCCAAAGACATGTAGTCTTATATTACAATGGGGAATAAAAAATTGCAGTGAGTAAAATGAATATCGCTAACATTGTAGGAGGTAACATATATTTAACCCTTATGAGATATTGGATCGAACTCTATTGGGTCTAAGAGTAGCTTCTGGTTTGACATGATTTATGCAAGTCGTCGAAGCATATTCTCATGTTGGTGTCAAAGACCTACATACTGCAATAGAAGTGTGTTCTAGTATGTGGGTATCGAAATGCTAGGATTGTTAGTGTTTCTAATTGGTCTTGTTTGTTATGTCCAATTTTTTAAGTTGGCTTGTACCCTAAGTTAGCTTGTAATGGGTATTTGTGAAAAAGCTCATTAGTTTATATGATAGGTTTATTGTAAATAGCATACTAGTATCTCATTATTGCATATTGAAAATCCTAATTTAGGGTGAGATGGTTATTTGTTATTCTTGTGTACTTGTAATATTTTTTGAAGAGAAAGTAAAGAATAGAAGTTATAACCAATCTTTGTTGTTCTTCTTGTTTTTTCCATCTTATCTACCCTGATTGTTTCTTGATCACAAAGAAACAAGTTTATACTTTGTTTCAAGGTATCATTTTTTCACAACAAACTGGTGCAGTGATCATGAAGGAGATGCCTTCAACAAAGTATGAGATTGAAAAGTTCACTAAAGTTAATGATTTTAGTATGTGGCGCTTGAAGATGAAAACCCTACTAGTTTACAAGGTTGTTTGGAAGCGTTGAAGGGAGAGGCATCCATGAATGTTGCATTAACTACAGTTGAGAAGATGAAGATTATAGAGAAGGCCCATAATGCAATCTTGTTGAGCCTTGATGATAAGGTTCTTCGATAAGTGTCAAAGGAGACGACAATAATAGGGTTATGGGTTAAACTTCAAAGTTTGTACATGACTAAATCACTGGTAAATCGACTATACCTAAAGCAAGATTTGTATTCATTCAAGATGATTGAAGACAAAGTGTTAATTGAGCATTTGGATATGTTCAAAATGTTGATTCTTGATCTTGAAAATATTGATGTGAAGATCGATGATGAAGATCAAGCGGTGTTGATATTCCGCGTTTTGCCTAAAACACATGCTCACTTCAAAGAAACCCTCTTGTATGTAAGAGAGCCCCTAACCTTTGAAGAAGTTCAACCATCCTTGTATTCTAAGGACTTGAACGAACGGAAGAAGCATAAACCTTCGATGGTTGGTGAAGTTTTAACAGTTAAGGGAAAATTCTTTCAAAATGTTAGTAAGTTTAACAAGAAGAAGGGTAAAAGTAAATCGAAGTCTTATAGTGGTGAATCATTTGGTATTCGATGCTATCATTATAAGAAGGTGGGTCATACAATAAAAGTGTGCCATGAACACCTGAAAGATCATAGAGGTAAGGATAATGGCAACTCAACTATTGTTCAAGATGATTTGGACTCATCTGATGTTCTTGTGGTTTCAAGAAGCGACTCAAGTAAGGAGTGGATTATGGATTATAAATGCACTTGGCACATGAATCCAAACAAAGACTTATTTAGGTAATTATGTGAACAATATGGTGGATGTGTATTCGTGGAAAACAACAAAGCTTTCAAGATTGCAGGTGTTAGATATGTGAGGTTAGAGCTCCATGATGAGTCAATAAAGTTGTTGACCGAAGTCAGGTGTGTACCTGATTTGAAGAGAAATTTGATTTCTCTTGGTGAATTAGAAAAGAAAGGATATGTTTTCCAAGGAGAGAAAAGTACCCTAAGAGTCGGGAAGGGGTCGAAGGAAGTCTTGATAGGCATGAAGAAACAAGGCTCGTATACCATTGAGGCTGAAGTTGTAAGTGGTTTGACAAATGTCGCATCCACGAAACCTTTTTTGAAGACAGAAATATGGCACATGAGATTGGGCTATGTCAGTGAAAAAGGTTTGGTATAATTGGGAAACAAAGTTTGCTTGGTGGAGCCAAAATCGAAAAGCCGAAATTTTGTGAACCCTGTATACTTGGAAAATCTTGTAGAGTGAAGTTCAACAAAGGCAAACAAAAAACACATAGATTCCTTTATTACATCCATGTTGATCTTTGGGGGCCTGCAATGTGTCCATCATATTCAGGAGCAAGGTATTTTATATCTATAGTAGATGATTGTTCTAGAAAGTTATGGGTATTCATTCAGAAGACTAAGGATGCAACTTTTGAGAATTTCAAATGTTGGAAGACTCTGGTGTCATACCCCAAAATTTGCCCTCCATCTACTCAAGAGATCCCATACATCCATACTCTAGGATTCCTCAAGAGTTGATCAGACAAACTCTTTCTTAGACAATCAACCCAAACTAGGGTTTGGTATCTCTCAAGTCAAGATGAACTTCCAACATCTCCAATGGCCTTCATGCCTCCTCATATTCTTCAAAGATTCTCCATGTCAAGTTTCAAGCCTCACAAGTCAAGTTTCCTCAGACAATTGCTCAGATGGTTGAAAATCGGTTGATTGGACAAAAGTCAATCGTGGTCGACATACAGTCAAACTTCATAATTTTTGGTCAACATCCTCTTTTTGAAGTTACATTCATCATTTGATCAAGGGCTGATCATGATTCATCAAGAAAACTCAAGATTTGCTCAAAAGTCAAACTTTTTAAATTAGGGTTTCTAGGTGAAAAGTCAATGAACTTTGATGATCATAACTTTCTCATACTTTCTCGAAATTTTTCCACCACCTCTTGTTTTGAAGGAAATTCAATTCTCTACAACTTCATGTCTCACAAGAATGTCCAAAAATGCTTCATTTGAGAGGTATAGCTCAAAACATTATGGTCATTTTCAAAGTCAACAAAAGTCAACTTTTGCTTTGAAGATATATTGAGCATGGTAACTCCAATTGAGATGAGACCAAAAAGGTTGGTTAGAGGACTCTTAGAGCTTTCCAAAAAGTCCAAGAATACTCAAAAATGTGGAAAATTGAGCAAGATACACTATTCGAAGTTGGGCAATTTTGACAATTGCAAAAGGACATTTTGGTCAAAATGCAAAATTTTCCAAATGGGCCTATAATCTTTTGATCCAAACTTGTTCATGACATGATTTTTGACCCATAAATGCTTGGAATTGGTAATTTTCTATTTTTATGATTTATATTTGAATTTTATAACATTTAATTCAAAAATAAATTGTATAAAATATGAAAATTAAATGTTTTTTTCAAAAGGGCTGATTTTATATCTTCCTTAATGTCCAAGAAAGCCCACAACAATTGCCAAATTCGTGCTAAGCCTTTACATGGAAGGAAAATCAAATTTTTTCCAAAATTTGATTTGTTTTAAATGGAAAATATTTGCACAATCAATGTCCAATCTTTTTTGCTTGCTTTTGCCATCCCAATTGCTTCTATAAATACCCAGCAGTGTGTACAAGCCAGAGGACGAAACCCTAGCCCTTGCACTAACCCTTATTTTGCCAAAATATTTCTCAAACTTTTGAAAATCGAATTTCAAAATCCAGCAAGGTTCAGCCAAAGCTTTCCATCCAAACGTGCTCAGGAGGTTCCCAGCAATCAAAAGCAACCTTTACTCGTGCCCAGAACTGCCCAGATCGCGTGCTAGAACTCCCACCGGTTTACATTTTTCACAATTTCGATTTTAATAATCCATGCATCTCTAACTGTTTTGGCTTGTTTGTTTGAGTTCAAGGTGTCTATTAGAACAGGTTTGACGTATAGCATGAGAAGTTTAGCACCGGAATCATAGATTGCCATTGTTAGGGCAGTTTTTGCTTTCTTCTTCGAAACTCCCGATCCAGTCGTTTTTAGCCAAAACTGATGTTTCCATTGAGATCGCAGCCCTCGATTTAGGGGGGTAGGGTCTCCCTTTTCCATTTATTCCACGTATTTTGCTTGCTTTCAATTTCAGGTCATCGGAGAAGACGACCGGAGCTAGGGCTCCGGCGTCGTTGACTGAGGAATACCGGCGAGGAGCATGCGTGGCGCGATCCAGCGTTCTGATTCGTCCGTTCGAAACAACTGGGGTCCACATGCTGACTGCGCGTTTGAATTCAAATATCCCTGACGCGTCATCATTCAAATCCAGTTGATTTTCACTTTTCCAACACCAAGTGTCAAGTGGCGTAGTGGTAGAGGCAAGCAATCTCAAGGTTTCACTCCATGGTCTCTAGTTCGAACCTCCTTGAGACCGGTTTTGCTTTCTTTTCTCAAAACTTCAAATTTGTCATATTTTTTTATTTTCCAATTTATTTTAATATTTGCATCCTATTTTAATTATTTTCATATTTTTATTTCTGCATTTAAAAATCATCAAAAATTATTTTTCTTTTTGCATTTATTTTCAGAAAATCTTTATTTAATTTATAAAATTAAAAAACATATTTTTGCATGCATATTTATTTTTATTTGTAATTTTGCATTTAAATCATTGTTAATTAGTTTTTAATTATTAAATTGCATCTAAAAAATCCCAAAAAATTATCTTAGTATATTTACATTATTTCCAGCATGTCATATTTTTTCCAATTTAAAATTTGCATTTTTTCTACATTTTCTTTTATTTCGATTTCATCATATTTTCCGATTTCTTGTTCGTTTCACAGGTTCTTCCAATTCGGACGTTTCTTCACTATTTTCATTTTATTTTCCAATAATGTAACTGTATATGGGATGTAATAGTTTAAATTAGGTTTTTATTTTCCGCAAGTTTAAATTATGTATCTGCCCCAAAGCCTTGTAATAGCGTAGGACATTTACCTTTCCGCACTTTACATTCCGCATTTTAATTTCCACACCCTATAAATTGCTAGTAATTAGGCGTGTATGGCAAGACTAAAATTGAACATAGCCCACTAATTTTCAAGATAACATATTCTGAAATCGACACACTTCTTTCACACGCACCTTAGGGTAATTCTCTCGTTGCCTTTGCGAATTCAAAATGGTCATGTCCTCGAACGTAGAGGTATTCTAGCACAATTGCTTTCCAAACAAATCATCATAGTCCCTTCGATACAAAGATCATAAGACCCACGATGTCGCCTCCGAATACATGATCTTGACCCTCGATTGTCGCCTCGAAAATGATGATAGTCCTTCGAATGTGCTAGGATACTTCCTACAAGTTGCTTTCTATGACCATCCGATGTCCCTTCGAATGTCCCGCTTACATCCAACGAATGGAGCTACCTACTAACTAATGGTATGGCTAGCGCTATTCTAAAGGAATGTAGAAGTACAACAAAACGACCAATTCTGAGTGGGTAAATAAGTCTTTAGTTGCTTACTCTATCAAATACTTTTCACACCACACACTTTTTTTTCAAAGTTCAAATTCTTTCCAAAAACAAAACATTTCCGAACACTTTGTATACACTCCTACATGAGTCATTACAAAGTCAAAGTGAAATGCCTTTTTCAAAACATCTTTGTCAAACACACAGAAAGCAATTTTAAAAAGTGATCTAGAGCAACTAAGAGCCCGTAGATAACTACGGATGGAAAGGGGTGCTAATACCTTCCCTTTTCATAACCATTCTCCCGAACTCAGAATTCTAACGAAGGTTTTTTCTGTTACTTTTACCTTCCCTTAATTGGATAAAAATAAAAGTCGGTGGCGACTCTTGCTATCCGCACATTTGGATACAAAAATCCTACAAAGTCAGTTCACCGTATCACAGAACTGGCGACTCTGCTGGGGATTACACCCTAAAAGAGAGAATTGCCTTAGGGATTTCTAGATCATTTTTACTGCTTTTTGTTTGGCTTGTATGCTTTATCCTTAAGGGTTGCTTGGGTATTATATTGTTGGGGGATCCTACACCCGGATCCGGGTTTCCTTTTAGGTAAGTAGCATTAGATCATCGCGACCGCTAGACGTATAACTAAACGGTCAACATGATGGCTACATTAGCGTGACACTTTGGTTGTCCCGATACTCTTCATTCCCAAGTTGAAGATAGTATTTGGCTTCGTGGTGTCATCAGCGCTAAATAAACTTTTAGAACCTTAATTGACCCATCTTAGCCATTAGAAGGTAGTGAGATGGCGGCTTTGGTGTAGACCGAGGTTGGTTGATACTCGATGCTACGCTCGTTGAGATCGACTTTGGGACATTTTCGATCGACCACTTGGCGTCGATTGAAATAAGCGCCACGAGAAAGATCTGTGATATGAGATTCCTAGAACCCGGTTACTATTATAGGACAGGATGAACCAACTCAAACTTTTGGTAGGGTAATCACCTATACCTCATGCAAGCCTTAAACCTAGGCTCATTGTGTGAATTGTTTGTGTGCTAAACATGACATCATGACATCATTCGCATTGCATATCATTTCTAACTATTTCAAGGGCCTAGGGATTTATCTTTGCTCTGTTTTGTAGGGATTATGTCTTCTAGAAAGACTATTCGAATCAACTTCATGGGTATCCCTTCTCAACTCAAAGAATTGGTTTGAAATTCCCGACCATGCTCGGTTCATCAAAAGACATGGTTATCGCTTGATTGGTTATCTCCGGTTTTGAAGAGGATATGATGCATGTCTATTCCGGTTCTTTGATCCAAACACCATTGCTTCACATTCCCAGTTATCGTTGGTTCCTACCTTGGAAGAGTTCTCTAAGCTACTTGGGATACCTATTCTTGACCAAATGCCATTCACGGTCTAGAAAAGGTCCCTTGAAGACATTGCATCGACTTTACATCTTAAGCTCGACATTGAAGCCAATTGGGAAACTAGAAGCGGAGTTAAGGGTTTACTTTCTAAGTTCGATTAAGAAAGCGAGAATTCCTCAAAGTTATGAGTTTCCATGCATTTGAAAACATTGTGGCCTTGCTAATTTATGGTTTGGTTCTATTTCCTAACTCGGATGTTCATCGATATCAATGCCATCAAGTTGTTCCTTACCCGCAATGCCTACTTTACTTGGAGACATCCTACATTCTCTCCACACTCGTACTACTAAGCGACAAGGAACTCTCATGTGTTGTGTACCGTTACTTTCCGGTGGTTTATTTCGCACCTTCCTCCATCATTTTGAAGAACGAACAAAGGTTGAGATGGTCTCAAAGGCTAATGTCACTCTCCCATTCGGATATCCGTTGGAGTCTTTTCTCTCAAAAGGACTTCACATTCATTGGCGTTGTGGAGAATCCCTAATGTACCACTACTTGGTATAAGGAGGTATTACTTACAACCCTTCCTTAGCTCTACGTTTTGGTTTTGCAGAGATGGTCCACATGATATGCTTCTCCAAGATGTTGTGTTCGACTACAACGGCGAATTACCATGCTTGGGGCATGGTAAAGAAGGCGATACCAAGACTTTGGGGCACCGAACTCCATTCCTTGGGAACCTTACCTCAAATGGGTGAGAGCTCGAGCTCAAAACCTCATGATGCCATTCACTGCGGTAATTATGGAACTGTTGCTATAGGTGGCGTACCCTATCTGTTCTCCATCGACATGCCTCTGATTTTGAAGACTTAAAGAGATTTCGGAAGAGGCTTAGAAGACCATTGCCAAGAAAGTGCTAAAGTGACCAAGCTACTTCACGAGGAGAAACATCAACGCATCGGCACCAAGAGGAAGCCCATGGAGACTTAGACCTTTAGGATGTTTATGTTTTCTTTTATTGTTTGAACTATCTCTTGTACTTAAAAAGAAAAAGAATGATAAGAAGAGTACTAATAAATGTTTGTTCCTTGCTTGTTTAACAAATTTAAATCTCTAAGGTCCTTGAAAACATTGCATTGCATTATAAACATTGCATAGCATAGCATAACATTGCATCACGGTACATTGGAGATTGGTTTCATTTGCTCGCTATTTATTTTAGCGAAATGGCTCTTGAATTCAAAGATTTTCGAATGCTGCCAGATGTTCACCAGCTTGGTCGGCCAAGAAGATTTGAAGAAGCTCATCAACAAGAAGAAGAAGGTTGTTGGTCTCCTCAACATGGGAAGGCGCTAAGGTGGTCCTAAGGTGGTGGCCGTATTGAGCTCTCTGAAGTGTCCATCTTGAGGAAAGTAACAAGGGTGATGGTGAAGGCGTCGGCTGAGCTTGAGAAGAACTATGATGATGGCCAATACTCTAATGAAGATGACAAGTACAAGCAACTTGAAGATCGTAACTTGTGGAAAACTTGAAGATGTCCGGCTGAATTTTGATGATCCGAGTCTCGTTTGGTGTTGTGATTCCTCCAAGTTCAAAGTTCAACTTTTGCCAAGTATGATGGCATGTCTTGCCCAAAGCGCATTTGAAGTCCTATGTCGAAGATCAATACTGACGATGAAAGTTGTGGATGCAATATTTTCAAGAGAGTTTGTCCGAACTGGAGTGGTATTATCGTTAGAGAATGACCGTATCCATACTTGGAGTGACTTGGTGATGCTTTTGTGAGTATAGTTGAATTGACACCCACCGCATGCAACTACAAAGCATGGGCGGGATGAGATGGAAGTATGCTCGAAGTGGAGAGATCTAGCAGGAGTTCAACCACCCTTGTAGGGAGTTGGTTGATATGTTTATGGGGACAACGACAGCCCATTCTTCAATCATCTGATTGGAAACTCTTGCCGGATTCACCGAGTTGATATTGACAGCGTATTGAAGCGGTATCAAGAGTGGAAGATTCGGATAGAGTCATCTTCAAATCTGAAGAAACCTTGGTGGTGAAAGAAGCCAATCTGTGTATGGTCGAAAAGCCGAGCCAAGACCGACCGTGCTCAATGTGGGTTGTGATCTCAATCCTACATCAACACAACCTCAAGACAACGCAGCGTAACGCGCAACAAAGGCACACGAAGATCAACATGCCTTTGTCGCAAGCCTTGCAACACATGTTGAAAGCGATACCTGGAGGATCCTCCTCGAATGTCAACACTTCCTCTCAAATACAATCCTAATGCTAAGTGTGCTTACCATTCCAATAGCCGGCACGACATCGACAATTGTTGGGCTCAAGAACAAGATCGGATATGATTGAATCTAAGCGATTGAGTTTGACCCTCTTAAGACTCAATGTGATCAACGCGCCTATGCCTAATCATGACAAGAGTTTTGTTGGTGACGATACTTATGTTTTCAACATAGATGACTTGACCATTCCTCGATGCGAAGAATTTGCAAGCGGTGTCAATCCGGATGCCCGAGAATTGTCGTTGGTGTCCATCCGCATGATGGTGTGCTTGGTTGAGAAGACGTGTTCAGTATGATGGATAACCGTGAGATACTATTTCGAAACCACCGTGAAGAAGCGTGTGAAGAAATGTCTAAGTTGAAGATTGACAATGCGAACGAAACTCTACCATCTGTGTGGGATACCTTGGGGCGCAAGTGGAAAGTATGATTACATGGTGAAGTACGTCCCGATAGTTACAAGATTCCTATTGAAAATGTTATGGCGACCGGATGGGGTGACGATTTCCGAAGACTATGATTAACACAATAAGGATTTCCTCTGCCTCGTGCCTAGAGTGGCACCTCTCATCATCACTTCTCAAGGTTCGATTTCCTCGACAAGGTTATCCCTTGGAATTATGGAGTGATGTTTACTATCATGGCGTCAAGCAAGATCCTCTGACAATTGAAGATCTTACAGTTGAAGCTACCATTCCTGACATTGACAACATCACCGGATCAAGTAAGGTAACCCGAACCGGAAGGGTATTCTCTCCAGATATCTCTCCTCCAAAAGACACCGCGACTCGCATTCCAGCTATTCAACCTATTCCCAAGCTAGGGAAAGAAAAAGTGGCTCAACCGAGTACCAAAGGTAGTTACTGAAGACACCTCCAAACAAGAAATGGAGGAAATTCTGAAGATTATCAAGAAGAGTGACTACAATGTTGTGGAACAATTGGGACAGACTCCGTCCAAAATCTCCATGCTTGCTCTGCTCTTGTGCTCATGCTAATGCCTTGGTGAAGTTTGAAGAATGCTCATGTGCCGCAAGACACTACCATCGATCAATTTTGTTTGTATTGCTAGCTGCCAACAACGGCCTAGGCTTCTCGATCTTGATTTGACTCTACGGAAACACAACAAAGCCTTACACATCTTCGTTGAATGCAAGGGCATTACACTATCCCATGTTTTGGTGGATACGGTTGCTCTCGAATATCCTTCCAAGATTTTGATCGACTTGATGTCGAAGGGTTGGTTCGAGAGTGACATTATTGTGAGAGCTTTTGATGGTTCTAAGCGAATGATTGGAGAGCTCACTCTGCTGTCAAAGTCGGTTCCCGACTTTTGACTCCACATTCTTTGTCATGGACATCCGTCAACTTACTTGCCTACTTGGACGCCTTGAATATAGGGTATTTACCTCTACCTTACATCGGTCAAGTACCCGGTGAAAGGAAGGTTGTTACAGCGGTGAAGAAGAGTATATGGTCATCATCTATCATTCCGATACCTCGAGATGGAAGGAGAATTCTTGAGACTCCGTCAAGCTTTTGAAACAATACCCAGTCATGCCTGTGACTCTCCCCCACTCCTGAAGTTACGCAAGCTCCTCCTAGGATGGCCTCACTGAAAGATGCTCAGCTGTGAAGAAGGTAGTACTATTTTGGGTCGGCCCGATCTTCCTTTCAAATTTGACAAGACTGGTTTAGGCTTCACCATCAAGGGTCAAGATGATACGCCGCGAACGTGCCGCCAACTTCCTTTCCGCATCCCGAGTGGAATCCATGCTATAAGGCGGCGACAACGGCTTCGACATCGCAAGTGGATCTTCCAACTCCGATAAAGGGCTCAAGAATTGGAAGACCAAGACGCATACCAATCTCCTTTAGTCGAGTAATTGCTCTTGTTTTGTTTTGCTTTTCGTATTTCTTTATGTTTTGAACAATAAACTTTGAAAGCCTAGTGCCTTACCCGGGCATCATGGCTCGTTTGAGGGTTATTATCCTCATTGCGTATTTTCATTCAATAAATTCGTTGGACTTTGCATTCAATTGATTGTTTTCTTTCTTTTACTTTATCACCCTTCAAAAGCTATGTGTTTCTTACACACACCCACGTGATACACTGCAGAATCACTCCGAATCTCGTTAATAGTTATGCTAGTGCTAAATATGACTTCGATAATCCGATCTACCAAGCCAAGACGAAAGTGAGGAAGATTGTGAAGTGCCGGAGAACTTGCCGACTGCTACAGAAGAAGAACGAGTTATACACCACACGAAGAGCAAGTTGAGGTTGTAAACGGGTACTAGCGAAGAGTAAAGAGATCAAGATAGGAGCGGGTCTTGAGAACAATGTTAAAGAAAAATTGGTTCAGATGCTACGAGACTATATTGAGGTTTTGCTTGGTCATACGAAGACATGCCTTTGGACATTGATATCGTGGTACACCGATCACCGACAAAAGAAGGTTTTCCCGGTGAAATGTAGGTTGTCGATCGTCCGAGATGTCGAAAAGATCAAAGCCGAAGTCATGAAGCTTCAACGTTGGTTTCTTAATACTTCTTATCCACGGGTTGCAAATGTGGTACCCGTACCGAAGGATGGCAAGGTACGAATGTGTGGATTACGAGATCTGAACAAAGCGAGTCCGAAAGACGATTTCCCACTTCCTCATATGATTACGGTTGACAACACCGCTAAGAGTTTTTCCTTCATGGATGGTTTCCGGTTACAATCGATCAAAATGGCTCCGAAGACATGGAGAAGACTACTTTTGTTACACAATGGGGCACTTTGCGCGTTGGAGAAACGCACGGCGCCACTATGGTGACATGTTTCATGACATGATTCATGAGATAGAGGTCTTCGGCGACATGATAGCTCGATCACGGTGAAGAAGAACATCTTGATCATTTGCGAAACTATTTTTGAAGAAGTATAGTGAGACTTAATCCTAACAAGTGCACCTTTGAGTCGGAAAACTTGGGGTTGTTGTCGATGGAAAAGGTATTGAAGTTGATCCGCCAAAGTTAAAGCTATTCAAGAGATGCCGCATGCAGAAGGAGGTCGAGGTTTCTTGGGCCGATTGAACTACATCGCAGATTCATTTAATCGCTACTTGTGAGCCAATCTTCAAGTTACTAAAGAAAGATCAAGTAGTGGAATGGAACGATTGCGATCGCTTTTGACAAAATCAAGGAGTACCTAGAATCCTCCCATCCGATGCCGCCAGGAAGACCTCATCATGTGGTGTTAGAGAACTCAATGGGTGTTGGGGCAACATGGAGTGCAGTCGAAAAGAGCATGCAATATTACCAAAAGTTTACCGACGTGAAACAAGATACTCACTCGAGAAAACTTGCAACGCTTGCTTGGCGACTAAGGATATGTTGACTCACACTACCTTGTTGATTTCTAAGATGGATCCAATACATATTTGAGAAACCACTCTCTCCGGAAGAATAGCAAGATGGCAAATGATCTTGACCGAATATGACATTTCGTAAAGCGAAGGGAGTGTAGTAGCTCATCATTTGGATGCACTATGGTCGAATTTGGCGAAGATGTTTTACTAGTATGCGAAAAACTGGGAAGGACGAAAGGGATCCCGATTTTGGCTTTGATGGAGCCTCAACCTTAATGGCATTGGCGCCATCATTACATCCTGCGGACATCGCCTTTCACCGCGACTTTGTTTAGTTGCACAACATGGCGGTAAGCGTGCATCATGGGTCTTAAAGTGCTATTGACTTAAGAATCAAGTTCTTACAAGTGTGTGGATCGGAAAGGAGAGTGGGATACGAAACATCCAAATCTCATCCCGTATCGAGATGTTTGAAGTTTGATCCTAAGAGATCACTTGATCACATTCCAGAAGAGAATCGGTTGGCGGCGCATTATGTCGTCGTCTATGTTCAAGGTGATGGGACAACGAGGCTCCCGGATCATCATTGAGAAGTTCGACGAATTGTTATGAGCGATGAGAGACCTTACTATGGCGTGAAGAGGTATCTTGAGACTCGGGAATATATCCAGGGGCATACATTAATGATAAGAAGTTCATGAGAAGATTTGCTTTTCTTTCGACACGGCATCTTATATGGCAACCGCACTGCGGTGGTGGCGGTGACGTGATGGAAGAGTGGCATGGCGATGGTACGGCGATGGACACACCATGCTAAGAAGATTTTGAGAAGGTTACTATTGGTTTGGCGATGTCACCGTTATGCTTGTCTTGCGCGATTATGCCGAGTACACGTATTCTGAATGTTTTAACTTCTCCTTGGCCTTTTGCAATGTGGGGCATTGACATGATCGGAGAAATCAAGCCATGACTTATGGTTTCATCCTTGTGGCAATCGATTACTTTACCAAGTGGGTGGTGCTGCATGTTACCAAGAATGTAGTGGCTCGATTCATCAAACATAATCTAATCGGTATGGCACGGGATTATCACGGATAACGGTTCCAATCTCAACAATAAGATGATCCTGAACTTTGCACGCAATTCAAGATCAAGCATCACAATTCTTCTCCATATCGGCCTAAGATGAAGGCGCGGTGGAAGAACATTAAGAAAATTATAGTATGGTGATTACTTACAAAGATTGGCATGAAATGTTACCATTTGCTTTCATGGTTATCGCACTATGCAACGAACATCAAGGTTCTCTCTTGTATGGTATGGGAGCCGTCTTACCCATCGATGTTGTACCCTCAAGAGTGCCTTAGGGAGGCGAGAACGACGCGTTTGACGATTCTTGATGATGGGGCGATGTAGAATGGGGCGAATGATCGAGCATTTAGGTAAACGAGTCTACCAAGTTGGTGACCTAGTAGTCATCATTCTGTGATCCATGGGCAAATGGACTCCCACCCACGAGGGACCATTTGTAGTCGATGATTTTCGGCGGAGCTATGATACTTAGCACCATGGATGGTGAAGACTTACACATAGTGAATGAGACATAGTTTAATACTAGGCAAAAGGTGGTGATCTAGGCAAACCAAAAGGTTCGGGCAAAATAAAGGATATATACAAAACATGTACACGGCAAGTCGAAAAAAGGCGGCTTGGGCAAAAAGGTATCTGGTAGAAAACCAGAGGCGGTCTAGGCAAAAGGGATTTAAGCGTCGACTATGTCTCTTCGGATCACTGCCTGGACTACTATCGGATTCAAGATTCAAATGGCGAAGATCGGTCTACTCACTTTCTCTGACAAAGGAGATGAGATAGTCGAAATGTATGAGTACTAGATAGTTGGAACTTAACGAGATTGTTTCCATGCTTTTACCTTTCTTGTGTACAAACTACTTGGCCATACATACATTTCAAATGAATGCAAGTTCTTTTCTTTTACGTTGTTGTTTGCAATAAGTCCAACGTTTTTTGAATGACTATACGATTTGACAATAAGAATCTAATCACAAATATAAAAGTGAACATACAAAAGTACTTACAGTCCGTGGATTGGGATGACGACGAAAGTCACCAAAACATTCCCACGGCATGATCCCCACAAAGGTGTCACTCACCACAAACCTCCCATGAGTATATGTTGGTCCCGAGCCGTGATCACCAACTAAGCGGATTACATTGGTCTCAGTAACATTTCGTCCCGACCAAGATATTTATCCCAACGGACATCTCTCGATTCCTTTTTTTTCCCAGGCGGTATCAGACTCGAGACTTGGTCGATAAGCGCGGAGGAAGCTACATCTTCATCTCCAAAGATCACAACGGATCCGACTTCCAGCTGTCCCGGCAACTATCAAATGCTCAATGAGATCTACACTCTAAATCCCAAGAGCACCTCCTAAATTTCCTCAAGGATCTACATATGAATCCCCAACGGATCGCCTGGACTCTCCTCTAGGGGTCTATATATGAGATCTAACAACGAACCTCTCCATCTCTACCTTCCTCAACAATATCTAGGCCCAAGACTTGGTCGATAGTGCATCGGAGAATCCGGTATCTTTCTTCTCCTTCAAAGGGACTTCACCTACTCAATTCCCAAGAGTCGAAATCTTCAACAGAGCATCCGCATCTTCTTCAAGATGGATATGTTTTGAAATACCACAACATCTATCATTCATACATTACTCATAAAGTCATAATTCATGCATATGTCATTCATATACAACGTCATGCATCATACTTTGCATAAAACTAACCAATATTCTATCAAAGTTCCTCTTGTTTTCTCCAAAATAGTGATACTTCGACGTAAGCAGGTCGTGGATTAAGCCCGAATCGACTATCGAAAGACCCTTGGTTGTCCTCCTCCGACTGGTCAGGATTAAGCCCAATCGACGGAAAACTATCTCGAAGACCGCTTGGTTGTCCTCGACGATCGTCCAGATTAAGCCCGAATCGACGGAAAACTATCGAAGACCGCCCTTGATTGTCCTCCGACGATGGTCCAGATTAAGCCCCGAATCGACGGAAAACTATCCGAGAGCCTCTGGTTATCCTCCGATAACAGGCAATGGATCAACACCCGATGCACAACAGGGAAGCTATCCACATTTTTGCCAACTACAATCTCCCTCAGAGTAATCAGCACGAAGATTTATTCTGATCCCTTATTATCAATAAGAATTACAGAGTCAGCGTGCATTACTCGGTTGCCTTGGATGGCATCTTAAGCCCATCTCCGATTACTTATCAACGGCTTCACTTTCGAATCTGCATATATGGTTAAAAATCAATGCAAACCAAGAACTTCATTCAAAAATGAGCACGAAGTCTAACGTAGGACTTCCTCCAAATGGCATCTTAAGCCCATCTCCATGATCCTTCCGAACGACTACGAGTCTAGGCGGCTCACTTCCCAGCATCGATCTTTCCAGATGGCATCTTAAGCCCATCTCCGTCAATTCTCCTATCAACATTCTCGAGTCTAGCGTACGACTCATCCCCCAACGAAGTATCCAAATGGCATCCGTAAGCCCATTCGCATCATCCACCAACGAGTGCAAATTTTGTACTTGAGTGTTCAATCATCTTCTACCTGTGTCACAAAAGACAAGCGTGTCAATCTAACCCTCCAGTACAAGAAGATTGAGCAGGGGCAGTGTCATACCCCAAAATTTTCCTCCATCTACTCAAGAGATCCCATACATCCATACTCTAGGATTCCTCAAGAGTTGATCGACAAACTCTCTTAGACAATCAACCCAAACTAGGGTTTGGTATCTCTCAAGTCAAGATGAACTTCCAACATCTCCAATGGCCTTAATGCCTCCTCATATGCTTCAAAGATTCTCCATGTCAAGTTTCAAGCCTCACAAGTCAAGTTTCGCATAATTGCTCGGATGGTTGAAAATCAGTTGTATTGACAAAAGTCAAGCGTGGTCATATATCAAACTTCATAATTTTTGTCAACATCCTCTTTTGAAGTTACATTCATCATTTGATCAAGGGTTGATCATGATTCATCAAGAAAACTCAAGATTTGCTCAAAAGTCAAACTTTCTAAATTGTGGTTTCTAGGTGAAAAGTCAATGAACTTTGATGATCATAACTTTCTCATACTTTCTCGAAATTTTTCCACCACCTCTTGTTTTGAAGGAAATTCAATTCTCTACAACTTCATGTCTCACAAGAATGTCCAAAAATGCTTCATTTGAGAGGTATAGCTCAAAACATTACTGGTCATTTTCAAAGTCAACAAAAAGTCAACTTTTTTGCTTTGAAGATATATTGAGCATGGTAACTCCAATTGAGATGAGACCAAAAGGTTGGTTAGAGGACTCTTAGAGCTTTCCAAAAGTCCAAGAATACTCAAAATGTGGAAAATTGAGCAAGATACACTATTCAGAAGTTGGGCAATTTTGGACAATTGCACAAAAGGACATTTTGGTCAAAATGCAAAATTTTCCAAATGGGCCTATAATCTTTTGATCCAAACTTGTTCATGACATGATTTTTGACCCATAAATGCTTGGAATTGGTAATTTTCTATTTTTATGATTTATATTTGAATTTTATAACATTTAATTCAAAAATAAATTGTATAAAATATGAAAATTAAATGTTTTTTTCAAAAGGGCTGATTTTATATCTTCCTTAATGTCCAAGAAAGCCCACAACAATTGCCAAATTCGTGCTAAGCCTTTACATGGAAGGAAAATCAAATTTTTTCCAAAATTTGATTTGTTTTAAATGGAAAATATTTGCACAATCAATGTCCAATCTTTTTTGCTTGCTTTTGCCATCCGATTGTTTATAAATACCAAGGTGTGTACAAGCCTGAGGACGAAACCCAGCCCTTGCACTAACCCTTATTTTGCCAAAATATTTCTCAAACTTTTGAAAATCGAATTTCAAAATCCAGCAAGGTTCAGCCAAAGCTTTCCATCCAAACGTGCTCAGGAGGTTCCCAGCAATCAAAAGCAACCTTTACTCGTGCCCAGAACTGCCCAGATCGCGTGCTAGAACTCCCACCGGTTTACATTTTTCACAATTTCGATTTTAATAATCCATGCATCTCTAACTGTTTTGGCTTGTTTGTTTGAGTTCAAGGTGTCTATTAGAACAGGTTTGACGTATAGCATGAGAAGTTTAGCACCGGAATCATAGATTGCCATTGTTAGGGCAGTTTTTGCTTTCTTCTTCGAAACTCCCGATCCAGTCGTTTTTAGCCAAAACTGATGCTTCCATTGAGATCGCAGCCCTCGATTTAGGGGGGTAGGGTCTCCCTTTTCCATTTATTCCACGTATTTTGCTTGCTTTCAATTTGGTCATCGAGAGGCGGCCGGAGCTAGCTCTGCCGTTGATCGAGAATACCGCGAGGAGCATGCGTGGCACGATCCAGTTCGATTCGTCTGTTCAAACAATCGTCCACATGCCGATCGCGTTTGAATTCAAATATCTCGACGCGTCATCATTCAAATCCATTGATTTTCACTTTTCCAACACCAAGTGTCAAGTGGCGTGAGTGGTGAGGCAAGCAATCTCAAGGTTTCACTCCATGGTCTCTAGTTCGAACCTCCTTGAGACCGGTTTTTGCTTTTCTCAAAACTTCAAATTTGTCATATTTTTTATTTTCCAATTTATTTTAATATTTGCATCCTATTTTAATTATTTTCATATTTTTATTTCGCATTTAAAAATCATCAAAATTATTTTTCTTTTGCATTTATTTTCAGAAAATCTTTATTTAATTTATAAAATTAAAAAACATATTTTTGCATGCATATTTATTTTTATTTGTAATTTTGCATTTAAATCATTGTTAATTAGTTTTTAATTATTAAATTGCATCTAAAAAATCCCAAAAAATTATCTTAGTATATTTACATTATTTCCAGCATGTCATATTTTTTCCAATTTAAAATTTGCATTTTTTCTAACATTTTCTTTTATTTCGATTTCATCATATTTTCCGATTTCTTGTTCGTTTCACAGGTTCTTCCAATTCGGACGTTTCTTCACTATTTTCATTTTATTTTCCAATAATGTAACTGTATATGGGATGTAATAGTTTAAATTAGGTTTTTATTTTCCGCAAGTTTAAATTATGTATCTGCCCCAAAGCCTTGTAATAGCGTAGGACATTTACCTTTCCGCACTTTACATTCCGCATTTTAATTTCCGCACCCTATAAATTGCTAGTAATTAGGCGTATGGCAAGACTAAAATTGAACATAGCCCACTAATTTTAAAGATAACATATTCTCGAATCGACACTTTCTTTCACACGCACCTTGGGTAATTCTTCTCGTTGCTTTGCATTCAAAATGGTCATGTCCCTCGAGCGTAGAGCTAGCACGTTGCTTTCAAACAAATCATCATAGTCCTTCGATACAAAGATCATAAGACCCACGATGTCGCCTCCGAATACATGATCTTGACCCTCGATTGTCGCCATTTAAAATGATGATAGTCCTTCGAATGTGCTAGATACTTCCCTGCTGTTATGACCATCCGATGTCCCTTCGAATGTCCCGCTTACATCCAACGAATGCAGCCACCTACTAACTAATGGTATGGCTAGCGCTATTTTAAAGGAATGTAGAACAATAAACGACCAATTCGAGTGGGTAAATGTCTTTTGCATTTATCAAATACTTTTCACACCACACTTTTTCAAAGTTCAAATTCTTTTCAAAACAAAAACATTTCGAATACCTTGTATACACTCCTACATGAGTCATTACAAAAAGCGAAATGCCTTTTTCAAAACATCTTTAATAAACACGAGCAATTTTAAAAAGTGATCTAGAGCAAGAGCCGTAGATAACTACGGATGAGGGTGTTAATACCTTCCTTTTCATAACCATTCTCTCAACTCAGATCTGAAGGTCTTTTTTCTACTTTTACTTTCCTTAATTGATAAAAAAAAGTCGGTGGCGACTCGCTATCCGCACATTTGGATACAAAATCCTACAAAGTCGGTTCACCGTATCACATCCGTCGAAAATCGACGCGAAAGATCAAGAGGTTGAACCGACAATGGCCTTGAATTTTGCAATGAGGCATTTGTAATACGGTGAGAACCGACTTTGGAATTTGTTTTGCTTTTTTATCGCAAATGTTGCGGATAGCAAGAGTCGCCATCGACTTTCTTTATCCATTATGGAAGGTGAAGAAATGAAAAGACCTTCGTTAGATTCTCGTAAGGGAGAAAGTTATGAAAAGGGAAGGTATTAGCACCCCTTTCCATCTCGTAGTTATCTACGGCTCTTAGTGCTTTTAGCTCACTTTAAAAATTGCTTTGCTGTGTTTGAAAATGTTTTTGAAAAGGCATTTCGCTTTGACTTCGTAATGATTCATACCGGAATTTATACGAAGTGTTCGGAAATGTTTTTTTGAAAAGTGTTTTAACTTTGACAAAAGTGTGAGGTATGAAAAGTATTTTGATAGAGCAAGCAACTAGAAGTCTTATTACCTACTCAGAATGGTCGTTTTCATGTTGTTTTACTTTCCTTTAGAATAGTGTTATCCATACCATTAGTTGATAGGTAACCCTATTCGTTGGATGTAAGAGGACATTCGAAGGACATCGGATGGTCATAAGGCAACAGCAGGAGTATCCTAGCACATTCGGGACGATCATCACTTTTATAGGCAACAATCGAGGGACGAGATCATGTTTTCGTAGGCTTACATCGGGCCATGATCTTTGTATCAAGGGACTATGATGATATGTTTGTAGGCAACGGTGCTAGGATACCTCTACGTTCGAGGGACTTGACCATTTATTCGAAAGGCAACGAGAGAGAATAGCCTAGGGGGTGCATGTGTGAAGAGAGTGTGTTGAATTCAGATATCTTATCTTTCGATTAGAAGTGATCTATGTTCGTTTTTATCTTGCCATACACGCCTAGTTAATAGCAGTTTATATGGTGCGGAAAGTAAATTGCAGAAAATAAAGTGCGGAAAGTAAATGTCCTACGCTATTACATGGCTTTGGGGCAGTTACATAATATAGGAGTGCGGAAAGTAAATCCTAATTAAACTATTACATCCCATGAACAATTACATAATAATGGAAAAGAATGCAAGAAAATAAATCCTAACTATTACAACATGTAAGCAGATACATAATAATCGGGAAAGATAAGAAATTCGCATAAGAGAAAATAATGTTAGTAAAAAAAAGATTTTTGAGTTAGCAAAAAGTTTTTAGGTTAGTAATCCTAATTAGATGATAGAATAATTTTTTGGGAATTTTCTGGATTGGTTTTGATAAGAAAAAGCAATTAAAAGTCAATTTTATGGTTAATTAACAATTAATTAAAATATGCATGCAAAAATATTAATTTTTATGTCAAAAATTAAATAAACATTTTTCTGTCCTAAATGCAAAAAGAAAATATTTTTGGTGATTTTTTAATGCATGAGAAAATTGTTTTCGAAAGAAATTAAATTGAATAAAAATAAGGAAAGAAAAATAGAAAATTTGTTAGTTGTAAAAAGTAGTAAAAAAGAAAGGCTGGAGCCAGGGATTGAACCCCTGACCTCCTGGATATACCACACGCATGTTACCAACCGAGCCAGGCTGTCTTGGTGTTTTTGAATTGCAAGCATCGGATTATATGTGATCCAACGTGTTATATTGGATTTCAACGCAAGTCAAATTGTGGGCCCCGGTTGTAGGAATGAACGAATCAGAATGCGCCACGCCTAGGTCACCGGTCTTCACCGGTCAAAGCAAACACAGAGACGTCGGAGCAAAGCTCTGGTTGTCTTCTCCGGCCGATCCAACCTTCTAACCTGCAAAACAGCCAAAATAAAGAGTAAAGAGGGACCCTGCCCCCTAATTCGAGGGCTGCGAGTCTAATGGTGGTGTCTGTTTGGCCTGAAACAGCCTGGATCGTCCGGTTCGAAGCTTCTCCAAACTGAAGCCCTAACTATGGCAGTTCGTGGTTTCTGCGTTAAACCTCACATGTAAGGCATCAAATACGTTCTAATGGATGTTCTGAGATAATACAAACAATCCAAAACAGTTAATAATGCATGAATTATGAAAATCGAATTTGAGAAATATACCAAACCGGTGATGCTTGGATAACACGATTTGGAATGCTTTGGCTTTGTGTAATGGTATGGATCGGTTGCTGGAAAGCTTAGGAACACAAATGAATCAATGAGAAGGCTTGAAAGTGGCTGCAAATAGGATTTCGAAAATTGCAACTTTGAGAGAATTTTGTGATTTTTAGGGTTGGCTCATGAGGCTAGGGTTTCATCCCTTGGTCTTGTGAATGTGTTATGTATTTATAGAGCAAGAGATTTGATCAAAAAGAATGAAAAAATATATTGCTTTGAATGCAAAAATATCTCCTTGTAAATTTTCATCAAATCTTTCCAAAATTGGATTTTCTCTCCCTTGTGTGATCTTGTGAAGACACCGGCGGAACCTCCGACATGATAACTGGTATCAAATAGAGTTGCCATCGAACGTCTTTTATCTCACGAGGGAGAAAGGAAAACATCGAGTAAACCTGAGGGGAGAAATCGCGGTCCTATGACCGTGAAATCGAGAAAACCTAGGTAAGGGAGTTAGTTACGCGAGGGGAATAGATTAGCACCCCACACGCCCGTAGTACTCTATGGTATCCACTTTCTATTTCTAGCTAAAGGGTGTGTTATATCTATGCTTGATCTCTATCATGCATGCAAAAGGAGAGAGAAAATAAGAAACCACGGGGAAAAGAAGGAAGTATTTACAAAGTTTTCTCGATCGAGCCCCGTGACAAGATGCCTACGTATTCCCGCGTGTAATGGGAAAGTCAGAGCGCCGTAGTTCGACTCACTTGTTTTGGTGGGTTTTGTGTTTTTTACTTATGAAAAAGATTTTAAACACAAAAAGAAGGGGAAAACGCACAAAGGCGAAAAGAGTTTGTGTTGGTTGGTTGTTTTTACCTTGAGAAAGGAATTTAAACCATTATTAAGTGTTTTGTTTTCAAAGGAAAAAGAAAGAAAACTTTAGTTTTATTACATGCAACATGCAAAAGAAACTAGCAAAGCAAGGTTGGACCCATGGTTTAGGATGCAAGGGAATCTCTACCTACATGGACATGCAAAGGATGTGGATCCTAATGCCTAGGCTAAAGAACCAAACCTAACCAAGGGAACCTGCAAGAAACAAACAAGCAAACACACTTCACAAGTAGAATTGTCCTAAACGGGTCTTTAAATAAACCAGAGGGGTTCCTGAACATGCTCCAACTACGGAAGCCGCATCATGCATCTCTATTCCTACTTCTCATGGCAAAAGAAAGCTGTAAAGCCCTACTTCTCATGATATCTAGGAAAACTATAAGAGAATGCGATAAATGGTGTAGAAACTACCAAACGGATATAGAATCCGAAGAGCACTGCAAGCGGTAGAATTACTCCGGAAAACTTCAAGTATTGCAGCCATGCAACAAGAATAAACCGATGAGAATTGTTCAAAGCATCGAAACAAGCGGAAAGCGTGTTGATACGCATCCGAAGCGACAATGCCTGCAAGAACGGGATTAAGGCAAGCAAAACAAGATAGGAATGGTGCACACGTGGGTGTACAAGCTCAAACAAAACCTGCAAGAAGGGAGTTAGACCCAAAAAGCGAGTAAGAGAAAAGTATGCGAATATCGAAGAAATGAGTCGTATGTGCATGCGACGCATGTCCCTGCACGAAATGGAGCACAAACAGTAGCCAAGCATAGCTAGGGTGACTACTGTTCACCATTAGAATCGAGAAAATCAGAAAAAATGAACCAGTGGACCGTGCTAAGTCCGGTATATCAGGCTAGCGCGACCAAAGAACCTAAAAATCGTAACATTTGACGCTAGCGGCTCGATGGCGCTAAGCGCGACCTCCAACCCTCGAAAAATTATTTTGATCCGAACCACTGTTGTGATATTTCCATACAAGAGTCCGATCCATACCGTTAGGCCATAATCCAGCAACAAATGAGAACTAAAAGAACGTGCATGGAATGCAAATCGACCGATAAAACCAATGTTCACATACATGTATTGATGCATGAACACGTGAGGAATGCAAATCGAATCGATAAAACCAATGTTCACATACATGTATAGATGCATGAACATGTGAGGAATGCAAATCGAATCGATAAAACCAATGTTCACATACATGTATAGATGCATGAACATGTGATAGATGATGCAAAATGTATGAGTTTATGTCCTATATGCAAGTGGAAAACAAATGCACAAGTGTATATGCATGCTATGAACCAAAATCCATACTCCGACACACATAAGGCGGCAAAATCCAGTTCAAATCGAGAAATTCAAAAGAACAAGCTCGAGATCTAGAATCTACATTGAATTTACGTGCAATTTCAATATTCAACTTCAAGAAAAGCTGAAAGTCAAAACAGCTTAAAATAAGTGCTTATAACACTTACTTGCACTTGAAGTTTGAGTCAAATTGTAGAGGAATTCCTTGTGCTCTTCAAAGAAAATACCAAATCAATGAGGAATTGTTGATAATCTTCAGAAAAGCTTGGATTTCAATGGAGAATTGAGGAAGAAGAAGAAAAATCCTTAGATCTTGAAATTTAGAAGAAAATCAAGAGGAATCCGATCCTTCCATGTCAAATGCGTGCAGAAGAAGCAGAGTAAGATCTTGATTGGAATAGGATGTGCTGCGAAGAGGAGAAAAAAGAAATCGCAGGTCGCGCTTAGCACGGAGGGCGCGCTTAGCGCGGTCTGTGAATGAAGTCGGTGGTGAACGGAGGTCCGGTGGCGGCCTGTGGTGGTTGCTTTGAGGGAAAGTTGCAGTTTGAACTTTTTGAGTTTTTGTGCTTTGGAATTTGAGAGAATTGGAGTGTTTGTGGTAGTGGAAAATTTAGCAAATGATTGTGTTGTTTGATTTGTGAAGAGGAAAATCTATTTATAGCTTTTGATCCATAATCAACAAGCTAATTATGATTATCCGAATAATTTTCGTAATTAATCCCAAACAGCCAAATCCGTGAGGAATTTAGAGTCGGAATGTAAACGAAAAGTATCCGGAATGTGATTTTGCTTGAGCGAATCAAAACCCCGACTTGATCTGATGAATGGTCAAGGAAATAGAATTTTTTGAAGTTTCAGCATCAGTTTTGGACCACTGACACATGCAAAATTTCGTTCGCGCTCTGTGGGGAAAATGCCTCGGACGAGGATCTTCTGATCGAAATTTGCACATGCGTATCTCTGGGACATTTAAGGCTAACAAGATTTGTGAACTTTTGGCACCGGTCCCGTCCCATTTCGATGAAAATCGAGCGAGATATGATTTTTTGAACTTCGCGTATCAGATGAAAATTGCTCAGTTCAGCTCAAAATCACCCTCAGAGGATAAAAATTCTGGTACCGATCGGTGAGGAATTAGCTCCCGAGTTGCAAACGAAGGTTGTAGAGGGTTTCGATACGGACCTTTAGAAATCGGTCCCGCTCAATTCCGAGCTTCCAGCTAGGAGATAAAGCTTTTTCGGTGAGCCAAAATGCACGGTTCAGCACTAAAAATCAGCTTGATCTGCAGGGGAAAATGACTCCTTTGAGAGCCTTCCTCACAAAATCTATCTTCGACCTTCAAACGGAAATTATAGATAATAAAGAGAGGGAAATGACAGTCGAAGACCAGTATAAAATACCCAAGGAGATGGGAGATACGCCTTCTGGAGTGCCCAAAATGCGCCTAAAACCCGAAATCCACTTTATTGAGAAATGAGCTCTTTTGGCTGACATGTGGAATACCTGTAACCTGATACTCCTTATAACGAATGCTATGCATGCTATTACATGTATGTTTATGCAATGGAATTATAAGTCAGGGAAACGCAAAAAAGAAGAGGGTAAATTTTGGGGTACAACATCTTGCACGAATTTGGCATGTATTCTAGTCTTCCTTGGTCCTCAAGATAGATAGAAATCAAACCCAACTTGTTTTATACCTTGCTTTTATATTTTATTTAATTTAAAATTGAATTAAATGCTTTAAATTCAAAAATAAATTTAAAAAAATGGGAAGGAGGTGTAGAGAGGCCATGGATAATGTTAAGATCTAGTTTGGATCATAAAATTATAAGCCCATTTGGAAAAAATTTGCATTTGTCACATATTTCTCTTTGTGCACCTCTTCAAAAATGCTCAACTTGTGCAAGGTGTATCTTGCTCAATTGTTAATATTTTTGGGTGTTCTTGGACTTTTTAGAAAGCTCAATATGTCCTCTAAACAACCTATTTGGTTTCATCTCAATTGAAGTTTCCATGCTCAATAACACTTCTTTACAAAAAGTTGACTTTTTGTTGACTTTGAAAAGGACCTATAATGTTTTGATTCATAACTTCCAAATGAAGCATTTTCTGAGCTTTGGTGGAAAAATTTATGATAAATTTACAAGCTTGTGAGACATGAAGTTGTAGAGAATTGAATTCTCTTTAAAATGAGCTTTGGTGGAAAAAATTTATGATAAAGTATGTGAAAGTTATGCCTGGTCAAAGTTCTGTTGACTTTTGTCTAAGAAAGCCCAATTTAGAAACTTTGACTTTTGATCAAATCTTGAGTTTTCTTGATGAATCATGATCAGCCCTTGATCAAATGATGAATATTACTTAAAAATATAGATGTTGACCAGAAATTATGAAGTTTGACGGTATGTTGACCACAGTTGAGTTTTTGTCCAATACAATTGATTTTCAACCATCTGAGCAATTGTCTGAGGAAACTTGACTTGTAAGACTTGAAATTTGACATGGAGATTCTTTGAAGCATATGATGAGGCATGATGACCACTAGAAGTGTTGGAGACTCACTCTGGCTTGAGGATGGCCAAACCCTAGTTTGGGTTGATTGCTTAGGAGAGGGTTTGTTTGGTCAACCCTTGTGAAATCCTTGAGTATGGATATGTGAAATGTCTTGAGAAGTAGGAGGGAAAATTTTGGGGTATGACAGTTTCCCCTGTTCAATATTCTTGTACTGGAAGGGTTAGATTAACATGCTTGCCTTTCGTAGCCTGAAGGTAGAAGATGATTGAACACTCGAGTACACCTGAAAATTTGCACTCGCCGTTGATTGGTGATGTATTGGAATGGGCTTATAGATGCCATTCGGAGAAGCTGGAGACTTCACTGGGGAATGAGTCGTACGTTAGACTCAAGAACGTCGCTTGAATAGGAGAATCGTCGGAGATGGGCTTAAGATGCCATCAGGAGAGACCGGTGCTAGGGAACGAGTCAGACGTTACTTGAGGTACTATTGAAAATAGAAGGAAGCACGGAGATGGGCTTAAGATGCCATCCGGAGAGAATGATGTTGAGTCGTACGTTAGACTTCACGCTCGTCTTTGAATGGAGTTATTGGATTGTATTGGTTTTTAACCAAATATGCAGCATTCTGAAAGTGGAGAGAGGTCGACAAGTAGTCGAAGATGGGCTTAAGATGCCATCCAGGGCAACTGAGTCGTACGCCAGACTCTGTAGTTGTTGTTGATAATAAGAGAGAATCAGAATAAGTCTTCGTCCTGATTATTCCGAGGGGTAGTTATCGCGGATAGTTTTCCCTTGCTTGGTGTTAATCCAAAGGCTCTGTCGAGGATAACTTGTATGGTCTTTCGTATAGGTTTCCGCCTTGTTTCGGTATTAATCCCGGACCTTTGTCCTTGTTGTTCGGATAGGTTTCCGCCTTGTTTCTGTATTAATCTTTGACCTTCGTTAAGAAGTAATTTTACTTACCGGAAAAAGAAACTTTGACAGGATATAGTTAGTCTTATGCAGATTATGATGCATGCGAGCATATGACAATGTGTACGAATGATATATGCACATGTTATGACTTTTATGAGTAATGTATGAATGTAGATATTGTGATATTTCAAAACATATCCATCTTGAAGAAGATAAGAATGTCCTGCCGGAGATTTCGATTTCGCTTGGGGATGAAGTTGCTGAAAACCCTAAAAGAAATGTCCTTGATTCCTCTGATGCACTATCTGACCAAGTTTCGAGCCTAGATATTAATGCTGTTTGGAAGAACAAAAGTTGGGAGATACTCCGCCAAGGGTCTTGTGCGTAGACCTTGTTGGGGGAGTATCTGATTATTGTCTGGAGTTAATGTCCGAAGATTCCTTTGACGTGGTGAACCTGAAGTTTGTTGAGACCTCTGGCTAGGGAATAACGGAGATGTAAGTTTCCTCCGATGCACTATCTGACCAAGTTTCGAGTCGGGATACTGCTGCTGTCGGGGAACGACGATCGTTGAGAGATATTATGCTAGGGATAAGTATCTTTGTGTATGCGAGATGAACTGTTATTGCTTGGAGACTTGTCGGAGGAGGCTCGACGTCTCTGGGATTGATTTTAAAGTAACTCGGAATGCATTGGTGACTTTAGTCGTCATCTCAATTCCTAGGACCTGTAGTAATTACTTTCGTATGTTCGCTTTTCACATGTTTGTGAACAGATGTTTACTGTCAAATGCATATAATCATTCAAAGCAATTGATCGCGACTTTATCGTCTATTAATCAGCAGACTGCAAGTGCACAGTCCTATCACGTAGTTTTAAAAGATATCGAACCCACAGAGACTATAAATCGAACTATTGTTATCCTAAGTTACGATACGCCTAAGGAATAATTCTTCAAGGTTTTTGGTTAAGGAAAATATAATAAATAAATAGATATCAAGATGTAATTCGCCTAACCTAAGGGATCTCAATTTCCACCGACGTGTTACTCAAGTTGAATAAAATCCTATTTCAAAGAAACAATATTCATCTAAAGATCCTATCTCAAACTTTCGCCTATTGAATCGGATCATGTAATTAAATCCTAACGTATGCCTCGCTATCCCGCCGAATATAAAAACACTTTTGAAAATAAATAAAGTTTAATCTCCTTTAAAACGTCATAGCCTTTTAAAATTAATACCTAGTATCCACTATCCGGTTCTAAACCTCAAACTCCGCCTGTTGGTTTCTAATCTTAGTCCGCTTTATTAACCTCAAACTTTCGCCCGTTGGTTTCTAAACCTTTAATAAATTAAATTAGATATCTAAGTCGAAAGAATATTTTTAACAACGTAACATTATGCCGCTTTATTTTGGATTCCTTGGATCGATTAATTTACATACCAATATCAAAACAATTTAGCCGTATATATTAATTAATTCGTATATGCATAAATAATATGGTTTAATATATTTAAACATTTCCAAAATCAAATAAATAATATCGTGCAATAATAAATTAAATAAAATAAAATAAATAAATAAAACCCGAAATTAAGAATGTGAAATAATCTCGTTCTTCGAATAAACGAACATCCATGTGTTGGTTGGATCGCGTCAAGACTTTGAATTTGACAAGAAAATAAACAAGGAATAAAGCACCGGATCTAACGTAAGGTTAGATCTGAAAACCGGAAAATAAATTCAAAATATACATCGAAATAAAATTGCGAAATATTAAAATAGGTTGTTCGTAAAAATGCCGACCTCGACTCAAATCGAACTCCTATTTATAGATGCATTTGTAATCGCTTTTCCTCAAGTCGTCCCAAATAAGTGGCATCGTGTGAGAAAATCTCGCTTGAAGAACGGGACGGGCCCAAGAATAGGGCCTAGATGAGACGCGCCTCAACCGCATGCGAGAAAATGGTGGGCCCCACTTGGAGGCGGGCGCCCGCGTATGTGGAAGGGGTGAGACGACTCGCCCAACGTGGCAAGGGAAAAGTGATTGATCTTGTGGGCTACGCGTATTGGTCTTGTATTGGGCTTGCTTTAATTGTTTTCTTCTTCTTAACACCTCCCTTTACTATATCACACCTTTGCTTCATTTCTTTGCTTTTAATCCAATTTTCCTCGATTTTACTTTGCTCGATTTATCTTTATTTAATATAAAATACCAAACATAGAAAATACCAACGTAATATAGAAATAAAGTGAAATAAATAAATAAAACATTAACATTATTTATGAAAATACATCAAATATGTTATATAAATTCGTGTTATCAAACTCCCTATACTTAAACCTTTGCTTGTCCTCAAGCAAAAATTAAAATGAAAATCACTTGAGCATATGTCAAACGCAGATATATAACACAATTCAATCGTACTAGGTTGCAATTCACTTTGTTGGATAACTCGAGTTTAGACTTTGACACCAAAATTACCGTAATAACACTAGACAACCCCATTTATGCACCAATTTAAGTCATGAATTACTCGACCTAATACTTTCGCTTTGTTTCACCTGCCAAATTCGCGCAATCACATTAAGCCCATTACCTTACGCGCACATAGTGGAGTAACCGTTAGTGACTTTGATCTTTATAATCCAAATAGGAGTCCTGGTAATTATATTTGGTACTCCTTTATCCAATTACAAATTGCGGGGATCGATCATCATCCGCCTCTACCAAGTTCAAGACTGGACCACCGAACCAATTCATAATGGATGTTTGCATAAATATTTTATAGTTTCATGATCGTTGAATTAAATGATCCGTAAGGACCATCTAACTTAATAAGTGCATCTTCTAATAAAAATTTCTTTAAAATCTTGATCAATCACTTATATTCATCGATTCTCCACGTAGTTTGTCGCTTAAGGCTGTGCCGATCGCTTAATAAACTACTCGGATTACTTTAAAACTAAGTCTTAAGGTGTTGGTATAATAAGTACTTAAATCAATCTAACACGTTGGGGTTTTAAAGTGTTAGGACGATAACAATTTTGCTAAGTCGCTCTAATTCTTATTTAAAATAGGCAACCTTAGTATTATTTGAGTGTGTTAATATATGAGTTTTAATTTTTGTTAAAATTTTGTCGTTATGGCTCAAGAAAAGGAGAAATTGAATAAGCACGTAAATTTAAACATAAAAGACTAAAATTACATAAACATGTATTTTATTGAATGGAAATTTTGCAATACATATAAAAAGGAAACTTAAAAGGGAAAAACTAAATAGAGCAAATAAAAATGAACAAAGAAATGTTCGACCCCCAACTTAAAATAAGCATTGTCCTCAATGCGATAAAACCAGAGAAATCGAAAGGGAAGGGTGGTCACTCGAAGTGGAATCTTAATTTGCATGCCTTTTAGTAATACATGTGACTTAGGCAAATAAGGAACAATTTTGTAGACCACATGCATACATATTATATACTTGCATATATATATATATATTATAAATAATTCTAGAATTTTAATATATATAATACTAGTATATAATGCTTTTAATTAATATAATAAATATTGGGAAATATTGATTTGGTATATTAATAGGAGAAATGCGATAATTAAAATATTACTCAATTATAATTATAAATATTAACGTGAAATTTTTATTGAGTTTAATTATCAGATTACGGGAAATAGTTCAAGCATCGAAGAAAGTGTGCAATAGATAACGCTAAAAATTTAAAATTTAACATAAAATAGAAAAATTGAAAATACGAAAAAGAAAAATTAAAATTAGAAACTAGAATGACTACCCATTGATTTTCCATGGCCACTTATCAAGCCATCTCACATATCCTCACCTTTTCTTTTCTTACGTCTGTAGGGTTTATTCTTTCGACATATTGGTAGTGGTTCGGATTTATCCTAAGTATAAGTTTTTCAATTTTTGGCTTAGTGATTTCGTCCATCGCCTCATAAGTTAACCTTCCCTCTTCTTAAAGTAATTATATCCCTAATTTTATGGTCCTAATTTTCGCTTTTTAGGTAAGACTTCAAATGGTGGTGAATTAGTATGGATATTTTTCAATACCGCAACGCATGCTTTTAGATTGGGAGTTCACGGAGTTTCCATAAAAATTTCGGAAGGGAATCATGGGATGTAGTGATTTGGGGTTACGATAGATGCTTCTTTTTCTACCTCTTTACAACCTCCTTTGAACATTGTTGGTTCATTTTTCTCAATCTCCACTATTTTGTCATCGAACTTTCCCGGACACAATATCACTCTCCTCATACTCATCATCACTTTCTAGATTTCCAAATAGTTTTCCATAATGGTTGTTTCAACATCCACATCTTCCTCGTAGAGGTCCTAGAAGGTTTTGTTTGAGTTGAGAGATTTTAGTCTCTAAGCCAACGGTGAGACGCGAGGGATTCAACCATACCGTTAGTTGGCTAGGGTTTCATTAATTTGAAGACTTTGTTTTCGTACTTCTTCATTTTGGATAGTTTGTGCTTCATTTTGGATAAATTGTGTCTCTACAAAGTGCTCAATCATAGACTCTAACCTAGAGTTAGTTATCATCTCATCTGAATCTTCCATTGATGTTTCGAAATTAAAATTTTGCGATTCTTCAGAGTCTTGAAAGTAGGTTAAGGTCTCTTTTGTGTTTCCCCATCGCGTTATCATCCTACATGATTCGTTAAAATCTTCCATTAATATTTCGAGATCAGATTTGTATGGTTCTGGTGATCCTTGAAAATATTGGGTGTGATAATTGTAGGAAGGATTGGGTTGAGGAAAGGTTTGGTTGAAATTATAAGTTTCTTGTGGTTCTTCAAAATATGGGATTGGTAGTTCAAGGTAGTTGGGGTAGAGTAGGTTTGTGAAGCATTAAAGTTTTCCATCAAGATTTCAAGGTCGGATCTATGGGATTCTCGTGGTTCCTCATAATACGATAATGGGCGAGGAAAAATTTGGGTCATACATGGTAGTAAAGGTAAAAGGTGCCTTAGTCTATACTTGTAACACCGAGTTACAATATCGACTTAAATAGTCCCGCAGCGCCAAAAACTTGATCGCGACTTTATCGCCTATTAATCGCCAGATCGCAAGTACAAATATCGCGTAGTTTTAAAAGATATCGAACCCACGAGACTATAAATCGAACTATTGTTATCCTAAGTTACGTATACTGACTAAGGCGAATAATTCTTCAAGGTTTTTGGTTAAGGAAAATATAATAAATAAATAGATATCGTATGTAATTGCCTAACCTAAGGGATCCGAATTTCCACCGACGTGTTACTCAAGTTGAATAAAATCCTATTTCAGAAACAATATTCATCTAAAGATCCTATCTCAAACTTTCGCTCTATTGAATCGGATCATGTAATTAAATCCTAACGTATGCTCGCTATCCTACCGAATATAAAAACACTTTTGAAAATAAATAAAGTTTAATCTCCTTTAAAACGCGGTCTTTAAAATTAATACCTAGTATCCACTATCTCGGTTCTAAACCTCAAACTGCCGCCTGTTGGTTTCTAATCTTAGTCCAGTTTATTAACCTCAAACTTTCGCTGTTGGTTTCTAAACCTTTTAATAAATTAAATTAGATATCTAAGTCGAAAGAATATTTTTAACAACGTAACATTATGCCGCTTTATTTTGGATTCCTTGGATCGATTAATTTACATACCAATATCAAAACAATTTAGCCGTATATATTAATTAATTCATATGCATAAATAATATGGTTTAATATATTTAAACATTTCAAAATCAAATAAATAATATCGTGCAATAATAAATTAAATAAAATAAAATAAATAAATAAAACACGAAATTAAGAATGTGGAAATAATCTGTTCTTGAAATAAACGAACATCCACCATGTGTCGGTTGGATCGTCAAGACTTCTTGAATTTGAGAAGAAAATAAACAAGGAATAAAGCACCGGATCTAACGTAAGGTTAGATCTGAAAACTGAAAATAAATTCAAAATACAATATGGAAATAAAATTGCGAAATATTAAAATAGCGGTTGTTCAAAAATGCCGACTCGATTCAAACTGAACTCCTATTTATAGATGCATTTGTAACGCTTTTCCTCAAGTCGTCCCGAAATAAGTGGCATCGTGTGAGAAAATCCTCTTGAAGAACGGGACGGCGCCTAAGAATAGGGCCTAGATGAGACGCGCCTCAACCGCATAGAAAATGGTGGGCCCCACTTGCGAGGGAGGCGGGCGCCCGTGCTATGTGGAAGGGTGAGACGACCGCCTCACCACGTGGCAAGGAAAAGTGATTTGATCTTGTGGTCATATTTGTTGGGCTTGCTTTAATTGTTTTCTTCTTAACACCTCCCTTTACTATATCACACCTTTTGCTTCATTTCTTTGCTTTTTAATCCAATTTTTCCTCGATTTTACTTCTTTGCTCGATTTATCTTTATTTAATATAAAATACCTGAAACATAGAAAATACCAACGTAATATAGAAATAAAGTGAAATAAATAAATAAAAACATTAACATTATTTATGAAAAATACATCAAATATGTTATATAAATTCGTGTTATCAGCAATCATTGGACTTTATGCAAAAAACAGCAATAGCGAAGACTGTAAAAGAAAGAATTTCATTAATTTGGAAAGGTGGCGTATGGCCAAGCAATTTGTATACAATGAAAGTAAAAGATATGTGGAAACAATCTCGTCGAGTTTCAACTATGCTAGTGCTCATATATTTCGACTATCTCATCCCCTTGTCGTCGGTAGAAAGTGAGTGGATTGATTTTCTCCATTTGAATCTTGAACGCTGACTGTAGTCTGTAGTCTGTAATTAGGTGATCTGTAACACCCCCTTCTATTTACCCGCGTTTTATAATTAATAATAAGAGTATTTTAATCACAATCCAAGAGGTGTCACAATTTAAATAATTTAAATCAATCAATACAGTGTCATGCTTTCTCTGAAGAATATTTATTAAGTAAATAATGCAAAAGATTATGTTTAACAGCGGAAATGAAACATAACCAAAAATTCCGAATACATCATTCATAGTATTCCAGGATAATGAACTAAACAGGATTCAAAACATTAAGGAATTCCATTAAAGAATTTCAAACAAACGTTCCCCAGTGTTACATTTACCAGAGCACGACAACACACGGATTAACTAAGCGACTAATGCTAGAGCTATCCTCACCGACTCAAGCGCTAATCACGGATCTAAAATTGTTAAAGTAAGGGTGAGATTCCGTTCAATATAACATGCATTATACGTTTTAGAATACAACAGTAATAAATGATACATTAATCCATTAACCAAACACAAGTCATAATCACAAGGCGGTTCACACAATGAACATGTAATATAACAAACAATGGAAATTGCAACACCGAAACCATCCTAGCATGTTACAATCCCATATGAAATGCACTCTATGCATGTGGTACCAAACGTGAATCGAGTTCACACACCTCCGCTTACATGTGGAAAGACAAATTCATGATTCGCCCATAGCTATTGGGTCAAGAATCCAGCCTCACTACCTCAACCTCCGTAAGTCTATTGGCCCAACCAGTTCACTTCCGCACAATGGGAATGAACCATAAACAACAAATGCGTGTGCATGCTTCATAAAAGCATGCAACATTAATTCTCAGATCATGATATCAACATATATCACACAATGCCAGTTCATCACTATATCACATTCAATCATAATGAATATCAAGATACAACATAGTAAGCATTAATATTTCATCCGGTAACTTAGACCAATGGTAATAGTTCTCCATTATCCCTAACTAGTCACTCTTTTCAAAAATCGGAAGCTCGACCTGTTTAAAATAATTTTTAGCAAAACAATATTTTCCCATTTTTGAAAGGTAGTATTTTAAATTTAAGAAATGGCGCCAAAAACGGCACTCGAATCGGAATTACGGTTTAGAAAATATGAATTTTTAAAGTTTTAGAAATTTTGGAAAAATACTCATGGAACCCGGTTCCTACCTATACAGGAACCGGTTCCTGAAAGTTGAGAAATCTCGCTCCCTGGTTTTTGTATGGGAACCCGGTTCCTACCTATACAGGAACCGGTTCCTGAGTGCAAAACTTCCAGTTTTTGAAAAATAACACTGGGAACTCGGTTCCTCCCCACAGGGAACCGGTTCCCACGACCTATGACAGCATTTTCTGCTACTTTTGACAGCATTTTGCATCCATTATCATTTCCAAACTTTCAAATACGAATTGGGACATTAGGAACACCATTTCATAATCATTTCACACCATTATAACATCAAACAACATGGTTTATTCATCCCTATCAATTATTTGACATACTAACGATCCTAATTCCAAACACCGACACAAAATAGGGTTTATTCCTATAACTTATAATCATCAAAATTCAAACTTCCTAACATACCCAATTATCCCTTTGATTCTCAAAACCCATAAAGCATATTAACCGAACGAAATCACCCCTTACCTCGCGATGATCTTCGATTTCTCTCGGGTTTTTCCTCTTTCTTCTTTTCCAATTCTACGATAATAGCTTTTCTCCAAAAAAAAGACCTATTTTTCTTTCTTTTCCTTTTTATATTCCTTTTAATGTTCCTTTATTTATTCCAATAAAATAAAATAAATGGTAATTAGTAAGAGTAGAGTAATTTACTCCTCACACCCCTAATTACACCTCACACCTCCATCTCTTCTTTTCTTTAATTCATCCCATTAATTCTAGAAATATAAATAATCCAGTCTTTAATTAATTAAATAATTAAATTCCTATTTATTTAATTTTTGAATTAAATCGGGGTGTCACATGATCTGGACGAGACATAGTCGTACGCTTAAATCCCTAACTTTTGGCTAGACCGCCCTTTCGGTTTTCACCGGATACCTTTTTGCCCAAGCCTTTGTGTTTTCGACTTGCCGGGTGTACATGTTTTGTATATATCCTTAACTTTTGCCCGAACATCTTTGGTTCGCCAGGATGCCCTTATTTTTGCCTAGGCCGGTCGACCTAGCGGGTCTCATTTATGCGTAGTATTTTTTGACTATGTCTGCGTTCACATAGTGTGAGAAGTCTTTTCCATCCATGGTGCTAAGTATCATAGCTCCGCCGGAAAATACATTTTTGACTACAAATGGTCCCTCATAGGTGGGAGTCCATTTGCCCCTGGGATCACCTTGTGGAAGGATGATGCACTTGACTACTAGATCACCAACTTGGTAGACTCGGTGCTTGACCATCTTGTTGAATGCTCTGATCATTCGTTTCTGATAGATCTGTCCATGGCAAATGGATGGGAGTCGTTTCTCGTCAATTAAGTTGATCTGATTGAGGCGTGTCCGATCCATTCGCTCGCTTAACTCGTCCCGAGGACTCTAGTTGAAGGTATCCGAACTTCGATGGGTAGGACCCTCCATACCATATAGAGAGGTTGCCCTCAGATGTTCAATCAGTCAAGAACCATGGAGAGCAAATGGTAACATCTCGTGCCAATCCTTGTAAGTCACTGTCATCTTCTGTATGATCTTCTTTGATATTCTTATTGGCGGCTTCCACTGCGCTATTCATCTTAGGCCGATATGGAGAAGAATTGTGATGCTTGATCTTGAACTGCGTGCAGAGTTCAGTGATCATTTTGTTGTTGAGGTTAGAACCGTTATCTATGATAATCCTTTCGGGTGTGCCATACCGACAGATAAGATTATGCTTGATGAATCGAGCTACAATATTCTTGGTAACAGATGCGAACGAGGTTGCTTCTACCCACTTGGTGAAATAGTCAATTACCACAAGGATGAAATGATGTCCGTTCGAAGCGGTGGGCTTAATTTCTCCAATCATTTCAATGCCCCACATTGCGAAAGGCTAAGGAGTGGTCAGAACATTCAACGGTATTGGAGGTACGTGCACTTTGTTTGCATATATCTGGCATTTATGACAAGACCGAGCATAGCGGTGACAATCAGCTTCCATGGTAGACCAATAGTAACCTATTCTCAGAATCTTCTTAGCCATTGTATGTCCACCACCGACCGGCTGTAATTCTTCCATATTCCGCTCGATCTACCGCACAAAGTAAGCACAAGTCGTGATTGCGCTTGTATAAGATGTCGTTGCTGAGGAAGAATTTGGATGCGAACCTTCTCAAGAACTTCTTGTCATTGAAAGATGCCCCTGCGGGATATTCATGAGTCTCAAGATACCTCTTCACTTTGTAGAACCAAGGTTTCTCTTCTGTATCAAGTTCACAACAATATGCTGGTTCATCAAACTTTTCGATGATGATTTGGGGAGCCTCGTTGTCCCATATGACCTTGAACATAGATGACATAGTAGGTAATACGTCTGCCAATTGATTCTCTTCTCAGGGAATATGATCGAAAGTAATCTCTTCGAAGTAGGGGATCAGGCTTAAAACATGCTCTCGGTATGAGATGAGATTCGATGCTCCGTGATCCCAAAGTTAATCTTCGACACTTGCAAGAATTTGATTCTCAAGTCAATAGCGCTTTAATATCCATGCCACCTGATTCCCATGTTGTTAGTGCCGAAACAAAAAACCCGTAACGATGGCCCAATGACATAACCATGATCCATCACCAAAGCTGGTCCACAATCGAAAGTAAAAGCCTTCGTCGAAACTTGCCGCATAACCTATGACCCGATCGCCTGATCCTACACTTCCTTTGATTGCTTTAGAGAGTATATTGGATGTCGATGTCATTCCATCATTTTCGAGAACTATGTCTCGAATATGTATTTTATCGGATCCATCTTGGAGATTAATAGGGTAGTGAGTCAACATATATCTTAGTCGTGACAGCAATTTAAATAAGTTTTCTCGACGTATCTTGTTTCACAATGACTTTTTATATTGCATACTCTTTTCGACTGACCCTGATTATCAATACATGATAAGAGGTTTTTTTGTCAAAAGGTATCCGGCAATCGCTGCTCCATTCCACTATTTGATCTTTTCTTCAAGATTGACTCATTTGCTCATAGATGTGCAATGAATCGGCAATGTAGTTCAATCGTCCCAAGAAACCTCTAACTTCCTTCTCGGTGCGGGGAGCTGGCATTTCTTGAATAGCTTTAACCTTGGCGGGGTCAACCTCAAATACCTTTACCACTGACAACAAACCCTAGGAGTTTACCAGATCTGACTCCAAAGGTGCACTTGTTAGGATTGAGTCTTAGTCTGTATTTCTTCAGTTTATCAAATAGTTTCCGCAAATGATTGAGATGTTCTTTTTTAGTCTGTGGACGAGCTATCATGTCGTCGACATAAACCTCTATCTCGTGATGAATCATGTCATGAAATAATGCCACCATGGCACGTTGATGAGTGGCGCCAGCGTTCTTCAGGCCGAACGGCATGACCTTGTAGCAGAAAGTGCCCCACTGTGTAACGAAAGTAGTCTTCTCCATGTCTTCAGGAGCCATTTTGATCTGATTGTAACCGGAGAAACCATCCATGAAGGAGAAAACCTTATGTTGAGCAGTGTTGTCGACTAGAACATCAATATGAGGAAGTGGAAAATCGTCTTTCGGACTCGCTCTGTTCAAATCTCTGTAATCCACACACATTCGTACTTTGCAATCCTTCTTAGGTACAGGTACCACATTTGCAACACATTGTGGATAAGAAGTAATGGCTAAGAAACCAGCATTAAACTGCTTCATGACTTCAGCTTTGATTTTCTTAGACATCTCAGGACGCATACGACGAACCTTCTGCTTTCCTGGGAGAAAACTTTCTTTTGTCGGTAACCGGTGTACCAAAATGTCAATGTCTTGACCCGGCATGTCTTTGTATGACCAAGCAAAAACCTCGATATAGTCTCGTAGCATCTGAACCAATCTTTCTTTGACACTATTCTCAAGACCTGCTCCTATCTTGACTTTTTTTTGTCTTCGTCAGTACCTAGATTCACATCCTCGAATGGCTCTTCGTGTGGCTGTATAACCTGTTCTTCTTGTTGTAGAAGTCTGACAAGTTCTCCTGGCACTTCACAATCTTTCTCACCTTCGCCTTCGGCTTGGTAGATCGGATTATCAAAGTCATATTTAGCAATAGCAAAGTTGTTATCAACGAGATTCGGAGTGAATCTGCAGTGTATCACGTGGGTGTGTGTAAGAACACATAGCTTTTGAAGGGGTAGTAAAGTAAAAGAAAGAAGCAACACTTAAATGCAAAAGTCCAATGAGTTTATTGATGAAAATATGCAAATGACAGATAATAACCCTCACAAACGAGCCATGATGCCCCGGGTAAGGCATTAGGCTTTAGAGTTTATTGTTCAAAGCAACAGAAAATGAAAAGCATAATAGAAAACAAAAGCAATTACTTCTGTCTAAAGGAGATTGGTATGACATCTTTGGTCTTCCAATTGCTGAGTCCGTTGTCGGGAGTTGGTGAAGCCTAAACCAGTCTTGTCAGATTTGAAAGAAAGATCGGGGAGCTGACCCCAAATAGTACGACCTCCTTCTTCGACTGCTGCTTAAGCATCCTTCAGCGAGGCCATCCTAGGCGGAACTTGTGTAACTTCAGGAGCGACAGGAGAGTCAACAGGCATGACTCTTGGAACTGTTTCGAAAGCTTGACAAGGAGTTTCGAAGAATTCACCTTCCATCTCGAGGTATCGGAATGACTGCAGATGGCTTACCATGTACTCTTCTTCACCGCATACTGTAACAATCTTCTCATTCACTGGGTACTTCAGCTTCTGATGCAAGGTAGAGGTAAAAACGCGTGCCCCATGTATCCAAGGGCGTCCAAGTAGGCAAGAGTAAGCTGGACGGATGTCTATGACAAAGAAAGTGGAGTCGAAAGTCTGGGAACCGACTTTAACTAGTAGGATGAGCTCTCCAAGCACTGTTCGCTTAGAACCATCAAAAGCTCTCACAATTATGTCGTTGGGCTTCAAGACCAATCCTTCAACATCGAGTCGGTCAAAAGCAATCTTCGGTAGGATATTCAGAGCAGAACCGGTATCTACCAAAACATGAGACAATGCAGTGCCCTTGCATTCAACAGAGATGTGCAAGGCTTTGTTGTGTTTTCTTCCGGCGGGAGTCAAATCAACATCAGAGAAGCCTAGACCGTTACTGGCAGCCAAGCTAGCAATACAAACTTCAAGCTGATCAATAGTGGTGTCTTGCGGTATGTGAGCATTCTTCAGAAACTTCACCAAGGCCTTAGCATGAGCCTTAGAGCACAATAGCAGAGCAAGCATGAATATCTTGGACGAAGTCTGTCCCAACTGTTCCACAATATTGTAGTCACTTTTGTTGATTATCTTCAAAATTTCTTCCATTTCTTGTTTGGTGGTATCTTCAGCAACTTCCTTTGGTATCGAAAGGGATGAGTTCGTTCTTTCCTTTAGCTTCGGGAACTGGTTGAATAGCTGGAATGCGAGCTGGAGTCGCAGTGTCTTTTGGAGGAGAGATCTCTGGAGAGAACACTCTTTCGATTTTGGTCACCTTGCTTGATCCGGTGATGTTGTCGATGTCAGGAATGGTAGCTTCAATTGTAATGTCCTCAATGGTCAGAGGGTCTTGTTTGACGCCATGATAGTAAACTTCAGCTCCATAGTTCCATGGTATAGCTTTGTTAGAGGAATATGTAATTGGTCTGGGAGAAGTAATGATGAGAGGTGCCACTCTAGGCACAGGATCCGCAGAAGAGATCCTTATCGTGTTTACATCAGCATGGTCTTATGGGAAATCGTCTCCCCATCCGGTTGCCTTAACATCTTCAATAGGAATCTTGTAGCTTTCAGGAACGGTATACTTCACCATGTAATCAAACCTTCCACTTGGCTGCCCCAAGGTATCTCAGACTTCTGGTATGGCTTCGCTCACATCTTCGATCTTCAGATTCTTAGACATGTCTTCACAAAGATTCTCCACAGGTGAAGGTTTCAGAAATAGTACTTCTCGGTTATCCATCATGCATTGAATACGCCTTCTCAACCAAGCACATCCGTCAGGTGCAGATGGGCACCAACGAAAATTCTCTGGGCATCCTGGATTGACACCGGCTTATAACAGATTCTTCTTAACAGTCATTAGAGGAATAGTCAGGTCATTTATATCAAAAACATAAGAGTTCTTGTCAATAGCATTGGAACTTTTGTCGTGGTTAGGCATTGGTGCGTTGATTACATTCGGAGTCTCGACAGGAGGATCAAACTCAATTTCCTTAGCTTCAACCATATCTTGAATCTTGTTCTTCAGAGCCCAACAGTTTTCAGTGTCGTGCCCTGGGCTGTTGGAATGGTATGCACACTTAGCATTAGGATTGTATCTCGGAGAGGAAGTGTTGATATTTTGAGGAGGATCCCTCAAGGTAATCAGCTCTGCCTTCAACATGTGTTGCAATGCTTGCGACAAAGGCATGTTGATCTTCGTGAATCTTCGCGCTGCTTTGGTTGTTGTTTCACCGAGGTCTTTGGTGTAGGATTGAGATCACAATCATTCTTGCTCGACGACGACCATACACGGCATTGGCTTCTTTCTTACCAAAAGATCTCTTCGCAGCACTTGAGGATGACTCTACCTGAATCTTTCCGCTCTTGATTCCAGCTTCGATACATTCTCCCGTCAATATCAGCTCGGTGAATCCGACTAAAGAATTTCCAATCAGATGATTGAAGAATGGGCCTGTCAATGTTCCCATAAACATATTAACCAACTCCTTATTGGACAAGGGTGGTTGAACTCTGCCTGCTAGATCTCTCCATTTATGAGCATACTCTTTGAACTTTTCATCACGACCCATAGACATGCTTTGTAGTTGCATGCAAGTGGATGCCAATTCAGCATTGTACTGGTACTGCTTGTAGAAAGCATCTGCCAAGTCAATCCAGGTATGAATGTGGGTACTCTCTAGCTGGTAATACCATTTCAACTGAGCTCCGGATAAACTCTCTTGGAAATAATGAATCCACAGCTTCCTGTCATCAGTGTGAGGATGGATCTTTTGAACATAGGACTTCAAATGCAACTTTGGACAAGAGATGCCATCATATTTGGCAAAAGTAGGAACCTTGAACTTGCGAGGAATCGCCACGCCAGGAACTAAACTCAAATCATCGAAATTCAGCCCGGACATTTTCAGATTTTCCACAGCATTCAAAGGTCTTCAAGTTGTTTGTATTTGTCCTCCTCAAGCGAGTACTGCTCATTCTCATAGTCTTCTTCTCTATTTTCAGACTCACGCTGGCCTTCTTCGTTGTTCTTGATACTTTCATCAGTTTCGACACTCTTGTCTGAGAGTTCCAACCGACTGACTACTCTAGGTCCACCTTTGTGACGTCTACCCATGTTGAGGACACCAATGACCTTCTTCTTTCTGTTGATGAACTTCTTCAGATCTTCCTGGCCTTGGACCAAGCTGGTGAACATTTCTTGGAACTGAGCATTCTGAGCGTAAAGATCTTTGACAGTCTGTTCAAGTAAGGTAGGCACAAGATTATGGGTAAGGAATATCTTGATGGCGTTCACGTCTATGAACTGATTTGGATTAGGAAACAGTACCCAACCATAGATTAGTAAGGCTAAAATGTCTTCGAATGCATGGAAACTCATAGCTTTGAGGAATTCTCGTGCTTTCTTTATTAGAAATTTGGCAAGCAAACCCTTAACTCCGCTTCTTGTTTCCCAATTATCTTCAATGTCTGATCGTTTTAGATGTAGCGCTGAAGCAATGTCTTCATACTTAGGAGCCTTTTCTGAACCGGTGAATGGTATCTGATCAAGGATAGGTATCCCAAGTAGCTTAGAGAACTCTTCCAAGGTATGAACCAACTGATAATCTGGGAATGTAAAGCAATGGTGTTTCGGATCGAAGAACTGGAATAAGACGTGCATCATATCTTCTTCAAAACCGGAGATAACCAAATCAAGCAGATAACCATGTCTTTTGATGAACTGAGCATGATCGGGAATTTCTGAAACCAATTCTTTGAGCTGAGAAGGTATACTCATGAAATTGATCCGGATAGTCTTTCTAGAAGCCATAATCCCTACAAAACAGAGCAAAGATAAATCCCTAGGTCCTTGAAATGGTTAGGAATTATATGCAATGTTATGATGTCATGATGTCATGTTTAGCAAGCCCAAATAATTCACACAATAGCCCTAAGTTTAAGGCTTGCATGAGGTATATGTGTCTATCCTACCAAAGTTTGAGTGGGTTCATCCTGTCCTATAATAGTAACCGGGTTCTAGGAATCTCATATCATTGATCTTTCTCGTAGGCTTTATTTCAATACGACTACCAAGTGGTCGACCTAAACATCCCGAAAGTCGGATCTTAATGAGCGTAGCATCGAGTATCAACCAACCTTAGTCTGCACCAAAGTCGGCCATCTCACTACCTTCTAATGGCCAAGATGGGTCAATTAGGGTTCTAAAAGTTGAGTTAGTGTTGATGACACCACGCACACGCCAAATACTATCCTCAACTTGAAAATGAGGAGCATCAGAACATCTAAAGTGTCGCACTAACGTAACCATCATGTTGACCGTTTCGGTATACACCTAACAGTCGCGACGATTTATTGCTACTTACCTAAGGAAACCTGGATCCGGGTGTAGGATCCCACAAGTATAATACCCAAGCAACCCTCAAAAGTAAAGCATACAAGTCAAAGAAAAGAAAGTGATCTAAAATCCCTAAGGTATTCTCTTTTGGTGTCTCCCAAGTCGCCCGTTCATGAATACGGGATAACTGACTTTGGAATTTGTTTTGCTTTTTTATTGCAAATGTTGCGGATAGCAAGAGTCGCCACCAACTTTTCTTTTATCCAATTAAGGGAAGGTGAAAATAACAGAAAAGACCTTCGTTAGATTCTGAGTAAGGGAGAAGGTTATGAAAAGGGAAGGTATTAGCACCATTTTCCATCCGTAGTTATCTAAGGGCTCTTAGTTGCTTTTAGCTCACTTTAAAAATTGCTTTCTGTGTGTGTTTGAAAAATGTTTTTGAAAAGGCATTTCGCTTTGACTTCGTAATGATTCACGCTGGAATTTATACGAAGTGTTCGGAAATGTTTTTTTGAAAAGTGTTTTAACTTTGACAAAAGTGTGAGGTGTGAAAAGTATTTTGATAGAGCAAGCAACTAGAAGTCTTATTACCTACTCAGAATGGTCATTTTCGTGTTGTTTTACTTTCCTTTAGAATAGTGCTATCCATACCATTAATTGATAGGTAACCCTATTCGTTGGATGTAAGAGGGACATTCGAAGGGACATCGGATGGTCATAGAAGGCAACTTGTAGGAGTATCCTAGCACATTCGAAGGGACGATCATCACTTTTCGTAGGCAACAATCGAGGGACGAGATCATGTTTTCGTAGGCGACATATATTGTAACAAATCTCCAAAAGATTCTCCTAAAATATCTCCATATTTATAACAACAAATAAGTCGTTACAAATCTGCAAAATATTCTCCTATAAAGTAGGTCTTCAATCAAACATATTCTGATTTGATTCTTTCATATTCTTCTTGCGCCACTTATGAATGCATAATATTGGATTGTAATATTCTGCATTGCTGTTAATTGCTGAGTTAGATTCAATCAACAGTTCTGATGTGTTCAGGCGGGATGTCGAATGACACTGCATAGGACATCTTCTTCAACATGTTGCCCAGATGTTGAAGCATTTCAACTCAACATGTTTCTTTGTCAAATAGAACTTCCACCTGCTTTCTCTTACAAGTTACAAAGTCTATCTAACTAATTGCTACTATATTAGTTTTATCAAACATAATGCCAATTCAAATAATATAGAAATGACAATCTTTCCCTTTGACTTATTTTGGCTAAAACTAATTTATACAACATTTGCATTACAGAAGTTTAAAAAAAATAATACAATGGTATTTAACACTATAATCTAGCGGCAGCAATTTAGAAGTCTTTAGTAGTCATTGTTTATGATATTTCAAACTTTACAAATAACAGTCTTCAGTCTTCTTTTATGATGTCGAAATATCATACTAAAACATCTTTCTGGCAGGTCCTACTCCAATGTTCTCTCTTAATATATAACCAATATTACAAACAAGATAAAAGATTTAATACATTAAACTGAGCATAATACCATGTTCACATAAAATACATTAAAGTGTATAAACCTAATACCAAATAAAGAGAACGTAGCTACATGTGACAGGGGTATTTAGATGAAAGGTGTAGAAGTAGAACCTCCCCCAGAAAAACTGATATTCCTTAGTTTGTCCACCTTGACATGTCTTTAGTATTATAATAACTCTAGCTCTCTCTCACTGAGAATTTTACTAAACTTTATAACTAACTAAAACTATGTAAACTTATATATGAACACAATTACCCAAACACCTTTATTTATATATTTCCAAGAGCTAGTCTAATTTATTAGGCGGACTATAATTCCCCCCTCAAAATTTCCTTAAGATTTATTTAGATCCAAAGTTTCCTCAAACAACTTTCGTGAGCTGCCATAAATTTGCTATGAGATGTGAATATTCTCCCAATAAATTTGTCTAATTTTTTAACATTTCATTTCCCCCCATTTTTTCTACTCAAACTTCCACTTGCCCATCAATCTACTCTTTGTTTCAAGCCATTCATTTTGTCTTTGTTTCATAAGTCAAACACATATTCTCCCATCAAATTTATCTTGGCATGGCTTCTAGGTATTTGGGTCACGTACTCTATCTCTCTCAGGAGTTTATTATTTTTACTCTACTTTCCATCTTTCAACTAAAAATTATCAAAAAGATATAAAAAATTATCAATGCATATTTATTAAAACGATTCTTAATAAAGCATAAATTTGAGGGTTTTATGTATTATTTCCTGTATAATCAATCTAATAAGTGTGTCAATATGATTGTGATAAATATGTAACTTACACATGTATTAATTAAACATATTTAATCTGGTGCAGCAACATAGTACGCAACTCCCATGTATTAAATGTTGGCACAACTCGGGGGGTCAAGTGAAGAGCATTCTTACACTCTGTAGAGACTTTTTGTTTGAGCAATGCTCCCCCTCACACTTGTACCGTCGTTGACTCTCTTCAACAGGACACTTCAACAGGACACTTCTATCTCTCTCAGTAGTTTATTATTTTTACTCTACTTTCCATCTTTCAACTAAAAATTATCAAAAAGATATAAAAAATTATCAATGCATATTTATTAAAACGATTCTTAATAAAGCATAAATTGAGGGTTTTATGTATTATTTCGTGTATAATCAATCTAATAAGTGTATCAATATGATTGTGATAAATATGTAACTTACACATGTATTAATTAAACATATTTAATCTGGTGCAACAACATAGTACGCAACTCCCATGTATTAAATGTTGGCACAACTCGGAGGGTCAAGCGAAGAGCATTCTTACACTTTGTAGAGACTTTTTGTTTGAGCAATGCTCCCCCTCACACTTGTACCGCCGTTGACTCTCTTCAACAGGACACTTCTACCTACATGCAGGACTCTTACCCCTGCCCATGTGAAGATACTTTCGATACAAGCAAGTCGGTCTCTTTCTCGAACCGGGCTCTAATACCATTTGTTGGCGTAACTCGGGGGGGTCAAGCGAGGAGCATTCTTACACTCTGTAGGGACTTTCTGTTTGAGCAACACACATTTGTGGGAGACACACCACTTGTCCACCTAAAACCTTAAGGTGATAGGTGAGTGGGTTCTCCCACTTATAAATGCTCAAGTCACCACATTCTCAACCAATGTGGAACTATTTCTCCACATTACTCACACTTGTATTATCTCCAATATTAAAGAGAATCAATATAAGATTCTCACTCATTGTAGATCTATGTGCTAGTAGGTACAATATATGTATCAGTTTGATGATCTCAATGGTGTTGATGATGATCTCAATGGTGTTGATGATGATCGAGTTGAAACGTTCATCTAAAGTTCTGGTCAATATGATCTAGTTGTTTTGCTTGTAAGATCAAGATGTCAAAGCTAATTTCCTAAGGACAACACATCCAATGACAACACGTAATATCAATCTGCATTCGATAGAATTTCTGATGATTTTCTATTAAGAACGACATCTATCAAGAAGTCTCATCAAGCCTCGTTAGTTAGAAGAAGTCAATTCCTTGTTAATTTGTTGAATCATTGATGAATCAAGCTGTGGATCTTGAAGCTTCAAATATTGTGAAAATGAGGAAGTGTGAAAATGAGGAAGTGTGAAAGCTCGTCTGATCCATGTATGAGTGATCAAAATCTTACAAGTATATTAGAGTAATGATAAATTACTAAGGTAATCCACACACTCACCTAAAAGTGTTTTAATTTCTATAAATTTTCTAAAACTCCTTAAAACCCTTGGAGGAACCATCAAGATTCTTGTGAGATTTATCAAAGTTGTTCCTAAATATTTTGGAAGCTTTTATATATTAACTACTAGATTAATTCCCCTAAACAATCTATTATAGCAAGGTATAAAGTTTCTTAGTCAATAAATAACACTTTTAATATATTAAAGGAATTAACCGATATGGGTTTTCCATATAGTAAATTATGGTTTTCATTTTAATGAAGCTCGTAATCGATTAAACCCATGCTATGATCAATTATGACTTTTAAAGACTCATGAATCATTTATGTTTTTAAGCCAAAATTCTCACCTTTAAATAGAAGGTTTCTCTTTGTTTTAAAAAATACACCAGAACATGCATCTCTATATATTATTTCATTCTCTACTATATTATTTCTTTTCTTTTTTTCTTTTCACCAAATTGCTTTAGTGCTTTGAGAGTAAAAAATATCAATGAGACTTTTTTTGTTTGTTATAGTGTCGGGGTGTCATTACAATTTACACGAGAGGATTTTATCTCTTGTGTAATATCTCTTGTGAAGAAGATAAAAGAAAAGCTTAAATAATTTTTAAATACATGCACTTGATGTTGAGTGCTAGAATCACCAGAGTACCTTTTTATTTTTAATTGTATTTTGACCAAGGAAGTATGAGACACTCTCAAAATTATCCATAAAGATTTTCCTATGAACGAATAAAAGAGAATAAAAATAAGAATACATGAAGATCTAACACCAAATGAACATGAAGGTCATCGTCTTAGATGGTGGTCAAACATTGGAATTCTTGGAGGTTATGTTATCAAGTTTGTTTTTAACACATATCTCATATTTAATAATTGGAGCAAGAAATCTGATTTAATTCTTGATTCAAAAGATAGAAGTGTAAAAATCCAAGAAGAATGATATCATTGAGAAACTCGACGAAGTTATTCAAATGTTGAAATATAAAGGAATCAATTCAAGAACATTAGAAGATTCTTCATATTCACTTGAAGAAATAAATAAAGGAACGACACCAAAAATATCTTTTGAAAGAATAATCATGACAAATGAATGATAATTTGAAGAATCATCCTTGGATGAAATTAATAAATAAGCTTCATCCAATAGCAGATGTGAAGAAATTTCATCTAGTAAAAAATTTGAAAAATCTTCACCTAGTAGAAGATTCGAAGAAGGTTCATCAGATAAAATATTTGAAATATCATAAAGAACATTTAGAGATTCATCACATTAAGAGGATATAACATCAAGAAACTCATGTATAAATGTATTCCACAATATCCCCAATGATACGTAAGAAGATTCTCGTGAAGTATCCTCTTAAATAAGGGAATATGAATGCTTCAAAGCCACCATAAAACATGACGACCATGAGATAAGAAATCTAACCTACAAACAAATGTTTAAGTTAAATGTTAAGCTCAATAAATATGATAAAAAAATTACAATACAACATCATTGCTTTTAAATACTATATTGAGTTTCTATAAAATAACAACTAAATTCTTGGTAAAGAAATAGCTAGTGTTAGAAATGAATCTCTAATATCAGAAAAATGTGAAACCAACGAATCATTAAGAAATGAAGTAAGTAGTTTGCATAAAACCCTAGGGAAATTTAGTAAGGGTAAAGATAAGCTAGATTTAATTATGCATAATCAAATAGTTTCATATAATAAAAATGGCTACGGTAAATATATAAAGTAATTATCAAGTTAAAAAGGCAATATACACACTCACCTAAAAGTGTTTTAATATCTCTAAAATTTCTAAAAGTCCTTAAAACCCTTTGAGGAACTATCATTGTGCTTGTGGGGTTGAACAAAGATGTTTCTAAACATTTAGGAAGCTTGTATACACTATCTAACCAATTAAGGCTCTTAGCCAGTCAATTAGAGCAAGGTATAAAACTTATTAATCCACTAAGAAAACTCCTAATTGATTATAACACTAGTTGTTATAAGTTTTCATTTTTGAGAATTAGGATTGCCATTTTTGTGAACTTCATAATCGATTAAGCCTAAGGTATAATCAATTATGGTGTTTTAAGGCACATGGGACATTTTCGTTTTTAATCCATATTTTTAACCTATAAATAGAGGTTTTCTCCTAAATTTAAAAACACACTAGAAAACTTATTTATATATACTCTCACTCTCTACTTTATTCTTTCTCACTAAATTGCCTTGGTACCTTGAAAGGGAAAATATCAGTGAGGCTTTTTGTTTTGTTATTGTGTTGGGGTATTATTGGAATTTACATAGATGATTTAATATCTTGTGTAATATCTCTAATAAGAAGTTGTCGTTTGGTTTCTGAGCTTAGCCAACAAAATGTCTTATTTGATTTGTGATATTGTTCGTCAAATCTTTATTTGGTTCCTGGGCTTTGCTCGGTGTAAAAGCTCCTATTTGTTTGTGAGACTGTCTATTAAAATATTCATTTGGTTTGTAAACTTAGCTTGATGTAAAAAATCTCTCTTGGTTATGAGATAAACCTGGTTTAAAATTTCATGTTTGGTTTGGAGGATTGTCAGTGTAATACTATTGTTTGATTGTAAGAAGGTTCATGGGCATAACCTGTGAAAAAACATATATATTAAATTATTATAGTAAATTATAATAAATTATTATAGATTAATCTCAAATTGTATAGGTATGATCTATATGATAGTATGTTTCAATCCAACGGTTGATTTTAAAAAATATTAATTTGAAGTGACGTTTTTGAGCGAGTGTAACTCGTGGTGTAACTCTTCGGGTGTAATTTTAGCGAGAAGATTCAGTCAAGTGGTTAGACTGAACCTCTATAAACACTACAACAAATAACGATTTTAATGACGAATCTTTCAAGTCATCCAGAAAAAAATCGAGGTTTTATTATAAGACACACCATGTTTTTTTAAAATAACTTGTTCTCGGTTATTTTAAAAATCGAAGTGATATATCATCTTGGACATGCTTCGAATCCCAAATATTGCACTTTATGTTTTTATCTGTTTACAAGTGTAAAATAAATGATCCAACCCTTCAATTTCTTAGAAAATCCAAGGGATAAAATAATCAGATTTTACTATAAAAATATTCATGAACAAATTTCATCCCAATGAAATATTTTTTGTAGCCGCTCCACCGCCGAATGCGTCATTTTTTTGGGATGTATTGAAAAACTAGAAAAAAAATGTTCTTCTACGTTGAAGAAAATATTTTTCCAACTTTTGCAATCCATCTCAAACAATGATATTGAAGGTTTTGAAAAACTATGATTTATTCCTAAAAATCTTTACTGATAAAATACAAGTGCAGAAAAAATATTTTCCAAATTAATATTTTGGAACAAACACCTTATTATAAGTTGGATGCATTCAAAGCATGCACATTGCATACGCTAGTGAAAACAGTGATCATGATTGCATCAACAATCAATCTTGGATGCAAAGTTCTGACATTCAAGAACACACACACACACACACACACACACACACACATATATATATATATATATATATATATATATATATATGCAAGTGCATAAAAATCATTAAAATTTTTTTATAAAAAAATTATTTTAATATTATATGTAGACAATATAATATTTTAAAAATGATAATAATAATTATCACCTCAGTTTTTTACCTTAACCGAGGTGATAGTTAAAAAATAATAGTAAGGAAAATGCTAACGAGTGTCCGTGGGACACTCTTTAAGTACTCAAAGTATTAACATTTTTTAGGAATGCGTGTAATTGGTTTATTAGAAATTGGAATTGAAATTCTGGTGCAACATCAACAGACTCAAATGTCTTGACATCTAATCTGACATTATAAAACAGACAAGGTAGAATAAAACAACAGTACAGAAAATACAAAGAACACATAAAATTGTTCACCAAGTTTGGTTCAAACCAACCTACATCTGGGGGCATGCCAAGCCAGGAATGAAGTCCACTATCAGTAGTACTAATTCAGAGTTAAACTCCTCGTTTACACTCTTCACTTAATCCCTACCCAATGACCCTTCTACCTAAGAAATCCATCCTAGATATCATAACCTCCGCTCAATCCCTATCATCATGATAATGTCTAGCAGTCAACATCTCAGCCACTGCATCAACAACTTGGTTTTCAACAACTCTTCAAACCTAGAAAAGTAGAAGATACACTTCTATCACAAACAAACTAAGACTAAAAGCAACAAGCTTCTAACTTAGGACACACCTTGGAGTTGCTTCACAACTTCCTCCAAGAACACAACTCATCTCATTGCTTCACAACTTTTGAGTGAGTACAACTGTCCTCTTGCCTACAGGCTTCGAGGTACAAATCAGTGACCATCCCATAATCCGGGTGGTTCACTTACATGACTAACCCTAAAGATTACATCTTTCTAAAACCGACTAGCTTGGTAAAACTAGGTTAAAAACTGCTTATTTATAACCTTCTACCCAAATGGATTTGGGCCTTCAAATAACAACTTGATGTTGTAACAAACTGTAGTAACAAACTTTTGCAGAAAAATAAACAAGCAGATAACTTTTGCTACAATCAAGGTCCTTTCTGGTTTTTCTCCTTAGCTTCTGGACCTCCACAAATGCCTTCATAAACATACCACATATGATGCATAATATTCCCAGAATATTCTGCACAATTAAAAACAGAACTGTAACAAACTTTGGCAGTTCAGTAGCGTGATGTCTGATGTCTCGACATCTCATTTGACATGTTGTTCCAGATGTTGAAAATCTTCAACACAACATGTTCAAGCATTCCAATAGGATTACATCAAGTTAAATATCCTATTGTTCAATAAATTGTTGTTGCTATTATTTATTTTATTAAAATTTAGTCAATCCATAAAAACCAGGAACTTACAATATCCTATTATTTGTTTTGTGACAACTTGATTTGTGACCTAAACATCATTTTGCTCTCTCCTATTTTTTCTTTCTCCTGCTTTACTTTATGCGTGACATTATATCTCTCCCCTTTTTTAGATAACATTTGACAATTAAGACCCTCACCAAACCAGATCCATGCACAGTTTATCCAAACTTTAATGAAACACATGATGGTGAAAAGTTGAATGCTCACTTGTGGTTAGAAGATAGCTGAGATCTCTTATAAATAGGGCAACCATTTCTTAGGAATTAACGAAAGATTAATTGTTGGTCAAGGGGCATTAATTTAGGCTGAGAATCTGTAACACCCCATTTCTACCCAACGTTAATTATAAAATCAGAGTGCGGAAATTTAAACTAAAAACTTGAGGCATTACATTTATTCAACTCAAAAATAACATTAAACCTTTTACTTCTTGGCGGATACGTAACACATAAAGGATACGGATAATTTCATCATAATTAAACTTTGACAATTCAACCTTAAATAAATAACCGCAGCGGAAATCTCAACATAATTAATTAAATTTGGCATAGCATCTTTGAAAACAACGGAAGATCATAAATATTAATCAAAACCACAATTATGTTCAGCGGAATCAATTGCATAAACATAAATAAAACAAAATGTTCGTTTCCCCCCGAGTGCTACGTATCAGAGCGACGACACCATAGCTACTAATCCTCTTACTCCTCATTACCTGCACGTTACTAATATAAAGGTAACGGCCAACAAAAGAAAGGGTGAGATATCGAATAATATAAGCGAAAGCACGATAATTCCTATGCTTAGGTAAAGAAACATACATTAATTACTACTTTAATCAACATCACACGATATCCACACAAAACAACATAAAATCAACAACAACTTAAAATGCGACTCGACAAATGCAGATGCATGTGGATCCATTGGAGCAAAACTCCCAACGTAAAATATGCCAGGTTATCGAGGCATTCAACAAGGCATAAGCCTTCAACTTACAACGTGGTGCCAATCCAAGCCAACTTAATATGCACATGCTATGTATCATGCAACAGATGAAATCCCAACAACAACTTAAATAACGACAACTGAAAATCATGCACTAATGGCATCAACTTAATCAACAACTTCAACATCAACAACCAAATAACAACTTCAACAATATGCAACGGTAAATTTTATTCAACAACTTTATATTTAGCTTTTGCCACATAATTATACGGTTCTTAGATCATCCAATTCGTACATAAATAACACGTTCCGGCTGTATCAACAATCAATCAACTAATGCGAAATTCAACAAAATGACACTATTTTAATTAACTACCCGTATACCCGAACTATCCCGTAAAGTTTCGTCCGATTCTGATAAACTATTTTCTCTGCTTAATCCGGCTAACAGTATTATTTTCTACTCTATTTTAGTTTTCTGCAACTTTAGTATTTAGTCCTAATAAATCTACTGATTAAATATGTCAGCACCTTTATTATTCTGCATTTTTGAATGATCTTCCCACTGTTTAATCCTCACTACCTGTTACAATTTTCTGCTGCTAAATACTACTTCTCTATTATATTTTCCTATTGCTACTAGAATATTTCTACTACCTGTTATTAATTATTTGCTTCTACTACCATTATTATTTTCATCACACTATTAGTATTCTGACCCTATTATACTATCCCAACTCTTAAACCATAAGTCAAAATTGATTAATTAATCAGCAAGCAATTCACACACGCAGGACAACATCACGTGCCCCCACCCCCACACTCTGAGGCCCCGCCTCCACTTTCTGAGGCCCCCGCCTCCAAACTTTGCCCCCCTGAGGCGGTCGCCTCCTCCCTTCTTTCTCCCAGCAGGGACGGTCGCCTCCCTTAGCCTTCATCATGCCAAAATTTCACCTTACTTCTCAGTCACATGTATTGGTTCAATAGAGGTAATACAACATAATACCAATTGCCAACAACACAAATATCAGACAATTCAACACAAGATAATATAATTCATTCCAACACATAAAATTCATCACCGAAAACACGATTAGCAGTGTAATTACGTAGCCCTAAACCCCACATACAAACCATCCTACAATCGATTATAAACCCGAACCCCACCCCTTACTTATGGATTGACGGGAACTCGGAAATTCGATCGGAATAACAGAACTCTCGGACAGCAACGATCCCTCCTAGCACCTTTGTTTCCAATTTTTCTTCCTTTTTCTCTCTTCTGTTTGCTACGGCTATGGTTTGGCTAGGTCTTCTTTTTGTTTTGCAAGCAATATTTTTCTCCTTATTTCACTAGATTAATTCAATATATAGTAGCTCCTAATAAATTTGGTTTATTAAATAATTCTCTCCATAAATAATAATTTTCTCCTATAATTAATATTCTACATTTAATTTATTAATTCCAAATAAAATAATAATTCTAATATTTATTTTTATTCTAACTACTTTTACCCGATTATTAATTTAACCATTCTAACTTTCGACTAAATTAATCGGAAGACACGCTATATTACTTAATTAATTTATTTTAATTAATTACGGGTGTTATAGAATCAGTCACTGACTTGTTGTCCACCGTCCAGGCTATCTTTTAGTGCCTTTAATATCCCTTGACTGTTTCTTTTGAGGTAAAACAGTTCCAATGCATGCATTGATCACTCCACTTATGTTGTACATGCAGATACATATTTTGTATAATGTCCTGACATTCAAACACTCATTGTCTGCTCACTTCATGTGACTCACTTTTTCAGATCATGGGAACTTTACTTATGAGACACTCTTCACTTCTACTTCTAACTATTCACATATTGCCATAACTCCTTTTTAAGTGACCATGAGATAAAATCTGAACCTATTAACTTATTCAGATTATACTTCTTCTTTAGATTCACAATAAAGTTGATGTTCCAATATCTCACAAGACATTCATACAGAGTTCATCTGCCTTGGCTCTGAGATTACAATAACATTGCTCCTTCAACATCACATCCCTATGACTTTTTAGACAATAACAGTATACTTTTCCCCTCACATGTGCTAAAGAGAAATTTCTCCCCCTCAGTAGCAGCTTGGCATCAGCATTAGAAAGAATAGATGTTTAAACATCAGAGGGGACATTTACACATGCACACATAACATCTTCTTGTTCCCTTTACACATCATAATCAACATTTGGAAACACAAACCATAGTTGCTTTCTTTCCATACAAACACAAATAACACATATAGACAGTTGCTCCCCCTTAGTTTCACCACTTCTCCTTTTTAGCTTCCAAGATGAAGCTTTCCATAATACTGTCACTCCCCCTGAGTTATATAAAATAAGGACATACTTGACTTTGGTCCTCTCAGTACTAGATTCATTCTTTATTTGGAATTTTCCACAGTTTCCAAATTAGAAATCCTTAGTTTACTTGCTACACAAAATTCAGATTGCCACACTCTGTAACTTGTAATATAAGAAACCACATTTTTAACCATGCGTATGACCAAGGATACATCTTCAAAGGATAAGTATGAACCTTATCTATCTTCTTCTAAATATCTGGTGTCTTCAACAGTTGTGTTGTTACATCTTCATGTAGAACATTCTTGTCTATACTTCATTACTCTTGATTCAGATTTCTACACAAATATCCAGATCCCATCAAGACATTTGTATGCATCTCTTAACATTGAATAAACTCTTCATAAAATCACAAAATAATGTTGCTGCACATCCTAGACTTGTGAAGATTAAAATGAACTTAATATTGACATTCAGTTCATAATATACCATGAATCCATTAGACAAACACTCAGCTCATGACAGAGTATATGAATTTGGCGTTCAGGTTGCATACTAATAAGTACTTAGTGTTCCATCAAAGTACTTATCAGTTAGTTAGTTAGAATTATCTACTCACACTAGATTATCCTGACTGAATCTTCACATTTACACTAACTTCCAGGCAACAATACATACATTCAAGACTGAAGACATTAAGATGATGTTCAACATCTGATACGACATCATCCTTTATGGTTCTGGGGGTAACATCCATAATATCTCATTCATAACAATTGGGGGGAAAACATAAGAAGCACAATATACACCAACTTTATAGCCAAACAACTAACATAACCAAGGGATAACATGAGCCACATCTCAATAAGCTCTTCTTCAGACTTTCATTATGACTTTGAGATGATGGATGCCATAGTCTATACCTACATAGTAGATTTCCTCTACTAGGTTTCTGGAACAGATTTACCTAGGCATGACACAAAGATATGTAGATTCTGCAAAGCAATCTGTCTCCCTTGATTCTTCCAGACAATACGCTTCCAATACAATATTTAGGTCAATTAACACTCAGGACCATTAATCACTGTGGTTGGAACATAATATTTAGCACCAAACAGAGTCTGTTCTATGGTCATAAACAAAGTCCCACACTTCTGGTTCCTTTAATCAGAAGGGAATTCCAGATACAAGTTCATCTTGTATTCACAAAGGGACTGTAAAAAATACCTTTATGAGTCCTTTTAAGTACATTGAGCTCAACTTCTATACTCCCATAAGTTTTGGTCAGAAAAAAATTGACTTCTGGAGTAGATAGCTTGTTGATCGTGTCCTGATCAACTAAAATAAAGCAGATGTCTCCTTCCAGATCAGGAGTAGGTTCCAAACATATGTACTCACACTACATTTGTTTAGCACCCAGAACATTTGTTCTTCAACTGGTAGCTGCATACCTGTTGAGGTAATGTTCTAACATCCCATAGAACATTAGTTCCATCTTCTTGGAACACACTATCCTTGATAATCTTCAAGGTCTTCAAACAATATACAGATGTGTATGAGGATCATTGATCAATTGATACTCATCAACTTTATTAATAAATGTCTTTATGATTGGACTTGAGGAAGATCTCAAGTATCTTTGACACATTTAATATAGTTGAAAAAATAACCCTAGAATTCTTCTTGTACTTTAAGGGTTGTATCAGAAGCTATGCAGCGAAATATAGCAATACTTCAACAGAATTTACACAATGCTTACTCCATAATTCAAATGTAGGCATGACAACTAAGGATTGAAAATAAATCAACCCTACAATACACTTGCTTCTCACCAAGCAATAGATTAGACATAACCAATACCATGACCAGAAGGAAACACATAAGCACAAGAGTTACCTTATCAATATCTTCACTCCCGCATGAAAGTTTTGACAATTTTCTTCTTTGTGCTAAATATAGACTGGAAAGTTTAATCCAAGTTCTTCACTCCCGCATGAAGTCTTTGAATTTAAGCTCTCTTTGTTCTAGCTTCATCATCATCTTTCCTCAAGAAGGAACAACAATTATGGTCAGGTTGGTCTTCAAAGCACACTAGTCTTCCACATTAGATCCATCATCCACTTCAAGGGACCATACAATATGAACAAGTCTTGTTCAAACAATCATCTACCTTATATACAACCATAAAGTATCATCCCTAGGATCTCATCCAGAAACAGACAGGATGCCTACTCTGATACCAATTGAAATTCTGGTGTAACATCAGCAAACTCAGATGTCTTGACATCTGACCTGACATTATAAAACAGACAAGGTAGAGTAAAACATCAGTACAGAAAATACAAAGAACACACAAAATTGTTCACCCATATCGGTTCAAACCAACCTACATCTGGGGGCATGCCAAGCCAGGAATGAAGTCCACTATCAGTAGTACTAATTCAGAGTTAAACTCCCCGTTTACACCCTTCACTTAATCCCTACCCAATGACCCTTCTATCTAAGAAACCCATCCTATATATCAGAACCTCCGCTCAATCCCTGTCATCACGATGATGTCTAATAGTCAACATCTTAGCCACTGCATCAATAACTTGGTTTCCAACAACTCTTCAAACCTAGAAAAGTAGAAGATACACTTCTATCACAAACAAACTAAGACTAAAAGCAACAAGCTTCTAACTTAGGACACACCTTAGAGTTGCTTCACAGCTTCCTCAAAGAACACAACTCATCTCATTGCTTCACAACTTCTGAGTGAGTACACTTATCCTCTTGCCTACAGGCTTTGAGGTACAAATCAGTGACCATCTCACAATTCGGGTGGTTCACTTACATGGCTAACCCTAAGGATTACATCTTTCTAAAACCGGATATCTTAGTAAAACTAAGTTACAAATTGCTTATTTATAACCTTCTACCCAACTGAATTTGAGCCTTCAAATAACAACTTGATGCTGTAACAAACTTCTGCAGAAAAATAAACAAGCAGATAACTTCTGCTACAATCGAGGTCCTTTCTGATTTTTCTCCTTAGCTTTTGGACCTCCACAAATACCTTCATAAACATGCCACATATGATGCATAATATTCCCAAAATATTCTGCACAATTAAAAATAGAACTGTAACAAACTTTGGCAGTTCAGTAGCGTGATGTCTGATGTCTCGATATCTCATTTGACATGTTGTTTCAGATGTTGAAAATCTTCAACACAACATGTTCAAACATTCCAATAGGATTACATCAAGTTAAATATCCTATTGTTCCATACATTGTTGCTGCTATTATTTGTTTTATTAAAATTTAGTTAATCCATAAAAACCAGAAACTTACAAGAATAATTGACTTTTATAAATAATATTTTTTTATTTGGTATCATCAAACAGTGCTCTTAGGACACTAATGAACATGACCCTAATAGTAATAACTATCACCTCGGTATTACAACCTTAACGAATGTGATAGTTAAATAATAATAACATTACATTGGTTTTATAAATAAACAGAGGAGTATAATATGACAGGTTTTACTATAAAAGCAATTGTTAGATGTTAACCTAATTCGTGCTAATATTAAGCTTTTCCAAACTTGCATAATTATTTAAGATAGATTGCAAGACATAAAAAATCTTCAATATTTTTTTATCTATAACAAAATATTTTTTCTACCCTTGTAATTTATCTCACAAAATAGTGTTGTATTATTTTTTTTAGAAATATTATTGTTGTTGTATTTTTGTCCAATAAAATTTTATTAATTAGTTATATCACACAATTAATTCAAAAATATTAGTGTTATTTGACACAATATATAATGGTGATTGAGTTTCTCATTATTGAATTAATTAAATATAAATTGATATAACTTATTAATGATACATGCTTATTAATATAAAGATTTAAATCCATTTTTACTTTTTTTAAATATTATTTTAATTAAATTATGCTTTGACAATCAATCATAATTATGTATTATATCAAATGATGCTGATTTTTAAAAAAATTAATTACATGATATGATTGATTGATAATGATAGTATAAAACTATTTTAGACATTAATCTCTTAAATAATTATCTAACAATTAATAACAATACATTAATTAATACTATTAAAATAAAATCTTACATAATTTTGAGATTTGGAATGCAAATTATACAAAAATGTTTAAAAACATGAGGCCAATTTTAGGTTTAGTGAAAACATGTTAATATTCTCATAAACAAACCCACGTGACATCATCATCTTTGACCCATACAATCCAATAAGAATGATGATGATGATGTAATGCAATATCCTAGGCTACTATTAGTGTTGATTCTTCAAGTACATCCATCGTAGCCCCTACCCCACTCACACACACAGTATCAAAACCCAAACACTTAACCGTTACGCGTACAACTAGCTGTTCACGGTTTTCCCTAACAGTATATTAACTCCCCAATTACCAAATTACCCCTCAACTTTAATTTTGTTCATCACACTTTTACACATACAAAAATAAATACAAATAAATATATAAATATGTAAATTAAATAATTAATCTATACACAAACAGTGTGACAGTGTGAAGAGCCAATACATACACAAATATCTATTCATATTCATTCACTCACCCTACTTCGCCTCTGTTTCATTTCTCTCCCTTTGTTTCTTTCTTTCAAACCACACACACACTCTCTCTCACTATAATCTTATTGTTTCATCATATCTAGGTATTCTTTTCTTTCTCCACAGATCATAGTAATAGTACTCTATTTTCTTTCTTATTTCATATATGTATTAACTCTATTAATGTTGCTTATTATAGAGTTCTTTTCCCTTTCAAATTTATCACAACTACTTATCCTTTTTCTGGTTAGTATTTCTTTCACTTTTTTATATAATATTTATGGGTTTCAATGTTTTGTTATTATAGGGTTTTTTTCTTCTGGATCTTTATGTGAAGCTTATTTTTTCATTATGCCCTAAATATCTGTTTATCTTAATAAGTTTTTTGCAGGATGCTTTGTTTGTTTACTCTTTTGAGGTGTTTTAAGCTAAAGTTTAATTCTAATTTTATATCTGTGTTATAGAAATCAGTTTTTTTTTATTCTCTTCAATGAAAAATGTAAATTTTTTTGGTTTATTTAGGTGGAAAAATTGAAATTTTATAACTATAATCATAGATATGATGTTAATTTATTTCTGTATAAAATTGATTTGATTGGGGATATTAATTTATTTCAATTAGGTTTACAATCATAGCTATGGTGTTATTTATTTCAGATCATGTTTCATTTTATAATGTTGAACATAAGCTTGTAAGTTTAATCAATACTGCTGGATTGAACATTTGTTTGTGTCAGAGTTGTCAAAATAGCGGAGCGATAGTCAACATTTTAATAGAATTTAAACTGATTGTTATTGTTTCGTGTTATGTTGCCATAATCAACATAGTTTTTGTTTCATGTAATGTTGTTTTGTTTAGGACAGTGTTGTCAAATAGCTGCTATTGCAGCACGATAACGTTGTAGCATAGAAGAATCTGAACAAATTGCTTTTATTCCGCGACATGTTATGGAATTCGAAGTGTTGTAAAACAACTGCTATAGCAGGCGTTGTAGTGTTGTAGCATTAGCTGAGTCTGAACAGATCACTATTTTCCGCGGTTGATAAAACTACCTTTCAATTTCGTTTGACAGAACGAATCCAACATATTATATTGATGCTAATTTAGAATATTTTTTTGCATGGTTTTGTTTGAGTTATTTCTTATTTTGGATAGTTTATTATGTGTGTTCTCTTGCAGAGATCCCTGTTTGCATGATCACGGCTTTTCTGGAAATTTTAAGATGGGTAGAGGTAGAGGAAAGGGTAAAAAGCTATCTGTTACTAACCAAGACGATATCATAAGTGGTGAAGACGAGAAGGTTCCAATACAGAAGAAAAGAGGGAGGCCACAGAAACCGATAAAGGACGACTTTGACGAAGAACTCGAGAAAATAGAAGATATGAACGGTGAGAATGTTAAGAATGGAGTATCTAACAAAGAGGTGAAAAGTCCTACAGCAACTGAACTTGCAAGGAAAAGGAAAAGAAATCCACAGGTAAAAGAGAAATTAGATTCCGTTGAGGAAGAAAATGGCGTTGGAAGCCGATCAAGCACGGAGGAATCTACAAAAACCAACGGATTTAGGCATAACGGAAGCAGACGCAAAAGCACGCCTCGTAGAGCTGCTGAAGCTGGTGTGCAGTGCAAGTGAGGCCTAGAAATCTCTAATTTACCTGTTTTTGCATTTTTATCCTTAGTTTTCCTTTTTGATTTAGTGGGACTGATTTGAGGGTTTCCATTTGGTGATTCCCTAACATTAATGTCAAGCATGAATTTGAGATTTTAGTTGTAGTTTTTTTATTAACAATTTGAATTCAAATCCTTTCTACTTTGACTTTCAACTTATTTTTGAGGTTGATGAGAAAGGTTTGATTACACTTCAATTTCAGTTATGACCATTTATTTTATGCTCCCTCTCTGGTGACTGTGATTTACTGAGAATTACTTCGGTGTTGACCATGTCTTTTTATTTATTATTCTCACGTATCTCAAAATCTGTTTGAACTTTGAGATTTGTATCATCTGCAACATCGGCGTCATAGTCCTCGAGATTTGTATCATCTGCAACATCGGCGACATAGTCCTTGGATCAAAATCCTAAGCCGTCATTGTAGGTCAAGGATTTGGCGCATGCTCCGGTATCACTTATGTCTTCTGTTTCATATGGTAGGATTAGAGAGGTAATTTGTGAGGAATTAGTCCATGTTCTTGGTTAGTTTTGTCACTGATGTAAGATCAATGTAAGTGATATATTTATTTAACTTGATGGGTCATAACCTCTAATGATATAAGTTAACTGATAAATTATTTTTAATGGTATTTTATAATTTTGAGAATGTATTTATCAATTTGCAAAATGAGGAACTAGTGTAACTGAGATGCACACAATGTTAGACTAATTTGATTGATGATCATGTTTGTAAGAAAAATATGAGTGTGCATCAGACATATTTTGTTCGTCTAATGATTCCCCTGCAATAATACTATGGTTTCATTGAAATTTTAATCCACTTTCGTAGGTATTGGAACCTATCGTTTGAATTCAGACATAGAATTCATGATCGAAATAGATAAATGAAATTTGGAAATGAAGTAAGCAATACTGAAATTAACTGTGCTGTTAAGGAAGATTTTGAGCCAAGTACAACAGGATAAATATGTAAAAATAGAATTTTAGAGTAATTTTAGTGTAAAATAAAGCTTGGATCTCCTTTTTGATCAGTTACAATTAGAAAATATATGTCCTAAGGCACCAACAACACATTTGGAAGATACAAAAATAGTGTAGAAACCAAGAAATCTGTAAAAATCTAATTTTAGAGTAATTTTAGTGTAAAATAAAGCTTGAATCTCAGTTACAATCAGAAAATATATGTCTTAAGGCACCAACATCACATTTGAAAGATACATAAATAGTGTAGAAACCAAGAAATTATACATGAAACTACTTAAACGATTGGAAAACTGCCAAAATGTGGGCCGGTCTGGATGCCATGACGGGCTGCCCGTCATGGTTTCCACTTCTAAATTTTGCATTTTCTAGCTCTGTGGCGGTCTGCTTGCCAGGTGGTCATGATTGGCGTCATCCTGGTTGACGGGTCATCCGTCATGACTGCTGGATCACTTTTCTCGCTTGTTTTTGTCCTCTTTCATTCACAATCGATTCAAGATGGTTAGGGCTTGTAACATAATGGAAATGTCCAAGTATCTGCAGTAAAATGCAGATAAACTAATGTGAAAACATATAAATTAAACTAATAAACATAGTGAAAATGTGTGTTATCAAACTCTCTGTACTTGAATCATTGTTTGTCCTCAATCAAAACAACTTATGAAAAATACCAACATACTCATACGTGATTCCAAATTTGGATCGACTGAAGACTAATTCTTTTGGTACTCAAATTGACACCAAGTATATTGTAGGAACACAAACTATAAATTATGAACTAAATACTCTCGCCTTAGATACCAATTCAAACCATAGCTTTGTAACTAAGTCTCGTTATCCGATTTTTCATCTCTTTTCATCTCTTTTCATTCAGGACTCATGTTAAGACAATAAACATATAGATAATCATCGCAAACTCGTAAGAGAAACCGAAGAGTTTTAGTTATTTATTTATTCATTCTTGTAATTTAACATTTGATCATCAATATACACCAAACACAATTTTATTTTTCTTAGGTATTAGAGATCAACCACTGTTGAATTGAGTAACCAGGTGAGGGTTACCCAACATAACAGGTGTGGTTTGAGGATGACAACGGGTAGGGTACTATAGTACCTGTCTTCATACTTGCGATTGAATTTTTTATTATCGTACTCGAGTCTATACCCGTGGACACCAACGTTTATACCTGTATCCATATCATATGGATACCTAAGTACCCATACCCGTTTACCAACATTTCTAATAAAAAGTTTGATCGATTACTATTTATCATCTCATTTAAATATTTTTACAACATTTAAAAAAATTTAAGGAAGCTACTTTTTTTTTTAAGAAATAAACAAAATATTTATATTAAAATGCGTAGAAATTTAATAAAATTGGTAAGTGAGTGTGTGTGTCTCTCTATATATATATATATATATATATATATATATATATATATATATATATATATAGAGAGAGAGAGAGAGAGAGAGAGAGAGAGAGAGAGAGAGAGAGAGAGAGAGAGAGAGAGAGAGAGAGAGAGAGAGAGAGAGAGAGAGAGAGAGAGATGAGTTACACTCGCTCAAAAGCGTCACTTGGATTAATATTTTTAAAATCAACCGTTGGATTGAAACATACCATCATATAGATCATGCCTATAAAGTTTGAGATTAATCTATAATGATTTACTATGTCATTGAACTACATCAAAATTATTATAGATCCATTTTGACGTTAATCTTTGGATATCTTGATCGTATAGTAAATCATTATAGATTAATCTCAAACTTTAGAGGTATGATCTATATGATGACATGTTTCAATCTAACGGTTGATTTTAAAAAATATTAATTCGAAGTGACGTTTTTTAGTGAGTGTAACTCTTTGGGTGTAATTTGATCCTCTATATATATATATATATATATATATATATATATATATATATATATATATATATATATATATATATATATATATAAAATAAAATAGATTTAAATGTATTTTTAGTCCCCCTATTTAATTATTTTAAGTTTTTGATCCCCTTATTATAAAATTCAGATTTGCGGTCCTCAATGTTACTTCACGTGAGATTTTATTTGTCCCCTTTCACTTTTGTTTACGTGACACAGATGATTAAGATAAAAAATATTTTCATGACTAATTTATTATTTAATATTTTTTATAAAATAAATTAATAATTTTAACTTGGTTATTTAGAAATTAATTAATAATTTTATCTCAATTTTTTAGAAATTAATTAATTATCAATAACTTCAATTTAGTTTTTTTAGAAATTAATTAATTAAAATTATAAAACAACTATATTGGGCTTCAAACCCATTTCTTTTTCTATTAATCTAAAATATACAAGATTACAATTTTCATATGTAACTAAGCTTTATAAGCATTTATTTGATTTAGAAACAGAATAATGTGGGACATTGTTGATAAATAAAACCCTTACTAGTTTCAACTAAAAAAATTGCAAGATCCATGATGATAGCCATTTAGAAACTATCAACAAAGGAAGCATTGAAACAAAGCCATATAAAACAAAAGCAATTACACTATAAAATATTTACTTTGTTGAGAATAGTATTCTAAAGTTGCCTAACTCTATTGAAATCTTTCTCTATAGTAAATTCAGTTTCTATGTCTGTCACTTTTGAATGATTTTATAGAGAGCATTTGCATTTTAATTATTCAAATAATTAAACAAAGTAATTAGAACTATTGTTCTTACAAAAATGAATGGATTAAAGGGGATGAGAGCAAAAATTGTCCAAGACACTTCATTACTAAAAAAACCAATCATAGAAAAAAAAGGCATCAACAATTACAATGGTTTCCTAAGAATTTTTGGGAGTAATATATTGCTACAGTCTCATACTCTCATTGACAAGATGTACGGCCGAACCGAATCGAATCTTTCCATTTTGTGTTATGTTGTGTTGTTGTAGCAGATGATTCAAACTGCATAATTATTGACATAAATTACATTTCCACCACAAGTCGAATCCTTCAAAACATGTCTAAAAAGACTACAAAAGCATAGCAGTAATTGTTGTTGTAGCTATGAATCGATAATGTATCCATATTGTTTTCCTCACATATTTATCTCTTGTTTCATTTTCTTTTTAACCTCTATGGATCAAACATATTTTATTGAAGTTGAAAATGCTGTCTTCTGGTTTTGGATTCTACTTTTGGAATATACATTGAATATGGGGTCAAATTTTAATATTTGGAGGGATAAAATAGACTGGAAATGGAGTTTTGCATGTATTTTGAAGAGTTTTGGTTTTGCATGTATAATGAAAGTCCCACATCGATTTTTCAAGAATTAATGCTTATAAAGACCATTCACACAAGGCTTCTTGAATCTTGAATATTGGGCTACTTTTGAAATGAAAATTGTTTAGGTCTAGTTAATCTCCTTTATGGTCTAGTTGATCTCCTTTATGATATATAATAGTTAATTTCAACGTAAAACTAAAAAAACATAATTAAAATTATTAATAGTAATAAACTAATTTATTCTATAAAAAATATTAAATAATAAATTATTCAATCATTAGAAATAATTTTTTTATCTTAATCATCAGTGCCACTTGTGCAAAAGTGAAGAGGACCAATAAAATCACAAGTGAAGTAATGTTGTCATTTTTTTTTCTTTTCCGGCTAACCAAACTTAGTGTGCGGATGAAAACTACACCAAACCGTGTAGATAAACTACTTGGAGACTACTAAAAGGACTTAGAGACTATATTATAAAAAAGATTTAAATTGGGGTTAGTGTGGTGGTGAATGAAGATACTCGGTGTTGGACTTTGGGATATACTGCCTCCCGAGTAGCCTAATCAAAACTCAGATCACGAGTCACAATTAATTTTCTTCTTTCAGGATGGGACCTGATCTTTTTAGCGTTGTGACTTAGATGTAATTGCATTCCTTTTTGTTTCAACATTTGTGCAGTATTGATACAGTTAAATTTTCTCTCCCCTTTTTTAGGAAAAATTTGACAATGGGAGCCTTCAAAAAACCAAATCCAGTGGATTGATAACCACACTCGAATGAACTTCATTTGATCTGTTTTTCATTGTCTTTTTGAAAACAATAGAGGTTAAGGAGTCCTCTATAAATACCACAGCTGATACTTTTTGGAGTTTACAGTTTTTGGCCCTTGGTCAAGGTGACGAGGATTCTGTTTTGAGGGACTGTACTAAGGACAAAGATATACCGTCTAGACTAACTCTGATAATTTTTAAGGGAGTTTGGAAGAGTTAGTTTCAATAAGGTTCGAATCACCTCCTGCAGATACATGTGAATTCACCTTTTCTTCCACCAATCAGGATAGTTTCTTTAAGAGATATCATAACATGTGACTTTGACCAGATTCTTAATTATATCTACCCTCCAACAACTAGCAAAGACACTGTTTGCTCGAGTTTCTAGATGTCCCCACATTTTCATGACTTCTTTTGAATAAGTCATGCTCCCATAATCTGAATTAGCTTAATTGAGATTTATTTGTCTTCAGGTTATGTTAACAGAAGAGTCTTCTTTTTGATACCTGGCATATACATATTTCTTTTGTTTGTATACTTCACTTACTGTTGATGACGCTCGGTGAAGATTTGGGATGCCAATGATGTTTCAACATCTTCTGGGACATTCACACAGAGTTCCTCTGCCTTGACTCTGAGATAATAACACTGTTTCTTCAAGACTTTCATCATATAGCAGTATAATCTCCCCTTTTACATCAGCTAATGAACAAATTCCCCTTTGACATTAGCTGGTCATCAATATATATAACAGTTACGATTTCTTTGATAAGTATATCCTATTGCACTAGATAAGGCAGTTTTCACAATTGACAATTAACAATTAACAATCCACAATAGCTCTTTAAAGATCCAGTTCCTTTTCATATAGACAGTTGCTTCCTTAAATAGACTATTGCTTCCCTTGTGGATAGTTGCTCCCCTTAATATTTGACTTCCTCCTTTTAGCTTCCAAGATAAAGCTAATCATGATGTTATTACACTTACCCCCCTGAGTTATACAAATTAAGGACACTTTTGAAGCTGGTCCTTATAATTCTTGAAGCATTCTTCATTTGGACTTGCCACAGTTTTCAAATTACGAATCCTTAGTTTTCTTGTTGTACAAGTTTCAGTTTTCCACACTCTGTACCTTGAATTGAAGTAACTTCATAGTTAATCATGTATAACTAATTATATGTCTTTAAAAGATCAGTCTGACATTCTTCTCCAATCTCTGGTGTCTTCAATAGTTGTGATGTTACATCTTCATGTTGAACATTCTTCATTATTCATCATAGTCTTCTTTTCATCTTGTTTAAGATTACCATTCTGTTATCACAAATATCCAGCTCCCATTAAGATATTTGACAACATCTGTATGTATCTCCTTAGTTGAATCAGCTCTTCAAATAATCACCAGATAACATTGCCACATATCCAAAACTTGTGAAGATAACAGTGAACTTTAATATTGATATTCCGTTGACAAAATGCCATGAATCCATCAGACAAATACTCAGCTCCGGATAGAGTATAAGTGGTTTGACATTCAGGTTACATCCTAATAAGTACCGAGTCTCCCGTCAAAGTAGCTACTAGTTTAGTCAGTTAGAATCGTCTACTCACACTAGATCATCCTTACTGATTACATCTTCACACCCACTTCTTACTTCCAGGCAAAAAAAAATATACTTATCATGATTTAAGATAATAAGATGATGTCTCAACATTTGATATGACATCATCCATTATGGTTTTTGGGGGTAACATCTATAATATCTCGTCCATAACATTTGGGAGAAACATAGGAAGCACTACAACTGTCAACTTTTCATCCAAACAATTTACACATCAAGGAATAATATGATTCATATCTCAATAAGTTTTTCTTCAGACTTTCACTTCTGATTTTGAGATGATGGATGCCATAGTTTTTACCTATAGAGGAGATTCCCTCAAATAGGTTTTTGGAACAGACTTGATTATGGCATGACACAAAAGTATTCAGATTCTTTATATCAATCTGACTTCCTTGATTCTTATTGACAATACCTTTCCAGGATAATATTTAGGACAGTCAACATTCATGATCATATTTCATTGTGGTTGAGACACAGTATTCAACTCCAAAATCTGTTCCATGGTCATGAATAAATCTCCACCTATCTGGTTCCTTTGATCAAAAGGATGTACCATATATAAGCTCATCTTGATATCACATAAAGGGATTGAGGGGTATTACCTTTATGAGTTTCTTACTTGCACTGAGCTTGACTTTTATACTCCCATAAGCTTAGGTCAGAAATAAACTGACATCCGGAGTATAAGAGCTGGTTGATCGTGTCATGATCAACTAATAAGCATATGTCTCCTCTTCCAAATCAGGAGCAGGCTCCAAACATATGTACTCACACTACATTTGTTTAGCACCCAAAACATCTTTTCTTCAATTGGTAGCTGCATACCGGTAATAATGTTCTAACATCCCATAGAATATCTGTTCTACCTCCTTGGAACATGTCATCCTTGATGGTCTTCAAGGTCTTCAAACAATTCGTAGATGCATATGAGAATCATTGATCAATTGACACTCATCAACTCAATTAATACATGCCTTTATGAGTGGACTTGAGAGGATCTCAAATAACTTTGACACTTTTAATGTAGTTGTAATAATCTGCCAAAATATTCTGTTGATAAAATAACCCTAGTAACCTTGTTTCACTATAGGGGTTGCATCAGAGGCTATGCAGCAGAATATAGCCACACTCAACAGAATGTACACAATGTTACTCCATAATTCACTTGTAAGCATAACACATAAGGATTGAAACTAAATCAACCCTACAATAAGCCCTCCTCTCCACCAAGTAACGGAATAGACCCAACTAATATCCTGACCAATATGGAAACACATAAGCACAAAAGTTACCTTATCAACAACTTCACTCCCGCATGAAGGTTTTGACAATCTTTTCTCTGTGCTGATTATAGGCTGAACAATATAATTCAAAATTCTCACTCCCGCATGAAGTATTTGAATTTAACTTAAAATGCAGATAAGGTAGATTTAGAATTAAAATGCAGGAAACAAAAGAACACAAGAAATTGTTTACCCAGTTCGGTTTTAACCAACCTACATTTGGGGGCATACCAAGCCAAGAATGAATTTCACTATCAGCAGTATTAATTCGGAGGAAAACCGCTCTGTTTACACTCCTCACTTAATCAGACTACCCAATGACCCTTCGATACCATACTTAGATATGAGAACCTTCGCTCACTTCCAATCACCTCAATGATGTCTATCAGCTACTAACACACTAGCAACTGCATCAACTGCTTGGCTCCTAACACAATCAACTTGGAGATACCTTACTCTAAACACAACTAAAACAACTTGAAGATACCACACTTCAAACACAATATAAACTAGTCACTCAAGTGACACAAACCAAACTTAGAATTGCTTCACAGCTTCTTCCAAGGACACAACCACACTCGTTGCTTCACAGCTTCTGAGTGAGTAAAATAATGCTCTTGCCTTCAGGCTTCGAGGTACATATCAGTGTCCATCCCACAATCCGGGTGGTTCACTTACATGGCTAACCCTAAAGACTAAATCTTTCTAAAATCGACTAGCTTACTAAAACTAGGTTACAACTGCTTATTTATAACCTATTACCCAACTGGATTTGGGCCTTCAAAATAACAGCATAAGCTGTAACAAACTTCTGCAAAAACAAACTTTTACAGAAACAAAAACGCAGATAACTTCTGCTACAATCAACGTCCTTGTTGATCTTTCTCCTTAACTCTTGGATCTCCACATATGCCTTCAAATTCACGCCACATAAGATGCAAAATATTCCCAGAATATTTTGCACAATTGAAACAAAATTCTAACAAACTTGTACAGTTCAGTAGCATGATGTATGATGTCTAATGTCTCGATATCTCATATGACATGTTGTTCTAGATGTTGAATATTTTCAACACAACATGTTTAGCCATTCCATTATTGTTGCTTTATATTTGTTTTAAAAAATTAAGCCAACCCCTATAAATGAGGAACTTACACCCACTTTGTTTGTAAATACATTTAGTTTGCATACAATTGAGTTTTTGATTCATTTATGTATCATTTGATAGTTTTTCATCTATTTTATAGGTATTCATTCATAATTGGAGCATTGAGTAATAAAGGCCAAAGGCTAAGCTTCAAAAGCACAACTTTGAGCAACTCATCAATGAATAAGGCACAAAATCAAAGAATAAAAATCATCAATTTGATTGATATTTTGTCATGGTTAGATAGTAAATTGAATAAGCTTTCCAACGCTTCGAACCGGGCGCAAATCAAAGTTACAGTTATCAAGTTATGGCGAAAACACAAATCTGATTTTTTTCTCATAACAGCAGAGGTTGTTTAGCGGGATTTTGGTCGTTGAGCGCGACCCCTGGGCAGAAACACGTTAAAAGGGTAAAAAAACACATTTTTAGGTTATGTTTTGGGGTATTTGTTCCAAACTCATCAAACCTTCATTCTTGGTAGTTTATAGCTTAGTAAACAACTATGGATTTTGCATACGGATGATCTGGGGTAGATTGCTCTTTGATTGGCGTCGACAAACCAAAAGATTTATGGTTCATTTTTGTTCCTCTTTGTGTAATCTATTGTAGTTGGGTTTTGTATGTATATTTACTCTTAACTCATGTGTATTTTTCGCCCATGGCGTTGTATAAAGCTTGCTTTCCAAATCTATGTTGGCAATTGTCTTAGGTTTTTACTCTATATTAGGTGAAGGAACTGGACAAAATCATCTGATAGAATATCAATGAAGTTGACATAGAATTTTTTTTATCTCATCTAAGGAGAAAGGTAAACATCGAGTAAACTTGAAAGGGAGAAATCACGGTCTTATGACCAAGAGATCGGGTAACGAAGTCGGTTATGCGAGGGGAAGGTATTAGCACCCTAATGCCCGTAGTACTCTATGTTATCCACTTTCTATTCTCTATCTAATGGGTGTGTTATATTTATTTCTCAATCGCTATGTCTATGTATAATGTTTATTGCTAAAGGAAATGCATGTGAAAGAAAGAAAATAAATAAACACGGGGAAAAGAAGAAAGTATTTACAAAGTTTGCTCGATCGAGCCCCGTGACCAGATGCCTATGTATTCCCTCGTGCAATTGGAAAGTAAAAGCTCCCTAGTTCGGCTCATATATTTTGGAGTGTTTTGTGTTTTTTGACGAATCGTGCAGGTGAAGCACGTTCTTTCTGAAAAAGTTTTAAACACAAAAAAGAGCCCGTAGGAGAAAAAGATTTACATTGGTTGGTTGCTTTTACCTTGCAAAGGAGTTTGAACCATTATTAGATCTGTAACACGGTGGGAGACCTGACTTGTTTGTTTTGTGTTTTATCCCAAATGTTGCAGATAGCAAGAGTCACCACCGACTTTTCTTTTATCCAATAAAGGGAATGTGAAAAGAACAGGAAAAGACATTCGTTAGATTCTGAGTAAGGGAGGTAGTTATGAAAAGGGAATGTATTAGTACCCTTTCCATCCATAGTTATCTACGGGCTCTTAATTGCTTTAGCTCACTTTTGAAAAATTGCTTTATGTGTTTGTGTAGTTTGAAAAGTATTTTGAAAGACATTTCGCTTTGACTTCGTAATGATTCTTGTTGGAATGTATACGAAGTGTTCAGAAATTTTTGTTTGGAAAATGTTAATCTTTGTAATGATTCTCGTTGGAATGTATACAAAGTGTTTTTGAAAAGTTTTTGAAAAGTGTGACGTATGAAAAGTATTTTTGATTGGAGCAAGAAATAGAGTCTTATTACCTACTCAGAATGGTCGTTTCTTGTTATTTTCCTTCTCCTTTAGGGTAAGGTTATCCATACCATTAGTTGGTAGGTAACTTTATCCGTTGGATGTGAAGGAACAATCTTAGGGTCATCGTATGGTCATTGAAGGCAACATTATAAGGATACCTTAGCAAATTCGTAGGGACGATCATCACTTTTCGTAGGCAACAACCGAGGGATGAGATCATATATTCATAGACAACATCGAGGGTCATCGAGGGACTATTGTGACACCCCAATTAATTCGATTATTAAATAATTATAATTTTTAATTATTAATTTAATTAGGAATATAATTATTAATATTTTGGATTAATGGGATTAATTAAATTAAATGGAAATGGAATTATTGGTGGTGTGAAGGGTAAAGTGAGGGTGTGAGGAGTAAAAGACTCTACTCACATTATTATTTTATTATGTTAGATTAATTAAGGGAATAAAGGAAGGAAAAGAGAAAAAGAACCACTTTTGGAGAAACTATCAGTACGTGCAATTGAGAAGAGGAAAAGGAAGGAGAAAAGCCGTTTCGTGTCGGAAGTCGAAGAACCCACAAGGTAAGGGGTAATTTGGATTAATTATTTTGTATTGTCAGTTTTGAATTCGACCGTATGGATCATAGCATGTTAGGAAATCTCAGTTTAGAAATTCTAGGGTTCCGTAGAATTGTCTCTATTGTGTCGGATTGAGTAGAATCTTTTGGTTTGTGTGTTATAGGGTTAATAGGAATGATGAGATAATGTTGTTTGATGTTATAATGGTGTAAAATAGATGTATTTTAGTGTTCCTCATGTTGCAATTCGTATGGGGATGTTTGGAATTGATTTGGAATGGGTAAATGTTGTCAAAATAGCAGATTTTGACTCTGCAGGTCGTGGGAACCGGTTCCCAGTGGGGAGGAACCGAGTTCCCAGTGTAAACTTTCAAAAACTGGCAAAAATGTACGCAGGAACCGGTTCCCAGTGGGGTAGGAACCGGGTTCCCATACATTTTTCCAAGGGCGTGATTTTTGAACTTTGTGGGAACCGGTTCCTGCATAGGGAGGAACCGGGTTCCACTGTAACTTTTTGAAAAATTCTAAACTTTGAAAATTCATAACTTTCAAACAGTAAGTCCGTTTTGAGCGCCGTTTTGGACGTTGTTTCTTAAATTTAATGCTCTATTTTATAAAATAAAGAGATTTCCTATAACTTAAAATTATTTTGAAAATGTGTCGAAATTCCGATTTGAGCGGTTGTTATTCAATGCGTACTTGATATGTACAATAGTGTGTCTGTGGCATTTATCTGTGTCAGGATTGTGTGAAGGGAAGGCATGTTTATGCTGTTGATTGTGTGCATGATGGTTGAGAACATCATGTTTTGGTTTTGAGTCTGTTTATGATAATTGGTGTGTTCATAGGTTGACTTTTATAAAATGAAGAAAATTATAATTAATGGATTTTATTTTAAAAAGAGCCGTTTTCCAATTTGTGAACAATGAGAGTTATGGGAATGGTGGATGAATGAGTATAGGATTGTTCTGACAGGTTGAACATGGAATGAGGCTTGTATGTTATCTTCCTGCTGTTTATTCATGATTGTATTGATATCATGTGTTTTTGTTGGTGTTGTATATACCTGGTAGTTGTTGATCTTAGTTGTTATTAATGTTGTTATAGATACCGGTGATAGTCTTACCATTTGAAGGGTAAGCGTTTGGCATCTTTATGCTTTGTGATGATTTATTTCATGATAGTTGATGATATCATGTTGTGGTTGATGATGGTTTATGATGTCTGAATGTGGTCATAACCTGTGTTGAATGTTGCATGCTGGTGTTGTGCATGCATATGCATTCTGGTGAAGTTAATTCCCATTGTGTGGAATTTGACTTGTATTGCCAATAACCTTACCCGGGTGATGATGGGTGGTGAGGCTGGATTCTTGACCCAGTGGTGTATGGGCGAATCGATGGTTACTGTATCCAGTTGATGATGGATCAGTGTTGGGTGACTTGGTCACGTATTGGTACCACATGCATTGTGTCTGCATTGTAATTGCATGGAATTGTAACATGTTAGGATGTCTTCCAGTGTTGCAATTCTCTGATTGTTAATGGTTGTGCATAACGAATTGTCTGGTTGTAATTGTGTATTGGAATCTGAACTATGCTGGAATGGATGGAATAATATGCTTGTGATATATGTTGATTGAGAAACTTATAATGCATGTTAATTATGAGAAATCTCACCTTTACTTTAATGATTTCAGATTAAAGTTAGCAGCTCAGAAGTTGGTGAGGATGGCTCTAGAGCTAGGATATTTAAGTCCACGTGTCAGTGTCATGCTCTAATAGGTTGTAACACTGGGGAACATTTAGTTGAGGATTTATTCATTATTCAATTGTTATTGGAATTACTTTAGGAATAATTGAGACTTGGTTTATTCCGTTTTGATTTGATGGTATTATTCCGCTGTGTAAGACATGGTCTTAACTTAATTGATTATTTTTTATAGTGATCCTCAGTGTAGCATGGCTACTGAGTTAATTGGAGTTTTATTTATTTCATAATTGTGGCATCCCTTGATTTCCGTGTTAACTCTGATTAAAGCTGATTTCATTATTAAACTAAATAATTATTCGGGGTATTTTAGAAGGGGTGTTACAACTATGATCTTTATATCGAAGGGACTATGATGATGTTATTCGTAAGCGTCTTTGCTAATGGTACCCCTACGCTCGAGGGACATGACCATTGTTATTCAAAAGGCAACAAGAGAGGATACCCTAGAGGGTGTGAGTGGGTGCATATGTGAAAGAGTGTGTTGAGTTCAGATATTTTATCTTTGAATTAGGGTTATCTAAGGTTGATTTTAATCTTTCCATACAAACCCTAGTTAGCATGCATCTAAGTAGTTTATAGACAGTTTATAAGAGTGTGCAAAAAGTAAAGTGCGGAAAGTAAATGTCCTACGCTATTACATGGCTTTGGGCAGTTACATAATATAGGTGCGGAAAGTAAATTGCGAGAAAAGTAAATCTACGCTATTACAAAAATAACCTTGAGACCTATACATCGATTTCTAAAATTTAAATACGAAATAAAGTAAATAAATTGGAGAAAAAATGTCTAAGGATAAGGGAGAGTGTCTAAACCCTAATTGTAAAAGAAAAATATTTTTTGATATTTGTTGGATTGATTTTAGTTAACAAAACCTAATTTCTAGATTAATTATTAATTAATTATGAAAAACAATTTAAATCATGAGAAAAATAAATTATTTTTATGTCAAAAATTAATTAAATGTTTAATTAACCTAAATCTGAAATTAGAATATTTTTGTGATTTTTGAAAATGTTTGAATTAATTTTGAAAGAAAAATAAATAAAATAGAAAAATAAGAAATAAGAAAAATGTTAGTGAAGACAAGTGATAAAAAATAGATTTGGTCCTGCCAGAGTTTGAACCCAAGACCCTGTGGTTATTGAGCCAAAACATGAGCACCACGCCATCTGTTTGTGGTGTCTAAACCACGTCTCCAAAGATATGTATGTAAAAACCTGTGGAAATCAAATAATGTTAGAAAAAATGGCAAAAGGTGGGAATCAAACCCACACCCTTAGAGAGGAAGAGACATAGCGCGCACGTGTTGAACTACTGGGGTGGTGATACATCCGTGTATTAAGTTACATGGATAAATATATATGAAATACTATTTTCTGAAAGTCAAGCCAAACAAAAGCCAAACGCGTTGGGGCCCAGAAGATTTGAATCAACCAACCAGAACGCGCCACACCTGCCTCGCCGGTCAAGCAAAAGTCAGAGGTGCCGGAGATTAATTGCGGTCACCTTCTCCGATTGATACAAACATAAAACCTGCAAAAATCAATCAAAACAAAAACAAAAACAATCCAGATCCACTAATTAAGGTGCTGTGAATTTAATGGTGCAATTAGTTTGTCCTGAAACGGCCTGGAACTAGGGTTTCAATGAAGCAAAAGCTTCGTGCCCTAACAATGGTGAAACATGATTATGGCTTCAAACCTTGTAAACGATGGCTCTAAACAATCACAAACATCAGTATGAACATGAATATATGGATCTGAATAGTTTAAATAGCATGTATCAAGAGTTTGACTTTCAAAACATTTACCAAACCAGTGCAACTTGGTTAGCACGTTCCGGGATGCCTTGGCCTTGTGTAAGGACTTGAATCAACTGCTGGAAGGCTCAAGAGGATGAATGAATGACTGGTTTGGCTTGAGGGTTGCTGGAAACTTGATTTCGAATTTTCCCCAAAACTTAAATTTTTTGGACAAATTTTTAGGATTTGTAAGAGCATGCAATCCGTGTCCTTTGCTTGTGGTCTTGATCTTGTAATTATAATGAGTGAATTAGGTCAAGAATTGAATGAAAAATATATTTCATTCATTGGAAAATATTTGATTGAAAAATCAAGTGTAATGTTTCCAAAATTGTTCAATATCATGCCATTATTTTCTTGCACGAATTTTCCAGCTAGCATGGGCTTCCTTGGTCCTCAAGATACTTAAAACATAAGCCCAACACACTTTGCTTGTAATTTTTGTATTTTATTTAATTAATATTGAATTTTAATGTTTTAATTCAAAAATAAATCAAATAAATGGAAAAGAGGCGTGTAATTGGACTTATAGGTCATGGATAATATTAAGAACAAGTTCAGATCACAAAAATTTAGGCCCATTTGTAAAAAAATTGGATTTGCTAAGTATTTCTCTTCATGCACTTCTTCAAAAATGTCAAACTTGCACAACTTGTATCTTGCTCAATTTTCAACATTTTGAAGTGTTCTTGGACTTTTTAGAAAGATCAAGATGTCCTATAAACACTCTTTTTGGTTTCATATTTTTTGAAGTTTCCATGCTCATGTACACTTCTTTACAAAAAGATGACTTTTTGTTGACTTTTAGGAGGACCTATAATATCTTGATCCATAACTCTCAAATGAAGCATTTTTGGCCAAAGCTTGTGAGACACAAAGTTGTAGAGAATTGAATTATCTTCAAAATGAGCTTTGGTGGAAAGCTTTCTGATAAAGTATGTGAAACTTATGCCTGGTCAAAGTTCTGTTGACTTTTTGTTCAAAAATCCTAATTTGGAAACTTTGACTTTTGATCAAATCTTGAGTTTTCTTGATGAATCATGATCAACCGTTTATAAAATGGTGAATATGACTTCAAAATATCTATGTTGACCAAAAATGATGAAGTTTGACTGTATGTTGACCACAACTGACTTTTTGTCCAATACAACTGATTTTCAACCATCTGAGCAATTGACTGAGCAAACTTGAGCTGTAAGGCTTGAAACTTGACATGGTGATCCCTTGAGACATATGAGGAGGTATGATGACCATTTGAGGCATTATAACTCACCTTTGACTTGAGAGAACCAAAACCCTAGTTGTGGGTTGCTTGCTTAGGAGAAGGTTCATCTGGTAAACCCTTGAGAAACTCTTGAGTATGGAGATGTGGAGTGTCTTGAGAAATATGAGGGAAAATTTTGGGTATAACTGTTTCCCTTGTTCAATATTCTTGTACCTGAAGGGTTATATTGGTATGATTGCCTTTTGTAACTTGAAGGTAGAAGATGATTGAACACTCGAGTACACCTGAAAATTTGCACTCGTTGGTGTATGGAATGAGATCGTCGATTGACGATGCACTAGAATGGGCTTACAGATGCCATTTGGAGAAGATGATGTTGGGGAGTGAGTTGTACGTTAGAATCTATGCTCGACTTTGAATGAGATTACTGGTATGTATTTATTTTTTTAACCATATACGCAGCATCTTGCAGGTGGAGAGATATCGACGTTTAGTCGAAGATGGGCTTAAATATGCCATCTGGAGTAAGAGAGTTTCAGAATAAAACTTCGTCTTGGCTTTATCTGAAATGAGTATTCATCAGGATGTAGATAGCTTTCCCGTCTTGTTTCGAGTATTAACTTGTATCCTACTGTTTGTTGATAAACCTGCCTGGTCGTTCAGATGGTTTTCCCGTCTTATTTCGGGCATTAATCTTTGACCTTCTGCCTGGAAAATAACATTTACCTGCTGGGGATATTTAACTTGAAATGATATGGTTAGTTCTATGCAGATTATGATGCATGTGAGTATATGATAATGCTCGTGAATGATATATGCACATGTTATAACTTTTATGAATAATATATGAATGTAGATGTTGCGGTATTTCAAAATATATCTGTCTTGAAGAAGATAGGAACATTCTGTTGGGGATCTTTGATTTTTGCTTGGGGATGAAGATCCTGACTGAGGATAAAAGAGATGTAGATTCCTCCGACGCACGATCTAACCAAATTTCAAGTCTGGATATTGATTCTGTTAGGGAATGATAATCCTTGAGATACAATCAGCTGGGGATGAACATGTCATGTATGAATCTTGTTGGGGAATATTGTGATCTTGTATAACCCATTACTGCTTGGAGACTGACATAATAAGTCAATTGATGATTGGTTACTACTCGGGGACCAATGTAACAAAGTTGACGTTCACTACGCGGGGACTGATGTGACAATGTAGATGATCATTGCTCAGGGACTAATGTGATGAATTGAGACGATCACTGCTCAGGGACTAACGTGCTAAATTGATGATCACTGCTTAGGGACTAATGTGATGATGTTGATAGGATCACTACTCGGGGAATAATGTGATGATGCTGATAGGATCACTGCTCGGGGACTAATGTGATGATGTTGATATGATGACTGCTCGGGGACTAATGTGATAATGTTGATAGGATCATTGCTCGGGGACTAATGTGATGATTTTGATAGGATCACTGCTTGGGGACTAATGTGATGAATAGAAGTGTTGGACACCGTTGAAAGGAAATGATAGAGTATTCGTCTTGTTGGGAAATCTGTCTTTGTCGGGGGAGCGATGGCTCTGTGGGGATTGTGGATATTATTCTTGTGGGAATATACCTTTGTGAAAATGACTATGTGGGGATGTGTTGGTGACTTTAGTTGTCATCTCAATTCCTAGAGTCTGTAGTAATTATTGTTTTTGTTTGCTTTTCGTATATTTATGAACATATATCTATCGTCAGATGCATATTATCATTCAAAGCAATTATTGAACTTATGCAAACAAAACAGATAAAAGTAAAATTTTGAAATTGGAAAAGGAGGATTGTATTAATTTTGAAAAGGGGCCTATAGACAGGCAATTCGTATACAGAGAGAAAAATATCCTAGTAAGAGGAAATTGTTCAAAACATTTTGAAAATAGTAAAAGCTATGTGGAAACAATCTCGTCGGGTTTCAACTCTGCTATTTCTCATATATTTTCGACTATCTCATCTCCTTGCTACCAGAAGAAGGTGATTGAACCGATCTGCGCCATTCGAAGCTGATAGTAGTGTAGCCTGTAAGTAGATGATTTTGACAAGATATAGTCGTACGCTTTAATCCCTAACTTTTACCTAGACCGCCCTTTCGGGTTTCGATCTAGGATACCCTTTTTTGCCTAAGCCTTTGGGTTTCGACTTGTCGGTGTACATTTTGTTATATATGTCCCTAACTTTTTCCCAAACCCTTTTGGTTCTCCGGGATGCCCTAATTTTTGCCTAGGCCAGTCAACCTAGTGGGCCTCATTTATGCGTAGTATTTTTTGACTATGTCTGCATTCACAGGATGCGGGAAGTCTTCTTCATCCATAGTGCTTAGTATCATGGCTTCGCTGGAAAATATTTTCTTGACTACAAATGGTCCCTCATAGGTGGGAGTCCATTTCCCCTAGAATCACCTTGTGGTAAGATGATGCGCTTGACTACTAGATCACCCACCTGGTACACTTGGTGCTTGACTTTCTTATTGAAGGCTTTGATTATTCGTTTTTATATATATATATATCAATGGCAGATGGTCAAGTCAAGTTTGGACCCATTCGTCTTCGTATAACTTTGCGTCCTTTAGTACTCTGAGTGAGGGTATCTGAACCTTGATAGGTAGAACTGCTTCCATACCATATACGAGAGAGAGAGAGAAAGGGGTTGCCCATCTAGATGTTCATACTGAAGTGTGATAACCGTGGAGAGAAAATGGCAACATCTCATGCCTATCTTTATACGTCACTATCATTTTCTATATGATCTTCTTAAGATTCTTACTGGCGGCTTCCACTGTGCCATTCATCTTTGGCCGGTATGAAGAAGAGTTGTGATGCTTAATGTTGAACTGTATGCAGAGTTCAGTGATCATCTTGTTGTTGAGATAGGTATCGTTGTCTCTAATAATCCTTTTAGTGATTTCTACATAGATATTTAGCATTGAACTTTGTTATCGTTTCTTGTAATTGTTTAGTGTTATATGTTATTTTACGGCATTTTATGCTTTGGTTGTGTGTTTAAGTGTTTTCAGGGTCAAGAGAATAAAACATGACAAATCGGGGCAAAAGAATTGCAAAAATCAGAATATTTGAGCTACAGAGGTACTGACACGGCCACCCGTGTCATGGGACATGGCCCGTGTCAGAAATAACGCAAAAGTGGAGTTTTTAAGAAGAAACGGGAGCTGACACGACCCGTGTCAGAAATCTTGGGAAAAGTATGCATAAACAGAGGCCAACACGGGTGCTCGTGTCAGCCATGACACTGAGAATTATGATTTTTGCTATTTTTTAGTGTTTTTGGTCATTAAGGGTGTTTTGGACATTTGGTATTTCTTGGGAATGACCTAACACTATATAAACCTTATTTTGAGAAGGAGAAGAGGACTTTTTGCCACCGAAGAGAATAACTCACGATAGAAGAGCAGAGATTCAACAGATTTGGGAACGGAGAACTCTTCATGTGCGAGAGCAATTGAAGATCAAAGACCCAATCTATTGTAATGTCTTTATCTAATATTTTAATTATGCTAATTTTGAATTCTATGAGAGGCTAAACCCCCCAATGCTAGGGGGTGTACCTAATTTGTTATGTTAAGAATACTGATCTCTCTGGTTTAGTCAATATTTTAGTTCATTATGCATCAACTTTATTATTTAGATTAATTCGTAGTTTGACCCTATGGGACCATAGGATTTCACTATTTTAACACAGTAGAGCCGGACGGTCGTGTTACGGTTTTCTAAATAATGATATTATTAAGGATTTCAACTAGGACTAGGGTAATCTTATTCTAACCAGAATAGTTCTTGGTAATTGCATGCTTAACCTCCTCCCTACTAATTTAAATGGGAATTGAAATTAGGAAAGAAGGTTAAAGGTTTTGTCACTAAGGAATTAGGATAAAATAATATTGAGAATCGGTAGTTGATGAATATGAACTTGTTGAATAAATCAAAGAGTGAAGATTATTACATGGAAAATTATACACTCACCCTGACATACTTTAATCAAACGAAAAGTCAATTTTTACTTTCTGCAAGGATTTATTCCACCCAATCTTAAAACTATTGTTTTTGTTCAATTGAATAAATCATCTAACTCAGTATTTCCTACGCAATCCTCGAGATCGATACTTGGGGTAAATCCCATTATTTCTACATCGGTAAAAATAGTACACTTGCTATTTTTCCAATCAAGTTTTTGGCGCCGTTGCCGGGGGTTCCCAAAATACCGAGTTGATTATAGTTCAATTGAAATTTTATTGCTCTGCAATTAAAATTTTATTTTCTGATTATTTTATTATTACCACTACTAAATTGTCTAATCTTTGTATGCGAGGAAAGCCCTCGGCTGAATTTATTTTTGACGCAGAAATTGAAAGAACTTTTCGCGAAAGGCGAAGACAAGCTCAATTAGCCAGACTGGCTTTTGACAAAGAACATTCAGTTCACACCAAGTCGGAGTCAGAAGAGGAAGAGATCATGGCTGAAGATCCACCAGAGAGACTTCTTGGGGATTATGGTGGGGCAAATGCACCGGGTGGAAGGTTGACAATTGTAAACCATCCGGTGAATGTGCCCAATTTTCAACTGCATCCTAGCACAATCAATCAGCTTGAGAGAAGATCTTTCACCAGAAAGGTCAATGAAGATGCCAATAAATATTTGCAGCGATTTTTGACGATGAGTACAACGTTGAAGATCGATGGGCATACGGATGAAGCAAAGAAATTGAGAATGTTTCCGTTTACCCTATCTGAAGATGCTGAAGAGTGGTTTTACTCACTACCTGTTGGTAGTATTTCTACTTGAGAAGAGATGGAGAAATTTTTTCTTGATGAGTACTTCCCTGCTTCTATTTATATTCGCAAAAGATATGAAATTGTGAATTTTAAACAGAAAGAAGGAGAGTCACTTGGTGATTCCTATAAGAGATTCAAGAGGTTGTTGGTAGCTTGTCCCACTCACAACATGGACCAAACTGAACAAATGCAGATGTTTGTGAATGGACTCAGAATGAAGACAAAGCAACTTATTGACACAACTTCCGGTGGCTCATCTAACTTCACAACAGTCACTGATATTAAGAAGATCATTGAAGCCATTGTTGCGAATGAACATCTGGAAGAGTATGACAGGGCTACAAGCAAACCAGAGGGAGTTATTGATTTGAAGTTGGAAGTGAATAAACAACTCAAAATTGAAGAGGCAATTGCGACACAAGTGGATAAAAAGCTCAAAGCTCTGAACATGGGTACTCAACAGGTAGCTCAAGTTAAAACTAATGTGTGTGACATTTGTAGGGGACCACATAGCACTGTGCAATGTCTAGCAACTCCTAAGCAAATTGAGGAGATAAAATTCTTGAGGCAAAATAATCCCTATTCTAACACCTATAACCCTGGGTGGAAGAATCATCTGAATTTTGCCTGGAAAGATCAGCAGCAACAAACTCCTCAAAAGGCAGAATGGGAAGTAGCTCTTGAAAAGATGGCTGCTCACACTTCCCAATTTCAAGAAGAAACAAGAAGCAATCACCGTAACACCATAGCTGCAATTAAAAATATGGAGGTCCAATTGGGGTAGATTGCACAACAAATAACTCAGCAAGTTCAAGGCAATCAGAAGAGTCATGAGAATGTGAATGTTATCACAATAGGGAGAAGTGAAAAGGCTTCCAAAGAAAGAGAGGAAAAGGTAAAATTTGATGATAATATTATAGAAGTGGATTTAGATGTGAGAGAGAACAAGAAAAAGTAGGAAGAAATGGTGATACCTGTGAAGCCAGCGGAAACAAAGATTAAACCTGAAATTAGGCTGTCATATCCCTCTCGAGCGGTAAAGAAGGACACAAAGGAGAAGGAATTCGATAAATTTGTCAAATTATTCAAAAAGCTGGAGATTAACATACCTTTCTTTGAAGCACTTGAGAAAATGCCTTTGTACCAAAAATTCATGAAGGAGGTTCTATCAAAAAGGAGGCCAACAAATGATGAATAGGTACCCGTTGATGAGAAGTTGTGTGCAGTCGCGCCCGAGAAAAAAAATACCTATCAAGCAGAAGGATCCTGGATCAGTGGCAATACCATGCACCATAAAAGATAGAACTTTCAAAAGGGTTCTAATTGATTCTGGCTCTAGTGTGAGTTTAATGCCATTATCAATCTTCAAGAAGCTTGGTATTGAAAAGATAAGCGGGAGTGGAAAAAAATTAAAATTTGCCGATCACACCATCAAGAAGTCATATGGGATAGTTGAAGATGTGTTGGTAGAGATCGAAATTTTTTCTTTTCCAGTGGATTTCCAGATCATGGACATACCTGAAGATGAAGAGACCCCGATCATTCTTGGTCGACCTTTTTGTTGACTAGCAGGTGCAATTTTGATATCGAGACAGGTCATCTGACTTTAAAACATTTTGATGAGAAGATAAACATGAAGGTGTTTGAAGTCAAGAAACAAGGTGCAGGTGAAAAGAATAAACTTTCAGTTGGTATGGTCAAAGTAGATGGAGAAATTATGAGCAACAAAGTGTGGAAGAAAAAGTACTCCCCTGGGTCATTTGATATCTTTAGTCTGAGTTCCGTTCAACAAGCCAGTTCCCCCCATAAGGGGATGAACCGTCGAGCCAGGCGACGTTAAATGAAGCGCTTCGTGGCTTCTGACGAAGAACATTCAGTTCACACCAAGTCGAGTCAGAAGAGGAAGAGATCATGGCTGAAGATCCACCAGAGAGACTTCTTGGGGATTATGGTGGGGCAAATGCACCGGGTGGCAGGTTGACAATTGACACACATGCGCACCTTGCCATCCTTCTTAGGTACAGACACCATGTTCTCAACCCACTGTGGATAAGAAGTAACGGCTAAGAAACCGACATTGAACTACTTCATGACTTCGGCTTTAATTTTCTCAGACATCTCAAGACGCATACGACGAATCTTCTGCTTCACAGGGAGAAAACCTTCTTTCGTTGGTAGTCGGTGTACTACAATATCAATATCTAGACCTAGCATATCTTCGTAGGACCAAGCAAAAATCTCGATGTAATCGTGCAGCATCTGGACCAATCTTTCTTTAACACTATTCTCAAGACTCACTCCTATCTTGATTTCTTTTCTGTCTTTGTTGGTACCTAGATTCATAACCTCGACCGGTTTATCGTGTGGATGTATAGCCTTTTCCTCTTGCTGTAGTAGTCTGGCATGTTATCATGGCACTTCACAATATTTCTCACCTTCGTCTTCGGCTTGGTAGATCGAATTATCAATGTCATATTTAGCAATAGCAGAGTCGTTATTGACGAGATCCGAAGTGAATATGGATCTGCGGTTTATTATGTGGGTGTGTAAGAACACGTAGCTTTTGAAGAGGCGATAAAGTAAAAAATAAAGACAGGGAGCACAATATTTAAATGCAAAAGTCCAATGATTTATTGAATAAAAATATGCGAATGACAAATAATAACCCTCACAAACGAGCCGTGGTGCCCTGGGAAAGGCACTAGGCTTAATGTTTTATTGTTTGAAGCGTAAAAGCAAAAAACGTAAAACCGAAAACAATTACTCCTGTCTAAAGGAGATTGGCATAACATCCTTAGTCGTCCAATTGTTGAGTCTATTGCCAGGAGTTTTGAAGATCCAATTGTTGATGTCGAAGTCACGATCATCGTCTTCTATAGCATGAACTCCATTCTTGTTGATGCGAAAATGAGGTCCACTGGCACGTTCGCGACATATCATTTTCTGACCTTTAGAGGTGAAGCCTAAACCAGTCTTGTCAGATTTGAATGGAAAATTGGGTAGCTGACCCCAAACGGTACAACATCCTTCTTCAACTACAGCTCTGGCATGTTTTAGTGAGGCCATCTTCGGTGGAACTCTAGTAACTTTAGTGAGGCCATCTTCGGTGGAACTCTGGCATCTTTAGTTGAATAAATTTGGTTTAATTTTTTTATGAAGAGAAGAGAGAAAATTGAAGGTAATCACTAGAAAAGTTTTTCGTTCTCTCTAGATCGGAGGAATTTTGAGGAGAGAGAAGGAAGAGGAGTTGTGATAAAATCTATATTTTGTTATATTAATAAAAATCTTCAATTTTTTAAATTAAAATCCTAAATTATTTTTAATAAATATTTTATTTTATTTTTTATTCACTTATTGGAATTCCTCTATTTTTTTACTACAATTTCGTTATTTTTATTAATATGCCGACTCAATTTCCTTTATGTTATCATGTATTTTATTTTGTTCATTTTTTTATTATTTTGTTTGTAACAACTTAATTGTTTTATAAGTTGTTGTGTATATATATATATATATATATATATATATATATATATATATATATATATATATATATATATTACCATTTCACCCCTGTTATATAGGTCCGGTGTAATTTATTTTTTTTGAAAAATACCCTTGTCATTTTAAAATACTAACAATTTAGTCTCTAAAGTAAAAATCCATAGGTAAATGCGAAAGAAAATATCCTCAGAGTTCTTTAAGTAAAAATTCATAGGTAAATCAAGGTGAACTTGAAGTTAGGCATTGCTCAAGTGAAGCACAGTTGACTGACATTTTCACTAAAGGATTGAAGATTGACATATTCCTGAATTTGAGAAAAAAATTAGGAATAATTCAGATCGACTATGATTAGCGTAGGTCCGACAACTTGGATTATGGAGGTTATGTTGAAATATTAGATTAAATTTAATATTTAAATATAATCTAAGTTGTGTATGCCCAAACCCAATTAGTGTTGTATATAAATAGTCATAGTGTGTATTTTTATTTTGTACAATACAATTTTAAGTGAATAATAGAATTCTTATTTCCTTTATTATTATCTCTTTCTCTCCTCTGTAAAAGTGTCTCACGCACTAACAACGACACGTAATTCAGGGTAAGCGAGGAACCATTTACAAAACTAAGACATCTCTAACCTTATTGTTCCGGACTGGGCCCGACCTATCCAACGCTAGGCCCATATCCTCTTAGGCCCAATCCAGAGGCATTGGTGGGAAGTTCCCCCCTCACATTTCTGCCTGCATGTCGACCACACCTTGTTCATCCACTCTTGATCGCCTACATACCTCTCCGCGATGGCTGTCGAGCTGAGCAAGACTCCTAGGTCTATAAGACCTCTGCCCCCGAGGACGACGTTGGTCGGACACCGAGCAGGCGACATCACCTCGTAGGGAAAGACCTCATGTTCTGAATATCATAGAGTCAACCAAGAACGCAAGGAGACCGTTACCACTATCTCCTTATACTTTAGAGTAGTTCGTTGAAGAGCGGGACCATGTGTTGGTCCCTACACACTCGTGAATCTTGACAGTCCTCTTCTGGGCCTGCTTCGCTAGCCCACTAAGAGGACCTTGGCCCAGCACTGGGGCTATAAATACTTTCTCATTCGAGAGAGCCAGGTATTAAACACTTTACACTATCTTACTTGCACTCTGATCCAACAGATAACTGACTTTGGCATCGGAGTACCTTGCAGGTACCCCCATCTTCTTCAACCAACCATTGTTGACCAACACCTCTGTGGGCCAGACGATTCTTCTGATCAGGTACGATCACTTATTAAGTAGAAGATGTATCCAAATTTTATGGTGACCATAGTGACACGAACCTATAATTTATTTGATAGGGTAACTCTAATAATTAGGCTATCTCATGTTAACTTGTTATTTAGATTTAAATTCTCTGATCATTCTCACATTCAGGGATCTAAACAGTTATACTAAAATTATACTATCAAGACAAGTTGTTTGTGAAATTTTAGACAAGTTATTCTTAAAATTTCAGTAAATATATAGATAACGATCACAACCTTTAGGTCTTGATTGGAACCGAAGAAATAGAAGAGATAGACATCCGCGAGAAAATAAGAGAAGAAGTGAGCCACTTCTTCTAATTGGTAAAGCGGAGAAAGAGGAAAGAGTGATAAATTTTATGTGGTACCCACACATTTTAACTTCTCTTCAAAAGTGAGAAGAAATGGGAGACATCAGTGTCTTACTTTTTTTTTTTTTACTTATTTATCCCTTTCTTTTATATTCTATCTTTATAATTATATATTTTTTATTTTTTAATTTAAGGGTAATTATGTCTTTTTAAAAATAGTTGGACTTCTCTTTCTTCTCTTTCTTTTATATTTCTCTTATACCAAACAATCAATCAAATCTATTCTATTTCTCACATCTTTCTCTCTTCTCACACCCTCTCTCACATATTTCTCTCTTATCACTTTCTCTTCATAACCAATCACACCCTTAATAAGATTGGAGTGAATATAATTCAAAGTTCCTAGCACAAAACCCAATAAAAAGTTTACCTCACATTTTTTCATTATTTTAATTTGAGAGTAAAATTTCAAAATCGACCTGACGAAATAATTGAAGAAACAAAAATAGGAAATTATGAATATGTATTAGGTTTTAAAATTGGGATTATTAATCAAATAGTCCCACTTATTTATTTTGTTACTTGTATTTTTTTTTGAAGACCTTAATAACTTTGACCTCGACTTTGACAAATAATGACATTATCTAGGAATTCAAAAGATCAACATCCTCTGAACCTAACCTATGGACAAAGACCAACTTGAGCCTCATTTCTCTAGACATGCATTGGATGAGAAGACCTCCAAAATGGGACCAAGTTATGAACCTTGTTGAAATTAGATCATGCAGGTGCAGTATTTAAGCCACTCTATTTAAGTAAAATATTTGTATTCAATTTAGTACTATTTTATAAAACTAATGCATTGCATGTCAAGTTAAGGAGACGCGGGAGGTGATGAGTGTTTGACACGTTTAATCTCTAGCCTTATTAAATCCGTCCCTTTATAGATTTGAGAATGGAGACACTAATATTAAATACTCTTCAACAATATATTAAATACTCTTCAACAATAAAATAAGAAAAAGCTAGCACATAGCACATGTTAATGAACTATTTGTAAAAATATTTTTTTTAGAATAAGTACACTTAATATTTAAAATTTTAAATATAATTTTATTATATTTAATTACATTTAATTTTTTAAAATTATAATATACTCTTAAAACACATGTTAGCATAACGCATTAAATAAATAAAGATGTAAGCGTATTAGAAAAATTTAAATCAAATTATTTCAAAATAAAATCGATTGTTTTTGGTTTGGTTCTGAAATCGAATCAAACCAATAAAAATCGATGCGTTTAATTTGGTTCTCAATTTTAATTTCTAAACTTAATACATTTTTTACTCCTTTAATTTAATTTAAGATTTTACTTTAATCTCTTATCTAATAAACGTCACACATCAATTCTTTAAAAACAATTTCGTTAATCAACCCTTTCAGTTAAATATTGAGAAAAAATGTTAACTTTTGTATGTATATGCGGCAGCTTAAGTGCTATTGTGTTATGTGTTGTGGTTTTTTTTTATAATATTTTTAATTTATTAATTTTTGTAATGAAAAGTAGATAATCTTTGAAACCCTAATTTCAATGGTCTCTCACCACAATCTTGTGTTGTTTCACTACTTCTACTCTCAATGTCTACAACCACTCCTTAACATTCTTCATCATCTTTCACTTCTATGCTTCCCAATCACAAGCATTATTTCCTTGCTGCTCCTTCAGAAAACACCACTCCACCTGCCAACTCTTATCCCAAAATCGACGAAGGTTCAGATGGCCAGACTTGTCTCTTAAATGGCCAGATCTGGTTTATCATCTGATCGAATATTTTTAGAGAGAGAAGCTATAATGGAAGAGGTTGAAAAAGCTAGTAGAACAAATGTTGAAAGCTAGCATAGAGTTCTTGAGTTGGTTATCTCAACCAAGAGATCAAGTTCATCATAAGAATTTAATGGTGGAAACGGATGAAGCTGAAAATAAGTTCAAGAAAGTTGTGTCTTTGCTTCATGATTGTATGGGTCCTGCAAACATTAGGAAGTTTAGAAATCATAAACAAGTTCCATTTAAAAAAAAATGTTTTCTTGGACAATTAACATGTTTTAATTCATATTGAAATTGCTTGTGATTATGAGCAAGATTTGCAATCATGCCTTTCTGTTAACGAAGAAAGGCAAAACATTGTTATTTTTTACAAATTATTAACAGTTTGAGGGGGGTTTTTAACCTATGAAAAACAACAATGCTATTTGTACACCAAATACTTACACCAAACACTGTTCATCGTATAAAATAATAATATTTATAAAAAATAATTATTTTTAAAATTATTTTATAACACAAATATAAAATTTATTATTAACCAACTTCATTATTGCATTAACCAGAAAAATACATGTTATTAACCATATATTTTATTTATAATACATTAACCAAGTTTACTACTTCATTAACTAAGTAATTCACATAACATGAATCAAATTCTGACATTAAAATATGTAATATAATAATTAATTTTTACACTCTATTTACCAATTTTATTTGCTATGTTCCATAATTTAATATCAAAACTTGGTTAATATAGTGTAAAGATTGGTTTTATATTTCATATTTTAATATCAGAACGTGGTTAATGTTATGTAAATTATTGGTTAATGAAGTAGTAAACTTGGTTAATATATTATAAATAAAATATATGATTAATAACATGTATTTTTCTGGTTAATGCAATAATGAAGTTGGTTAATAATAAATTTTATATTTGTGTTATAAAAATAATTTTAAAAATAAATTATTTTTTATAAATATTACGTATTATTTTATTTTACCAAACACTGTTCACCATATTTACGGTGAACAGTGTTTGGTGTAAGTATTTGGTATACACTTTGGTGTACAAATAGCATTTCTCTATGAAAACAGCATAAACCCCTTGAGTTAAGATGAAATATTATTTTTTTAATGCATATGCTGAGTCAATTTTTTGACAATTACTTTGCTGACATGCCACATCACCACCAGCAAATAATGTTTTTTTTACTATTTTACAGAAATGACCAAATTGATTAACAAAAATGTTTTTAAAACGTTTATGAGATAAATGACTGAAGTGAAATTTAAAATTAAATTAAAGGACCTTAATACTAATTAAGCCTAATTTTTAAGAACCACTAAACTGATGAATTAAAGCAATGAAAATAATTAAGTTCAAAATTTTTATTCCACTCATAATTACGCTCAATTTTTTTTTATCGGTCTAATCCTCCTTCATCTTTTTTCTAATTCTTTTCTTTAAACAAAACACACATTAGAATCAAATTCTAAAATATAGAAAGTAAAAACTATAAATCACAAAAAAAATATTTAAATTAAACTGCTGCATTCGCTGCCCACAACTATTAGTTTTTTTCACTACCGTCATTCTTATATATTATGGTCGCATTTGATGTGTTTTTTTTGTATTTTATTTGTTAAGCTTTCAAATTATTTTTTTAACATTTTAATGTCAAGTGTTAACTTTTATATTTTATAATGAACTTATTTTATCTTGTCATTGTCTCATGTAGATTAAAAGCAATTTGTAATTTGTTTGAAAAAATAGAGTATGAAATAAATTGCATGAAATATATTATTTAAAAAAAATAATAGCATACAATACACAGAAAAACAAGATATTGGAGAATAGAATGATGAATATTTGAAAAAACATTGTAAACCGATCAACCAAACCAAAACGATTAGTTTGGTTCGGTTCTATTTTTTAAAAATGTTAAAAATCGAACCAAACTAATCCGATAAATTTTTTATCAATTTGAATATTTTTTTGACCAAAATCGGTCCAAACCGATTCAATTACACCCCTAAAAATAAATGCTTTTAAAATTTTTACACACATTTTAAAAAACTCAATAATTAGAGGAAATATGAAATTATTTTTTTAAAATTATTATTATTAATAATTGATATATTTTTCATTATTATAAATACGAAATAGAATATAATGTTTTTAAATAATTAATTGTAATAATTTTTTAGATTTTATATAAAACAAAAATTAAAATTATCAAAACATTTTTGTTAATATTTAATTAATAAACTATTTATATTAAATATTTTTGAATTAACTAAGCTGTCTATTAGCTGGTAATACTAGAACTTATTAATTTTACAGTGATTGACTTTATTTATAATAGTTTTAAGATTTTAACTTACTTTTTGTTTAGTTTATAATAGAGACTAGAAGATTTTTTAAAAGAAAACTATATAATAAAAGAGAAGTATATAAGGTTGAAAAAAAACACTAGGATCCATTGTTCGGGGGGTTTGGATGGGAGAAGAGAGGAGCGGATATTTTAAGTTGAATAAATTTGGTTTAATTTTTTAGGAAGAGAAGAGAAAAAATTAAAAGTAATTGATCACTAGAGAAGTTTTTCGTTCTCTCTATATTGGAGAAATTTTGAGGAGAGGGAAGGAAGAGGAGTTGTAATAAAATCTATATTTGTTATATTAATAAAATTATCTTCAATTTTTTATATTAAAATCCTAAATTATTTTCAATAAATATTATATTTTATTTTTTATTCACTTATTAGAATTCCTCTATTTTTTTACTACGACTTCGTTATTTTTATTAATATGCCGATTCAACTTTCTTTATGTTATCATATATATATATATATATATATATATATATATATATATATATATATATATATATATATATATATATGATTATTACCATTTCACCTATGTTATTTGTTCATTGTAATTTATTTTTTTTGAAAAACACCCTTGTCATTTTAAAATACTAACAATTTAATCTCTAATGTAAAAATTCACAGGCAAATCCGAAAGAAAATATTCTTAGAATTCTTTGAGTTACTTAACTGTAATAAGTCAGTCCTTTATATTTTTTTTGCTACATGTGAGTTATTTATGTTAATTAACGTTTGCACCGTTGACATTTTTTATGTTTTATTTTGTTCTATTAATTCTATTTTAACTTCTAAAATTCATATTAAATCTATTTTTGGTCCAAAAATTATGAAAAAAATCTTTAAAATATTTCTTCTCATTTATACTTTGTGTAATTTTCAAAAATATTAATTTATTGTTTTATTATTTTTCTTTAATTTGTCCTTTTTTCGTGCATTTTAATTAGTTTAAAAATACTTTTATGCACTAAAAAATTCTAAAAAGTTTATTATATAATTCAATGATGGTCTTTGACCTACGTTAAGTGACATATTCGTACCATTAGTGTCACTTCAAGTTTTATAGAAAGGAGTTTGAGAAAAATATCAACAGTGCAGACGTTAATTAACATAAATGACTTACATGTAACGAAAAAAACATAAAGGATGACTTGTTATATTTGTTCATATATATATATATATATATATATATATATATATATATATATATATATATATATATATATATATATATATATATATATATATATATATATATATATATAATTTAATATCCTAGATGATATTTATAGGATTAGATAGATCGTCAATATGATAAAATGATTCATCTGATCATGGATTATATAATTATTATATATAATTTATTAATATTTTATTTACGCTTTAATATATTTCAGAGTATTTGAAATATTACATATTTTGTGTTTGATTATCTATGTTGTTTATAAATTGACAATTTTTTTTGTTGTGAATATCACTGTTCTTATTTTATTTAGCACAAATATTATAATATTTTGAGTTAAAATGTAAATTCGTTTTAAAATCTCTCTTATTCCCTTGTGAATTAATTTAACGTATTTTTGATTAAAAAATCTCTCTCCCTTTCCCTCCCTCACTTTTGAACCAACATATATTTAATTAAAATATTTTCCCTCATCTCCCCTCTCTTTCCCTACACTTTATTAAAATCTCTCCTCTCCCCTCATTTGAACAAAACGAACTAGGAGCACTCTATAACTCTAAAAAATATAGAAAAATAAATAACCAACAATAAAACCAACCAAAACAACAACTACCACAAAAGAAATTTAGGGGAAGACAATAAACAATAAATTGGACCTAAAGCACCGAAAGCCACAGTTGTGAAAAACGACTCTGAAATAACAAAGTATAACTGATTTCGTGATCAACAAGAAACCCTCAAGGATAAGAAAGAGGGAAAGAAGAAGAACACAATGACATTAGTTATAAATTGTTATTCTTTAATTTTTTTTAAACAAGATTACAAGTGTTGCAAAATAACAAATAACTTCTCTCACCCTAATTAAGATTTTTAGTGTTGCAATGATGAGAGACTAGTATGCTATTTATAAGAAAACAAACTCACTAAACTAATATGCTTTTACACATATGTCCATTACATAAGCTAACTTAGGAAATAATTATTTTATGGTAGATTTCACACATGAAAAAATGAACTCATTCTAGATTTCCACATGGCCTACAATAGAGAATTTTGACTAAGGATAAGTCTGTCAAAAGTCCGAAAGTAGTCAACAACGTTAAAACCTCAAAAATTGAATTTATCTAATATGGTAAAATCAACTCTTAACCTAGTCGGTTAAAGATATTATACTAAAGGGTAGTGGCGACTTACATGTGACAATAAAATGGGAAGGAGTTCCCCCAAAACCTTGATAAAACACACAAGAGATATCATTATGGTATGTAATCATGTTTCACTTTAGAAGGCCATCCCACACAAGAATTTTATCTCTAACTAACTACCAAGAAAAAAAACCTTGGAAGTATTCAAAATCTTCCAAACAAGGGGAATACCCAAGCAATGGTAGTAGAGAGAGCACTTTAATCCAAGAAAGGATGAAGACATGAAGAATAAGTTGATTTAACATAATACTTATTGTTGTTATCATGGGACCAAAACCACTTATCCTCGTTACTCGAAAAGATAAAATTATCAATGATCTCAACCAAAATTTTCACCAACTCAGACTCCCAAACAAAATTAATCACAACTCACCTTAGATTTCATAATCAGGAACCATTCACAAAACTACCCAAGTTCCCCACTTTCTCCATACACCGTGTCGAAAGCAAATAAATCCAAGGAAAATGCACACTCATGGAGATGGAAACTTTCCAAGGATCCCCCCGAAAAAAGTGGAAACCCAATTACCAATTTTTTTAAGAGACCTTAAAAGAGCCCGCCATAGGTAGCACTGAGGTCAAAGTCAAGGAGAGAAATCCCCATCCATTGTGCTAAAAAAGATCTAAAACCTAACGACCTACCTCCACCAAAATAAAAATCAACAATAGACATATCCCTAACATAAATATTGTTAAACCAAATCGATATACGATTAAGAAATCTCTATATCTATTTAAAAAAAGAGTCAAATTTGCTAACGACGGATCCTTCATACCAAAACCTCTATCCCTTTTTGGTTTGCACACCTCCGATCAAAGAGCCAAATAAATCTCATATCTGTCTTTAAATCCTCCCCAAAGAAAATGTATTTGGATACTCATCAAACTCTTCCAAACATTAAAAGAAAATTTAACAAAAGAGAGGAAGAAAGGGGGATTAAATTTAAGGACAAAGTTTAATAAGACAATTTCCCTCCTTAAGTTTAAATGCTTATTACCTAAGAAACTAATTCTTTTAGATATTGTGTTAATAAGAGGTTTTCAAGTGGTTTTAATTTATGGGTTAGTACCCACTAGTTTCACAATGTACCTGAACAAAAGACTCCCCCACTTAGAATTAAAAAACCACCACAATCAAAATCTCAGAAACTTTCCAAATTAGGTCAAACAACTTGGATCAAATTTGAATATTTTGAAATTTTCTTTCAAACTTATACATGATGAAGCTTAGAGAACCTTGAAATAATGTAATCTTGAATCACACTTGATAATGAGGCTCATAGCTTGATGAAACTTGTTGAAGAATGCATGAAAATGAACCCATAAACCTATGGAGTTTCTTGATGAACCAAACCATAATACTTTTAAATAATGTTGACCATATGAAGTTGAGAGATGCTCAATATAACACTTAGATGATTAGAAGAAATGATTTGATGTTCAAGAACTTGAGATTCAATGAATAACCAATTAAAGGAAGATCAATCCTTAAAACCATAACTTTAGGAGATGGGATAAATGTTTTTGTATCAACATCTACAATGTATAAAACATAAAGAGAAACAAAATAGACACACACACACACGCGCGCGTGCACACACACACACATATATCCGTCAACAAAAGGATCACCCTAAGATGATCAGCTCGTGGCTATTGAGAACGAATCAAATCAGAGGGTTCTATTTTTCAATCTTTTCAACCTAGGTTCGTAGGAGCAAGTCATAAAGATTGAGAAAAATCATCATTCACAACCACCGATGAAGGATTCCTCGAAAAGTTCAGATTACTAATCATTTTGAAAAGTCAAAATCGAATGGATTCGGTCTTATACATACGCGAGGGAAAATACTAAAAGAAAGAAGAAACAATATTCTTCTTTCTTTTATCACTTAAGCCGTGCGAGATGAAAGTCTCAAGCACGGTTTTGAATGAGAGAAAGAAGTGAGGCATCCTCTTTCGACTCGACTCTCCCACTCCAATCGTTGCTTTTCTTTCTTTACTTCAAAAGTAGTGCTTGACTTCACCACTCAATTTTGGATATTCCTTTTAATTCTCATCAAACGAATGGCATCTTCTTCTACAAATCCTAGCTATTCTTAGCATGATATTAGGAAATCTCATTGCTATTACCCAAACAAGCATGAAACGTATGCTTGCCTATTCGTCCATAGGTCAAATCGGATATGTAATTATTGGAATAATTGTTGGAGACTCAAATGGTGGATATGCAAGCATGATAACTTATATGTTGTTCTATATCTCCATGAATATATGAACTTTTGCTTGCATTGTGTTATTTGGTCTACGTACCGGAACTGATAACATTCGAGATATATATATATATATATATATATATATATATATATATATATATATATATATATACAAGATACACAATTATGGTGCTTGGTGATCCTTCAAGGACAAACTTAAAGAGATGAGGGGGTAGATGTGAAAGACAATCCAAAGATGTGATATTGATGCACTTATGTTAATGGTAAAAAGATTGTTTTGAATTCGGCAAGGCTAGGGAGAATCTTAGAAATTCCTAGTACTGGTAGTTCCTTGTACGTCGGTGATGATGAAGAATAGAAAAATTATAAGAAAAAGTCCTTTTACTATAGTCTTGGTAGGATTTCAGAACAAGAATTTCATGCCAAAAGAGTTCGTGCTCTAGGTGGTGTTGAACCATCTAGAGATTCTTGGCCGGTCGGTATATTTCATATTGATGATAGGCTCTTCCATTATTTCATGGCATATGTTATATTTCCAAGAGCCGGTAACCATTGCACCGTTATGGATTTAGAGATGCAATTAGTATTTGCTAGGAAAAATAACATTGAGGTTAATTGGGCTAGAATGATATTGACTCACATGACAGTTTAATGAGAAGTCAAAAATTTTGCCGTATGGCTGGTTTATTACTCAAATTTTAGAGGATTTTAATATTGACTTTGAAGGTTATAAGTCTTATTCCATGGACTCCGCTAGCAACAAAATTACTATAAAAAATGTGGATGCAAGAATGGGCGTGATCTACAATTCAGAATCAAAATCTTTTGCTTACATTGGTGAGGATGTTGTTAGAAATGAAATAAATAATCAAGATGTTGATGATGATGAAGATGGTCCTCCTCAACAAGCTCCAAATGTTCATGGTCCAAGTAATACATAGATGATGGATTACATGACCCAACAATTTGTCGCGCTCGACTCCAACATCAACTCTCAAATGTCTTCAATCAACGAGTCAACAACAACCCATATCAACAACTTTCAAAATGATGTGAACAACCAATTATCCTATCTCTACTCACATCCTTACATACCTCCTTATGATCCAAATAACCCAGTTATCCCTCCACCTAGATACCATTCATACCAAGGCCCAAACCCCGACATGGATCAATCTTGACTTATGCTTTTTATCATGTCTTTGTTACTTTTAAGTTGTTGTGTTATTTCAATTATGATTAAGTTTCTGTTTTTGTACTATCAAATTCATTTGGTTATGTAAGGTACTTTGTACCAAAACAATGTTTGCTTGCTTTAAGTATTTGCTTGCTTGAGTTATGTTATGTTTAACTTTTATATATGTGTTATGATTTCTAACTTTAAGTTCCTATGTAATGATAAATTATATGCCATATACTTCACCCATCTTTCCCTTCTTTTTGATAATGTCAAATGGGGAGAAAGGTGTATTGTTGCTTGTTATTTCATTGTCTTAAATTTTAAGGTACAAAATATTCTTCAACACTCTTAACTTCACACATTGAGGGGGAGTCCTTCATCTTAGGGGGGAATTAATCCAGAAATTACAAAGCATATTAGAAGGGTGTTTGTCATCATAAAAAGGGGAAGAATGTAAAATCAAGCTTCTCAATCTCAATAAAGATATTATGTTTTGATGAAGAGAAACCTTATGGCAAGAAGGCAAGAATATTTCTCAAGGACAAATGCACTCTAAAGCTAAGACATCATGTTCAAGACTTTGACTCAAGACACTGACAATCTTTTAGAAGGTATAATAATAATGCCTCACAAATACTTAAGTCTTAGATGCTCAAAGTTCCTAACATGATTGCATATCATATACATTTAATTTCACTAAGTTTCAAAGCAAAAAATACAATTTTTTGACTGTGAAATCGATTTACACATAGGTGCAATCAATTGCATACTGAAAATTTTTCTTTGAAATGGTTTTGTTTAAAGTTGCAATCGATTTGGGCAAATATGCAATCGATTACATGTTGCAAATTTTTCAATTTTTAACTGAGTGAAATCGATTTGTACATTGGTGCAATTGATTGCTTGCTATTTGTTTTTGAAATTTTTTTCTGTTAGAGCTCGTGCAATTGATTGCACCCTGCACGAATTTGAAAAATCAGATTTTTTGCATGCACCATTTTATGCACCCTTTCACTAAAATTTTGTCTCTAATCTTGGCACTTGTTCATGATTCAAATGAAGAGACATATGATATTTCTAAAAGGTGCCATGAACATATAAATATTCAAATTTTCAAATTCATTCTTTACCTCTTCCAATCAAATATTATTCAAATTTCAAATATTCATATTCAAGTGTTCATCTTTCATATAAGATTTTATGCATACTTTCACACACATAAACCAGAAAATCTTGAGCAATCTATTTCTCTAAGTCATTGTGAATTATTATTATTGGGAGGAAGATCAAGTATATTGATAAATCACTCAAAGTGATATTGTTCTATATCTCTCAAACTCTTGTAAAAATCATATATTCTTGTTGTATTTTTGTTGTCCAAGATTGTTGGAAGCAAGGTGTGCATTGAAGATGATTGTTCTTCTTGCACTTAGTGTTTTAGACCTTAAAGGTTTTAAGAGCCTTTGGTATCCCTATAGGTTAGATAGTAAGCATCACCATTAGTGTGAATAAGATGTACAATAATTCTAACTATAGTGAAATCTCTTTTGTGTTGAAAGGAGACTAGAGTACTCTCGATATGTGAGGGGAACCAGGATATATCATTGTGTTCTTTACTTTTCCGCATTTACCGCTTTGATCAATACCTTAACCAGAAAAGAAAGAACCACTCATATACTTTCATACACCAAACTAGAAAATATTGTATCAAGTATTCATAAAAATCGATAAAAATTTTAAACACCTAATTCACCCCCCCCCCCCTCTTAGGCGCATTTTATACTTACAAAATAAAGTAGAAATAAAGGAATATAATTAATTCAGAAATTTAATGTTGGAATATGGATCTCGCTAATTCGTTGATACTTTTATCGTTCATAAATTGAACTACCTATGGCACAATGTTTTCCTCTTTGAAAAAGAACTAATTAAAAAGAAGTCGCTGTTGTTGCGTAATTGGAACCAAATTTTACCCTCTTGTTTATATTGTCTACTCTCGCGTGCCTGACAACCTTAATATTTTATATCAGACGACTTCCAATCTTACCTGACATATAAATGGTTCTACTTTTGAGCAACCGACCAAATTAAGTTTAAAAAAGTTATTATAAATTCAAAAGAACCCCATAAGTATTTCTAAAAAAAACAACAATTTAGAGTATCGTCGAATCAACGGTCCTCACATTCTAACACTTATAATTTAGCTAGACATAATTATAACGTACAACAAAATGATTGATTTGATCATGAAATAAAAACTAATAGGCATAGAAATTAAGGTTGGAAACATGCATTTGATAGAAAATAATTTAAAGTGAATTAAGTACAGATAAATAAAGGGACGATAAAATAAAAGTAATGCGATTAATAAAAACCTGCTCCAAAGAGACAAAAATATGGTACTTGAAGTAAATCAACAGAAAGACTTGAATGCAAAAATAATATGGTGACAAGATTAAATTTCTACACATGTTACTCCAAAATCGATACACACTCAATTGACAGTGCTATAACTCACTAATGTGAAGAGTTAAAGCTTACCAAATGTAACAATATATGGCTTACTTTTGTACGAAGTTAGGATGCTCCATAAAGTGAAGCTACACACTTATTTATAATGTTCCCAAACCTAAACTATCATGCAGGAAGTTGTTGGATTCGTGGGAAATATTATAGGAGTGAATGAAGAGAATGAGAGACTAAGCCAAGCCCATTTGTAGCTGATGCTTTTTTACAAGGTGTGGTGACCGCCACACCCCTATGGCGAACACCATGCTCAAAAAATGGCCATGAATCGGTCTTTATAACCGCTGACGCGTGGACCACTCATGGCCACCTCTATGGTGAATACTATGGATGTCTCCTTGAGTGTAATATGCTCTTTTCTTCTCTCTTTTTTGTCCAAATTACTTTGTTTCTTCGCGTATGACTCTCATATGGTTAAGTACCTGAAAAACAGACAAAACACCAACATAACATTAGAAATAGTGGTAAAATAATTAATAAAATATGTGAAAATTGATTCAAATGTATAATGTATTTTATCATTATCAATAGACTAATATTACAACAATATATTAAGATGTGTGATTTCATTTGTGAAAATACAGGTGAAAAAGTTCTTCATAGTAAATCAACCGAGATTATCTTTTATGTGCTTTAAAATTTTATATAACTATTAAAAGTATATTATTATATACATATCAGCAATTATTTGCTAAATTAACATCTGAGTTAGGAAATAAACTTATAACCAAATTATTTAAACAATTGATTGAAAGTTCTTTTGAGGGATTTTTTGTAGGGTTTAATTTTATAAGTTTGTAAATTGAATGTGGAATTGATTAAATATATCAAATAAAATGTGTTAGGGTGCAATCATCCATAAAGTTTTGGTAATAATATTTACAACCATATGTGGGCTAATGCTTCCCAAAATCAAATTTTACTAAGTCAAATAATATTAAATGGACAATAATAGTTTTTACTAGCGACAAAATATCATTTGTAGTGATATATTTATAAAAGACCTTGTACGGGCGGAGAGTGGAAACTCTCAAGAGGGGTGATACCTATATGTCGCCCTTATTAGGATCCCTACTACCTCGTGTACTATGTCCTCTTGATCACAAACCCTCTAAAATTCATTTGAGACATATTTGCCTCCACCATCAGTTTTGAAAACTTTAAGCTTGTGACCGCTTAGCCTCTCAACCGTAGACTTAAACTTCATAAACAATTCGAATACCGCATTCTTTATCTTGATTAGGCATGTCTATAGCTTTCTACTATGAACATCGATGAATGTAACAAAATATATACTTCCACCAATCGAATCAACTTGCATCCGTCCATACACATTGGAATACACTACCTCAAGGTGATGCACAGTTCTACAACATGCATCCTTGCTGAATTTTCCATTATGTTGTTTCGCTTGATCACATTCTTCACAAATTTCAATTGTTATGTTGATTGGTGACAACTCCATTATTATTTTGTTCTTTTACAAAGCATTGAGATCTCGAATATTGAGATGCCCAAGCATGTCTTGTCATATCCATTCTTCTCGACTAGTCATTGTAGCAAGACACCTATGCTCCATGGCCTTCAACTTAACCTTGAAAGTTATATTGACAGCCATAAGAGCTTTTTGAATCAAAACCCTATTTGCATCCATAATGTGTAGTGCTTTGTTTTCCATATGAACCTTGTAATCCTTCTTAAGTAATTGGTTGTCATCCCCTAAGATCCCACCTCTATTTTCATATTTTCAAAACATTAAGCATCATAGCATAGCCTTTAATCTCAAAGCAATTATAAAGAAATTACAAAGAAATGTATGTGGAGCAGCCTATAGTGTTTACATGCATCAAATAACTTATATGAATGTATGGTGTACAAAAAGAGCTATATAGACAATGATAAAATTGCAATTAACCATAGAATTTACAAAATGTAGCCACATAAACCACAAATTCAGAACTGCATAATACCTTAAACTGCAAATTTGGTGTAAAAATCTTCCAAGTAGGAATTAGTCATATCTTCAGATCAAGAAGCACCATAATTCTTATATGTACCTTTAACTCATCCCAGAGATAATTCCTTTGAAGACTCAACAAAAGCTTCTAAAACTTGAATGCAAATTTAAGGAAAGAGATGAAGATAAGGGGAAAAAGTTAAGGACGTATTTTAACAATACGATTCATCTCCTAAAGGTTAAACACTTATTACTACTGGAATATAGTTTTTTAGAGATGATATTAATAAGAGGTTTCCACATGGTTTTTATGGGGGTTAGCACCCACCATAAGCCCAATATATTTAACCAAAAAGGTTTCCTACTTACAATAAAGAAATCCTCCCTTCATAACAAAAAACTTATGGTCCACGTTGACCCCAATCAAGTTACTATTAGAAAAATTTATCCATAACCCCAAGGCTACCGTAAAACCCTATGTGTTGTCTTAATAACCTAAAGATTATCAACAAAATCCTTTTCAAGAATAAAAGTATCATCCCATACAAGAAATGGGAAACTACCAAACCAAAATTTCCTGCCCTGAATTCTATAAAAGAACAATATCACCTGCTCTCTTGAATAAACCACTCATGCCCTCTATATCCATGAGAAATGTTAACGGGTTAAAAGGATCTCCCATCTTAAGGCCTCTCTCAATGTTGGTCTCTTAGGTGGGGAACCCTTAAATAGGATAACTAGGCTCCTAGAGAAAATATAAGCTTGCATCCAAGCACATCCCATTATGTAAAAGACTAATATCTCCAACATATAATCACGAAAAATCTAACTAATAGAGTCTTATATTTTTTTCAAAGTCCACTCTAAAAATAATACAAACCTTTTAGTCTTCCTAACCAAATCAACAAACTCATTAATGACCACTACCCCATCCATCAGTAGGCGAATTTTGATAATAGTTGACTAAGTAAAGGTGTTGAGCTTGTACAATATAGTAGACTAGCAAGAGAATCCTTATTTGGATCAACACCACAAAAATTGAGAATAAGGATGTAAGTATGAAATGGGCCTAAGAGGAGGGTGAATTAGGACTTTAAAAGTTTTATCGGTTTTATGAATACATGTTCAAATTTTGTTGGTTTGGTGTATGAAATTTTACAAGTTTTTCTTTCCTTTTTGGTTATGGTATGATGAAAGCGATAAATTTGGAAAAGTAAATAACACAAGGATGTACCATGCTTCCCCTTACAGTCCAAGAGTACTCTAGTCCCATTTCAACATGAAAAACATTTCACTATAGTTAGAATGATTGTATAGCCTATTCACGCCAATGGTGATGCTTACTATCTAACCTATAGGGAGATCAAAGACTCTTAAAACCTTTAAGATCTTAACACTAAGTTCAAGAAGAACAATTCTCTTTAATGCACAAAATTGCTTCAAACAATTATGGATAGCAATGTTACAACAAGATATATTTGAGTTTTATAAGAGTTTGAAAGATGTAGATCAATATATCAATCACGTGGTTGATCTTCTTCTTCAAGCATACAACTTTTCTCAATAATAGAATACAAGTGTTCAATGAATGATATGAAATTTTTCTTAGTTTTCAATGAAAAATAAGTGCAGAAAATTTCACTAAAAATTCTGATTTTTACAACACTTGAATTTTTTAAAGATAAGATAATTTTGAATGTTAGAAGTTGTAAATGAAGAAGGTGATTTAAATATGAAAATTCTTCAGTTTATATAGCCTCTTTACACCCTTACAAATGTGTATTATTTAATGAAAAGATGTCATGCTTCATTGTTAAGATCACAAGAAAAATCTTATTCAAAAACAAAAATATTGTTTGCACTGATTTAGTGATAACCGGTTCCCTTGTAGGGGAATCAGGGTTCCACTGAGTTAACATTTAAAATATTTCAAAAATTGCCTAGAGTAACCGGTTCCCACATAGGGGTAACCGGGTTCCCCAACTGGAACCAAAAATAGAAACTTTCGCTTAAAATGGGTAACCGGGTTCCCATATGGGGTAGCCAGTTCCCAATAGTAAAAAATTAAAAATTCCTTTAAAATGAAGTTCAAGCCCATATTTTTGTGATAATTTTTTTAAAAAAAAAGTTTATGGCATGAATGAAACATTCTATGAACACTTGTATGCATATAGAGAAGTTGAATGCATTATACCTTGACATTTAATTTTGTTTCCAAAAGGATTCTTCAAGACTTGATAATATAGATGACTTGAGTAATTTGTTTTTGCAATCAATTTCTTCATGGTAGTTTGTCTTCATCGAAACACTTTAGGAAGCTTGATTTCACAAAGGATTTAGGCAATGTGGCTTTGTAATAAAAAAACAAGATAAAACATTACAACAACACCCCTTTGAGAAGTTTCCAAAAAAATTTGAGGAATGAAAAATTTAACCCATCAAGGTCCAAGTTTTTATTCCCTTCTAATTAAGAGAAACCAAATATATTTCAAAAAGAAGAAAAGGATAAGTGAATCTTAAGAGACCCTCACTAGGAACAATTCAAAAGCCACGTCTAAAGTAGACTTGTCAAATGAAGGTTACAAAAATTTATTGGTAAAAAAAACTAATGGCCTCATCTGTCACCTTTTCTATCCGAACTTTGTTAAATTGTTAAGCTAATATAAAATTTCTTCCCAAAAACTCTCATACAAAAAATCATACCCAAACAGATACTAGCCCTATCATTAGGTGAAGACTGGCCATGTAAATTGTCCTTCTAACGGAGGAAAGTCGAAGAGGTCCATATAAGCAAACAATAACTTAAAAGCACTTTGTTAATCCAAGTCAACTAGATTTTGTTTCCCTCTACCAACAAGATCATCTTCCACACAAAAGACAAAATCAAAATCCCCTAATTACCTCCACATCTCACCACCAAGATTACTTTTCCATCTAACAAGATCATTCGACAAAGCCCTTTTATCAGTAGAAGAACACTTAGGATAAATATTAACAACAAAACTAATATAATAAGGAGCTTCCCAATAGAGACAGACTTCAAGAAAATCGAACCTGCAAAAGAAAATAATGACATCCTTTAAGAACTACACCAAATAAAAAATATCACGATTACTATTACCAACAATTAGAGTAAAACTCCAACTATTAAAAAAAAATACTCCAAAAAGAATGAACTAAAGAGACAGAGACTTCACAAAGTTTGGTTTCCTAAATCACTATAAAATCATAGTTATTAGACAAGATTAATTCTCTAATCTTATTCGTCGTAATCCTCCATCAAAGCTTCTAATATTTATTAATGTAAGTACTTAAGTCAATACTCTTTTTGATTTTTTACCTTCTATTATAGTATAACTATTTACAATTATTTTTAAAAGATTATAAAATTGACAATGAAATATTATATTAAAAAATTGAAAAAAAGGATATTTTAAAACAAACTACTTTTTTTACTTTCTAAAAACACTCATTGGAAAAGAGAAGAAGTAATGAATAAATAACAATATATTTTGTTCTGTAGGGTGGGGTCGAAAACCGTTGTGTAGTTAATATAGTTTATGTTTTGATTTTTTATAAGTGGAATCTTTATTTTTATTTTATTTTTTATTTGTAAACTAAATGATATATTCCTTCGGTTTTTATAATAATCAAGAGATAAAATAATTAAATTTTACTCTAAATGCACATATTAATCTGATCTTATCATAATCCTAACTTATATGTAACCGTTTCAAACTCGTATGCATCATTCTTGGGATGGATTGCAAGAAAGAAAAAATCTTCAGTGTTGTGTGTTCTTTTATCTTGAACAAAACATTTTTTCTTCTGTTGCAATCTATCTCACATAATGGTGTTGATGTTGTTGTTGAACTTTTAGAATAAACTTATTATGTTTTTTGGGGGAGTTACTATGAGTATCGATACAAAGTTGATGATTATTTACCTTTGTGGAGACACGCCACTTATCCACCTAAAATCTTACTGTGATATGGGAGTGGGTTCTCCCACTTATATATACTCAATTCTCCATATTAATATCTAACGTGAGACTATTTCATCATTTACTCACACTTGTATTATTATTCTAACAATCCCCCTTAAGTGTGAGTCCACAAGGCTTCCCAAACTTGTACCGTCGTTGTCACCTTGCAACAAGACACCTCTTCTTGAGAATTTCGATGTTAAGTCACTCTCTTTCCCGAACCAAAGACTCCTGATACCATTTGTTGAGAGAGTTGACTAAGGAGTATTGATACATGGTGAAGGACTAGGAAACACCTTTGTGAGAGACACGTCATTTGACCACCTTAAACCTTAAGGTGCAAGTGTATATGGATAAAAGATTTTGCACTTGAGGAGGAGACTTGAGCATATATGAGTGGGATTACCCATTCACCTATCTCCTTAATGTTTTATGTGGACATGAGGTGTGTCTCTCACAAAGGTGTTGCCTAGTCTTACACTATATAACAATGCTACCTAGTGAAATCCCCCTAACAATTGATAGGAGGAGTTTACACTAGGACCATTGATACAAAGTTGAGAAATATGCATCTTTATGAGAGACACACCACTTGTCCAGCTAAAATCTTAAGGTGATAACTGAGTGGGTTCTCCCACTTATAAATGTTCAAGTCACCATATTCCTATCCAATATGGGACTATTACTCACTTAATCACGCTTACATTATTATTCTAACACTCTTCCTCAAGTGTAAGTCCATAATTCACTCTCTCTCAAGTGTAAGTCCATAATTCACCCCTCAAGACACTTGTATCGCCGTTGACATCTTTCAACGGGACACCTCTTCTTGTACATTTTGATACAAGTAAGTTGATCCCTTTTTCGAACCAAAGACTCATGATACCATTATTAGGAGAAATTTCAAGGAGAGAGCATTTTACACTTGGGATACCTTTTTTGTGAGAGACACGCCATATATCCACCTAAAATCTCAAGGTTTTAGGTTGATAAGCAGTGTGTCTCTCGCAAAAGTGTTGTCTAATCATATGCTATGTATCAATGCTCTCCAGTGAGTTCCCTAAACAAATACCATTTATTGGGGGAGTTACTAGGAGAATCGATACAAAGTTGAGGATTATGCACCTTTGTGAGAGACACGCCACTTATCCACCTAAAACCTTTAGGTGATAGGTGAGTGGGTTCTCCCACTTATATATGCTCAAGTATCCATATTCATATCCAATATGAGACTATTTCCCCACTTATTCACACTTTCATTATTATTCTAACAGCGTTGTCAATCAAAGAAAACAGTATTGATTTCCTTAGTTGACAACATTGAGAAATTTATTCATAAACATGGTGTAAATTGCACACAAAAATGATGAATGGTAAAAAATTAAAATGAAAACATGATAAATTACTTTCCATTTTTTTTTATCATTCACAATTTTTTGCTTGAAATTTATTATCACAATTTTTACTAAAATCGAGGGGTTTTCTTATTTTATTTTAAATTAAAAAAATATATTTCTCCTTGGTTTTGAAAAAGAACCGAGGGGTTTTGTTACACATCTACAATAACGAATTTGTATCCTGCACTAATTAAGGAATAACACTCAAGATATTGCCAAAACATCAATCTACAAGAAACTATCTACCTCCACCACTATATATCTTGTTCTCTTTTTTGTGAAAGTATTTGCCATCAAAATACTTCCCCAGATAGTGGAATCTTGAAACTTAAAGAAGTTTGGGAAAGTTCTCTATGATGGATTACAAGTGCAAAATAAATATTTTCGGATGGCTAGAACATATAACTTATCAGAAGTTGGAAGCATGTAATCCATTGAAATTTAAACAAAAGATATGCAGCAAAATATGGATAACAAAAAAGATATGTTCTCCAAGAATAACAATGATGATAATGAATATGGATTTGTTGTAAACAATATATTTTAATATTATGTGCAAGCAATGTAGATTTTTTTTTAAAAATTAATAATAAAAGCTTATTCACCTCGATTTTCAACTAAAATCGAGGGGTATATAGAAAGAAATACTTTTTACCTCAGTTTTTGTCAAAACCGAGGGGATATTAAAGCTTGTTTATTGAGGATATTCATCTTTCTTAAACAAATCTTTGTCGTCTATTTAAAGAGTATCAACCTTAAAGACACCATCATTAGTGATTCACGTGAAACCTAAAAGACATATGTTATAAAAGCATTCTAAATATAATGAAATCTTGGGACTTAAAGAAGCTTTAAAAGTTCTTTATGATGGATTGCATAATCATAAATTTATTTGGGTTTAAGGTTTGTGCTCTTAAATATTTATTTGAGTAGAAAATCATATAACTTGAATATTTGTTTTTATTATATAACCCTTTTTGTTTTATAGCAAAAATAAATGAAAGCAAGAGCAATTGAGTATATACTCGCATCAATAGTTCGAAGATCTAACATTTGATATAGATTGACAAATTAATTTTTACTTTAATATTATACATAAATAATGTAATATTTTGTGTAAACTATGTAGTTTGTAAACATATTAATTTATTAATATTCAGTATAAATAATGTAACAAGACTTTTAAAAAAATAATGTATCTAGCCCCTCGATTTTGTTCATAAATCGAAAGATATTATGCACTGGCTTTAAAAATAATAAAAGTGTAGATGTTGGGTTTTGAATCCATGCAGATAACTTTACCCCCTCATTTTTTTAATAACCGGTAGGTAAAGTGACAACTTTTCATGACGCCCTTCACTACCTCGCTTTTGTAGTCGAGGTTAAGTGTGTTTTGTGACCGAGGTTTAATGTGTTTTTTTTGTAATATTACTTATCAAACAGACAATCCCTAGTTAACTAGCTATGCCTCACAAACATTATTTTTGGTATTTTAATTAAAAAATTAAGAGAATTATCAATGATTTGTGTGTGTGTGTGATATTTATCCATAATACTTCAAAAAATTTCTTGTGTCTGTACAAGACACTAATCACTCAAACAAACACGATCAAGTGAATTTTCACATTTCCTCTCTCTTCATACTCAGAAACTCAAAGTCTTGGTATCATTAGCTTTGATTTTAGCATTTCTTAAGAACTCTGAGTCTTCTTGATGAGGCTTGAGATATCTTCAAGTTAGTTGCTATCATTTGAGATGTTGAAAGTTTAAACCACATGTGATCATAAATCTCGCGTGTTCACTTAATAGTCGTTGGACCATAAAGTTGACTTTAAACAAATGTCTTTAGCTTAATTTGGAAGGATGACTTGATCAACTATCATATGCATATTTGAACGCTTGAGCTAACTTCACCAATTGCTTGACTTCAAGTGTTCTAATAATAAAAATCATGTCACTATTAAAACTAAGGAGTTGTTAACTATCTTGTATCTTACTATCCATAAGCTTCACTATCTTGAATCACTTTTGGATTATACATAAAGCACATACTTGTAGATTTGGTGGTAAGGAGAGTAAATCGGATGGAGAGAAGTCAAACAAGTAGAGGAAGAGAAAGACTTAAGACTATAAAAGAAGTTATTAAGAAAGATCATGAGATTAATGATTTGGATAGAGAAATGGACATGAATAGAACATTATGGTGAAATTTGATCCATGTAACAAACTCCACTTAGTTGAACAAGGCTTGATTGTTGTTATTGTTAATGTTGTATAATCATTTATAACATTATTAAATAATGTTATAAATATTAGTTAATAATTTTTTATCCTAATAATCAATGACCTCATCTAAAATAAATTTTTATTCTAGTCATCTACCACATGTACAATAGTGGAAGAGAAACACAAAACTTCTCAAGGATTATAAAATAAAGGAACTAAAATATTAAATTTTAATATAAAGGACTAAAAGTTTAAAACCATCAAAATATGAGAACAAAAGTGCATTTAAATTTATTTATTTAAATAAAACATATTGTATTCTATTTTATAAAAATAATGCATTGAATGTCTAGTTAAGGAGATGTGGGGTGATGGAGAGATTGATCACATTTAATCTCTAACCTTTAGTAAATCGGTCCCGTTTAATAGTATAGCTTCGGGACTAAAGGAACACTTAATATTGAATTATCTCCGTTAATAAATATAATAATTAAAAAAATGTAATTTAGTTTTACTAAATTATCATCATTAACTATTGGTAGATATTTATAATCATAAATATGAAATATAATATAATATTTTTAAAATAATGAATACATAGTCCTCCTTAAGAGTGAAAAATAGGTTGTGGTCCGTAAAGCAGACCCGCGTACTCGTCAAAAAATAGCAGGTTAGAATTTTGGACTCGTCGTCCACCAAAGTCCGCTCCGTTAAAGATTGTGTCTGCCAATTCTTTGTCTGCCAAAATTTGTGCGTCTATTCATATAGTTTGTCTATTCATATAGTTTGTCCTGCCTTAAACACATTATTTTTTAGTTAATTATAATAGTTCCAATTCTTGATGATTTTATTTTATAAATTTATTTGTGAATATATATAATATTTTTCTAAATAAATTTTGTTAAAAAGATCCTTTATAAAATTGATTAAAAAATAAGTGAAAAATCTAATTGAAATGTAAAAAAAAAAAAAAAAAGTTTTTCAATATATATAAAAAATGAATAAATAAATAAACAAGCGATCAAATCCTCCACCTTGACAGGGCGAGCTAGATTTTTATGCTCATTTCCATTTTACGAACTTGCCTGTCCCGTTCTTTTTTTAACGGGTTTAAGGTGGAGTGGGACCGGATGAGCGGCCTATTTTGCCACCCTTATACTCCCCCTAATTATAACTAATAAAATTAAATAATTGTAATTAATTTATTTAGATTTCATGTAAAATAGGAATTAAAATTACAAAAATTGTTGTGACAAAAATAAAAAGTCAATGTAATAAAATACTTATTGTCTCTGAGAGTATTCATTATGTTTGAGATCCTTTAGAATGTTATGCACACGAACCCTGTTATACAAGGGAATTAAGTTTTTACGATTAGTTCTAACCAAACAATTAACTAAGCTTGAAGTGGTTAGTCTCCAAACGAAATAACCAACGTGACTTGAAGCGGTTAGTCTTCACACCAAAACAAAATTTTGTGTAGGCTCATCTCAAACCAAGACAGAGTTTTGGGTTGGCTATTCTTTGTGTTGAACCGGGGTTTGATATTGGCTGACAAAAAATTAAACCAAGATTTATACCATGATGACCTTGAACCAACTAATTTTTACAGTGGGTTGAACTCATAAACCAAGAGAGATTACACCAGGATAATCTCAAATAAATAAAGATTTTAACAAGGCTGGTTTCAAGAATCATTGTGGAGATTTTCACTAAGTGATTTTCATGAACCAAAAGAGAGATTTTTCAATGGCGGAGATCATGAACCAAATAGAGACTAAGACTAATCCCTTAATTACAAATAAGAGTTTTTAATGGTTTAACTCCAAAACAAAATGATAATTTACTAAGGAAAGGTTATTTACTCGAGAAAAATCTACTCTTGATATATTTACCATTATACCCTCTCCTAGAACAATATCTTCACCGAGACTCAAGAACACTCTTAAAGCAATATGGATAAAATTTGTGAGAAAAACAAGAACGATTTTGAGAGGTAATGAGAGAAATGAAATATGAGTTTTTGTCACATTTTCTGGATGGTTTGAAATAATAGAGAATGTAAATAATCGTTGAGCCAAATTAATGACCTAATCGATTAGGTAGTGTAAATAATCTATTGTTGTGGAAAAAATGGGAGGTTTAGATATAGAGATGTTACCAATCTTTAAGAGACTATCATAATCCGTTATAAACTTGATTAGGCAGCATCAAATCGATTAGGCTACAAATCTATATGATTAGACAGATTGGAAAAAGTGTCTCTGAATCAAACTGAATGATCCCCTATCAACTGGATAGACCTTAAGTTGGAAAGAACACCAAAAGTCACTCAACCAAGAAACAACCACAAACATGTGTGTTTCATCCCTTAATGAAAACTATTTATTCAAGCACAAGAAAATTTTTGTTAACCACTCTGAAAGGGGTAAAAGGCAGAGGAAGTTTTACCAAAGAGTCATTTCCAAGACAAAAAAAGCTATCTCCACCAATTTCTTTATGGTAGTTGTCACACATAAAAAAATGAACTCATTTTCAAATTTCCACAAGGCCCTCAACATAGAATGTCAGAATAAAGTTATGCATATATTAAGTATGGAAGTAGTCCAAAGCATAAAGGTGACTCTAACTAATATGGTAAGATCTACACCTAACCTAGCCACCCAAATATATTATACTAAAGGGTAGTCGCAAAATTACATGTGACAACAAGATAGGAAGGGGTTTCCCCAAATTCTCGAGAAAACACATAAGATATTTCATTATGTTTAGTAACCATGTGACACTTAAGAAGGTAATCATGTGTGGAAATCCTATCTCTAAGTAACTACCAGAAAAACCTTAGAAGTATTTAATCTCCTTCAAACAAGAGTAAACGCTTGATCAATGGAGAGAGAGAGAGAGAGGGGGGGATGGAGAGCTAATCCATGGAAGGGTGGATGCATGAAGAATAAGTCAATTTAACAGAGTACTTATTATCCTTATTATGGGATCAAAATCACTTATCCTCATTTTATGGAAAAGATAAAACTATCAATGGCCAAAACTAAATTTCCCACCAACTTAAATTGTCAATAAAAATGATTCCTAATTCACTTGAGATTTAAAACTAGGAACCATTCACACAGCTACCCAACTTTCCCGCTTTATCCGTACATTGTTTCTAAAGAAAATAAATCCTAGAAAAGTGCACCATGGCGGGGATAGAACATTTCCATTGATCCTCCCAAAAATAGATGGAAACCTTATTTCCAATATTCTTTAAGAGATATTAGAAGAACTTGCCATAGGTAGCCTAGAGGTTTGAGTTAAGAAGAGAAATATCCATCCACCATTTTGAAGAAGATCCAAAACTTGATGATCTACCTCAAGCAAAAGAGCGAACAATAATAAACATATGCTAGCAAAAAGAATGTCAACCTAAACTCACGTACCATTAAGAAATCTTCATCTCAAATTACCTAGAAGAACCAAATTAACCAACTGCATATCCCTCACACCTAACCTTCATCCCTTTTTGGTTTGCACATCTCAGATCAAGAAGCCCCATAAATCATATATGTACCTTTAACTCATCCCCATAAGTAATGCCTTTGAAGACTCAATAAAATCTTCTAAAACATGAATGGACATTTAAGGAAAAATATGAAGAAAAGGGGAATAAAGTTAAGGACGAATTTCAGCAATACGATATCACCTCATTTGGGTTAAATACTTATTACTATTGTAATATAGTCTTTTAGAGATGATGTTAATAAGAGGTTTCCACATGGTTTTAATGAGGGGTTAGCACCCACCGGAAGCCCAATATATTTAAACAAAAAGGTTTCCTATTTACAATGAATAAATTATCCCTTCATAACAAAAACCTCATAGTCGACGTTGACCCCAATCAAGTTACTTTTAGAAAAACTCATCTATAACCACAAGGCTACCACAAAACCTTATGTGTTGTCCTAATAACCTAGAGATTATCAACATAAGTCTTTCCAAGAATAAAAGTAACATCCCATACAAGTAATGGGAAATTACCAAACCAAAAGTCCATGCCCTAAATTCTATAAAAGAACAATATCACCTGCTCTCATGAATAAACCACTCAGGCCCTCTATAACCATGAGAAATCTTAACGGGTTAAAAGGATCTCCCATCTTAAGGCCTCTATCAATGTTGGTCTCTTAGGTAGGGAACCCTTAAATAGTATAACTAGGCTTCTAGAGAAAATACAGGCTTGTATCCAAGCACATCCGATAATGCAAAAGATTAATATCTCTAACATATAATCACGAAAACTCTAACTAATCGAGTCTTATATTTTTTTCAAAGTCCACTCTAAAAATAATACAAAAATTTAGTCTTTCTATCCAAATCAACAAACTCATTAATAACCACTACCCCATCCATCAGTAGGAGAATTTTGATAATAGTTGACTAAGTAAAGGTGTTAATCTTGTACAACATAGTAGACTAGCAAGAGAATCCTTATTTGGTTCGACACCACAAAAATCAACAAGAAGGATTTAGGCAGCATAGCTTTGTAATAAAAAAAGATCAAACGTTACAATCACCCCCTTGAGAAGTTACCAAAAAATGTTGTGGAATGAAAAACTTAACCTATCAGGGCCCAAGTTTTTATTCCTTTCTAATTGAGAGACAACCAAATATATTTCAAAAAGAAGAAAATGATATGTGAATCTTAACAGGCTCTCACTAGTGGAAATTCAAAAGCCAACCACGTCTAAAGTGGACTTGTCTAATGAAGGTTACAAAACTTTATTGGTAAAAAAGCCTAATGGCCGCATCTTGCACCTAATCCACCTTTTCTATCAGAGCTTTACTAACTTGTTAAGCTAATATGGAATTTGTTCTCATCCTCTTCTTCAAACACACATGAAAATACCATGGGTTTGCGCCACCCTCTCTAATCCACCTATCCTTGGATCTTTGGGAAAGCTAGGAGTGCTTAGTATCGAGGAGAGCCTAAAGATCGGTTAGAAGCCTACTTCAGAAATTATCTTAACTTTCAAGATAAAGGTTTCCTTAACTTTAAGATTAATCCTCCTAATATTATGTTGAAGGAGGTTGATCCTACCATATTAGGACTCAAAAAAATTCCTACCCCACCTCTTTAAATATCACTTGAAAGTTTTCTGCTTCTTTAAGAATAGAGGCTTTCCAACCTATAATAACATAGTTGGCCCAACTATTTAACACCACCTTGAAGAAAGCTTTACGTTTGAATCAATTATTCTAAAACATCTCTCAACAACACTCACTAAGAAGTAGCTCCCAAAAGGTCCGCTAAACCTTCATACACAAAGATCATATCAAACAGATACCAGCCCTACCATTAGGTGGATACCGGTCAGGTAAACTGTCTCCCTAACAGAGGAAGGTCGAAGAGGTCCATATGAGCAAACAACGACTTAAAAGCACTTTGTTAATCCAAATCAACTAAAGTTTGTTTCCCTTGACCAACAAGGTCATCTTCCACATAAAAGACAAACTTAAAATCCCTTAATTACCTCCACATTTCACCACCAAGATTACCTTTACAAGTAACAAGATCATTCTACAAATCCCTTTTGTCAGTCGAAGAAGACTTGGGATAGATATTAACAACAAGACTAATAGAATTGAGAGCTTCCCAATAGAGACAGACTTCAAGAAAACCCAACCCACAAAAGAAATCAACGACATCTTTTTAGAACTACACCAAATAAAAAACATCTAGCTTACTATTACAAAAAATTACAGTAAAACTCCAACCATAAAAAAAATTACTCTAAAAAGAACGAACTAAAGAGGCAGATACTTCACAAAGTTTGATTCGTTATAAAATCAAAGTCATTAGACAAGATTAATTCTTTAATCTTATTCATCGTAATCCTCCATCAAACTTCTAATATTAACTACCTTAAGTACTTAAGTCATCACTAATAAAGAATTTGTTAAAAAAAATATCAAAATAATTTATCTTTGACTTAAATGTATTTTTGGTCCCTCTATATTATTTTTTTTAACATCTTAGTCCATCTATAAAAAAAATCAACTATTAGGTCCCTCAATATCATATTTCATGTTTTTTTAGTGGTCCCCCATGGTAAAATAGTCTAATTTGCATAGGTGACATTGAAATTATGAAGTGATATTTTTTTAATTGATGTCACGTCATTATAAATATTTAAAAATTTATTATTATTTTTTAAAAAAATTTCTTTATAATAATTAAACATTTTTAATTATTTTTGTTATTTTTGTTTATAAATATTTATTTAGAAATTATATATTATAAATTTTAATTCTAAAATATATATTTATTGGTCTATTTTTAATGACGTGACAACAATTAAAAAATGTCACTTATAATTTCAATGTCACATATGCAAATTAGACTATTTTGTTATGGAGAATAAAAAAAAAACATAAAATACTATATTAGAGGATCTAATAGTTAATTTTTTTATAAGAGACTAAAATATTTAAAAAATTAATATAGAAGGACCAAAAATGCATTTAAACATTTATCTTTTATAATACAAATATGCATATAGCTTTTATTTAAAAAAATTAATAATCAATACTCTTTTTGATTTTTTTTCCTTCTATTATAGTATAACTATTCACAATTATTTTAAAAAGTTATAAAATGACAATGAGATGTTATAAAAAAAATGAAAACAAGGTTCATTTTAAAACAAACTGCTGTACTTTTTTTCTTTCTAAAAACACTCATTGAAAAAGAGGAAGTAATGAATAAGAAAGTACACTTTCATTTAAACTTAAATTGTATCATTTCCAAATATAAAAAAAAAAAAATACTCTTTGAAAAATTCAAATCTATATTATAAGAAGAAAATCAATAAAGTATACTTATAAGATACTCTTAAAATCAATATGCATATAACATGTGGGGGGTGGGGTCGAAAACCACTGTAATGGCCTGTTTTTTCAATTTTTTTCTGTTTTTTCTTTAAAATAAAGTAATAAAATAAGAATTGAGTCAAAATTGAAAACTAATTGTTTGTTTTTCTTCTAAATCTTGGTTTTATATTTGTCTGTTTCTTCATAGCAATAATGCCAAAGCTAATCTGTCTATGTAGGTTCTATATTTTTCTTTACTATAAAAAGAACCACATTTTCACAATCTTATACATCAAGCATAATAGAGAATTAGTCTTTATTCACATGCTATGGCACTATTAAGAGTTTTTTTAGTTCTTTCTCTCTTCAATCTCTTCACTACATTATCATCTTCAGAGGCTGTCTCACCAATTCTTGATGTTTCTTCACTCAATAGAACCAGTTTTCCAAAAGGCTTCCTTTTTGGAACAGCTTCTTCATCATATCAGGTAAATATTTTATCGCATTTTTGTCCATAATCAAAAAAATGTTTTTAACGTTGATATTTACAAGATTCCAACATAAAATTTTTTAAGTGTTTTAAATCCAGTTTTACTATGATCAAAATATAAGACTTGTTTGTTTTGGTTTTTCTAAAAAGTAATATTTATAGTATTATATATTTTTGTGTAAAAAAATTAATTGGAAATTATTTTAAAAATATTATTTTACATATTTCATACTTTATTAAAAATATCAAAATTTTAAAAAATTATTTAATTTTTAAAGCTATTTTAAATAGATTTTCATTTAATTTTTTTTATTTAATAATTGCAATTTTAACTATATTTAATATTTAATAACATAATTTTATGTTATAAGATGTAAAAATTAATGTTTTAATTTAGAAAAAAATAATATAAAAAACTTATAATATTTTAAAAAATAAAATTTATAAAATTATATTTCAAAAATACAAAGAAAAAATCTATTTTTTAAAAGATAAAACAAATATACCTATTGTTTTTTAAGAGAATTGATTTTTTAATAAATTAACTATTAGTTTAAAATTTTCATAAAATATTAAAAAATTCATCAAGTTTATGTAATTGAACAATTTATGCAGTATGAAGGTGCTGCAAAAGAAGGTGGGAGAGGACCAAGTATATGGGACACATTCACTCATAACTTTCCAGGTATCTTATTTCTGTATTTTCTCTTATATTTATTGATTTATTAATAAGTAATTAACAAAACTCTTTTATTTTCATTTTTATTATTGATTTGTATATTTATATTTCTTCAACATTTACAAACAAATATGTTCAGCACAAACCAATCTTGTTGAGTATATTAACACCTATAATAAAGAAACATTTATTTACTATTTTGCACAATGATGGGTTATGAGTTTGTCTCTTTATGAGAGAACATTTTTATTTGAAGATGCTGCAAATAGTTGCCAATCAAGTCTAATATATAATTGAGAAGTATATTATATTCTTTTTACCCTTTTATTTACTTTTTCTTTTATAAAATTATCATGCAAGTTTTTACTACCTTTTTATTTATTAATTTATTTTCTTTTTACAAATATGCAAAATGAAGATAAGATACAAGATAAGAGCAACGGAGATATTGCGGTTGACCAATATCACCATTATAAGGTAACATAATCTAATTTTCACTTACTTTTATTTTTTTCTCACATTTTATGGTCATAGTCAAACATTACCATAATTTCTTTTGGAGTAATACTAATCGATCAATAAGAAAAAATATACCATTAATTAGACTTTTCTTTAGTCGGCCATTAGTAAGACTAAATTCATAAAACTTTGTAAAAGAATTGAAAAATACTCCCTCCGTCGGTCATGATACATAATAAATAATAAAAAATGATAAACATATTTATTAAAAAATTAAAATATAATTATTTAGATTTAGATTTTTAGTAATTTTAATTTACAAAAATAATATGTGGATGTAAAAACAGTTAGAGGTGTAAGTGGATGAAAAAATTTCAATTAAACTGGTAATTCAAAGCAAATCAAAATAAAACTAATTGTTTTTGATTCGGTTATTTTTTGTTCGGTTTTAAAATGGAACCAAATTAATAAAAATCGACGTGGTTTTAAAAAATAGTTAAACTGATGAAAAACAGAAATAATTATATTCTAAATCTTTTATTCAATCTATTATTAATTTCAAATTTATTATCGATCCAACTATTCTTCTTATTTGTTTACACTTCCTTTCTATAAGCAAAACATACATCTAGAATCAAACTCCAAAACACTAAAAATAGAAATTATAAGTAAAAAAACTCGTTTTTACTAAATTGTAGTTCTCGCCGGCCACTATCATTGTTGCTCTCACTACAACTATTCTGATATGTTATGATCGTCTTCTTCGGGTTCACGTTCTCGTTGTAAATTTTCATTTTTTTTTACCTTTTTGTGTTTCTTCTCCTTCAACAAAGTTCTTTCCGGTCATGTTACAAAATAGTTTTGATGTGTGTTTGAGGTGTGAAACATATTAATTGATGTTTGCTTTGTTTTGGTCTTTTTGTTAAGCTTTCAAATTCATTTCCAACATTCTGATGTCAAATGTTAACTTTTATATTTGATAGTGAACTTATTTCATGATGCAATAAAAATCATGTCACTATTTCGTATGAATAAAGAGTAACTTATAATTTATTTGAAAAATTAGAGCATGAAGTAAATTTCATGAAATGTATTATTTTAAAAAATAATAATGTAAAATACACTAAAAAACTTTTATAGAGGAGAATACACTAATAAATATGATGTTTGAAAAAAACATGTTAACCGATCAACTGAATCAAACCTAAATAATTGAAATTATTTGAATTCTCTTCTATTTATAATATTTTAAATGAATGAGCTCTTAATTTATTATTATTATTATTATTATTATTATTATTATTATTATTATTATTATAATAAAAATAAGCAATAAATATTTAAGACATAATCCAAAAATTAAACGACATCCTAAATAAAATTAAGGAGTCTTAAAATCAACCATTCAAGATCTCCTTTAGTTTATGGGTCTCTAACTTACTAGAGCTTGCCATCAAATTATCATCAACATATAGAAGAGGTGGATAATGACTTTCCCATTCCTCTTTAATATGTATAAACAAGTGTCAAAATTTATCAAATTAACGATATCACTTTCTTCATCTTTGTTTCAACCCATACAAATATTTCTTAGTCTTATCTTCTATAATACATTTAAGTTGTTCTGTGTAAATTGACTCTCTTCGAAGTCTCCATGTAAAAAAACGATGTTTTGAAGTCCATTTGTTCCAACTCAAGACTATATTGATTTATAATTTCCCTGAGTATCCTTTTAAAATAATATTTTACCATGAGTGAAAATATTCCATTGTATTAGATCCCTTCCACCTTTGTAAAACCATTTGCTAAAAGTCTTTGCCTTAAACTTTGGTTCTTCAATTCCTGGAATACTTTTATTCATCTTAAAGATTTTGTTTCATCCTACCAACTTCTTTTAGGTAGTCTCACAAACTCCCAAGTATGATTCTTCATTAGTGAATCCATATCATCATTGACACTATCAACCATTTTTTACTATTTTTTCTTTAGGAGGCATATCTAAAAGGTTTTTGGTTATGAATCTTACAACCCTCCAGCCCCATTCAAAGCATAACAAATAAGATGAACATAACCTTGCCTATGAAGTGGTACAATATCTCCCCTTACTCTATCACGATACAACTAATAATTATGAGACATTTTATGTTACCCTTCAATAGTGATGGAAATGGGAGCCTTAACTACCTCCATGTTTCTAGTTTCATTAGTAGGAACTTTCACATCAAACAGAGCCTCTCTTACCATAGTTTCATATTATTTAACCTCTATGTCTTAGTACTTCATCCTCATATGGTTCTCATAAAAAAACATCCCGACTTATGATAAATTTTAATCCTTTAGCATCCAGTTCCATAGTTTATACCTCTTTACACCTTCAAGATAACCAATGAAGGCAAACTTATTAGGCCTAATATCAACTTTGTCTTGATTGATATGAGCAAACTCCAAAGCTTAAAAAAATAGATTTCAGTAGTCTACCGATTTCCCAGTCTAAACATTTATTAGTGCCTTGAAGTTTATTCCCGTGGATGGACATTTACTAATAAAATAAGTTGTTGTAGTAACAAATTTACCCGAAAAACTCTTTGGTTACATAGTGTCCAATAACACGCACCTTAATGTCTCCAAAATGGGTTTATTCATGCACTATACTCAGCCAATTTGTTGAAGTACGTGAACAATAATTTTATGCCTCTAAACACCTTAGTTCTCGCCAAACTCATTAAATTACTCTGAAATAAACTCCAAGTCAGTTCTAATTCTTAGTACAGTTGATTTACTATAAGAGTATATCGTTCATTAAACATTTCAAAAATGTCACTTTTACTTTTAAGAATGTAGACCCATGCTCTTCTAGAGAAATCAGTAATAATAGAGATGGAATAGAATCCACCCCATGAGTTACCACCTTCGTTGAACCCCATTGATCTGAGTGGAAATACATAAATGGTCTGACATAATTTATCGCCCATATATTGTTTTCCTCAAGTGCAATTATCACAAAATTCTAGTTTATTTACTTTGTGATTGCCTAGAAAGCCTTGTTTATTAATTTCAACTAAACATCTTTCAGTGACTTGTCCTAATCTCAAATGCCATAATTTAGATTTATCAAGAAGGTAGTGACTAGCTATTGATACATGGTCAATAATAGGGGAACCGTTCCAAATGTACAACTCACACATTTAAGACCCTTTATCCATTATCAATGGACCATGTGGAGTTTTCAATACCCCACGTTCAATTTTAGTGAAGTAGCCTTGGCCAACAATAGTCTTATAGACAACAAAATTGGTTAATACTAGGAACACACCTCACATTGCATACAATAAACTAACAGACTTCAAACATTTTCAGTTTGGTTTTACTAATACCATGAAATTTGTAAGGCATGTTATTTTTGAGTCGAACAACTTCTCCTTATTTCAACTCCAAAGTTTCAAATTATCAATTATTTACACACATATGGTAAGAGAAACATGAGTCCATAAACTAATTCATATTTGTATCCAAAAATTTTACCACTAGTGTGCCATCACTTTCATAGTCATTTTCATCTAAGGCAACCACAATCTAGACATAATCACCCTTGCTCTCTCTTTCGAACATCATTCTTAAGCTGGTTATTTTTTTTTACAGGTAAAACATTTAAACTTTGACTTATATAAAACCTTACACTTAGAATTAGACTTTGATCTATATCATTTTCCTTTTTTGTTTCCTCTACTCTCATTGCTTTCTCTTGACACACTTAGCCTTCACCAATATTTTTAACCTTCAAATCATTCAACTTTGATAAATTATGATTGTTTAGACTTCATATGAAGTAATAATACCTTCATTACCAAAAAGAATGTCATCCTTGAAGTGCCCAAAGGATCTAGGTATTAAACTTAATAAGAGTAAAACCTTTTCCTAATCATTAATATTTACCTCAATATTTTGCAAACCGTTAACGATCTTGTGAACTTTTTTCAACTGCTCCGCAATAGATTTATTCTCCACTATATATAAGAAAAAGTTGTTGTTTTAATCTTGATATCTCAATTGCAATCTTTTCTCTCAAGATTTCCCTTAATACTTAATCTTTGAGGCATAAGATAATGACACTTTTAATTTATCCACCATCTTGGTATTCTCAACTTTTGTTAGGCTTTCCCACTTCACGACCCAACAATATGATCCACTAACAAATGGATCTGCTAACAATTTGAAAATCTCGAGACATATCTGGACTTTTGTTGTCAACCGGCCTCTAACCTGCCTTAAAACATTGCCAATGTGCTCTTCTGTGTCTTCTCCTCCGTAGAATCAGTCAAATCCATTGTGATATGCTGCCTCTGCTCCCCAAAATTAGTAATATTGGAATATGTTTTCTTTTTTCTCTTTCCTCACTTGACGTTTTAAGATATATTACAATAATAATAAATAATGTAAGAATAAGATTTACCTTAAATTTAATAATTGTGTCGAACAATGAAGTGGAGTGCAACTCATAATTAATACGAGAAAAAGATTTATCTTAAATTAAATAATTGTGTGGAACAAAGAAGTGGAGTACAACTCTTACCTTGAATATTATATGAATAACATCATATAAAATTAAAACAAAAATGTTCTCTTTACTTATATTTGCTCATACCTATAAAGAATTATCCTTATATTTTCAGTCATCAAGTTCCATATTTCATAATATAAATGAATTATAGAAGCATTTGTGTCACATATTCTAAGCATGTCATACATAAAATTTGTAAAAGAAAGAATGCAATATATTTTATGTCACCGTAAATCATTCAAAAGAAACTACATATGGTGATCTTTCTTAGTTATCTTTGTGATAACCACTCTACTCATAGCCAATGACCATATTTTATAAAGCGGTTTTCGACAACTTGGTTATTTTAAGCACCATTATTATTGACGTAAAATGCGTTTCACCAAAAAAACACAATTTATAGTGAAAATTTCATTAAAAATGGCCAATGCTATAGAGATAGAAATTATGAAAGTTGCTAAGAAATGTGGTTAGACCTACTTAACTCTATAAAATAATCTTGTAGGGTGAGGATTTCCCCCAATTTATAAGGACATATCCATGCCATATATTATTCAATGTAGGACTCTTAACACACTCTCTTATGCCCAGGACTAGACATCTTGAGCGGGAAAATAAATGTTGGGTGGCTCAATAATAGAAACATGGTAGTAGGTGGCTCACCAGGTCTTAAACTAGACTTTAATGCCATGTTAAAAAATAAGGTTATACCTAACAAATCTACAAAGTCGACTTGTAGAATGAGAGTTGCTCTCACTTATAAGAACATGTTCAAACCATTTATTGTTCACGTGGGACTCATAACAAAAGTCTTGATAAAATATACTTCATCAACTAATTCAATTATCCAACTGGATTCATAATAAACATTTCCATTTTTATCAATGTTCTTGACTTCACATAATTTAATTGAGTAAACCTATTTTTTTGTAATTGAAAGGTTGAATCTCATCAAAGCCTTTAACATGTGGGACAAAACACAATAACAATAAATCAAATGGATTACATGCAATAAAATTTAAAATATGAAAACCCAACAAAATTGTTTATTCAATTGGATCAAATTGGTCTACTTTGGGTGAGAGAGTCGCTCTACAATTCACAATACTTCAAAATTATTGGAAGAGATTACAAGAAAATAGTTTCCATAGTTTACAAGAACAAACTCTATTTTCTAGCCAAGTGTTTTTAAACATCCCTGACTCTTAGTATATGAATTGCATAGATAGGACGATTGATAGCGAACCATATTTATAATTTTGGATTGTATCGAAAAAATGGCTGAGACATTTTTTCCTATGTCTTTTTCTCTCTTGAGGTTTTATGTCCCATGCAACTGATTATTTTTTATTTTTGGCTTTCCTATTTTTTTTTTTGTTTTAAATATTGCAGGAAGATATTAGCATCATGAGAAATATGAATTTAGATGCTTACAGATTCTCAATCTCTTGGTCTAGAATTCTCCCAAGTGAGTTAAATATAAGTCGATTAACTTGTTATGTTAGTTAAGTTAAATTAGTTATGTTTATTTTTCCACTGAATTTTTATTTCAATCTTAATAAAATATCAATAGAAGGACATCTTAATGGAGGTATAAATCAAGAAGGAGTTAAATACTACAATAATCTCATCGATGAGCTATTGGTTAATGGTCAGTATATTTACTTAGTTTACTTCAATTTTCAGTACACATTTTAACATTTCATACAACAGTTTATGATAAACAAAAATAATGTAATATCAATATTGTAGGCCTACAACCATTTGTAACTTTATTTCATTGGGATCTTCCTCAAACTTTAGAGGACGAGTATGGTGGCTTCTTAAGCCCTCTCATCGCGTAAGTTATGCAAACAAAATCACGTTATTTTTTTATTATTATATTTTAATCAATCAAAAATAATATGGTGCATTCATATCATAATATATGACTAAATTTCAGAAAAGATTTTCAAGACTATGCTGATCTTTGTTTCAACAAGTTTGGAGATAGAGTGAAACATTGGATTACTTTGAATGAGCCATATACTTATAGCTTGGGTGGCTATGTAGTTGGAATCTTTGCACCTGGTCGATGTTCTAAATCGTTGAATCTAAATTGCACTGGTGGTGACTCAGGGAAAGAGCCGTACTTGGTTTCGCATAACCAACTTCTTGCCCATGCCGCAGCTGTCGATGTGTATAAGAATAATTATCAGGTTTATTATAATTTTGTTGAGTATTTCTTGTAACTTTGAAATCATATTTCATTCAAAAAATAATCACACTTGGTCAAACGTGTAAACAACTAGTTTGTAATTTAAGTTTCTAAACTTAATCTAAAGCCTTAAAAAGCATACTTCTATATGCAGGAATCTCAAAAGGGTGTTATAGGAATAACCTTGGTGTCTAATTGGTACGTTCCATTTTCAGATAGCAAACTTGATCAAAATGCTGCTGAACGAGCAGTTGAATTCATGTTAGGGTGGTAAGTATATATATTTGAATATTTATTAAAATCCTCTTAATATTGTTTTAATTAAAGTAGACTACATCTACCACTATCTATAATTAGCTTCTTCATACTGTCAATTTAAAAATCAAACTTAATATAAGTTATTTATTTTTATTGCTAGAATTCTCCATGTTTCAGAATAATTTTAATTGTTGTTTATGAATTTTCTCTTATTTATTTATTTATTTATAACAATGATTATAGGTTTATGGAACCGCTTACAACTGGAAAATATCCACAAAGCATGCGTTCTCTAGTTGGAAAACGGTTACCAGAGTTCTCTAAGAAGCAAGCAATACTACTTAAAGGGTCGTTTGATTTCCTTGGGCTAAACTATTATACCTCTAATTATGCTACTAATGCACCTCAACTTAAAAATTCTAAACCCAATTACAACACAGATTCTCATGCTAATCTTACAAGTAAGAATGTCTTTAATTATTGATCATCGCTTAATTTTTTATATATTTTTAATTTGACGGTCAATTAATTATTATTTTTATGATTGAAGCTGAGCGCAACGGGATTCCTATAGGTCCAAGGGTATGTATATGACCATAATTCGTTTAAATGACAAATATTAGTATTTTTATAATTAACCTATATATATAACTTATGCTTATGAAATAATCATCTTTACAGGCAGCTTCAAATTGGCTATATGTTTACCCTAAAGGAATTCAAGAATTGTTACTCTATGTCAAGAAAGTGTACAATAATCCTTTGATTTATATTACTGAAAATGGTAAATACATCTTACTTCATATTTATTATCCCTGCATGTTGTACATAAAATTGGTGGAATAATATAATAAGTGTGAGTAAGTGGGGGAATAGTCTCACATTGAATAAAGTTTTAGGTGGACAAGTGATGTGTCTCTCACAAGGATACTTGTTTTTCAACTATATATCAATGCGTAACAATTTTGCTAAAAAGTTGTTTTTAATATATGTGATCATAACTTCTTAAGAAAACTTAATTTGTAGGTGTCGACGAGTTTAATGATCCAACACTATCATTAGAAGAAGCCCTTATAGACACTTTTAGAATCGACTATTATTATCGTCATCTCTATTATATCAAATCTGCAATCAGGTAAGCAAGTTATTTTTTAAATATCTAAAAAGTAGTTTCTTTCTTATACTTAATTGAATTTATATATTTTGTACTATTAGGAATGGCGTAAACATAAAAGGATATTTTGCATGGTCATTGTTGGACAATTTTGAATGGTCATCAGGTTATACAGTACGCTTTGGAATCAATTTCGTGGATTACAAAAATGGTTTGAAAAGATATCAAAAGTTATCTGCAAATTGGTTTAAGAATTTTCTCAAAAGATATTAGATTTTCTATTCATAATATTTCTAATAAATACTATAATGAAACATATGAAGTCAGTTTAATTTTAAATAATATTGTGATTGTTCTTCTCAAAATGACAATTATAATACTTGAGTTGTGACTTATTATTAAGACATGTTTGTGACAATAATATAGTAAGATGTATAATTTCATCTATGCTAATATATATGAAAAAGTTTTTCATAGTAAATCACTTGAAAAGATTTGTTTATATGTATGAGAATTTTATATAAATATTGAAAGTATATTAATAAAATACATATCAGTCAATCAATTGTTATACTACCATACTACTAGCTAGTGAATTAATTTATAACCAAATTATTGAAACAATTGATTGAAAGTATTATAAGTCTTTTTTTAGGGCCTTTTAAAGGACTCATTTTCAATAAGTTTTAAATTAAATATGGAGTTGATTAAATATAGTCTTTTGATCTTGTAGGTTGCGTGTATTTTAATTTTATTCTTGTATTTTTTTTATTTTAAAAATGATCCTTGAATGTTAAAATTCTTTTATTTTTAATCCTTAAAGTTAAAATTCGCAAAAAAAAAAATCGAAGCAAAATTCGCATGAAAACTTCAAATTTTCCTGAAGATTTTAGTTTTAGATACTAAAACCAAATAAAATTTAACATTTAAGGACTTTATACAAGAAAAAAATATACAAGAACGAAGACAAAAAACACGTCAACTTACTCGGACCAAAAAATTAAACCTTAAATACATTAAGATGTATTACGACGCAATTATCCATTGAATTTTGATAATAATATGTAAATTCATATGTGAACTCCTGAAATGGTTTTCATAATAAAAAATTATTAAGTCAAATAAAATCAAATGTACAAAAACAATATTTTTTATTAAAGACAAAATACAATTTGCAAAATTTTATAAAATGAAAAGTTTTAATGACGGCCCCTATGCCTGGCATCTTCAAGGTTTTGTCACTTATCCTTCAACAAGAAGGTCCGCTCTTGGCCATTCCACATGCTGCCTAGCAGAGGCGTGGTTATCTCAAGTGGATTCTCTCTTTTTTAATAGATGCAAAACATGTTGCCCCATTGACTAAGAAGGGGGTGGACGCACTACATGGACCCCTTCCTTTTTGTTGTTGTCAGCGCTTTCCCAAGCCATGATATAAATCAGGCAGCGAAGGCTACCATTATGCCCTTCTGTATAGCCAGAAAGGTATGGAATCTTATGGATGACTTGAAGTAGTTCTTCCACCCCTCCTCTTTCACCTATCCCTTAACTCGCCAGGGGATTTCGTACAACAAGCTTGTTGTCTACTTCTCTTCACTGCCCCATTTTATAACTTTCCTTCTTTAGTCCGTCCACGAGGCTGTAAAAAGAGAGAGGGGCGGCTATATAGTGGGAGTTGTTTCGATTGTATGCTACGAGGTCCCTATGGACAAGGGGACAAGTGAATCATCTCTTTTGGGCGCAGGCAGCCCTCTACCATCTATCCCATTGCATTCCATCGTCTCGTATTGTACTGTACCGTAACAGATACATCTATTGAGTGAGAGAAAGGTAGTTGGAAGACAGCCAGAGGAATTTTGAACTGCCATACGGGGTTCTTATACATGCATTCCCTTCAGGCCGAATCGAAGACTGACCTAAAGACGGAATGCAAGCGAGGTCAAAAAACCTGACTGCGAAGAAGTCCAGGCAAAGGAACTAGGCACTTAAATTATAACTATAGATAGACACCTAGAACAATTTCAAGACTTGGCAATGATACCATAGGAAAGAAGACGAAAGCCACTTACCACGGGTAAGGGAATGGATAAACTACTAGCTAGGATGAAAGGTATTCGGCTCGAGATTACTGATTAGGCTTTAGACTCCTCGAAGGAATGGGCTAACTAATGTACAAAGTTCCCGGAAAAAGGGATATTTTGTTCCCTCTCTATCCAACTGGGCGAGTCGGAATGACAATTAGGTGACACTATAGTTTTTTATTTTTCAGAAATATCATTTCTCAACACATCCAACTATCAGCATCCAAACCATTTTCAATTAAGACAATTTGGAGGTCATGGTAATTAATCTTTTCAAGGAAGAGGCTCCTTCGATTCCAAAACCTATGAATTCTATGATTTTCCATAGGCTTCATATTTAAGGACACAGTTTCTTTCACACGCAATATTGATTCAATTGATGAAGATAACGAAGATGATAACAAGGTAATCAATGTAGAAATTTCACAAAATATGTACCATAAATTTATTGGCTTGCTCGGTAAATTTGAAGTTGCATCCACTATAATCAACACATTATTCATGAATCATCATCAATTATTAACTATTAGACATTCCTCTATTAACTTTTACAAATAATCCAATTTTATATTAAAAAAATAGATTATTGATACGGAAGCTATTAATCATATATTTAATTATTTAAACATCTATTATTTTCATAATATCCAACCTATAACTATAAAATTTCTTAATGAAATCTAATATTGTCTCAAAATTTTATGGCACATTCAACTAAATTGTGAATTAACCCTTTCTAATGTTGTGTTTATAATAAAGTTTCATTTCAATTTAATTTCAGCATTTTGCTTATATTCACATTCACCTATGCATATACACTCAACTCCAACTGAATTTCTCCACATATCTTCAATTGCACCTAAATGATATTAGTTAAGTTATCCCACATTCCCACCTCCACTTACAAAACATGAGACAATTAGCGTTAAACATTGTATACTTGTTCATAAAATGTAAGTATTAGATGAAGAAAATAAACATTAAAAACACTAATCCAAGAAAGTAAAATAAGAAAGATACATAGGCTATAATATGAGTAGTGATGAATCCTTCTTTGGACCTGCATTAAAAGTTTGGTTGATGAAGTCATTGTTTTTGTTGAATTGTTAATGGTTTTTTCAACTTTTGTTGATAACTATATTCTCCTTGCCGTTTGTCGTAAATTTAAAAAATATATTGTTTATTAATATTTTTTAAATGAATCATTTGAAAACTTTTTTAAAATAGTAGAACTTATGTTAAACACGACTTTTATAAATTAAAATATTAATTTTTATAATCAATAACATAATTTTAATAATTTTAACATTTAGTAACATAAAATAAAATATTTTTAAAGTTTAATTTTTTTTATTCGTACATTAATCTTGAAGTTTATTTTAGTCCTTCAACATAAAAAAAAAGAAAGTAATATTGATCCATTAACTCTTTAAAACGTACTATGTTAATCATTTTTCTCTAACTAATAACGAAAAAATTCAGAAATTAGCCATTAAATTAGTCTCAAATTAAAAGAAAAATACGTGTATGGTATATTTTGAAGAATTATGGATTAATATTGTTATTTATTAAAAACAACTCACAAACCAACCTAACTCAACCCATAGATGAGTAGGTTGGTATGATTTGGTTTTCACTGTGAAATTGTGGGTTGCACGATGAATCTAACCTATTGAAATTTGAATAGGTTGGGTAATGAGTTAGGCAAAATTCGATCTAGTTCAACCCATGTACATCCCTAGTACTTGAATGAGATAGTAATGGATATCTTCTAGTTTAGCTAAAGGTTATAAGTTCAAATTCAATTATATGTATGTAATAATGTTGAATTATCTTGAGATAGTACTTTATAACAATAACAAGCATATTGTAACATTCCATACATATATGTCTAGAATAACATGCAATGATGTTATAAATGGTACAACGAAACATACAAATAGCTGGAAAAGACAAGAAATCAAAATTGTATACAATACAACTCCAAATCGAATGTATACAACAAGATTGTCTTCAACATTGCATAGTGGAAAGATAACATCTACGAAGGTCTTCCTGTCATCTGCTTGTTTGTAGTCTTCAAAATCGACCATCTAGCAATTCTTCTACCTATAACCTACTTCTGAAAAATAATACGAGGATTGGGTCAGATTACTAAATCTCAGTGAGTTCCCCTAGCTTACGGGTTTGCTCAGTTCTACAAGGTGCATACATCAAACAAATTTAAAATGAATCCAAGATTATTCCTCACAGCCAGGTGCAAGTACACAACAAGGTACACCACCATTGGTAGTCCCATAACTAACCAATGAGAAAATAGAAAAATATAATCGGCACGAAGCAACAAACAATTGACACAAGTCCTGACACAACGTCCACAAACAATATGCAAACTCGTGCCCATGTATGAGGAATTTAGAAGTAAGTTCTACCTTCCTTATAGACTACATATTATCACATCCTCGGTGAGTTACCCTCGTGCATCACATCAAGAGACTTGTACCAGTACACTGCAAGATGAGTTAGACCATTCCTAATTGGAATCCCATCTGCGACGGGTAGGTTTCGAGGTGACATTGCCTAAATGGCATATCCCCCCCCCTCCCCGTCTATCATCCATACGCACGTTTGAGCCTATTCGGCACATAGCCAACATTAGGTACAAAACTCTGTCTTGACAACACGATTCCATCATGTGAAAGCCTAGTGGTGTAGCCTACATGGCACCACTAGAGGTGAGTTAAATCTAAGGATTTCTTATGTGGAAAATTTCCTCCCTACCATACCATGCATACAGATGTGTTCTAAGGTGGAAACGTCCTACCATTATGGTCCACACTTGCACATCGCCTTTGGCAGCTCAAATGTGTATAACATACCCAGATCACATAGCAAGGCACGAACTACAGATCACATAGAAATAGTTATGTCATAAGTGATTTACAATCTATTAGAAGGCCCACTTTGATTCAAGCATATATCATGCAATCAAGCACATCAAGCCACAAAGGCAAACACATCTGAATCGTTTACCCCGAAACGAACGAAATTTACAATGTTCATACGTTTGTTCATCATATGACATAATTCAACAATATTATGTATTATGCACAAATAAAATCTATGAACATTTTAAAGAACATACATAGTAATACATAGTATCACATTATCCGTAGACACACATATAGCGTCGTTAGATAGTTACTAAGACAATTCGTTCCCGATTCCAAAAAAATTCTACACTTGAGGGAGAAATTCACATAATTCTGTCAGGATAGGTTCGCTAAGCAAACTCCCAACGTAGCCCCGATTCACTACGCGAGCTTCAGCGAATAATTCTCTTTTCCAGTTCCAGACTATCGCTAAGTGAACCTAGTAGCGAGAGTTCGCTAAGCGAAAGTGCGAATTCAGAAAACCAAAGAATGCACTTACAAACCACATCCACCTAACCAAGGTTCAGGTCATTAAGCCTTATATCACATGTATAAACAAGGGTGACAACATAGGATGAGATTTACACGTGTGATTGCATTCCTATGATCATTTCCTAAGTACACTTATACTTAAACAACATTATTCCACTTAAACATCCAATTTCCATATTCCTTAACTAAACTAAATGTGTAATATCTAAGCATATCTACAAGTAGCATTTAAATATATTTCCAATGCTTCCGAATGTGCTCCGTTTCGAGTGGTAAAACTCAAGTTATGGTCATTTTAGTGAAACACTAAATTGGTGTAGTCTGCAGACTTTCGCTAAGCGAACTTCGCAGAACATAACTCGTATTTTAGGGTTATAACACCCATTTTTTCATCCCAATCAATACCAAATCATACCCAAACATGAAATAATGACCCAAGGCATATATTAGCATTATATGAACATATTTTCATTGATTGATTGAACATGCAAACATCATAGCTCACCCAAAAACCCAACATGCATTTTCCCCAATTCCTACCCAAGTTCCTATATATGTAACTCACCTTGAAGAAGAGATGATGTTAGGGATGGATGATGAGTAGAGAACTCAGTTTGGAGTTGTCTCCTTGAACATGCAAGATGAAGAGTTGAAGTTGTGCTTGGTCTTTCTTTCCTCATTTCCTTATTTCATGTTTCCTTCTTCTTTTCTCCAACAAATGTTTTGGTTTGACAACTCATAGGAATAAATGAGAGTGATGTCCAACCAATCCTTTATAAAATTCATTTAAGTGATGAAATGACTATAATTCCCTCAAGGTATATTCCAATCTCATAATGTGCCATGTTCACGGTTGCTCTACTAATCTATCTCTCCCTCTCATACTTTTCTAACCAATCCTCATAATATTCCAACTATACCCATGATTATAAAATATGGGATATTACATTCTCCCTCCCCCCTTAAATATAATTCGCCCTCGAATTCCTTCCAATCACCCTGAAAACAAACTCCTCGTATCTTCTTCCAATCAGGGGACGAGATGTTCCTTACATTCATACTTTGGACCAACATAGAGATTATGTCTGAAGGTTGTTTCATTCAAGGAAACACAACCCGTCAAAACACATGTTTCATAACATCTTTGATTGTAACCTTAGTTCTCACACAACATATTTCTCCTAATACCCTGTCTTGACATACCTGGGAAAATATCCTTCTGAGGTCTCCAACCCTTACTTCTTCGCACTGAGCTTGTGTAGCTTCAAAATTCCCGGTAATCCATTTTGATTAGATGCAAAAGCTGAAACCATTTGCGTGGCTAGTCATCTGTAAAGCATCAAAGGTATATTTTGAGACTTCTATTTACCACTTTCACCTGGCCATCTGTTTTAGGATGATAAGTTGTGCTATGTTTCATGATGTTGCCTTGTAAACAAAAAATCTCTTTCTAAAAAGTGCTGAGGAACAGAGGGTCCCGATCCGAGACAATGGATGTTGGGATTCCATGGAGGGCATATCTCGGTAGAGAATCTAGTAGTGAGATCCTTTGTAGTGAAATGGGTGGGAGGCTAATGAAGTGGACGAACTTGCTTAGACGATCACAAATGACCTAAATCACAGTGTGGCCAAACGAAGTAGGTAAGTTTGTCATAAAATCCATGGTCAAATCCTCCCAAACTTATTTTGGAATATCTAAGGCATGTAGTAACCCTTGTTTCTCTTTTGGAAGGTACTTGTTTCGTTGGCAGATAGAGCAACACTGAAAAATTCTTTGGTATCTTTATGGATTCATGCATAGTTGAAGGATGAGGATAATCTGACAAGAGTGGGTTGAACTCCAAAGTGTCCAGCAATTATGATGGAATGAAATTCATGGAGAAGAGCTTGTCTGAAATCATGAACGGGAGGTATGTATAGTTTATCCTTGTATAATATAAGATTGCCTTTGAATTTGAATACAATTTGCATTTTGGGATCTGACAAGTTTTTAGCCACAAAGTCTTGACCTTGTTTTTGTTTCGTGTAGTGGTCCCTTAGTTGAGCAATGATGGAAGGAGCTGGTGAAGAGATAGTGAAACACACAACTTCATCTTCAGTATGTATGCGGATAAGAGCGTCTGCTACTTAATTATTTCTGCCAGGTTTGTAAAAAATGTCAAAACTAAACCCTTGTAATTTGGAGGCCTACTTTTGTTGTTCTGGTGTTTGTATAAGCAAATTCTTTAAACTCTTATGGTCTGTAAAGATATTGAAATGCCTACCTATCAAATACTGACGCTACTTCTTTATAGATTCAATTATAGCATACATTTCGTGGATGTACACATTTGAGGCTCGCATCCAATTACACATTTTCTTGCTGAAGAATGCTAAAGGGTCCTTGAGAAAGAACAACACCAGTGGCACAACAGAAGCATCTGTCTCGAGAGTTGAGGTCTTGTTGAAGTCAGAAAGGGCGAGCACATGAGTTTTTCTCATTTTCTTTTTCAATATTGTAAATGTTATATTTGCTTTTGTACTCCATGTAAATCTAGTGAAACGTAACAATCTGGTTACTTATTTTTGCAGATTCTCATATCTAGGCCCAAAAATAGGAACCAATGGCTACGCGCCGAGGGAAAACTATATAAATCCTCTCACTTGTGAGGGTCGGGTATCCACTATTCACTCTAGAAAACCCTAATACTTTCTTGTACTTCTTTGTGTTATTTCTTACTTTAGGATCAGATTGCCTTGCAAGTACACCCCATCATCTCCATCAATTCCAACTCGACGGATCATCATCTCCTCGGTTCTTCTCAGATTCTGATCAATACACCAGACTAGTGGCACCATCTGTGGGAATTTATCTTCCCCGACTTCATTTCCTCTCATAAAAAATGAAGACCAAAGATAAATTCAAGACGTTACGATGATAGACGATAACGATGACCTACATATGTCTAGCAGGACTGTCATCTCCCTTATCTGCAAGACAGATAGGAACAATACACTTCCTCATCTCTATGACATTACAGACGAGAAGGACGGGAGGACCGCGTCCCCGGATTCAGTTGATGCCAACCATCAATATTCCTTCCTCTTGGAAAACCAGAAGTCCAAGAACTCAATAGAGGATACTCTCGTTATCCTTCCACCGATATCTATATCAACCAATACCAATTTAGCCATGACAACACTCCTTGCTACCCTCGACCAAATCAACACCCTTATCCTGCAGTAAAGCTAGAGGAAATGCTCTCAACCAAACCAACACCCTCATCCGGTTACACATTTTCTTGTTGAAGAATGCTAAAGGGTGGCCCTCTTGAGAAAGAACAACACCAATGGCGACAACAGAAGCATCTATTTCAAGAGTGAAGGTCGTTGAAGTCAGGAAGGACGAGCACATGAGTTTCAGTCATTTTCTTTTTCAATATTGTAAATGTTATATCTACTCTTGTACTCCATGTAAATCTAGTGAAACGTAACAAGTAGGTGAACGGAGATGCGTGAGTGGTGTAATGACGAACAAAACGTCGATAAAAGTCGGTGAGGCCTAAAAATCCCTTGAGAGTCGTGAGTGAACGCGACTTCGGCCAATTTAACACAACTTGAATTTTTTATAGATCTGGGGTTACACCGTTAGAAGATATAACATGACCTAAATAATCAACACTTAAAACATCAAATACACATTTTGACAATTTAGCATAAAATTGATTAGTAGAAAGTAATCCTAAAATCAATTCTAAATGACGGACATGATCAACTAAGCAAGAACTGTAAATGAGAATATCATTGAAGAAAACCAAAACAAATTGTCGTAAATATGGGTGTAGAAGATCATTCATCACCGCTTGAAAAGAACTAGGAACGTTAGTTAAACCAAATGGCATAACTAAAAACTCATAGTGCCAATCAAAGGTCCTGAATGTTGTTTATGCGTGTCTTCCGATGTCACCATAATTTGGTGGTAGCATGACCTAAGGTCAATCTTAGTAAACAAAAGCGCAAAACCTAACTCATCAATAGTTGGGATAAGGAAATGTTCGCGGATTGTAAGGGCATTTAGGGCACGATAGTCAACATAAAATCTCCCATTACCATATTTTTTTCACACTAGCAGAACTGGGGAAGAGTGAGGGCTATTGCTAGGCTTAATGATACTTTCTGTCAGCATGTCATTTATAATTGTAGTCATGGATTCCTTTTGAGAGTGGGGATAGCAGTACGATTTGACATTAATTGGACTGTTGTTTAGTTCAAGGGGAATGTGATGGTCATGTGGTCTAGTTAGGGGTAGGCCTTTACGTGGTTGAAAAATGGTTGAATGGGAATGTAAGACTGATTGGATTTCTGGAATTGGGGCTGGGGAAATGGATTCTAGAGTGTGAAGGGTTTGGGTGTTAGGATCAACAAGGTTATCATTGGTGGGTTAGTATAGTAAAAGGTGGATGAATGTGATAAAATATGTGTAGAGTAAGTGACAAAATTGATGAAATGTGGATTGGGTTGGAGAAATTTTAGGTTCACCGGTTATGGTAATCTCTTTGTGATTATGAGTGAAGGAGAACTTTGGAATAGAAAAATATGCTAGAATTGGACCCAAGGTGCGCAACCATTCCATTCTTAAAACAACATCAGCCCCCTTCAATAGGCAACGAGTAAAAAGGAATGAAAAATAAGTGTTTTTGTAAGGTGATAGGGACCTGAGGGCATAAACCAGTACAATTTAATATGGAACCATTGTTAACCATGACAGAAAAATTAGGGATGGGTTTAGTAGTATTTTGAGGTGTTGGGCGATTCGAGGTTGCAAGATATTGTGGGTGCTGCCTATATCAATCAAAACTGCAACTTGCAGCCCATTCAAGATACCTTTGAACTATAGTGTTTTGGGTGAAAATTGACCACTAACAGCCCGGGGGGATAACTGGAAATAGGTTTCTTCATAATTAGGATCATCGTCACTTGTGTCCTTAAACTCAATAGTTTCCTCTTTTTCAAGTGGATTATCATCATCAACCATTAGTAATAGGAATTTTCCAACAGCACATCGATGTCCCGGAATGATTTTTTTATCGCAATTAAAACATAACCCTTTTGCTCTTCGTTCTTCATGTTGTGCAGCCAAAATTTTGCGAATAGAGAAGCGACTGAAAGTAGGATTTGTATTGGAGGTAGGTGGGATTTGGGGATTTAATGAGATGTGGGAAGATGGGGTCGTTGGTTTTGGGTTAGTGGTGTTTTGGTTGTAAGCATTAGACTGGTAATGGGGTGATGGTTTGGTAAATTTGAGTTTAGAATATTTTAGCTTGGACTCAATCAACTTGGCGAGGCCCACAACTTGGGAAACGGAATAGGGCTGGTGAATAACAAGTTCGTTACGAATTTCTAGAATTAAGCCCAAAATAAAGTAATCTAACATTGCATCTGGTGGCAGACCCAACACCTTGTTGGCCAAACGTTCAAAATTGGATTGATAATCTACCACAAAACCATGTTGTTGTAGTTTAAAAAGTTGGGCTTGATGATTTTCGTATGTTGAAGGTCCGAAACATAACTAAAGTGATCTTGCAAAAGAGTGCCAATTTGTTAGTTATTGGTTCTAAAACATCCACTCGTACCAACTTATGGCTTCTCCCTTCATATATAATGCAACCATAAGATGTCTGTTTTCAATTAGAATGTTATAAAACCCAAAAACCTGTTCAGATTGAAACAACTATTCCAGCGCATCTGTCCTATCAAACACGCCTAATTTAATTTTTGGGTTACGCACAACATGTTGAGGGTAAGTGGGTTGATTCAAAAATGGAGGATATGGGTGGTTTTGTTGGGGAAAAGATGGTTGGAAAGGGGTTGTTTGGTAGTTTGAGAAGGATGAAAGGGAAGGTCTAATAGTGGGTTGCGATGGAGGAATTGAGTAAGGTGGGGGGTTTGTTGGTGTGGAAAGTAATATCGTTGAATATGGAGGTTGGGTTGGGGTGGAGTTGCTCACGTTTGAAGTAGTGGTTTGGTTTTATGGTTGGATAAGGGGTAAGGGAACATGTAGTAAAGGAAAAGAGGTGTTTATGACAACATTTTTCGAATTGGTTGGCTGTAAAAGAGAGCTAGCAATACATGGTGTCAGATCTGGTTGGTGATGCAGTGGCTGAAAGAGCTGCAAACTGTTGGCTGAGATGCTGTGTCATGAGATTGCTGAGTTTAGAAAATCCAGCCTTCATGTGGTCATTGAAGTTGTTGTCTAGCTCAGTTAGCTGCCTGGTCAGATTCTCGTTGTTGTATTTGATGGCAGATTCGAAGTTTCAATTTGCAAAGATGAGACCATCAATGCGGAGGTTGGTATGTTGACTTGAATCATCAAGATCCTTGGGGTTAAAGTTTGTTGTGTCTTTCTTGGGAGGCATTTGAGGAAGGGCATGAAAGCACCAATGCTATAGTGTAGATTATGCAACTACTACTAAACTAGGAATTCACCATTAGACAAGAACGTAAAATTTAAACTAAGAAAAATAAATGCAAATAACAATCTTCTACTCATTGCAACTGCAGCAACAATATAAATACTAGGGTTACAAGACTAAAGCTAATGGGCTTAAAAGCAAACGACCCATCAACTAATTGGGCTTAAGCCACTTGAAGGAAATAAACAAAAAAAAATACTTAATTAATAAAGCTAGTACATAATATTGTCCCTCATCCATAAAGGTTTAGTGGTGTTTCGTTTGGGCCTTGCATCATATTATGTCATCTATAGAAGCGGAAGTCTTGGCGCTGAAAGAAGCTATACATAATGTTGTGATTTTGAATCTTAACAATGTGATTTTCGAAAGCGACTCTCAAGTGGTGGTTCAAGGCATTAATTTTATTGCTACCAGTAATTTCGAGTTTATTAGTATTCTTTCTATCAAAAGATTATTAAATTTTCTTCTAAACTTTGAGGTTAAATTTATTAAACGCAAAACTGTTGAGAATCAAGTGTGAGGAAGAAGTCTCATATTGGTTAGAAAAGGGAATATTAAACAATATATAAGTGAGAAAATCCATACACATATTACCCTAAGATTTTAGGTGGATATGTGGTGTGCCTCTTAAAAAGATGTGTCCCAAAATAAATGCCCCCTCCTAGTAACGCCCCCTAATAGTGGTATCAGAGCCTATGGTTTCGAGATAAGGACCGATTAAGTTGTATCGAAACACTTCCCGCAAGAGGCGTGTAGAAGGTGTTCCGTTGGAGAGTGCCAACGGTGATACGAGTGTATGTGGAAGAGAGAGCTTTCACATGAGAGGAAACATTGTGACTCACACTTGAGGGGGAGTGTTGAGAATCAACTGTGATGAAGAAGTCCCACATTGATTTAAAAAGGTAAGATTAAACACTATATAAGTGAGAGAACTCACACACCTATTATTTTAAAGTTTTAGATGAATATGTGGTGTGCCTCTCACAAAGGTGTGTCCCAAAGTAAATGCTCCCTCCCAGTAACGCCTCCTAACAAAAAGGAATATGGTCGCCGATTCGTTAATGAAGACAACCAATTCTTAGTCTAAGTATAGTTTCTTCAATGCTGCTCCTCCTTATACTGGCTTTCATTTATTTAATGATATGAATTAACTTTATTATTTTAAAAAAATATTCTTCCAAACAATATCACTTACCGTTGATTATAAAAAACGCGACAATCTATAGCTACAACACAATAATCTATAACTACTGCCATATATAGATTTAATGCAATATTGATACATAGTCAACTATAATAATCTACCCCCTCCGTTCCTTTTTAATTGTCACATTTATCAAAAAAATGATTTCTATTTAATTGTCATTTTATAGGTATACGTTCAATTATACCATTATTTTTTTTAATTGACACGTTAATTGACGAGTGTTTATAAAAAAAAAATGATAAAGGTAAGGATAAATTAAGAAAGAAGATAAATATATTTAGTTTTTCTAGTTGTTTTAGTAATAGAAATTTTGATAAATATAACAATTAAAAAATAATAAATAATAAAGGGAGAACTACTTTAAGTCACTTTAAAGTTGCTCTAAGACTTGATTTCAATACTCTTCCATTACAAAAACAAAAAAGATATCTTTCATTAATTCCATTACAAAAACAAAAAAGATATCTTTCATTAATTAATTTTGTGCTGGCGGGAATAATTTACAAAATTTACGCATCGCACCACACATTACTCTCAGCAAACAGAAAAGAAGCACACCAAGCATAGTTAATATCAGCCGTTAAAAATATCACATCTCATCTCCTTTAAATCCTCACCGTCGATCTCTTAAACTCGTTTATCAAAACAACCGCAACAGCGTGAACCACAATACAGACAACCGCAGTGGAACACTGTCCAAAAACCTAGCACTTTAGGTGCAGAAACTAGCTGAATCGAAAATGGTGGCTCTCGTTCTCCGATTCCAAATCTGAACTCAAACTTCGCTCCAAATCCAAATCGATATCCAATTCGAATTCAAAATCCAGTTATTCACCATTTTCGTTTGGAATCTCCATGGGAGGAAGCAGTGAAACTCCAATTGAATCGAAGAAATCCAACTCCAAAACCCCCCGAAAACCAAAAGAAACCGTTCTCAAACAGAGTCTCTCTCTCTATCAATCTTTCTCTATGTTGCAATTTTCACATTTCATTACCTTAATCTTTCAATTTCAACTGATTTTATTTATTTATTTATTTTTTGAAATTTGCAGAGTCTCCGGCTGAGTTCTTTGCAGAGAACAAGAACATCGCAGGATTCGATAATGTAAGCAAAATTTAATATAATTGAATTTTTGCGATATTTTTGTGAATTTAATATTTTGAAGTTGCATGGATTTTAATTCAGCCTGGAAAATCTCTATATACTACTGTTAGAGAATTAGTGGAGAATGCGCTAGATTCGGCGGAATCGATATCGGAGCTTCCGGTTGTTGAAATAACTATGTAAGTTTGCAACTACAAGTGTTTTTGTGTGTTGTTAATTGAAAGAATTTTTCGGTGTTTTGAATTTGTTATTTATTTGATGTTTCAGTGAGGAGATAATTAGAAGTAAATTCAATTCTATGATTGGTCTTGTTGACCGGGAACGGATTGATGCCGCGCTGTATGATGATTTTGAAACCGTGAAGGCTCGGGAGGTGTGTTCAATTTCATTTTGCTGCAATGGTTATTGTAATGAGATATAGATTTGTTAATTTGAGTATGTGTTTGGAAATGCTTGGACTTTAGATCAGTTTGTTTTGTGTCAAAGCAACTTGTACCACTGTTCTCATGTATGTAACTTTCTAAAATTGAGAAGGCTCTCTTTATACGGTTTTGTCTGTCTCACGTTATCTCTTTTTGTGTAGAAACGATTAGCAAAAGAAGCTCGTGCTCAAGAACTACAAGCAAAAAATGCTTCCCTTGGAAAGAAAGTGAAAGATACTCCGGCCTCAAAGGGTTTCAAGGGTCGAGGTGAGGCTTCATTTTACAGAGTTACATGCAAGGTGAACATTTTTTTGTCTTACGCCTTTGTTTGTGCTTATGTATTGATAGTTGATACACATTGGTATTTGACTTAATTTTTATCTAACCTGTAAAACTATTTTATCTGATTTTGAAACCCAATTTGAAAGTACTTTCTCTTTTGCTTTGTTTATCTATCTATCCCATTTATATACGGATAACACAGTTTGTTTGGTACTAATTGCAGGATAATGGAAAAGGAATGCCACACGATGACATCCCAAATATGTTTGGTCGAGGTCAGTTGGTAACCTGCTACACGAGTTGACTATATGAATCAACAATTCTTTAGTTATTTTTGCTGTTGCTGGTACTAGTAACCTCACTGGCTGTAAGCTTATTCATTCCTGTAGTTCTATCTGGGACAAAGTATGGCTTGAAACAGACTCGGGGAAAGTTTGGTCTTGGTGCGAAGATGGTACTGGCAACATGCACTAGTTAATTTTTTTTCTCTATAATATTTTATTTCATAAACTCTGATGATTAGCTTGTAACAACTATTTTCGCCGAGTACGAGTTACTTGCTTACGGTTGGTCTTATTGACCTGTATTTTTCATGTACACAGGCACTAATATGGTCCAAAATGAGTACCGGACTTCCTATTGAGATCTCTTCATCGATGAAAAAACAAAATTATACTTCATTTTGCAGGCTGGATATTGACATTCACAAGTATGTTTTTATACTGTTTTTTATTGATAAGCATGTTTTTAAATATTATAATTGAATTGATATTCAAACTCCTACTCCAAATATCAGGAATATTCCTCATATACATTTACATGAAAAACGGGAGAACGGACAACATTGGCATGGAGCTGAAATTCAAGTTGTCATAGAGGGTAACTGGACAACTTACCGTGTATGTAATTCAATTTGATCTAATTTTATTAAATTTGCTGCCACAACTACAGATATACTTAAGCAGTTCCATATGTTTTCATGCCTGTAAACTAACCATGTTTCATTATATATAAGCTCCTTTGTTTGCATTGCAGTCAAAAATCTTGCATTACATGCGGCAAATGGCTGTTATCACCCCTTATGCGCAGTTTCAATTTAAATTCATGACAGATGTTCCTGAGTATGTAAATATATCTCTATTCAGATTCTCCCTCCAAGAACTACTATGCACAATCATCTTATACCATCTGTTCTCTTTTGCAGCAAGAATGTAACTGTAAGGTTTGCTCGCAGAACAGATGTAATGCCACCCATTCCTTTGGAGACAAAACATCATCCATCATCTGTTGATTTGCTGCTAATTAAACGACTTATTACTGAAACTTCAAAGCAGAACCTTTTACAGTTTCTTCAGCATGAATTTGTAAATATCAGTAAACCCCATGCTGAAAGATTGATAGGTAAGGAAAATACTAATTTTACTACTCTCTCTGTTCCTTTTTAAGTGTCGTTTTAGAAGAATTTTTTTGTTTCTATTTAAGTGTCGTTTTTATAGTTTAATGTCATAATTTGTCAATTATACCCTTAATTTCTCAATAAATGAGAGAGACAGTGTATGGGTGAATTTATTAGGAAAGAGAAAATAAATGAGGGTATAATAGAAAAAATAACTCTAACAATCCACTATCTTGGTTGAAGAGTTTTATGCTAAAACGACATTTAAAAAGGAACGGAGGGAGTAATAATTTGTTTGAGATTCTCTGTGATTCTTAATTGAGAGCGTGTATGCATTTATTGTAAAGGGCCATTTCTCATGGTACTAGTATTTATGGGCTCCAGTTGACTGTTTGTATGCAGTCATGCATGAAATAAAATTAGCAAATCTGGTATTTTTATTTATTTAAAGGAAAGATAACAAAGTTTATCCACCTGATAATAGTTAATTCTCCTTGCTGTTAAAGCAACTAATGTGAGATATTTAAGTGGAGAGAGAAAACATGTCTATCTTTCTTTGTTGATACTGAAACATAGGAATAGTAAAGATCCCTCTTTCTTTTATATTCGTTTTAATGAATGAGTAATAAGTTGGGTTGCCTGCTGCAGTTCTGTGGCATGTAGATGCTTTTGTCCCTGAGGCTCATAAAGAGATACTTTGGATTACTGCTTAGTGCTGAGATTTTAGTAAATTAGTAACAGTTCATTTGTCCTGAAATTTGATGAAGTTTATACTCACATATTTCTATGTGTATATTCTAATCTAGATCCCATTTTGTTATGTGCTACACTCTTTTCCTTTTCTTCTTCAGGAGAAATGGGTCCTGATTTCAGCTCAAAAATGGCTGTGAAGTCTCTAACATCACAGCAACTAGTACGCATTCATCAGTTGTTTCGTCAAGCCAAATTTGATGATCCCAGTGGTCATGTAAGTGATGAAGTCTATTATGAATCCTTTTCTTTACATTCATCACAATTGTTCCATAATTAACTTTTTCATTATGTTACTCATGCCATTGCTTATGTCCTTACTGTCTATTATCAGTGTCTTAGCCCTGCTGGCGAATATAACCTTCGACTAGGAATTATAAAAGAACTTCACCCAGACATGGTTGCAACATATTCTGGCAGGTTGTGATTCAATATCAAAGTTTTGCTAGTTTTTACTCTTACCCCCCAAGTTATTGCTTCTTATAACCATTCTTTTTAATTCTTCTCGCCGTGGACCGTCACGGGCATTTAGCTTACTGTCTATAATTCTGTCTGATCTCTCTAACCGTGTTATAAAAGTTCCGAAGGGTTTATGGATGCTCCTATAGTAGAGGCCCATTAGAGATGTTTTTAATGTTAGCTACGTGCTTGGCTTTTCTGGTAATAGATAATTCAGTATGCTTAAAAGTTATTTTCCTGTGACTACTGCACAGTGCTCAAGTTTTTGAAGGCCACCCTTTCATTGTGGAAGCAGGAATCAGTATAGGTGGAAAAGATGTCAAACAAGTTAAGTTTCACTTCCAGCAATATTTATGTTAGATAGCAGTTAAGTTTGAAATTCATGCGTGTTAAAAATATCTTCTTTTCTGAAAGGAATAGTTGATGTCAATTACTATGGTTTTGTCAAAGTAGCATACTGAATAGCCCCCACAATAAAACCTGCATAATTGAGTTTCAATTACTATTGATGAACAGCCTCCACAATAAATCTTGCAATTATGGACTGTAGCAAAAGAAATGTCCTTAGGTTCGAAGGCATGTTTAGTACCATACTTAGCTTGCAATTACCGACTGTAGGAAAAGAAATGTCTTTGACTTTTGCCATCTTTTCCCTGTTTAACAGATTCCTTGTGTATTCTGATTGACTAAGTAGAAAAGCACCATGGCGAAGCTGTTTGAACTTTGACCCTCAACCCTCAACCCTCAACTCCCAAAAAGTGATAAAAAGATCCTAGGTGTTTGTTTAAGTGCAAATTATTAACTAAGCTTGTTGATCAAATCATCAACAAGGGGAAACTATAATAATAGTGTAATCCACATAGATAAAAACATAGAGACAAGTGGTTGCCTTAAAGAAAATGAATACACAGGGATCACACTGGTAGAAATGAACTCAAACTGTCACAAGTTAGATATGATCCGTTCTACCCAACATTAGGTGTTTGTGTAAGGCCATAGAGAGCCTTGTTAGGTCTGCAAACCAGTAATTTATTGGGTGCTTCAAACTTGGGAGGTTACATTATGTAAACCTCTTTACAAGGGTGCCCCATTGGGAAAGACATTATTAACATCAATATACTAAATGGTCCATCTTGATGAGTGCCAAAGTTAGAGTTACCCGAGACGGATAAAGTCTGATTGAGTTGCTGATAAACAGGGGAGGTTTGCACTTGTATGGTAGCTGGATGTGTCTAGCTTACTATTTTTTTTTTGCAGTAGTTAAATGTCTCTAGCAAAACTGGGATGTCTGCTCCTCTTCTACATAACAGAGTATGCTGACCCAGTACATTTTATCAGTTCAGTTACCGTAGTTATGATTATGTTATGCTTAGTGAGCTAGCTAGCTTTTCTTAGGTTGATATCTATATAAATCTGGATTGTACATACAAGCTGTTATGAAATCATTTTACTAATTAACCGATTCTATTTTTCTGAAGTTCTCTTTCAATGCACACTCATGTCTATATTTCAAAGCTTGTTAGAACTCTGAAGAGCTAGTTATACAGTGTCATGTCAATGTGTTTTTCAACAATAGTAAATTATTAATGGTTTGTCCCGACAAATATACACTACTTGTTTTCAGGGTTTGAATATATTTCGTTTTGCCAATAGAATTCCACTACTTTTTGAGCAAGGTGCCGATGTTGTCACCAGGACTGCACTTAAAAGAATCAAGTAAGTGTGCTCAGAAACATGTGGTTTCCCCTTGCCTTTCTAGTTTTGAGATGAGGTCACACAATAAGTGTCGATAATTGCTTTACAAAATTACAATCACAAAACAGTAATTATAAGTGAGTCCTTACTAAATAATACTTTTTCAGCTGGAATAATTACAAAATTAACCAGGTGCAAGACAAGATTGGTGTCTTTGTAAGCATCGTGAGCACAAAAATCCCATTCAAAGGAACTGGGAAAGAATACATTGGAGATGACATAACCGAGATCGCTTCTGCTGTCAAGGTATGAAGTGTTTACTTTACAAATTTTCGATGTCAGCAATGTTAAGTAGTAACAACAATTTTGTGCTGCTATATCCAGTCTGCTCTTCAACAGTGTTGTATCCAATTAAAATCCAAGATTGTGAAAAGGTTGCAGGCCCGTGAGCAGCAGGAAAGAAAACGAAACCTAAGCAGGTAGGCATAAGTTTTATTTGTGCCATGATTTTAGGAATCAATAAATGATGCTGCACTTCCTTCTGATTTTTGTTTGGTATATAAGATATGGCTCCTACCATTGGCAGGTATATTCCTGATGCTAGTGGTGCAATTTACAACGTTTTGAAACAAATGATACCATCACAGCCATCAAAGAAGATTCGTTATGGGGATGATGAAGAACTACTAAGAAAAGTCTCCGACAATTTGATTACCAAAGAAACATTGAGCGAAAAGCTTGCTAAACATGTTGAACAGGTATTTCTCTCTAACTGTTTTTTTTTTTGTTGAGTTTTGTACAGTTTTATTTCAATTTACAAACAAATAGAATAAATCAACCTAAATTGATGAAAACTGTTGGAGCTGACAGTTAAACTGACATAGAGGTACAACGCTTGCATGCTGTCATGTGAACACATCCTCTAATCTAGCTTAAGTTGAAATCTATGTTTAGTTATTGCTATAGCTACGGGCTGTATGGCCTGAGTACAGTGTCAAAACAAGCATCCCCTTCCCTTTCAAATAGACCCTTAGAGGTTTAGACAATACTTCCCGATTGGTCTCCTGTTCTTGCTGTGAAGTATGAACTGAATAAAAAAAGGACATGGTAGGAGGTTTGCTTGAATTTGAATATGTTGTTGAATTTTTGTATATAATGTGCATATGCAGGTGGATTATGAGATGGCATTGGAATATGCTACGCAGAGTGGAGTTAGCGAGGAGCCCAAGGAAACAATATACATACAATCATTGGAAGCTGAAAATAAGACGATTGACTTACACACACCATTATTTGTTTTCAGAGTCTTTCAGTAGACTTGGAAAATTGATTTGATAATGAAAAGTAATGAGTGAAATTGATTTTCCAAATTAAATTATATCACATTATACGGGAAATTTATTGTATCAATTATTTTTATTTGTAGGAAATGCCGATAGAATTGATAAAGATAATTCAGTGGATTCTGGAAGTGTTTATCAGTGGAGTATTGTATATTGTTGTTCACCTTTATGTTCCTTTAAGTATAAATTTAAAATTTAATACCGTGAACAAATGGAGCTGAATTTGAACCCAGGATTTCTTATTAGATTAAAAAAAAATTGTACTAAATGTTAATAATCATTTCTCATTCACCAACAATTAATTACTTACACATTATTACATAGCCAAAGTGGAGTGGTAAGTAACTAACGGTATTCACATATCAAGAGAGAAGATAGAAAATATAAAGGAGATACTTAACATGTCATATCTAAATTAAGCACTCCACTTCTCCAATTCTATTTATTTCAGTTTTGCACTTGATAAAATACAAACAAATATTGGTAGAAGGGTGAAATTTCCAGTATATTCCTACTAAATTTCTGGTGGGGCATTTGAAATTTTTGATAAATAATTTCAAATTTTCGTGTCAATACCTAAAATTTGAGTTATATTAAAATTCTTGAAGATACTTCTCAGGCAAGTGTCTAGGCACATGAGCCTCCTATCTAATATGTTTTGAATACAAAGTAGATACCTAAAATGGACGATTAGGGCGATGAGATGTATAAGGTATCTAGACAATATTGTCTAACGTCAGTACATCCAACCTTCTCCTGTACTCGATCAAACCTCCAAGATAGGCTTGCTTACCCTTCAATCTTCTCGCACATGGAAAGGTAGCCGGTACACGTTGGATTTTCTGTCCACAGATCTGAGGGAAGTGCTCATATATCCAACACTACATAAATAAGAACCATCAAATAAATACACCCAAATAACTAATAAACACCATCAAATAAAATCTGGTGTACCTGTAATAGGCTAAGGTAACCAACAAATTGTCTGGTCTTAGCATGAGAAGCAACGTCAAATGCCGTGTACAATATGTTCAAGGCCGCCACTACCCAAGCCCAACACGGAGTGTCAAGTGTGTTGAACAGAGATAGATACCAAACATCAATGTAAACACTAGACTTGTCTGCAAAGAGAGTACATGCCACCAAATGTAGCATATACGCCCTTACGACAACCTGGTACCTACGTGCCTCCACAAGCCCCCCAAACAACTTCCTCAGCCAAGACATCCGAAGGTGATATCCTCGAGTCTCACCAAACTTCTTTAGTACATCTTTTTCAAACACCTCCAAGTCATCCACAACCATGCGCACCGCCGTCAGATGGTTAATAACTACTGGTGTGAAGAATGTACCAGCAACCAGAATGTGAAACAACTGGTCGACATCATCTAATGTGACAATCATCCCCCCAATGGAAGATGAAAAGATGATGTCTTTAGGTGTCACCTCTCAACAAAAGCAGATAATAAGTAGGCGTCCAACATGGTCAAAGAGCACTCAGCAAAATCCAGGAGATGAAAATCTCTAACGATACTCGCTACCTCCTCAAGCATCGGACTCTTAGGGATGTTCTTCAACTTCGAACCATGAGAAGCGACATTCAACATTGGACACTCTTGTAAGAAGCTAAATCTTCATTCTCAAAAACCCTTCCATTCTCAATCTATTTTTTCACTCCAAATCTTCATTCTCGTGGTTCATCATATCAAAAGGAGCTCAAGAAAGTAGAATTTAAGGTAAAGATTATTCATTTCAATCTTCATTCTTCACATTAATCTGCTTTTCATTTGCAAAAAGGTTACACTAATACCATATATATATTTCCGATTAGTAGTTGAACTTTATTGGATCTATACTTCCGGTTCATGAATGTACTTTTATTTCCAAATTTTTTTTCCACATTAGATATGCATTCAGATAACATTCTCAAATCTAACGTGTCTCAAGTTGTTTCACCTCTTGTATCTCATATCGTAACTAAGACAATAGATATTCGTGACTATTTTGAAATTGAAGAAGAGTTTGAGTTACGTGAAGACATGCAGCAATAAATTTGTACAGAGTCCACCAAACAAAAGTTTGATGTTGTGATTAGAAAGTCCGATAATGATACAAATAAAAGACATAACTTTGATATTTAGTGTTAATTGCAGATTTTTTTTTTTAAAAAAACTTTATCTGACACATCATCTAATAATAAATTACTCAAGCTTTTGATAATAATAATAACATGTGTATTTTTCCCTTTATGCAATTACAAGACAAATCTATTTAAAATTTTAACTCCAAAGTTGTAAAAATAAAACTCTTTCATTCTCGATTCTTTTTCACTCTCCTCTCCGGTACCATTTTCCTGAACGATAACCATTCGAAAAACCGAACACACGGTGGAATTCAAATCTCGATCTGAACCGATACAAAATGGCGGCGACGAATCACCCCATACAGATCGCCATTCTCGGAGCAGGCACATTCGTCAAGAGTCAGTATCTTCCACGACTCTCGGAGATCTCCAATCTCTTCCATCTCAAAGCTATTTGGAGCCGCACCGAGAATTCTGCCAGCAGTGCTGTGGAAATTGCCAACAAAGATTTCGGTGGAGTGGAGTGTAAATGGGGAGATACCGGTCTTCAGGAAATCATCCAAGATCCTTCCATTGTTGCCGTTGTTGTCGTTTTGGCTGGACAACATCAGGTCCATTGCTTTTCGTTAACTATTGGATTGTAGCACTTCGAATTCATTCTCTATGTGTAGAATTGCTTTTTAGATTTATTGAATAATTAATGTATCTCATGAATTATATATAAACTAAATACATCAATTATTTAATAAAATTTTATATAATATAGAATGGAGAGAGTAGAATTGATTCTGCTTTCGAGAATTGATTATATTTAAGTTAATATTTCTATATGATTCATAGTTTTTAAGTCTAAATGTGATTTTTGCGCTGAAACTCGTTTTTGCAGGAATTTATCCTAATGTAAATCATTTTACTTTAGATTCACTTTTATTTAGAATCAATGTTTGGTTCTAAGTTTTTGAGCATATAAAATTGATTATGGAGGCTCAAAATTGATATAGACATGTTTAGTCATTTTCAAGGAGGCTCAAAATTGATATAGACATGTTTAGTCATTTTTGAGTATAATTAATTTTATCTTCTAATTTCAAGTTAATATCGTGTAGCTATTGAGTCTATACGTGATTTTTTTAGATATTCAGACATAAATCACTTTAGCTTTAATATAAATTCGCTCAATATCAATTTTTGTCACTGCATAATCAAACATTCACTCGTTAATATTTTAAAATAGTTCTTAAATTTTTTATTGTATTAATCTTTTTAGATTAGTCAAAATTTTAGTGAATGTAATTGTCTCACAAGGACTAATATGACTGAGTTTTTTAATTCAATTATTATTTGAGTAAATACCCATATTTAATGTGAAATTGTAGAAGCAGGAGTTTGATTAACATTTTGCAATTTTAGGGATCATTTTGAAATATTTATAATGTAAAGGACTGAGTTGATACAGTTCTACAATTTCAAAGATCAAATTGGTTATTTACTCATTATTTTGAAATTTTGTTTTTCTTGAGACCAAGTTGACATTACTTTACAATTTCAAATTAAAGACTAGATTTTTTTAATTCACTCAATTAATCAAATATATAGTGGGTTACAAATGCAGAGTCATTGCAATGATGTTTTTTTTTGCTGGAGTTGTTTATTTTGTATATGCAATTTTTTTTATTTTCTTACAAATTATCAATTGTTGCAGGTTGAAATCTCACTCAAGATGTTGAAGGCTGGTAAACAAGTACTTCAAGGTAATGCTTATTGCAATTATAGTGTGTGGTTGATAACATTGGTTGGTATGCCATCAAGGTAATGATTATTGCAAACGTAGTGTCTGTGTGTATTTTTTTCTTTCTTTCTGAGGGACAGTTTAACATTTGATAATCATTATTTTGTTATTAATCTTTTTGTGCCTGACTATATTTCCTCTTAATTCGGATGTACTTATGTGGTGGGTGGCTGATTTTGTGCATATGAAGAGAAACCTGCATCATCTTGTAAGTAGTAGCTCTAACTTTTGCCTGCCCTTGATGGATTTTCTTTTACCTTTTTAATATTGTTGCCTTTCTTTTTCTTTTAATTCTAAACATAATTAAACATTAATCTGATACTGCAGGTATAAATGAGCTGGAAACTGCATTATCTGCCTACAAATCGATTTCTGCTGATGCTCCTCGCCATATAATTTGGTCTGTGGCTGAAAATTATCGTTTTGAACCAGCCTTACTTGAGGTATTTTTTGTTTCTGTTTTGACATTTTAACCTATGAATCTGGCTGTCCCTTATTCACGTAGTTTATTGGTAGGGCAAGAAGCTAATTGCTGACATTGGGAAAATGATGAGTGTCCAAGTTATTGTAGAAGGATCAATGAACAGTTCAAACCCATACTTTTCAAGTTCTTGGAGGCGCAGTTTTACTGTATGTCCTTTGAAATTAATTGAAGAATATATTTTATCCTGTTTTTTCTCAAAATTATTTGGTCACTTATGTGAACTGAAGCTATCAATTTTTCTTTCTGGCAGGGAGGCTTTATTCTTGATATGGGTGTGCATTTCATTGCGGGGTTAAGAATGGTAATATTCAAAATTTTACTGTCTAATTCACAGACTATTTTATTCATGCACTCGTGTTCTTCTGTATTTCTTAATGCAATTTTATGTTGCAGATAAACTATGATTATCATTCGTGTAGCAAAATCAAATATGACTTTCTGGCATCTGAATCATAGATTATGAATGAACCACTCTTTATCAAAACTTTGTTACTAATGTTTAATGTCTCTCTGCCAAAACATACTTGAGTGTGGAAAACCAATTGCTTGTCTGATTTAAACTTTTTATTGAAAGAAAATATTTTTTGGAAATGTTTATAGTTTCACATCTTATTGAATGCATAAATTGTGTAGAAAATTGCTTTCGTTTTAGCTTCAAAATGAGCCTCAATCTAGTTGCTTATGATTCTAGAAGTTGATGAAAAATTAAAAGAACTGATGGACAGCTCTGATACAGAGTGACTTCTCTATTACAAACCTAGTAAAGAGGCCATTAGGTTTTACATATAAATAATGATTTAATGATCGCCTTCTTTTATTCTTAACAGCTTGTTGGGTGTGAGGTGGTTTCAGTTTCAGCTATGACATCGCATGTGGATTTGATCTTACCACCACCAGATAATTTATCATCTGTCTTGTAAGACTCTATTTTCCAGAAATAAATTTACTAATACTCGACTGAGAAGTCTGAAAATATTTGTATTGTTTTTCCTCAGTCATTTGGAAAATGGATGCTCAGGAGTATTTGTAATGGTTGTCTCCTCCAGATCACCCAAGGCATGTGGTAAATGATCACTCATCTTACAAATACACACACGCGCGCGCGTGCTACACATCCCAAACAGTAGATATGTTCATTATTCATGCATTTTCATTCAAGTCCTTAATCATTGTTTTAAAACACATTACAGATCCTGTGGCGAGTTGTTGGCATGAATGGAACCCTTCAAATTGAGCGTGGATTTCAAGGACAACATGGATATCTGGTATATATTATAGTCATAAGTAGCATTACAGGTTTTCATAAATAATATCTTAGGTTTTTCCTTCAGTATGCACTTAAGTGGCAATTAAATTAATCAAAATCACTTTCAATTATCTTCATTATTTTCTGATGTTATGATGCTATATAGGTTTCATTATACGATACTAATGGACAATGCAAAAGCTCATTTTTCCCATTCAGTGGAGTAACTGAAGAATTAAAAGCTTTTTTTAATGATGTTTCTGAAAACACCCTCAAGGTGAAGATTCCTGCAAAATGCTTCCACAACTCCACCTTCTCATTTTTTATTTGTGTCAAATTCCTGCCATATATTTTTGTTTATCATGTTCAGTTAATTGCCCATGCTGAAATGTATATTCTCTAATCTAATTTATTTCTGTTTTGCAGAAGAATAGTGAGTTTGTGCCTGAGCAACGCCTCTCTTTTGTTGAGGGTGCGAGAGACGTTGCTCTTTTAGAGGCAATGCTTGAGTCTGGATCAAGGCAGGGTGAGCAAGTTCGTGTGAAAAAGTTTTGAGGTAATCATATAGCTCTTTGCACTGGCATATTAATTCAATATCTACAGATATTTAAGTATAGAAGAACAAGCCAGTGGATCAAGGCAGGGCGATCAACCTGATTGGATGAAGTTGTAGGATTTGTATACATTTATTGAAATTATTACTCTATGCTCGTGATGATGCATCTGAAACTTCTAATACCTCGAAGCTTAGTATTCGAAATAATACAATGTAAGTTGAGCTTATTTTTTGGTCATTTAAAAGCAAATAGCATTTTAGGCAACTTAAAGAAACTTTAACAAATAGCATGTTCGGCAACTTAATGTAATGTGTAACATCTCTATCTTTTGTTTAACTCAAAATACAAGTGCTTGCATGATTTCAGTGGAAAATCCATATTCGTCGATGTTATGCAGATATTAAGTGACAATAAGCTACACTATAAATTCTTCTGGTAAGGTATAAATATGGTATTTCTAATCAAATTGTTGTTGATGAGAGTAAAGTTGTTTCCTGTGAGGATTGATATGTATTAATCTTCTAAGAAGCCACAGTACTTAGGATACAAGTAATGTCCATAACACTTGTTACATTGTGTATATGAAGCCATTGTGGTTAATGAAAATACTTGAGAGCAATACCGTTGTGTTCAACAAGTAATATCATCACACTAGTTCATTTTCTTCTCTCTTTTTGAACTTTGCTCGTTCCAAGTCTTTACACTAATCCTTTTCACCATGACTGAATCATCGCAATTCATTCAGCCTAACCCCAAGATTCGATGGCTTCTATTCGATGGCTTCTATGACCATTGGTCGCTATTGTTGGAGAATTTTCTTTGATCAAAAGAGTATTGAGGATTGATTGATAATGAGATCACCGTTGCACCTTTAAATGCAACCTAAAAACAATTGAAGACGGTAGAGGAGGGCAAATTAATCAAAACACATTTTACAATAAATACAACAAACTTTATCAACAAGAAATAAGAGTATCATCAAATAATATCTAAAGATATTATGATTCTCTACAATGAACCACGTATTCACCAAATGTATCAAAACACGTCTCACAATAAATACGACAAACCTTATCAACAAAAAATAAGGGTATCATAAGAAAATATCTAAAGATATTATGATATTCTACTGGTGACATAAATTAAAATTTGCATATTCAAGATTCAATTAAACATGTTAGATGAGACAACATCAACTACATTTAATATGTTTGACAAAGAAAAAAAAACTCTCCAACTCAACAACAAATCAACTAGTGGAATAGGGTAACGACATAGTTAAATTACAAAAACTAAACAATCTTTATAACCACAAACTAATATTTAAAATAAAGTATAACTCCAATCAAATATGTATAACAGTATTAACCGTTTATGCCTAGCATAACAAATCACCATTATTTAGTGCAACTAGAAAACTCAATCATTACAACCAAGAAGTTCACAAATAAACAAAGTCAATTTAAATACCGAATATATGAAAGGCTTTTGTTTGAGGAAACCCATGTGGCGGGTAAGAGTAAGATAGATATGGTTGTCCTTATTCAGTAGGGGATGATTATTATGTTTAGAGAATATCACAGTGTGATGATTCATGATAAATTTATCATTGCTTTACCTAACCCTGAGGAAATTGCCATTTTTAATTGTGATAACTGGTTAAATGAGAGTGTCGACCATGAAGAATAGGGCGGAAGCAAAGATGAGCATGTTTTTGTAGGTGACACTATGAACGAGGATGTTCCCGTTCAAGAGCAGTTTGTACCGCCCCTCCAAGACTCCACCCACCAGGGTGTCGGGTCTGCGTCTTTTTCCCAAGACCAATGGGCATGGGTGCAAACGGAGATATAAGACCTCCATACAGAACAATCCTGGCAAGAAGAAAAACAAACCCGTCAAGGGATTGTTATGGACTGAGTGCTATGATGCAACAATTGATGTTGCATTATCCACCTCCTTCTCCGTAGTGAGGCACTGTGAGTTCCCCTGTCTATCTTGTACTATAACAATGAGGTCATTGTTTGGTTTAGGTGTGTGTGTGTGTGTGGTATTGCTTTTATCGCTTTTGTTATGGTTTTTGTTAGTTTTGATTTTTATTCCTTTTTGTTATGTGTCGTCATCGTTATGGTTTTGTTGTGTCGTGTTGTGCAGGATCATGGAATTATTGTCAGGATAAGAAACATACATTAGTGATAGTGGATGAAGAATCATTTCACTTACTGTTGCATGATATTGGAAGACCCCAAAAGCGGATACCACTGAATAAATGATCGAACGCAACTATCATGAGCCAATCGCCCAAGGAATCCTGCATACCCCGAGTTGAGTGAGAAGTTACATCACACTAGAGGCATTATGGAAGTTGTCAGTTTTACTCGACATGGTGAGAGCATAAAAACCCAAACACACATAATGACACACACTAAGGCACATTGTTTCCTTTTACCCCCGAGCCTTTCTAGTAATTCCACTCGTATGTTTATCCCTCGTTAACCCAGTTGAGCCTATATCCCCATTTCCACTATCCTGCTCAGTTAGGTGTTATGTATCTCGGAGCTGTAAAAGTTTTAAGTTTGAGGTTGGGACACTGGTAATAAAATAGGTAAGTGCAACAAAAAGAAAAGAAAAGATAATCGAAAAAAAGAAAGTTGAATGACGAAAAAGAGAAAGAAAAAGAAGAAAAATGCACTTACCTAATGATTAAACTCGGTTTAGAAAATAAAGATACATGCTCAAAGAAATAGTTGAGTCGAATCGAGAAGTCTAGTTAAAAGAGGTGTTTAAGCAGTCCCATGTGATAAATCACGAAAAAGAAAAAAAATAACGCAGCAAAAGGATGATAACACCGAGCTGTGCCTAAAACCCCTTTTGTTTTTCCCATATTTTTTTATTTATCCCACCGTACCCTAAGCCCCGTTAATACCTAAAGACCTCAAAAAGTGTGTGGAATGTGTAGGTGAAATGGTTTTAGAGTTTATTCAAACTTAAGTGTTGATATTGCATACTTTGAATTGTGAGTGAAAGTACTTTAACCTTGAGAGACTTGGTGAAAGTGTGATATAAGCTGACAAGTAAAGTAGTGTTTTGATGTGGAAGTGTGGTGAAATAGTTAGATCGGGGAAGCAGAGAACTTTGGAAAGAAAGTGAAAGTAAGTTGCGAAAGTTCTCGGCGGTGTTGTGGTAAGTTGATATTTTGGGAGTGTCTAATTCTATTTGTCCTGAACATTGCTTGAGGACAAGCAACGAGCTAAGTTTGGGGCTGTGATCGATCACCATTTTCACTATGTTTTTGTCACTTGTCCGATGACAATCCAGGTATTTTGCATCGCTTTGTGACGTATTTTATTATCATTTGAGTCATTTTGATGTTTATTTAGTTTCTTCAGTATTTTATGATTTCTAGTTTATTTTGAGTATTTGTGCGTGTTATGCTTTAGTTGGTTGTTGTTGACTATCCCATGTTCATGTGAAAGATCCAAGGTACTTGATGCGAGGAAGTTGAGAAGTCAGAAGTTTCGCGAAAGAAAAATTGAAGTATCAGGATGCCTGACACGACCACCCGTGTCACCTGACACAGGACATGTCAAAAGGGAAGTTGTGGAGAATGAAGGACTTTAGCAGGATGGCACGGCCACTCATGTCACCTGACACGGATCATGTTAGTAGATTATATGATTAATTTTGATTGAAGCTTCAGGATGGCCAACACGGCCACCTGTGTCACCTGACACAGGCCATGTTGGCAGATGCGATGATTTGACATATTTGTGTGATTTTTCATCAAGTCTGACTAGGAAGGGCGTTTTTTACTTTTCGGACCGGAACCAAGGGTTTTGCACTATTTTAGACAGTTTCTACGACAAAATAAAGGACTTTTTTTTCACACGAGGAATTCGGAAGATTTGAGATTGGAGCTTATGCAATTGTTGAAGGACGAAAGACTTTTCATTAGCGGAAGCCATTGAAAATTGGAGTTCACCATAAATTGTAATGTCTAATTTTATTGAATCTGAAATTCTTTTGAACAATATTATGAGTAGCTAAGCCCCCAATGCTATGGGTGTCCCTGTTTTTCTTTGTAATGAATTTGAGTTCTTGATTGCTATACAACAATTTCTTTTCAATTTAATCGCTCAATGTGTGTAATGCTTTTCTGATCAGACCAATTAGGATTGATTTATGATTAACAATTAGGGTTGGACCGCAATTGTTAAAATCTGTGCACGATTAAGCTATATTAATATATCTCATAGGACTAGGGACACCATATAGTTACAGGTAAAATCTTGATAAAATAAAGGCTTGGTGTCACCATAATTTTCTAAGGACTTAGGCAGGATGCATGATCAAAGGTTTTCTCACTAAGAACTTACGGGAAAACAAACTAAAGATCCGATAGTTGAAGGTTATGAACTTGTTGAAGAAATTAAGAGTTAGGATCATATTACATGGCAAATCATACACTTACCCCTAACATGCTACTCATATTTGTGATAAAACCATAATTTACATTCTGATTATTTTAATAATTGTTAAGGTTAAAATCTAAACCAAACAACTTGCAACCAATATTTCTGAATTGCCCATTATTGCATAAGAAAAATAGTACACTTGCTATTTTTTCGATCACCTTTCTTTATGAGCAACACACATTGTGAGAGACACACCACATACTCATCAAAATCTCCACTTTTCTCATCATGTGAGACTTACCCATACTTTGTTTCTCACTACTTTCAACTCACACTTGTTTTTTTCAACCATTTTTTTTAATTCAAATTACTTTCTCACTTATTTACTAACTTAGATGTTAAAGTATTAATTTTGCAAGCACATCTTCGCTCCACCGTATGAAAGGTTACTCTACCGTATTAAAATTCAAATTCATTCAATCTTCACCTAATTCAGAGTCATGTATCGGACTCGTACATAGTTCAGACATGGTTTTCACTTTATCCAATATTAATTATTTGAATATGCAATGATTATCACTAGGGATATAAATGGATATCCATGAGGATGGATAGTATGATATTCATGTTTATTCTGTTGTAAAAAAAATGATATTCATATTCGCCTCATATCCGCGCGGATATCCGCTAAACGGTTAATCTGTGGGTTTTAAGATATCCGCTGATATTTATAGGTATCCATGGATAACACTTTTTTTTTCTAAAATTATGTTTTGGAAAAAATATTTTCGGCTTCTTTTAAAGAAATAAGAAATTATTTTCACATAACATCCATACAAATCTCTCTTATTTTAACAACAAAATTTCATCATATTAATTTTCTTCATTTTCACCAAAGCAAGTCTCTTATTTTAACAACAAAATTTCATCATATTAATTTTCTTCATTTTCACCAAAGCATACTATCCATATATTTTATTTTTAACAAAATAAATTGAAAGATATTGTGATTGTGAGTTATAGTAGAAAAACATACAATAGAGGAGTAGAAATGATGACACTAATTAGACGAGGAAAATAGATTATTGATTAATTGGACGATAGAATTATTAAAATGACGTAAAATTTTTAGAAAAAACTTAAATATATAAAGATAAAATGCATCTTCTTACGTAATATATAATATAAAGGTAACTTTAGTATTACCTTATATAACCAACTTTGGTATTTATACACCAAATTCTTACACCAAACACTGTTCACCGTATTTATACAGTGAACAATGTTTTTTTATTTTAAAAATATATATTTTAAAAATAAAAAAATAAACAGTGAATGAATAGTGTTTAAACAGTGTCAATGAATAGTGTTCGTGAACACTATATGAATAATGACTTTTATTGATAAAATAAAGTTGGTTAATCAAATGCAAAACATTGGTTAATATAATGATGAAGTTGGTTAATAAACATTCAAATATTAAAAATAATTTTTAATAGTAAAATAAAGTTGGTTAATGGAATGTAAAAAGTTGGTTAATGTAGTTACGAAGTTGGTTAATAGACTGTCCAGATTTTAAGTAATTATGAAGTTGGTTAATGAAATGTAAAAAGTTGGTAAAATTATGAAGTTGGTTAATCAAATACTTTTGTTTTTGTACTCCATCAATCTAAAAAAGGTATTAAAAAATTTAACAATTTCTTTTAAAATAATATTATTTTATAATATTTCACTGTTCATCGTATAGGTGAACAGTGAAATACGTTGTAGGTGTAGGAAATGATGTAAAATATCATTTTTCTTATATAAAATATAAAAAGACATTTCTATTAAGAGGTAAGTTACGTTGACACCCATTCCTACACCATACTTACACTAATACACTGTTCATCGTATTTATACGGTGAACAATGTTTTTCAAAAATAAAATAATATATATTTTTTTTAAAATTATTTATTTTTTAATTTATTTTTTAAAATAAATATAAGATTGTGTCATTAACCAACTTTACAATTGTATTAACCACAAAATTGTATGTTATTAACCAATTATTTTGTTTATAATTCATTAACCACTTTCAGTACTTTATTAACCAATAAAATATATATTATTAACTATGTTCTGACACTAAATTATAAATATTATAAATATATTAACCAACTTTTACACTCTATTAACCAATTTTATTTTACTATTTAATATTTTTTGACGTTTAAGAATTCATTAACTAAGTTATGATTGTATTAATCAATTTTATATATAATATTAACCGAAATCTAGACTATATATATACTAAATTTTATGTCAGAATATAAATTAACCAAATTTTATACTATATTAATCAAGTTTTAATATTGCATTAACCAAACTAATTTTAGAGACAAATATATTAAAAAGTCAAAATACTATGAATAACATGTTCATGTATTTGTGATCATGGTGTAGTGTCAATTTCTATGTCAAAATACCATTAGTGTTCTATTAAACCTTTGTGTTTGTTAAGACTAAATAAGCATGAGATATTTTATATTTATCCATAGAAATGTCGTTTTCATCAAAAAGGTAGCATTGGTTAATGCATCTTCTTACGTAATTTTTTTGGTATATTCTTGTTTGCGTCATTGCGATAACGAAACTATAACGGCCTGCAAATATTTGTGGAATAGTGGGAGATTAACTCTTTGAATCCAATAATTAACATTAACATGATGTACATTTCTAATCATCTCATATTTGACTTGTTAATAAGCTAATGTCACTGTTTTCAGAAAATCATTTTCGTTAAATGAGTTTACTTTCATTTTATATGTACATTTATAAGTCCTGTTATTGCTCAATAATTAAAAAATTATAGTAACGGAAAATTCAACTCCCAAGCTATAAGTGGAAACCGCACCTATATGATACAGATAAAATATTGTATCCCAAGAATATTTCAAGGAGAATTAATTTTGAATTTTATTTATTTTTAAATTATTAAATATAAAAACTACAATTCTGACTTTGTTGTCTCAGCTACAATCCATATCATACACCAGCAGATGAAAAAACATGGCAGTAAATGATAATAAGGGCATGTATAATTTCTTAATCAGTCTCGTAAAAGCATTTCATTCATGTATGACTCATGTTTGAGTGACTATATACTATTTGGTCTTCTTAGTCATCCTTTAAAAGCATTTCACGTATTTTTCACTTATGTTTGGAGACTATGTAAATGTTCGGCTTCTCGGTAGGTCGCGACTCATGCTTGGAGGATTATACGGTATCATGGACTTTCAACTAAAACACTTCTCCCTTATATGTTTTATCTTTGAATGTTTTATGTTTGAGGGACTGTATACCGTTAATTCTATTTTGGATAGAGAGACTTAATAGCACGATAAAAAGCATATGTCAGGAGAATATGTCGGATTGTAGGACTAAGTATCAAGAGATAAAGAGCATATGACAGGAGAATATGTCGGATTGTAGGACTAAGTATCAAGAGTTCATAATGTTAAGAACCAGTCAAATTGTTAAGAGCTCATCCAAAATATCAAGAGTTCGCTTAAGGGTATCAAGAGCTCGACTAAAATTATCAAAAACTTACCTCAAATTGATAAAAAAAAAGTATGTTATAATGGAGCATACAACCCGCTTTGTGGGCCAGATCGGTTTTTATGGCCCAAAATTAGTACAAGAAGAATATTCGAACTTAAATACACTTGTATCACACTTATAATTAATTGACAAAAATATGCCCAAAATTATGTGACATAATTCATATATAAAAACAATTTAAAAAATATATTTCTCCCATTATAGAAAAACAATAAAAACAAATATGTGACAACTGACAAAATAAACTTAAAACTTAATTATTTTTGTATTAATTTAGAGTGTGTTAAAAAAAAAATCGACATGACCTACTCACATCCATACTTAATAATAAGTGTTATATTAAGAGTATATAGAGACGGAAACAGACTAAGTTAGACTAGACTTTAAGGCTTGAGTCTGACCTGTGATCTACAATAAACTCATTTTTTTAGTCTGACCTGCCCTTTTAAAATGTTTGGCATGACCTGAAAACCTATTTAAAAGTCTGTTTCTCATTATGATTTTCAATAAATCTAGATTACTTAAAAAATCTTATAGGTCGGCCTATATATGCATATATAGGCCGACCTATTTAGTATTTTTTTCTAATATATATGCATATTAGACTTTATAGATTTTTTAATAGCCTAAAGTCTGACATATATAATTAAATAGACTTTTGAAAAAATTTAAATTTGACCTTTTTAGAAAATAAGTCTGACCTAACCTAACCTCATATAGACTAGGCCACAGGCCCCTATAGACCGACCAGACCTATTCTCACCCCTACCTATATACAAGCATTTCTTTGAAACTTAAAGTCTTTTCTAATTTGGTGAACCTAAATTACTTGAACTTTTACTTTTAAAAATGATTTATAAATAAAATTATTTAATATTCTCTCCCATTTAATAACTATGGATCTAAGATATTTTTTAATTAACTACTTGTATTTTCAAGAAATTAATTTAATAGTAGTAAAGAATAATTTAAGCGATTGATTCAACTTTTTTTAGCTGATATGCACACACATTAAATATCAAATATATATATATATATATATATATATATATATATATATATATATATGATCGTACCTGACCAGAAGGTTCGTCACGGCTCAACTGCAACGACGTTTGAAGGGGATGGGGGTACCTGCAAGACACTCTGATGCCAAAGTGAGAATAGGCGAGAGAGTAAGCAAGCAAGGAAGAAAGAATGAATGTGTTACATGACCCTCTCGAATGAGAGGGTACTTATAGACCCCAACGATGGGCCAAGGTCTAGTTAGTGGGTAGCGAATTCAAGCCCATTAACGGACTGTCAGGGCTTGTGTGTGCAAGGAGTCAAGCACGTGGCCTCTCCCGGTTTCCGCCCGAATATGCGGGTTTTGATTTACGGAGGGCAAATGACTTACGCTATGAACGCAGGCACTTGACCCGGTCTTCTCGGAGGACACATGGCGGTTAAGTAACCGTTGGCCACGTGGACCTAACGTGCACAGGAAGGAAACCCTACCTGTTATGGACAGATGAGACTTCGAATCTGCCTATTAGATTGGGCCTCAATGGCCATGGGCCAAGTATATATATATATATATATACCGGCCTATAAAATTTTATAGGTTTTTGAAAAAATTTAAGTTTGACCTTTTTAGAAAATAAGTCTAACCTGACCTAGCTTCGTATAGGCTAGATTATAGGCCCTTGTAGACCGGTCAGACCTATTCTCACACCTACTTATATATAAGTATTTCTTTGAAACTTAAAGTATTTTTTAATTTGATGAACCTACATCACCTGAACTTTTACTTTTAAAAATGATTTATAAATAAAATTATTTAATATTCTCTCCCATTTAATAACTATTTATCTAAGATATTTTTTAATTAACTTCTTGTATTTTCAAGAAATTAATTTAATAGTAGTAAAGAATAATTTAAGCGATTGATTCAATTTTTTAGCTGATATGCACACACATTAAATATCAAATGCAATCAACTACCATTTTGAATGATTTATGTGCAATTTAATAATTTTTGTTTATATTTTATTTTAGACAATATATATTTACCAAAAAAAGCACACGTCTGTTGAGTGGATTTGTATTGATATTCTTAGTTGATTTTTATAAAAACTAAACTATTTCAATAAATTAACTAAAATAAAAGTCGTTTAGAAAAACAAAAGTAAAAACATATTTTATCAGACAAATTTCAAACGCACTCAAAAAAACCAAAGATGTGCCAAAAACTTTGAAATTATAAAGCAAGTTAGAATAAACTATTCATGGCGCTGACCACATTCATTGGTTGTTTTCTTTTTTTTAATTCATACAATATGTATATTAAATAATATGCAGAACCTGATGCCTTAACTATAAGAAAGACAAAATTTTAAAATAATGGAAATTTAATCATCACATTCACCAGCATTGAAAATTCCGTTATTAAGCACATTGTGATGATTCCGAATCTTGAAAAGCATATCATATCCAAATTCATTGTTACATAATAATTAAACACTATATCACCGATTATAAACACTAAGATCGTTAGTTGGTCCAATAATAATTAAAATTGAACTTAATTAAAAAAACTACGATTCGATCTCCACAATTCCGAACAAAAGGAGACCGGACCATTTAATGTGTTAAGCCAAAAAAATAAATTATAAACACTCAAGGTATATAGTATAATTAATGGATAAATTTTGTGTAAAATTATTATATTAGTTTTTTATATATAGTTATATTCAATGTTGACTATTTGTTTTCTAAGACAAATTAGTAGTACTGGGAGGCATGTTCTAAATTATAAGTCTTTTTTTTTTTTTTTACTATTTAACAAAAATTAAAAAACAAAAAATTTAAGTTTATACGAAAAATATTATAAATTATTTTTGTAAAATTATCATTAATTTATAGCACAAGAAAGATAAATTAAGGAATTTGAACAAGAGATAGTAATAAATAGTAGTATGATACAGGGAAAAATAAATATTGTAAAGTAATTTTGAATTTTAATTTTTTAATAAAATGATATATAATTTGAGATGCAAGAAATGTTAATTACTTATGTATTTGAAAAAGAAATACGCCTAATAATTAATTTATCTTTTCAACGATTAATGTGGGAAAATTTTGCCTCTTTGGCACTAAAAATAAATTCAATTTTCCGTTAAGTTGATAGTCATGCATAGACATCTGATATCAGAGACGTAGATTCGAAGTTGCAGCAATAAAATTCTAATATATCATTCATTTAGTTCATTTCTAATCCATGTTAGACCAAACACTCACAATTTGATTACCAATCATTTGATTTATTTGCATGTGTTTGTACTTGATACTAGAAAAGTGTTTTATCTGGCAAAACGTTAATGATCCCAGAGACAAGGATGAGGTAAACTTGTCACTATCAGACGGATTGTTCCAAGGTAATATACCATAGATAATCCTAAGTTGGCATATGTTGAACAGGCAGTAAAACTCTAGTAGTTATCGAGGACTAGGTAAACAATATTTTCATCTTGTCACTACTTTTATAATCTCAATTAGACCCATCCTTTATATTATATATATAACATCCATGATCTCAGCAGTTTCATTCATTTTTCCATACATGCCATTTGGCATCCTCTGAGAAATAACCAAATTAATCTGTTTCATCATCACTAAGGTAACTAACTTACTATAAAACAGCTTAATTACTCTTCTCTTTGTAATCCTTTTTTCATGCTTACAATCACTTATGCTAGCTTTCACTTATTTCATCATTTCTATAAAAACATGTTTCATATTTGGTATGAGAATCTTTCTGGTATTGTCTCACAACATAAACATGTGTGTGGAACTCTATGTCATGAAATATTTTCTGACAATGTTCTTCAAATCACAGCAAGTGTTGCATGCAATGCTCCTATAGCTGATTAAGTCCTCATCAGATTGTAATACACTGCACACTTCTCATTTCAAAAGGTATAGATTATGTCTCTCCTCTATGAAAGTGGTGAATCATGTCTTTTCTATATTTAGCAACCTTGTTTAGAATATCATGTTAATTTCCCTAAATAATCAAACTTGTTTAACAACTTTCTTATGTTTGAATAAACAACATAATTAAGCACTTTTAGCATTTTATCATACAAGTGATTATGTGCAAAATATGATTATGTTTGATAAACAACTTATTTACAGCTTATAAGTGCTAATGTATAAGCTTACATAAGTTATTTATATAGCAAGTAATATAATAATGTTAAATTTTTGTTATACACTATAAGTAACTTATGAAAATAAGTTGAAAAAAAGCTTATGAAAAATGTCGTTTTCTTAAATTCTCCCAAGATTTCACAACACTTATGTGAATAGATAAAATCAGATAAGCTAATCCAAACAGGCTCTTTCTATAACAAAAATAAACAAAGTGAGCTATTTTCATAAACTAGAGCTTATAGAAATAAGCTGAAAATAACTTACAAACATGTCATACGTTATCTCCCGTAAGGCCTCCCTAAGGATCGCAGAAGTGTTAATGCCACTATACAAGCTTAAATATGTCAATCCAAATAGGCTCTAACTTAGCAACTTCCCTTGTTGAGATTCTTGCTAAATCCCCTTAAAAGTTGAATGCAGTCATTGTAATAGTACTGATTCTCAGCTGAATTCAAAAGCTTTTGCATATTGCAGGTTTTGAATTTCAGAGATGGATTCCGAAAGATCAATAGAGGAACAATTTTCTAAGCTACATCCTTCATTGCCAGTAAACACAAGAATTGGAATAGTCGGTGCCGGTCCAAGTGGCATATCAGCTGCCTATGCATTGGCAAGGCTTGGTTATAATAATATCACTGTCTTGGAGAAACACCATGCAGTTGGTGGCATGTGTGAATCAGTAGAAATTGAAGGTACACTAGCTAGTAGCTAGTAAAGACTATTTATATATTTTATGGACTAATTGATGTCTTACTAAAACAAATTACGAAAAAACGGTTACAAACAAGTCCTTAATATGTTTGTGCAGGAAAAATTTATGACCTGGGTGGGCAAGTTCTGGCCGCAAGCAGTGCTCCTGTAATCTTTCACTTGGCAAAAGAGACAGGTTCTGCACTCGAAGAATTGGACTCCCACAAGCTTGCTGTTATCGACACTTCCTCGGGAAAATACCAAGATATTAAAGTTGCTGATGATTATGTATCTGTTATTTCACTCACATTGAAAATCCAAGTTAGTATTCTGTTTCTGTTGTTAATCTTCAGTTCGTCTTACAGATACGCATTGAGTTGAGAATTGAAAGTTGAATACTGCTAATTCTTCTTGTGATATTCACAGGAAAAGGTTGAGAAATCCGGTCGTTTTGGGATCCATGCTGTCAGTGAAGTTGCAGCAGACTTAACTCCGGAATATCTTGAGCGGCATGGACTCAAATCAGTTCCTAAATCTGTTGCATATAGTTATACTGCTTCAGGATATGGATTCATACAAGACATGCCATATGCTTATATTCATGAATTTACCAGAACATCCATGGCTGGAAAAATTCGACGATTTAAAGGGGGATATACAAGTCTTTGGCAGAAGATTGCTGAATCACTTCCTATAAAACTTCACTGTAATACTGAAGTGTTGGCAATAAGGCGAAATTCTGACAGTGTCGCTGTTAATGTTATGAGCTCAAATGAAGTTGAAACCCTGGAGTTTGATAAGATTGTAGTCTCTGGTAACTTTCCGTTAAAATATGGAAGAACTTACAGATCAGTGCCTTCAACTTGTATAGGTATGTAAACTTCTAACTTCACTACTTGACCGTATTTACATATTATGTTTGCATATTGCTTCAGCCAGAAGATACCTAATGAGTTTATGTCGTGGCAGATTGTGAAACGGAGGTGATGGATGCTAGTGACATTGAAAAGGAGTTATTCAGCAAAGTAGAGACAAATGACTACTACACCACTGTTTTTAAGATCAAAGGGCTTGATCATATGCCCGTTGGATTTTATTATTTTAATGAATACATGGAAGATCCGAGTACGATCGGAAATCCAGTTGCCATGCAGAAGTTTTACGCTGACTCTGATATATTCTTGTTCTGGTCTTACGGAAACTCCTTTGACATCAAGGGGACAACTATCACTGAGCTTGCAATCAAGGCAATAGAAGCAGTGGGAGGAGAAGTTGAGAGCTTCATACTTCAGCGCCGCTTTAAGTATTTTCCTCATGTTAGCAGCCAAGGTATTTCAGTGGTTTCTATATTTCACATTCCCTCTTTTCAAGTAATAGGAAATCTAAAATTTTCATATTTGAATGCAGATATGAAAAACGGGTTCTATGAAAAGTTGGAATCAGAGCTCCAAGGTTCAAGGAATACATATTATGTCGGTGGACTTATGGCATTTGAGCTCACAGAGAGAAATTCTTCGTATGCCATGTCTCTTATGTGCAAGAACTTTGCAAATAGCAGTGATTTGCCAGTGTTTCCTTACACTAAGGTAATTTGGCATTTATATATTATTACCCGGTATTGATTTGAATAATCTGGAATTTTAAGTACTTTTGTGCAGTCATGTTTTCCATATATACACGCACTTACAAATAGCATGTCTTATGCAGAGTTTGTTTCCTTTGCAAACCGAGTTTCAGAGAAAGGAACCTAAAGAACTAGCTGAATTGCCCGGCGTGGAATTTCCCGATTTGCCTACTTTGAATAGCTATTTAAAGCACTGGGGAACTCATCCAGTCACTCAAGACAGAACCCTTTATAGTTGGATAAATGAAGAAGGGATAGTGATAGGTAAGAGGACATATAGGGAGCAACATTTAAGAGCTTCTTGCATTGCAAGTAAGCTCTTAAAAAGCCAAAAGCCAGTTATCAAACCTGGTGACAAGGTTCTTCTAGTCTATGTTCCCGGCCTAGATTTCATCGATGCATTCTTTGGATGTCTGAGAGCTAAAGTTATACCAGTTCCAGTTCTTCCCCCAGATCCGATGCAAAGAGGTGGACAAGCACTTTTAAAAATTGAGAACATTGCCAAATCATGTGGCATAGGGGCAATTTTATCAACAGTAGCTTATCACTCAGCAGTCCGTGCAGGTTTAGTGAAAAATTTCATCACATTGAAAAATGGGAAATCCTCAGGTCGGTGGCCAAGTCTTCCGTGGCTGTACACTGATACTTGGGTCAATAACTCAAGAAGTTCTTCTATGGAGGATCAATATAATGATCAGCGTGAATCTCAGCCTGGTGATATATGTTTCTTGCAGTTTACTTCAGGCTCGACCGGTGATGCTAAAGGAGTCATGATCACTCATGGAGGACTGATCCACAACGTTAAGCTGATGCAAAGTAGGTACAAGAGCACCTCAAGGACAGTGCTAGTGAGTTGGCTTCCTCAGTATCATGACATGGGGCTGATTGGAGGACTTTTTACAGCTCTTGTCAGCGGTGGAGCTGCGCTTCTGTTTTCACCAATGACATTCATCAAGAAACCACTCTTATGGATTGAAACCATGAGCAAGTATCAAGCAACTCACAGTGCTGGACCTAACTTTGCTTTTGAGTTAGTCATCCGAAGATTAGAGTCTACTGACAAGGATAAACTTCGGAATCTAGACCTTTCATCCATGATTTTTCTTATGGTTGCTGCTGAACCAGTGAGACAGAAGACCCTGAAAAGATTTCTTGAGCTAACCGGTCCTTATGGCTTGTCTCAGAAGGCGATGGCTCCTGGATATGGCTTAGCAGAGAATTGTGTGTTTGTCAGTTGTGCATTTGGAGAAGGCAATCCTATTCTTGTTGACTGGCAAGGACGAGTTTGTTGCGGATATGTTCATCCGGGGAATGCAGACATTGACATCAGAATAGTTGATCCAGATGGCAGTGAAGAGCTTCGAGAAGATGGAAAGGAAGGTGAAATCTGGATTAGTAGTCCAAGTGCAGGAATAGGATACTGGGGGAAGGAAGAATTGAGTCAGAAAACTTTTCAAAATCAGCTTACAAACCATCCTGGACGTGTGTACACAAGAACTGGAGACTTGGGAAGGATAATAGATGGAAAACTATTCATCACTGGAAGAATCAAGGATCTTATCATTGTTGCTGGAAGAAATATCTATTCCTCGGATGTTGAAAAGACAGTCGAAAATTCGTCTGAATTTCTTCGTCCGGGATGCTGTGCTGTCATTGGTGTCCCTGAAGAAACTTTATCGGCAAAAGGGATTTCCTTGCCGGATGGTTCTGACCAGGTTGGCTTGGTTGTGATTGCAGAACTAAGGGATGGTAAACCAGTTAGCAAAGACGTGGTTGAAGATATTCAGGCACGAGTGGCCGAAGAACACGGAGTGAATGTAGCTTCTGTCAAGTTGATCAAGCCTAGAACCATCAGCAAGACAACATCAGGAAAAATTAAAAGATTCGAATGTCTCAAACAGTTTGCAGATGGAACACTGAATTTGGTACCACAACCTGTTCTGACAAAGAAAACACTGGTAAGGTCATTCACTACAGGAACATGCCAAGAAGGAAGGACACCCCGGGCGCGGCTAGCGAAAAGCGCATCTCTAACTAGTCCAAGAATCAGTACCAAGGAAATTCTGGAGTTCTTGAAAAAGCTTATTTCCGAGCAGTCTGGAATCTCGGTAAGCAAAATCTCTGTCACAGATAACATGTCAACCTATGGAATTGATTCAATTGGTGTGGTGAAAGCAACTCAAAAACTCTCAGATTTCCTCGGAGTTCCAGTTGCAGCTATAGACGTTTTCAGTGCATCCTGCATTCAAGAATTGGTCAACTTCTCAGAGAATCTTCTGTTGAAGTCTCAACCTCACCATATGAGCAATCCATCCTTTGCTCCAGAAGTTGAAACCGAATCTACTGAATTTGTCGTGGATGTGTCCAAGTCTCATCAATGGAGTATATATGCACTTCAATCTTTAGCACTTGTTTTCATTTCTATCCTTTTGGTTTCTCCTGCTTATTTATCCATCACTACTTTTCAAAGTCTAATCGCAAGTGTTGATAAGTCAGCGTACGGAACTCCTTGGTTAAACTATCTAATTTCCCTTGCTTTGGCTCCACTTTCTTGGATCCTTTGCATTGCTTCTACATGCATTTGCATTTCATTTTTCGGAAACTCTTTCTTGAGGCCAAATTATGCTCTTACTCCTGAAATATCCATATATTCAATGGCCTTTGTCAAATGGTGGGCACTTTATAAATGTCAGGATATTTCATCCAAAGTTCTGGCCACACACCTCAAAGGAACAGTGTTTCTGAAGTACTGGTTTGAGATACTTGGTGCAAGAATTGGATCCTCAGTTTTGCTTGACACAGTAGACATCACAGACCCGTCGCTGGTTTCAATTGGAGATGAAGCTGTCATTTCTGAAGGCGTTCTGGTTCAAAGCCATGAGGTAAAGAATGGAATTCTAAGTCTCCATCCTATTAGGATCGGCCGAAGTTCTTCCATTGGACCTTATGCTATTATTCAAAAAGGAAGTGTTGTTAAAGAAGGAGCTGAGATACAACCACTACAAAAGGTTGAAGGAGGCCAGCATGTGCTCAAACCTACAAAGCTTAATAACGTTAAAGAGGTTAGTTCCGAGAACCAAAACATTTTCAAATTTAATAATTATCATGAATTGTGATATAATAATTTTATTTTTTTTGGTTTCAGAATGCAGTGTTGCTTGTTACAACCAACAAACCTGAGTCTGAAGCTATATACCATTTTCTGGGGATTTATCTTGTTGGCTTTCTTAGTTCCCTTGCTGCAGCTATTACTTACTTCATGTATATATGGTTCTTCCAAAAACCCGTTTCATTCCAAAGTTTTTCATTTGTGTGCGTATGTGGAGCCTTCCATTGGATACCATTCACTATTACTGCCTATGCTACAATGTTTTCTAATGTACCATCAAATGCCATTGCCTTTGCCATTTCATTTGCATGTGCATACTTGCTTCATGGTCTCATACTAACCTCTCTCACCTGTTCTTTGACTCGTTTACTGAAAAGTCAAAATCAAACTCACTTCAAAACTTGGCTTCAAAACCAACTGACCCTTTCCTGCCACCTCAGATTTGCAAAGCTTCTCTCAGGAACAGAACTCTTCTGCGTATACTTACGCCTTCTAGGTGCCAAAATTGGCAAGCATTGTTCCATTAGAGCTATTAATCCAGTTTCAAACCCTGAGTTAATGTCAATTGGTGATGGTGTTCATCTTGGTGACTTTAGCCGCATCATCACTGGTTTCAATTATTCCAATGGATATGCTTGTGGAAAAATAGAAGTTCAAGATAACACAGTTGTTGGTAGTCAAAGCTTAATTCTCCCTGGTTCTCTTGTTGAAAAGAATGTCATTCTAGGTGCACTTTCAGTTGCTCCAATGAATTCTATACTCCATGAAGGTAGTGTTTACATCGGATCTCAAACCCGAGTTACTATGAGGAACTCAGGAAGTACTAATTTTGATGAAAGAATTGAGGAGATGGACATGGACTACAAGAAAATAGTTGCAAATTTGGCTGCAAATTTAGCTGCAACAACTATGAATGCTAAAGCAAGATATTTCCATCGCATCGGTGTTGGTGGAAAAGGGCAATTGAAAATGTACGACAAACTTGAAGGTGTTCCAATGCACAAGATTTTCCGCCCTGGAAAAAGCTACCCTATCTTAGTAAGACATAGTAATAGCTTGAGTGCTGATGATGATGCAAGAATCGATGCACGCGGTGCTGCGTTGAGGATTCTTTCTGACGATAAACCTGCTACAGATTCTTCTGATTCTCCTCCTACTACTCTCATTGACTTAACACTAAAAACAGGAAATGCGTTTTATGCTCGAACGCTCTCTGATTTTGCAAGCTGGCTTGTGTGTGGACTTGCTGCAAGGGAAGAACTAGTAAAGGGTGCTCCACATGTTCGTGAAGCAGTATGGAGCTCCCTTAGACATGCCGATTCATATGCCGAATTGCATTACTTCTCAAACTATTGCAGGCTCATGCGGTTCGAAGACGGACAACAAAGGTATGTGAAATTCAAGTTAAGGCCATATGACACAAGCATCAATGAAGACAGAGGCAAAGTTATTCCAACAGGTATTCTTCCACCAGAGACAGGTGCAATTCCTAGAGACGAAAATGATTCACGTCCTTTGCTTTTCCTTGCTAACGATTTCCAAAACCGTGTTAGTTCCTCAAATGGAGTTTGTTATGTTTTCCAAATTCAACTAAGACCAGTTCCAGACAACGAACAAGCCCGCGAGATTGCATTAGATTGTTCTAAGCCATGGGACGAAAACCAATTCCCTTTCATTGATGTTGGTGAGATAAACATCAATGAAAATCTCTCAATGGAAGAATCACAGAAGCTCGAGTTCAATCCATATCTTAAAAGCAATGAATTGGATGTGATTTCAGCTACTTCCAACACACAAAGTGCTTCAATCGATCACGGCCGTTCATTAATCTACGAGATTTGTCAGCATGTCCGTAACAGGCAACCACTCCCAGAAGCTTGGAGAAACCTCGTACAACAATCCAATGTCAAGGTTGACTTATCCTGCTGTCCAATGGCATCACCGCCACCACCATTGCCTGAAAAAGAACCATTACTGAAAAACAAAACTCCACAGAAATTAACATTAACAAGGACATGGTACCAAACATTCTCAGCACTCTTCATTCAGCCATTTCTACAAACAGCTTTACCTCACATGGTAATTGGTCTATCCATTTACCTTCCTCTGAACATGGTTCTTTATTTCAAGGATACCAAGAAGCTCCCACTCCATTGGCTACTTCCATTCTTCTGGATCCTCTCAGGCTTCACAGCTGCATTATCATGTGTTATAGCAAAAAGGGTTCTTGTAGGAAAAAGGAAAAATGGTGAAACAATCCCAATATGGAGCAAAAGGATCATAATGGACACAACATGGCAGGCTATTAGAACATTGGTTGGTGATTATTTCATGGATATGACAAATGGGTCATTTTTGTTTGTGATTTGGATGAAAATGATGGGTGCAAAAATTGAACTTGATGGTGGTACTTATGTGGATAGCAATGGGGCAATGTTGAACCCTGAAATGGTGAAGATTGAGAGAGGTGGTTGTGTGGGAAGAGAGGCATTGTTGTTTGGACATATATATGAAGGTGAGGAAGGTGGGATGGTGAAGTATGGTGAGATTAAGATTGGGGAAGATGGGTTTGTAGGGAGTAGAAGTGTGGTTATGCCTGGTGTGGAAGTTGAGAGTGAGGGAAGTCTTGGTGCTTTATGTCTTGCTATGAAAGGGGAAATTGTTAGGTCAAGATAGATGTTATGAATTATGATGTTTACTTTATATGATGTTTTCAACCATCTAAAATATAAATAAAAGTTGAATATATTTCATTTGAATTTGGATTGAATATGTTTTAACTTTGATATGTGGTGTGTGTGATCATATAGTTTAATTAGTTTGATCTTTGTGATGATAAAATTTCATATCAAGTTTTCAAATAATGTGATATAGTATGTCACTCTATAATGATGAGGGTCATTTTTGTATTATGAACGAATGATATTTGAAAACATATTTTCTATTAGAGATGATATTCTTACACCTAGCCATACACCTACAATGTATGTCCAGATGATATTGTTCATATACGGACGATATACGGACGACACTGTTTATTTACGGATTAATACTATTTATGTGTACGGGTGAATATTATTCATGTACGGACATTTATTTCTAATATTTGGACGTTCATTGACCAACTTCATTATTGCATTAATCAAGTTTTTATACTGCATTAATCAAGTTTGATGAATGTTAAAAATTATTTTTAATATCTAGATATAACATTAACCAACTTCATTACTCTATTAACCACGTTTTTATACTGCATTAATCAAGTTTGGTGACTGTTAAAAATTATTTTTAATACTTGGATGTTGCATTAACCAACTTAATTACTGCATTAATCAATTTTTTACATTACATTAACCAAGTTTAGTAATTACTGTAAAGTACGGTTCATGAATAGTAGCATGAACAGTTCCGTCCGTACATGAATAGTAGTCGGCCGTATATAAAAAGTGTCGTCCGTACATACGGTGTAGGTGTATGACTTGGTGTAAAAATAGCATTCTGAATTTCTATATACCTTGTAGTTATATCAAATATTGTAAATGTGTTTCTTCAAAATGTTAGTTTGAACAAAGGTATTTCCATGGAACTTAACTTTGTTTTCTTTGTTGATAATGTGAATAATCATCTTAACTAACTCATTAAAAAATCTTCTGACATTCTAAGAACTATTAAATTGTCTTTATGAGACAAGTTTATTGGTAATGCTTAAGTTACTCATGTCCACGAAAAAGATGACATGATCGCTACTAATAAAGTTTGCAACGAGCTAGAAAATGGAAATTGCCATTTTACTAAAGTTCACTTGTAGGCGAATGATTTCTAAGACCTATGTAACCTGATGACATCGTGGTCAAACTTTTAGGAAAAAATATGAAAATTTCTCCGCTTATTTATTAGATTTTTTCTCCACTTCTGGTAAAAAATAAAAAATATCCTTCAATTTTATAAGTATTTACGAATTTTTCAAATAAAGTGAATTTGTAAGTGTATTTACGAAATAATCTACGATTTTAAAAAAATAAGGTGAATTCGTAAGTGCACTTACGAATTCATCTTATTTTTTAAAAAATAATCCGTAAGTTAACTTACGAAGTCTGCGTATTGTTTTAGAAAACACAGAATTTTCCCCAATACTCATTCATTTCAAAATACTCAAATTATAACCTCTCTACTCCAAACCCTAACATTTATACTTCTGCAAACTCACTCAAGTCAAGTCATTCTCATCATTTCAACTCATTCCAACACATTTCAACTCCTCCAAGATCAACAAATTTGTGTAAGTTTTCTTCACTTTTTCCTATTCAATTCTGAATTTTTATTAGATTATTAGGTTAGGTTGTAGAAATTTAGTAGTATATGAAGTAATATTAGGTAAATGTAGTAGGAAAAATTGAATTTTGAGTGTTTTGGGATTGAGTATCTGGTTTTGTAAAATTCTGGACGAAGGGGGTTTCGCAAGTTAACTTGCAAAGTGAACTAGAAGAGACTTCGCAAGTGAACTTGCGAATTTATCCAGGATGGATGAATTCGCAGGTTAACTCGCGAAATTTTGTCTGATTTGTTTTTAAATTAGTATGCTAACAATGTATTGGTTTATTTTAGGAAAGTGACCGAGAATGGCAACCAGATGACACGTTTGAGACATGGTAGGCAAACCCAGACAACGTCAGCTCGTCGAGAACGAGAGCTAAGGGAAAGGGCACAAAGGGAACGACTTGATATAGAATCACCTTCCGCACCGTCACAGAGGAGTCGTCTCCATGAGGTGTCTACCTCTCGTGCACATGAGGAGGAGGTACCAGAGGTAGAGGTGTCGACGGAGGAGGCCGAGGATGCCCAAGACGCCGAAAATGCTGAGGTTCCCGACGATGATGTTAAGGAACCTGCAGAGGCGGAGGATGTTGGCTATCCAGGAGGGCCATATGACAGACCCCTCATGATTTATTATGGGCACCATACTGCCCGTAATGTCTAGGGTGGATATGTATTATAATTTTTATCGTTACATTTCGTATTATTTATTTTCGTTTATTGTCCATTCTTTTTTATTTATTTTTGTATACTGCCCGTTCATATTATTTATTTATTTTCGTTTAATTTCGTATACTGCCCGTTATTTTTTATTTATTTTCGTTTTATTCTTATGTTTCAGGAAAGGAAGACCTTGAAACATGTGAACCACTCCCGCAAAATCTTTGATCTATATGTTCCAAAGACTTAGTGGTTCCACAGTGTTTTCCTCGCATTCGGTCTTGCCGGATTATTCAGTACTGGTTACAATACCATTAACACCGAAGTGTAGGGCGCTTTTGCTGAGAGATGGCATAGGGAGACATCATCTTTCCACTTTCTAGTTGGGGAGTTGACGATCACCCTCAATGATGTTGCCTGCTTACTCTAACTACCTATCAAAGGTAGGTTACTCAACCATTCCAAGATAACCAGGGTTGAGGCGGTTGAGTTGATGGTTGAGTATCTATGAGCTGATCCGTACAAGGCTGCTGAGGACTGCGACTCCACAAACAGGGCATACGTGAGGTTCTCCTACCTGAAGGAGCTATATGGGGAGCACCTCCGTCAAGCAGCTCTTGCAAAAAGACCAGCACAGGCAGCTGGGGAGCCTGTGGAGACAGATATTTTGTTCAGTTTCATCGTGGTTGTGCCATCCTGTGTTTTCTGATGTACTTGGTAGGCACGTCCGTCTTTGTGGACACGAGTGACCACTACACCGACGTGGCCTACCTGAGATATTTTGCGGACCTTTCTATAGTATGTGACTGGAACTGGGGTACCGTTGTTCTTACCTACCTCTACTAGAAGCTGAATGAAGCTTGCAGGTGGAGGGCTAGGGCGCTTACCAGCTCATGCACACTCCTCACGATACATTTTTATTTTAACGATAAATTTTAATTAGTTTTAATTGATTTGTACTTACACATTATATTTTTGTTGATGTAGAGCTGGATTATATCGTACTTTCACTGCATCCATGGTTACAACGTAGATGCCGACTATCAGGACTTCATGCCCAGGGCTGCTAGGTTTATTCTCAATAGGGGCAACCATAATGTGGTTTCTTACCGGGTGTTCCTTGATCCCACCAACCATGACAATATCAACTGGACCCCGTTTGAGGACTACAAGGAGGTTGTCCCCTTCGATACCATCTCGTTATACTCTAGGTGGCTAGTGATCAGTGCATTTTAATGAACATTCTTCCATTTTTGAATTTAAGCATTTCTATGTTTTTCTTTATTTATTTTTATGTTTTATAATGTTTTTCTAATTTAGTTTATTTTTGTTTTAATTTGATTTACGTACTTTATTTTCAACATTTGCAAATTTCGCAAAAACATTCATAACTCGAGCTACAGGAATCAGATCGAGGCATTTGACCATGCGTTGGAAAGCTAAGAGAAAGACCTACAACTCTATAGTTGGGTCCAAAAGCTGATTCGGACTGTAGCAAGGTTGAAAAAGTCGTTGAAGTAGTTTTGGGTCATTTATTTTGGGCCTGGGTTATGAATCCGACCCGATTTGTTTTAGAGTGAAACACTTATTCTGATAAAAGGCTTTCAGACGCATAACACTTGTTACCTTGGAATATTCAGAGGAAAATACAATTTGCTTTTACGATTGTGATGAGGAACTAAACATCCAGAGTCAATCTGTTGTAACCGCGTTTCCAACGCTTTGAGGTTTTTACTTTATCAATCAAATTCATTCTCTTTCAATACTATTTTGTGATTTACATTTGCTTAATTTGTATTACATAAAATTGTTTTGATTGAATTCGTATGATTGGATCCCTAACGTTTATTCGCTATTATGTCGCTTTGTCGTTAATTCGCGTTTGTGATTCGTGTTTGCTTAATTCACGAGGGCTTAATCCGTTTGCTTCCTTCGGAATAGGAATTCAATCTGTTTATATTTGTTGCGCTTGACAATAGGTATAGAAATCGAATAGAGATTGATTCCGCTTAGGAAATTGTTAAGGTAAAAATCAATGATTAACAGGAAACCGAACAGTAGATTGGCTTAATTCTATAATCTCTTATTTTAAATCACTTATTTGCTTTGTTTTTCTGAATCGAAAACCTAAAACGAAAACCCCCTTAATCGTTTCTACTGTTAGTTAATACGACCGAGAATCGTTGTGATGCGATACTCGAGCCAATTGTCGCCATATTACATTTTTTAAAAATACTCGTTTTTGATCTGTGCGCGACAGTGAATCACTAGCCTGTGAGTCTAACATGATGGTCCGGTATTTTCCCGAGCAGTGTATGCGCAAATTTGGCTTTGAGAAGATGATACCCCGATCTCCTTTTTAGGTTGCTCCCGACACCATGACACAGAGCTCTCTAGATGACATCTTCCAGGATTGGGAGAATCATGTTGTGCCGGAGGAGTATCGCTTGATGTGGGCATCCCGTATGTGGCACTCTGTGAAGGGGTATGCGACATGGTTCTTTAGATTTTCGCACCCTTACATGACACCGGAGGATGAAGGACGTCCGCCGAGGCCAGCACATGAGGAACTCTTGGAAAACGAGCAAGCTGAGGATGATTATGCTATTGATCTACTGCCCATCTGTCAGCGTATCCGTCAGATTGGACATGAGGAGTTGGATGATGTAACGCCCCGATTTATTAAATACTTTATTTACATTATTATTTTCAAAATTATCGGTTAATATTGGTTGTGCGATAAATTATATTTTTAATCGGTATATTTATTAATTAATTCGGATCGATAATTATTTATTCAGACCAATAATTATTTATTCGGACCAATAATTATTTATTCGGGCTTATTTAGTTTATTTAGATTGTTGAATTATTAAGTTACAAGACAAAAAATTAAGATGTGTTACCAATTATTTATGCCTTAAACAAGACCAAGGCTAGTAGTGGTATTAGTTGTTGTCATATATGTTAGAAAATAGAAACATAACATTTAGAGAAAGAGAAAAGAGAAGTCTTGGAGCTAGAGAGAAAATAAGAGCAAGAGGAAGAAAACTAGGGTTTGTGGTATTGAAGAGGAAAATAGGAAGAACCCATTGTTATACAAAGCTTGCTAAGGAATCAAGAACTAGAGGTAAGGGATTTGGTAATTTTCTATCCTATAAATAGATTAATGATAGATTTTATTTGAGTTAGGGTTATGAGGATTTGAGTGGTTCTTGAAATTTCTTGGTTTGATTTGGTGTTTGGGTTGTGGTAATGATGGTATATTAGTTGGTATTGTGAAACCCTTTGTTGTGCATCTCTTTCATGGGTGTTGTTCCTAGCACTTGGAAAGTAGCAGAAAAATGAGAAAAAGTTGTGATGAGCCGGCTCATGCAGGAAGGCCAGAAGGTGTGCGCCTTCCCGAGCGCGTGAGGGGAGAATTTCTTCAGGCATGAGCTGATGCATGACCTGATGAGCCAACTCATGTCTTGTTAAAACAGGGTATGAGCCGACGCATGACCTGATGAGCGACGCATGACCTGTTAAAAACAGGGTATGAGCCGACGCATAGCTTTTATGAGTCGACGTGTGTTTTCCCAGAACTATGAGTCGACGCATGGAGAAGGCGTGTGTAACACCCCAATATTACTCAAAGTTTAATATGCTAAAATCAGAGTAATTTAAAATTTCACAATTTCAATACTGAGGCATCACACCTTCAAAAACAAATCACTTTAAACATTTTGCTTTAAAGTATAAATCGCGGATACATAGCATCGTCGGAAATCATAAATTGATTCTTAAAAATCAAAACATCTTCTTTATTAAACTTCCTCATAAAATCATATTTTCATAAAGTATGATTCTTATACATAAAAGAATAACACCAATAGAACAACAACAAGACAACATAAATATTCCCCCCGAGTGCTACGTATCAGAGCGACACCGACTCGACTAATAGCAGCTATAAACTCCGTCTTCATAACCTGCACGTTACCAATATAAAGGTAACGACGAAACAAGTAAATGGTGAGATACTCCAAAACATATAATTAAAGGCATGATAAAATATATATATATATATATATATATATATATATATAGTTTTGGAATTATAAAGGGTATAGATTAATAAGTGCATTCCAACACATATCTAAGTCTCACCTACTTTGATCGTCATACTAAAGTGTATAATCTACACTTAATCGCCTTAGCCTCATCGGCACAAATCATCACAACAAACACATAAACCTCCGTCACCACGAAATCGTCACAAGCTAATACATCACTAATTAACACGACAATCATTACAACAACATCAACCAACAACAATAAACAATGCTAATAACATAAGCAACATAAACAAAATCATCGCAAATTGGCTAAAGCCCATCGTCGCTTTTGGCATAAAAGCCCATCGTCACAAACATCATCACATCATATTTGTATTAAGCATTTCATCAAGTTAAATCATCACAAAACTCATCGTTTATATTCACCGCATAGTTGTCATGAAATTATCAAATCATATTCATTTCATGTTTATCCTAAAGACCATCACCAACAAAGCATCATATACCATCGCAATTCGATCATCATCAATCAATTAAAACCCAACACCAATAATTCAAACATAAACATAATCGACTCCATGAGACACGACTATGTTATGCATGTGGTACCCGTCGCTTTGTTCATACACTACGCTAAAAACGAGTTTTGGCAGCACTACATAGACAGCGCTTATGCCAAAGCGCTGCTATAGGTATCCAGAAAAAAAATTAAATACTTTAGATAGCGCTTATTATAAGCGCTGCTATAGGCCTTAGCAAAGGCAACGCTTTTTTGCCCTAAGCGCTGCTATAGGGTTTTAGAAAAATTAAAAATTAAAAAATAAATATAAGTTGCAAAGCAGCAGTAGCTTTTTGTCAAAAGCTGCTAAATAACTTTTTGCCTTTGGTTAGTTAAATAATTTCTAAACCCCTAAATTGATAATCAGAAATCTCATTCAAAACAAACTCCTTCGTCCGTCCCCAGCCACCGTTCTTCTCCGAATCCCTCCGCTCCTTCCTTCCCTCCTTCCGTCTCATCCTCCTCCGTCCGTCCATCCACAAACTTGTCCGTCCAACCCTAGAATCTCTCAAACCAAACAAACCATCTTGAAATCGCTTCTTTAACTCCAGGCATTTCAAATTTGAGGGGATTGTCTCATACTGTTAATCTCTTTTCTACACAACTTAGAAATAGAAGTGCTTGGACCCTATTCATTCACGCTCCGATCTCAAATGTGGTTTACAGGTTACGTCATCCTTATCTTTGTCTCATACTGTTAATTTTGCTTTAAAACAAGATGTCGGTTGTTTTTACAAGTTTTCTCAAAGGCTTATATGTTAGCCTTACGCCGTGCAGAAATAAGCTATTTTCAAATTCACAACTCATGTGGCATATTTGTGTTTTGAGATGCTGACAATCTTAATTAGAATGCACCATAGAATTATAAGTCCAAGTGGAACTCGATTTTTAATAGTTAGATTGATACCAAATTATTCTGTTTCTCCGTTTTCTCCTTTCATGTTGCATCTGTATTGAGTAGTTGATGATGCTCGCAGGACTTGTCCCCAACTATGGGAGACTCTCCCCTATCTCTCTAACTCCCTCAGATCCCTATCTCTCTCTCAATCCCTCAGATCCTCTTTCATCATACCGTTAAACTAAAGATTCTATTAGTCATCTCAATTCCCCAATAATTAAAGTTAAAAAAAATTCATTGGATAATCAATCTTTAACAACAAGATTCATGAACCATATACCAAAATAAATAGTCAATCAAGATAACCATTTATGAAGTTTTCACGGTAATTAAATTCAGGGAAGGTAAATCATAACTGAGAAATCAGACATACATTTGAATCTATCGGTGAGATAGATTACTACTATATATTATCCTTAACAGTGTCTTAGAAATTGCGAACAAATTGATATTTTTTGCAACTCAACATTTATATTGAACAAATAGACATTAAAAACGTAAAGAAAAAATATTCTGGCAATACATGATATAGTAGTAATCTATCTCACCGATAGATTCAAATGTATGTCCGATTTCTCAGTTATGATTTACCTTCCCTGAATTTAATTACCGTGAAAACTTCATAAATGGTTATCTTGATTGACTATTTATTTTGGTATATGGTTCATGAATGTTGTGAGCTTGTAATTTTAGTATGTTAAAGATTGATTATCCAATGAATTTTCTTTTTAACTTTAATTATTGGGGAATTGAGATGACTAATTAGAATCTTTTAGTTTAACGAAAGGTATGATGAAAAGACAGACACGGGGGATCCTGAGGAATTGAGAGAGACAAATAGGGGATCCTGAGGGAGTTAGAGAGACAGATAGTAATATTACATAACTTATGCCTCAACAATAATTTGACTTCTATCCTTCTTTCTAACATAAGTCCTAGTGATTGGAGGCCTATTACTAATTTAGGAAAAAGGTAAGCGTGATGCATATTTATGGTCTACATTATTTTGACTTAGGACAAAGTTTGGCTGCTCTTAACTTTAAATTATTGAATTCATTCGGGATAAGTTATTGTTCAATAGATATTTTTGAATAAAGTTGATGCGTATTAAATTATACTATTCTTTTCAATGACATGGTGCTATTGTTATAAGGAGAATGGTCAAGTATGAAAATGTGGCATTATGTCATAATGTTAAAATTCACTTGTCGCTTAATTTCACTTTTTCTACATTGCTTGAGTGAAATTTGATGGAAGAGATCCTTATTCATCACTCTTTCTTATTGCAGAAGATTAATTGCATTTGGCTCAATTCGTTCGTATGAAGTTGCATTATTCTTGAATTCTTTAGAAACCTGCATTAAAACATAAGGTACGTATTTGTTATTTTCCCCTTGGTTTATCTATATTTTTCATTTTTACTTGTATAACTGAAACTGTTCAGAATTTTTCTCCAAGAAATCCTATCAAAATACCCATCAGTTACTATTAATTAATTTTATTTACTATGTATGAAGTCAAAGTAAACAAAGTTGCAGAAAAAGACAACTATGAACTCTATGTAGGAATTTATTCTAGAAGCTTTATAAATCCATGATGCACCCCAAAGTAACTCATCCTATTAAACAATTGAGATTAATTTAGTATATTATTTGTTTAGTTTCATAAAAAATTCAAAGGTGGTTTATGATTTTACATGGTATCCATAGTAAGAGAAGTAAAATGGATGACAATGGAATTGAGAGAGTCACCGAAGAGCCTCTATAACGGTCAAAATTAAATACCGAAAAATAACATTAATTCAGAGTTAGGGCATGAAAATTGATAAAATAAAACGTAAGTTGATTGTGTTAGAGAAGTGAAACCGAAATGACATTGATGGTCTTAAGTAATTTGGAGGAATAGGTGGATCTGTGCCCTTTGTTTATCTATATTTTCATTCTTACTTAAATATGATAGACATGGAGAGTCCATAGTTAGATATTATTATACCGCTTTGTGCCCTAATTAGTGTTTTGTTTAACTTACATAATAGTTAAAACCATGGATAAAAATGGATCCGTCCGATCGATTGTCAAAAGAGTACGAGAATGGGGTATTAGAGTTCGTTAAGTTTGTTGTTGAACACGTCAAGACCCGAATAGAATGAAATGTCCTTGCTTGTTGTTATGTGGGTTGGGTTGACGCAGATGGATTGAAATCACATTTACTGATGCGTGGAATTGATCGAAGTTATACGTGTTGGATATTTCATGGTGAGAAAAGCATCGAGAATGTTGAACCGGGGGTGAAAAGTAATGCGACATATGTTCCAGACGACAATGCCACGGATACATATGATTGTGGTCGAGTCGAAGAGATTGCAGAAGCACTTGAAGAAGATCTTCAGGATTGTCCAAAAATGTTTGAGAGGTTGGTAAGCGATGCGGAGAAACCGTTGTATAAAGATTGTCCCAAATTCACAAGATTGTGCGGTATTAAAATTGTACAACTTAAAGGCGCAACGGATGGTCGATAAAAGTTTCACGAGTTATTAGCCCTTTTGAGAGATATCTTCGAGGATAATGTTCTTCCTAATCGAACCTACGAGGCCAAAAAAATGTTGTGCTCTATTGGCATGAGCTATGAAAAGATACATGCATGTCTAAATGATTGCATTTTGTTTCGAAACGAATATGCATCGTTGAATGAATGCCCTAAGTGCGGTTTATCTCGATATAAGAAAAAATTATCTCCAGCGAAAGTCTTATGGTATTTTCCTATTATTCCAAGATTTAGACGCATGTTTCATAGTGAAACCGATGCTAGACACTTGACTTGGCATGCAGATGAAAGAATTATCGATGGAAAATTTCGACATCCGGCAGATGCACTCCAGTGGAAGAAAATTGATAATGATTATCCTGATTTTGGAGGAGAAACAAGAAACCTTCGCTTGGCATTATCTACGGATGGAATGAACCCGCATGGTCTTCAAAGTATCTCACATTCCACATGGCCCGTGATTCTTATGATTCATCAAGAGTTATAACTGAGCTTGTTTTTTGTGTTAATGTGTAGTTAAAAGAGGAGAATAGTTCTGAAACATCTCTTCTGGAGCATGTTTTGTGGAAGGCTGCCCGTGTGGGTAAGGATGGAGTTCTTAAAGAAGAAGTACAAGAAATTTTTGAAAAATGCGTAAGTATAACATTAATTCTAATTAAATCAAAATTTTATGAACATATAATATTCATGTTTTTTCCAATATTCATATGCATTTCAAAAGATTACATCATCTACATCTCCGGATGATTGCGAGCATACTTAGTCGAGCATTAGATGTTCGTGAGTATTCTGGTCGGGTGAGGGGTAAAGGATATGGGGTTACTCCAAGATCCTTGATAAAGAACAACCCAAAGACAAAATCTGCTAGCAATAAAGAACTGCAGGCAAGGTTGGATGCATTAGAAGCTGAAGTTCTTGAATTGAGGAAGGAAAAAGCAAGACAGTACCAATCAGAAAGGGAATCTTCGGGTGTTAAAGAAACTAGTGACATAGCTAGTGTCAATTGTGCGCTTAAACCAAGTATTCCCGAGGTAATTTCATATATTATTTAATTAGTGTAATTTATTTAACTGACATATATACACATTAACGATGTCATATTTATTATTGATTTTAGGGCATTTCACCTTGTCAACTCTTATTAGAGACACCAACTTATCGCATGGTTGGCAAGGGAAAAGTCCATAACACTCAGGGAGAAGTACTTCATCATAAACCGCTCCCTTCTGGATATTTGAAAGTGTCAATTGATATTGCTTTAGAGGAGGATGCGTTATTACCAATCCCAGATGAAGTTTCGGATGCAACATTGGTGGGAGAGGCAATAGGAGCGTATGTTGCATGACCGTCAAGACTCGCTCGCATAGATGATGAGGTATAATTAAAACCGTTATGAACCTTTTAGTACTCAAATTTTTTACGTTCGTTTTACTTACATTTTTTTGCATGGTAATGTTAGACTCCTACAAAACCCAAACCAAAAGATAAAGGGATTACACGGTCAATGGAGTCAGTGGCATCACAAAAACAGGTACAACACAATTATATGATATTTATGCTTAGATAATGTTAATTTGTCATCCTATACTTGACCACTCTAATTTTATGATATTTAGATTATTCCCAAAGAGATTGAAGGCGTAAGTAGGGTAAAGAGCACGTAATTAGCAACATTCCCACGTAAATAAAGAGTGTTGCTAAGAGGACCGTGCTAGAAAGAAAACTACTTCACAAGATAGGTCGTGCCTTCGGACATTTATAAGCTTCACAACTATTTCGCAAGGTGGTACTTCTCTTGTACCCTGGATGAAGGGATTTATGGTTCTCAAGGCATGACAGCAATTGGTATGGAGGATTTGGAACAAGTTTTGGACACTTGACATTAGGCATGGCTGTTATCGATACATACATTAGGTATACTCCAACCAACTTTGTTTAATTAATTGCAGAATTTATTTAATCATTTCAATGAATAATTAATGTTAATGATGTTTTTATTTAAGGTTTCGTGTGACAAGTTGATTCGCCGTGTGGATTGGAGTCAGTTCGCTTTCATAAATCCCAACGTTGTCCACGCAGGTCAATCATCTCAAAACCGGATGAAGTAATAGCATATGTACTCGGTTTATTTATGGCCATAAAAGATACAAAAATTGTTCTTTTACCATATAATCCGCAACAAGTAAGATTTTCATTCTAAATTTCCTCTATTATAATTTTTCGTTTTTAACGTGTGTAGAAAATTTCCATCTAACCTTTGTTTAATATTCCGTGGACTGGTTATTGGTTTCAATTAATCCTTTGAGAGAAATTGTATATTATCGGATTCATTGGGCAATGATTGGACAACATACCGGATATGAAGAAGACGATTGACACGTAAGTGAGATTGTTCTAAAATATTCCTGTGTATATTTAGTTATTTATGTGCGATAGTTCTAAATATTCGTTATTATTTTATTATAGCATTCTACAAAGTTTTCGAGCACAAAGAGGTATTCAAGTACCAAGGAGTAGAGTCAACAATATTTCTTGGATCAAAGTGGAGGTATAGATTTTCTCAATTTTGATAATATAGCGATGATACTTGATAAAACAAGTTAAGTTGTATATACTGATGTATATCCGTATTTTCTTTCCATGTGTAGTGTCCTCGTCAACACAATGGTGTAGATTGCGGTTATTTTATGTTGAGGTTTATGAAAGAAACTATTCTTTTGGACCGATTAGAGATTCCATCCACGGTATGAATTTCTAACTTAGGAATTATTTTAATATTTCTCATAAAATAACTTAGTATTTTAATTAAATCATACTATTTTATATTATTATGTAGTACTTTGATGAATTCAAGTGTGCTTGTTACTCAAAAGATCAATTAGATGAACTTATGGAGGATTGGTGCCAATTTGTTATGGAGTTGAGAGTTTTATTATAAGGTATAACTTTGAGTTTTGAGAATATAATATATGTCGTTATAGTTGTGTTGTTTTTGTTGTTATTTGGTAACTTGTATGAATTTCGATTTTTTGATTTTGTTTCAGGTAATATAGGTGCAGATCGATGTAGAAGATAGAGTTATTTTGTAAAGAAATTTTGATTTTGTTTCATTGTTGTATAAATTAATGTTGTTGTTGTGTATATTGTGCAAAAAGGATTGAAGATGTATATTGACGTATATTGATGTTGTTATAATATTGTTTCATTGTTGTATATTGATGCATATTGTTGTTTAAAATGTTATGTTGAAGCTATAAATTCAGTTGCAAAAATGGTGAGATATTATATTAAATGAAAAAAAAATTATATTAAAAAAAGAAGAAGGAAAAGTGCTGCTAAAGGGGGGGGGGGGAATAGACAGCGCTTTTCATGAGAAGCGCTGTCTAAAGTGATTGAAAAAAAAAATATATTAAAAAATAATAAGGAAAAGCGCTGCTAAAGGGGAGGAATAGACAGCGCTTTTTAAAAGCGCTGTCTAAAGTGATTGGAAAAAAAATATATTAAAAAAAATAAGGAAAAGCGTTGCTAAAGGGGGGGAATAGACAGCGCTTTTTAAAAGCGCTGTCTAAAGTTCAACATTAAAAGCGCTGTCTAAAGTGTAAGCGCTGCTAAAGGAGGTACCTTTAGCAGCGCTTTTTAATGAAAAGCGCTGCTAAAGGGTGTACCTATAGCAGCGCTTTTGAAATTACATAAGCGCTGTCTATACCTTTAGCAGCGGAGGTTTTAGCAGCGCTTTTAAGCGCTGTTAAAGCCCTAAAAAAGCGCTGTCTATTCCCTTATTTGGCATAGTGATAATTAGGAACACTTGGCATAAAAGCCTCGTCGCTTGGCATGAAAGCCTCGTCGCTTGGCATAAAAGCCCATCGTCGCCAATGCAATGTATGTGACTCGACAATAAAACAACACAACACAAAAACATCATCATCGCTCATCAAAATTGGCATAAAGCCCACATCGCCATAATTTATCCACATCAAGATAAATATATCATCGCATCATATTTGCATTATGCAAAACATCACCAATAATTCATCATCATCAAAAATCATGCATTCACAAATCGGAAGCATTTATTAACAACATCAATAAAATCATCACATCATCATGTACAAAGACATATATCATCGCATCGCATATCAACAAGTATTCATTAGTAAATACACCGTCGCAAACATTATGTTTATTCACACCGCATCATTATCAATTAATTCACCAAATTCCAAAAACGGAAAAATAGTCAAAAACCTATAATCGTCGCAAAAGTCATTCCTAATAACCGGCATTAATCATAATCGTCAATATCGAAATCGGATTGTCCATACGTGCCTAAAATCCACTAAAACGCAATCTGATTCAATTTAACCGTAAGTTGGCCTATTTCGGGTCATCTCGTAAAAACTCGTAATTTCTAAAAACTAACCTCACCACTACGTTCTACACGTCGAACTTAGCTAGCACGTCAATTTTCGTTGAATTCGGAGCAACTTGCTCCGTCGTCGAATTTGCCGAAATCGAAAAATCAGAACACAATCGGGTTCTAAAAGAAGTGCGAAAAATCAGAATTTTGGAGGCTACAGATGCATCAACACGACCCGTGTTGAAAAGCCACTAGAAACGTTAAAAAACCCAAACTCAGTGAATCAACACGGCCCGTGTTGATGGACCTGGCAGCCAATCTTCCCTATACAAGAGGTCAACACGGGCACCCGTGTTAATCAACACGGCCCGTGTTGATTGACCTGCGTGAAAACTCCATTTTTTACCATTCCCATTAATTCTAATCATCTTCAATACTCCTAGTTTCTACAAGCTAACCCCTAATAACCCACAATCCATACTCCTATTCCAACTCTTCTAATCTATTTCAATCAAACAATCAAACACACAACTCAAACCACAACATCAATTTTCATCACAAATCCACAATATATGTATCAAAACCCTAACTATAGGAAGTGGAAAATCAAACCCCTTACCTCTAGCTTGGTTGATCCATGAAGATTCAACAACTCCAACCTCAAGCTTGCTCATGTTCTTCCTCTTCTTCTTCTCTTGCTCTTCCTCTCCCAAAACCCTTTCTTTTCTCTCCAAGCTTCTAAGCTTCTATTTGGCTTTGGTTGTAGAATGGAAAGGAAGTGAGGAAATGTGATTTTATATGTTGTTTCCTTACTAGCAACAAGTTTCTATGTTTGGTTTTGGTTTTGCAAATGGAAAGAAAACAAAGAGAAGTGTTTTATGAATGGAAAGAAAATGAGGAAAATTGGTTTTATAAGGGTGTACTCTTACTAGCCAAGGGTGTAAACCCCATTTCTACAAAATTACTCCTCACACCCCTATCTATTCTTAAAACACTAATAACATCTAGTTATATCTTAATTCAATTCATTCAAATAATTCCGGAGAATTAAATATCGGATCCGAATAATATTTTACCGAACCGAACGGAATAAAAACCCGACCGAACATAACGTCGCCAAATATATTATCATATATATCGATTACTATATTTATTCTCGTCGCAAAATAAATATCGATCGGTAACTCGAAAATATTAATATAATATAATATTAATTAAAACAGGGCGTTACAGCGTGCGCCTTCCCGGGCGCTTCTAGATCATAATTTTCCACTCATGAGCCGACCTAAGGACCCATGAGTCGGCTAATGCAGGCTGTTTGGAGAAATTTTTCTATTTTTGGATGTTCCTCACTTTCAACGGTTTGAAGCATGATATGTTTGTACAGATAGGGTTTGGATAAGCATTAAAACACTGTACTTTCACAGTTCTACCTCTGATGTTTAGTAAATAAAATGACGAGTATATTTTGGTGAATATTAATCCGTAACCGAAATTAATTAAATTATGAATAATATTGATATGCTTCTTTTAATTGAATGCATAATTTTGGAGATTGATAAATTGTTGCTGGTGATTTGCATAATGCAAAATATGTTGTTGTTGATCGTTTTACCTTGGAGTATGGTAAACAAAACGTTGAGAGCTTATGCCTAAATGATGAGTTAATGTTGTTATTAATTGTTGTTGTTGTTGTGTATGTGAGTCGTGTCCATTGAGTCACATTTGTCAGCATAAGCGATGAGGGCTGTAACCTCGACCTTAATGGAAACTTGTTGATAGCCATAATGGCAATGATGGTGACCTCTAATTACGGGCAATAGTGATGGGGGTTGTAGCCTCGGGTACCACATGCATAAACATTGTCGAGTCACATTTTGTTGTTTGTGTTGTTGTGGTTTATGTTGTTCAAGTTGTTGAGTTGTTTGATGATGCATTAATTGTTGTTGATTTCGTGATGTTTTATGACGATTGTGATGAATGGTGATGGTTTAGGTGGTGATGATAAAAGTGAGTGAGATTGGAATATATGTTGAATATTACTTATTATCGGTATCTCTTTATAATTCTGAAACTATATATTAATTATCATCTCTTTATTTATATGATTTGATTTATCTCACCCTTTACTTGTTTCGTCGTTACCTTTATATTGGTAACGTGCAAGTGATCCACGTTGATGAGGTGGATTAGCCCGAGTCATTACTTTTTGAGTCACCTTGCTCTGATAGCGTAACACTCGGGATGAGCGCTTTTGTTGTTTTGATTAGGATAATATACTTGTATATCCTGATAACTATGTGGATTATGTTTATATCATAATATGATTATTTTGTTGATGTATATGCTTTTATATGGCATAGATGGTGATGTATTCGCTGTCGTGTGCATACTTATATGCTTATTTGATGTATGATGACATGATCGGTATATCCGACTTTTGATTGTTTTGACGATGCATTTTATTGCAAAGTGGAAACCATGGATATGTGATGCCTCAATTTATTTATGAAATTTTATTACTCTGATTTTCATCATTAATTCCAACGGATAGAATTGGGGTGTTACAAATGACGTGATTGTCGATGGGGCGGACCCAATGCGGTTGTCGTGGTGGAGAGGATGGTCGCTGAGGCAGAGCGTGCGACACATTACCACAGGCAGAGGAGGGCGCGGAGGGTCAGGATTAGGCATACCCAGTAGCCTTTATGTTTTTTTAGTTGATTTTGTTTGATCACATTTTTTTCGAAACAATTTATGTAATTTGATATTTTTGACAATTTTTCTCTTTAATATTTATAACATATTAATATTTACATGGTTTGCATATATAGATATTGCGTATATTAATATTTTCTAACAATTTTTCTCGTTAATTGAATTTATGAAAAAAGAAACATAATCCGAGTTATTGTGAAAAAACATAGTAGTTTCCAACATGGTTTAACACATTCAGGAAAGGTTTCATAAGTTAACTCACGAAACATTTCCTGAATGTGTTAAACCATGTTTAAAATAATAAAACATGCAAAAATAAGGTGAATTCATAAGTGCATTTACGAATTCACCCAAAAAGCTTAATTCGTAACTGAACTTGCGAATTCACCCTACAATGTGAATTCGTAAGTTAACTTACGGAGGACATTTTTGGTTTTTCAGGGGTGTTGAAGAAACCCACTAGGTGGGTGAAGAAATTTCCAAAAACATTGGCTACTACATTATTAAGGACTGTCTCCAAAGAATTTGAAAATTGCAATGAGGGTTGAAATTATAGATAATGATAATATTTTTTATGGTTAAGTTTGACCATGTCGCTAACAAAGAATGTGTCATTTCATGCGGTTCTTGGATGGTCTTTGATCACTACCTTGTCGCATCCTATTGGACATCAAAATTTACTTCTCCTAATGTAAAAGTGGAAAGTGTAAAAGCGGACCTTCCCCATTATTGAAATTAGTGTTCTTTTCTCCATACTCTCAACCTTCTAGACTAACATTGGTTATGCTCTCGTGCATAATGTGGAGGCAAATGGCCATTATGAGGGAATTTAGCTCCACAGGAATATAAATTATTGTGAGATATTGGATCAAACTCTATTGGATCGAAGGTAATATCCTATTTCGACGGTTCGACAAAGTTTAGCATGCAGTCAAAGGTTGCTCACATGCTGTTGTCGAAGTGTTTACAAGTTGTAGTCGAAGTGTGTTCTAACTTGTAGTTTCGAAGGATGCTAAGATTGTTAGCATCGAATTGGGCCTGTTTGTTATGTCCAATTGGTTAATTTAGCTTGTAACCTAAGTTAGCTTGTAATGGGTATTTGTGATAAAAGCCCAATAGTTTAGTATGCTAGGTTTATTATAAATAGCATACTAGTCTCTCATCATTGCATACTGCAAATCCTATTTTAGGGTGAGAGGGTTATTTGTTATTCTTATATACTTGTAATCTTATTTCAAGAGTAAGGAAAGAATAACAGTTAATAACCAATCCTTGTGTTCATCGTGTTCTTCATTCTTTTTTCTACCATAATTGTTTCTTGATCATTAAGCAACAAATTTACATTTTGTTATAAGGCATCCGATTCACAACAAATTGGTGTGGTGAGCATGGAGAAGATGCCTTCAACAAAGTATGAGATTGAAAAGTTCATCGGAGTGAACGTTTTCGGTCTGTGGCGCTTGAAGATGAAAGCCCTACTAGTTCAGTAGGGTTGTTTGGAAGCGTTGAAGGTAGAATCAGCCATGAACGAAGCGTTGACGGAAGCTAAGAAGACGAAAATGATAGAGAAGGCCCACATCGCAATTTTGTTGAGCCTTGGTGATAAGGTTCTTCGACAGGTATCAAAGGAGACGACGGCGGCAGGGTTACGGGTGAAACTTGAACATTTGTACATGACCAAATCGTTGGTGAATCGACTCTACATGAAGCAAGCTTTGTATTCATTCAAGATGATTGAAGACAAAGTGTTGGTTGAATAGTTGGATATGTTCAACAAGCTGATTCTTGATCTTGAAAATATTGATGTGAAGATCGATGATGAAGATCAAACGCTGTTGTTGTTGTGCGCGTTTTCCAAATCACATGCGCACTTCAAAGAAACTCTCTGGTATGGAAGGGAGTCCTTGACCTTTGAAGAAGTTCAATCAACCTTGTATTCAAAGGACTTGAACGAACGAAAGGAGCATAAAACTTCGACGGCTGGTGAAGATTTGGCCGTTACAGGGAAATTCTTGTGAAAGGATAATAAGTTCGACAAGAAGAAAGGTAAAAGTCAGCAGAAGTTTTACAGTGGTGAAGCATATGATATTCGATGCTATCATTGTAAGAAGAAAATCATGGAGGAAAGGATAAAGGCAATGCAGCTATTGTTCAAGATGATTTCGACTCATCTGATGTTCTTGTGGTTTCGAGCAGCAACCCGTCGAAGGAGTGAATTATGGATTCTGGGTGCACTTGGCACATGACTCTAAACAAAGACTTGTTTGAGGAATTATGTGATCAAGATGGTGGATTTGTATTGCTGGGAAATAACAAAGCTTGCAAGATTGCAGGTGTTGGATCTGTGAGATTCAAACTCCATGATGAATCAATAAGGTTATTGATTGAAGTCAGGTATGTACCTGATTTGATGAGAATTTTGATTTCTCTTGGTGAATTCGAGAAGAAAGGATATGTTTTTCAAGGAGAGAAAAGTATCCTAAGAGTCATGAAGGGGTCGAAGGAAGTCTTGAGAGACGTGAAGAAACAAGGCTTATATACCCTTGAGGCTGAAGTTGTAAGTGGTTCGACAAATATTACATCCACGAAACCTTTGTCGAAGACAGAAATTTGGCACATGAGATTAGGCCATGTCAGTGAAACGGGTCTGGTCGAATTGGGGGGAAAATTTGCTTGGTGGAGACAAAGTCGAAAAGCTGAAGTTTTGTGAACCCTGTGTACTTGGAAAATCTTGCAAAGTGAAGTTCAACAAAGGCAAATAAAGAACACATGGATCCCTTGATTACATCCATGCTGATCTTTAGGGGCCTGCAAGGTATCCATCACATTCAGGAGCAAGGTATTTTCTATCCATAGTAGATGATTATTCTAGAAAGTTATGGGTATTCATTCAGAAGACTAAGGATGAAACTTTTGAGAATTTCAAAGGTTGGAAGACTCTGGTCGAAAATCAAACTGGCAGAAAGGTCAAGAGGTTGAGAACAGACAACGGTCTTGAATTTTGCAATGAGGCATTCGACAACTTTTGTGCTGCCTCTGGTATTGCAAGGCACATAACTACTGCGGGCACTCCACAACAAAATGGTTTGGCTGAAAGGTTTAATCGAACCATCTTGGAGAGAGTTAGATGCATGTTGACTAGTGTTAGGTTAAATAAGGTGTTTTGGGCTGAGGCTGTTTCAACAGCAACATATCTGATAAACATATGTCTTTCGATTACGTTAGATATGAAGACACCTGAAGAAGTTTGGTCGGGACATCCACCAAATCTCGACAAACTGATAGTATTTGGTTGCGTAGCCTATGCTCACATTAGGCAAGACAAGGTCGAATCTAGAGCTCTTAAATGCATGTTCATGGGATACCCTAAAAGAGTCAAAGCTTATAGGCTATGGTGCCTAGAGTCAGGTCACAAAAGGATTATCATCAGTCGAGATGTTGTTTTCAATGAAGCTGAAATGGCTTTCAAGAAAACGAATGATGTTGGTCGAAGTGCAGAAGTATTTGACGAAGAGCTGGGACAGGTAGAGATTCCTGTTGAGGTGAAGCATTTTGATGCTGAATTGCATATCCCAGATAAAGTTGAAGAAGCAGAGGATGCTGATGAATTTGAGGAAACTGCCGATGACTATCTATTGGCAAGAGATGGGACACGAAGAGTCATCAAACCACCTCAAAGATTTGGGTATGCAGATCTTATAGCTTATGCCTTAATCTCTGCAAGTGAGGTTCTAGACGAAGAACCAATAGACCATAAGGAAGTTATGAGGAGTTGAAATAAGACTGAATGGATGAAGGCCGTGGTTGATGAGATGAAGTCTCTTCATGATAACAACACTTGAGAATTGATCAAGAAACCTGTTGGAGCCAGGTTAGTCAACTATAAATGGATTTTCAAAGTTAAGGAATGAATCAAAGGAGTGGCGTCGAAAAGCTACAAGGCAAGGTTGGTTGCAAGGGGTTTCACTCAGAAAGAAGGTGTATACTTCAATGATGTGTTTTCTCCTATTGTGAAGCATAGGTCCATTCGAATGTTTCTTGCCATGGTGGCACAATTCGATCTTGAACTGGAACAGATGGATGTGAAGACTGCGTTCTTGTATGGTGATCTAGATGAAACAATCCTGATGAGACAACCTAAAGGGTATGTCGAAAAAGGAAAGGAAGATTATGTGTGCAAGTTGAATAGATCTTTATATGGGCTGAAACAATCTCCTCGACAGTGGAATAGGAGATTCGACAAATTCATGGCACACATAAGTTTCGTTAGAAGTCAGTTCGACTACTGTGTTTACTTCAGATTTCGTCCTGGTAATTCATTTGTTATTTTGTTACTTTATGTTGATGATATTCTCATAGCAAGTAATAATGTCGAAGAGGTATTGAGGGTGAAGGTTGAACTCAATAAGGAGTTCAAAATGAATGATCTAGGAGTAGCTTCCAGGATTCTTGGGATTGACATTGAAGAGATAAAAAGTAGTCGAAATTATGCTTATCTCAAGAGGCATATTTACGGAAGATTCTCGAAAAGTTTGGTGTGTCGAATTCGAATCCTGTTGTGACTCCAACAAACCCTCAATTCAAGTTTAGTATTGATCAGTGTCCTAGTACTGAGGTCAAAAGATCTTATATGAATAGCATCCCATATGCTAATGTAGTAGGTTCTTTGATGTATGTTATGGTTTGTACTAGACCCGACATAGCATATGCAGTAAGTCTTGTAAGTAGGTACATGGAGAATCCTGGAAAGGCTCACTGTCAAGCATTGAAGTGGATTCTAAGGTACATAAATGGGTCTCTGAACAGAGTCTTAATTTATGGTGGAGCCTTGGGTGAAGATAGTAAAGCAGTAATCGAAGGATATGTCGACTCTGATTATGCAGGTGGTATGGATTCTAGACAATCTATTTCTGGATATGTTTTCACTTTGTTTGGTACAACAATTAGTTGGAAAGCAACACTTCAGAAGGTTGTTGCATTATCAACCACTAAAGCGGAATATATTGTTTTAACTGAAGCTGTGAAAGAAGCATTATGGCTTGAAGATTTTGCTAAGGAGTTGAAGATTCGAGGTGAAGTTATCACTATTAAATGTGATAGTCAAAGTTCAATACACCTGTCGAAGAATTCAGCCTATCATGAGCGAACCAAGCACATTGATGTGAGGCTGCATTTCGTCAGAGGGGTAATCGAGCTTGGAGAAGTCTAAGTGCTGAAGGTTTTGACAGATCATAATGCTGCTGATATGATCACCAAGACATTGCCTAGTTGCAAGTTTTTCCACTGTATGTAGTTGATAAAGTTGCATGAAGAAAACTAGTTCGTTAGTTGATAATAGAGTTTGTTCCATGGTGGAGATTTGTGAGATATTGGATCAAACTCTATTGGGTCGAAGGTAGTATCTTGGTTCGACATAGTTTAGCATGCAGTCGAAAGTTGCTCACATGTTGTTGTCGAAGTTTTTACAAGTTGTAGTCGAAGTGTGTTCTAACTTGTAGTGTCGAAGGATGCTAAGATTGTTAGCATCGAATTGTGCCTGTTTGTTATGTCCAATTGGTTAAGTTAGCTTGTAATGGGTATTTGTGATAAAATCTCATTACTTTAGTATGTTAGGTTTATTATAAATAGCATACTAGTCTTTCATCATTGCATACTGCAAATCCTATTTTAGGGTGAGAGGATTATTTGTTATTCTTGTATACTTGTAATCTTATTTCAAGAGTAAGAAAAGAATAACAATTAATAATCAATCCTTTTATTCATCGTGTTCTTCATTCTTTTTTCTACCCTAATTGTTTCTTGATCATTAAAGAACAAATTTATATTTTGTTACAAGGCATCCGATTCACAACAATTATCTTATCTACATTACCATCATTAACCATAATAATCAATCCATCACTTTGACGATTGCTAGAGGGAATACCATCATTACTTGCACTGCCTTCTACGATATTTGGGCAATTGATAATACTGTAATTCAACAAAAAAACACTAAAAATTTTAAAGATCTTTTTTTTAGAAACAACATCGTCCAAACCACCATTTAAACCTCTCACCATTATCTGGTGTTGGATGACGATAGTGTGTGTATCCTCCATCATTAATACGGTCACCAAAGAGGAAGTCACACATGCCTTAAACTCCATGAAACTTTTTAAAGCCCCTGGATATGATGATTTTCAATGCATTTTCTCCAACCAACATTAGTATAATGTTGGTGATGATGTTTTAAATTTGGTCAAAACTGCTTTCTCCACAAGTTTTTTCAATCCATCTATCTCTGAAACATTAATATCGCTAATCTTCAAAGTTGACTATCCTACAACTTTTAAAATATATATATATATATATATATATATATATATATATATATATATATATATATATATATATATATATATATATATATATATATATATATATATATATATATATATATATATATATATATATATATTAAAATAATTTAATAAAAAGTATTTGTATATAATTTAAATAGCATATTATATATTAAAATAATATGACGTGTTGAAGTATTAAATAATCTTTAAATTCTATAAAATTTTATAAGTATAATTTACTCCATCCGTCCCAAATTATATGACATTTTGCCTCATTTCACGATAATTAAGAAATTTAATTATTATTTTATAGAAAAGTGAAATGTTGTATGATTTTACAAATATGTCCTTCAATAGTTATATTGAAAAACGAAATTAAAAGAATGAAAGAAGAAAGAGAAATAAATAATATAGAGTATATTAGATAAAATGTTATTAATGATGTATTGAGATTCTAAAATGACTTATATTTTAGGATAAATATTTTTGACAAAATAAATTTGAAACGAATATTTTTAACAGAATGATTTATAATTTGAAACGGAGGGAGTAACATTGAACTAAGAATTTTAAATTTACGGGTTCTTGCTTCTTGGTTTGGTTTCGTTATCATGGGGAAATGATTCTCACCCATAAAATTCTCTTATGAAATTTTTGCATCTTTTATTTTTCAAAGGCTAGATTCCAGAGGACTTTCTAGTGGAAAGAATATAGTCCCATCATCCTGATTGTTATGTATCCAATAGTTTTGTTTCCATGATGACAAAATATTTTATTAAGCTTTTTAATGATGTGATGGTATAGATAGCATGTCATCATATAATGATGTACATAGGTCATTAATTTTTATTGAGCAATGATATTTAAAGCATAATTTCAACACTGTATATTCAATATTGTGTGAAACATACTCTATTTAAGCCAAAACATTTCTTAAATTTATAATTCTCTTAATTTCATAGAAATAAAACTAATATAATTTTAAATCTCTATTTTTCTCTTAGCTTTAATTATAAATAAGAAATGAGCCAATGTAGAGTGCTATTCCATAATTTTACACCACTGGATTAAGATCAAATTTGATTTATTCTAGTGTAATGCTTTGTCTCCTATAGATTCTAAGTGGGTTAATTTTAAATTAGTGTATGGATAACTCAATGATGATGCTACCACATGATAGGCTAAAACTTTGTTGTATTCCACTATAATAATGAATCAAATAGGTGATGAAAATATGCTTTCTTTAGAACCCACAATGAAAATACTGTAAAACATTCATCTAATCAAATTATGATTCTACTTTGCTATGTTAATTTTTTAAATATTCTCATAAATGTATGCAAAGCGATATGTAATTGGAGCACAACATTATGACCAACTATTTTATAGTCAAATAGTATACACCGGCTTCTTTTCTTTTTTATAATATAAAGGATGCAAAGTAAGTTTGGAAATGGAATCTCTAACATCATAAAACAAAGAGAATTTAAAAGAGGAACAACATGCTCAACAATAAAATTAACAACAATCTAAACAAAACATATACGATTTTCTTTGTTTTGATTTAACATTCCTTCTTCATCTTTTCACTTTTTATTCTAAATTTTCAAATTTACATCTAGGTCTCAAAATTTCAAAACTCATTAAAATATTGCATCTTAATGTCACGTGTTTGTCGAAACCTTAAAATGTATTTAGATGAAGCATTTAAATGACGAAAAGTAATTTTTTGAGGGAATTTAAAATGATTTGATTAAAATCTATTATTTTGATTAAAAAAAAAAAAAGAATATGTTAAAATGATATAAATTTTATGAAGCATTTTATTCAAGCCAAATTTAAGGAATTTCAAATGACACAAAAAAGTAAAGAATTTGTGATTGCTCCATAATTTAAAAGTTAAATTATTTATTAATAATTTTTCAAATTTTGTAAAATGATCCTTATATTTTGAAAATGAAGCAATTCAAATACTCCATCCAATCAATAAATTTTGAAAATGAAAGGAATTCAAATGAAACATTTGAATTCCATGAAATTTCAAAATGAGTCATCCAAACACACTCTTAATGTATAAAAGATTGTATCATGTCATTATATCATTTGACTCCAATGAGGTGCGAGTCTTTGAAATTTGCTTGAAAGTGTGCATACATATAAATAACAAACATAATATCAAAATGAGATGTAGTAAGATAGAGAAAATAATCAATTATACCTCAATATTTACTCTATTGACTTGACTCACATCTTTATCTAAGTAACATGATGCCCTTACTATTAGTGTGCGAGACACTTTTAGTGAGGAGAGAAAGAGGAAGAGAATAAGGAAATAAGGATTATATTATTAAGTTAAATTGTTACAGACTAATAATATAAACTATGACTATTTTATATACATCTAATTTATACACTAAGTAGGTTAACAAACCCTAATTGGACTTGGGCTTATGTTACACAACTTGAATTAGGTCTAATATTTCAAACATATTAAGATTAAGCATCATTTCATTATAGACTATGTTCAGAAGGAAATTTTATCTTTAAAATTCATAGATACAAACCATCAATTGTCTGATATCTTTATAAAACCCCTTGCTGAAAATAGACTGATTTTCATTCTGAAACATTTAAAAATGGTTTTGTGCCTAGAATTAAAAAGATGCAATTTCAAAGGGTTGGCTTTCTAGAATGGGAAATTTGATTGTTGTTTTTGTTGCTTCTGGAATACGAGGCTTCTGATGAGTGAAGCTCTTGTGTATTAGAACTATCCAAGGTAAGAATTTTCTCTCTATAATGCTTCTGTCTATTGGAAACTGAAGCTTTTACTTCATTTTCTAATGAGTGAACCTCTCATGTTCCACCAAACAATTTAAAATGCAAAGATAAAGGAGATTCCATTTTATTCACACTATCAACAACCAATAAAATACCAAGGTGCTGATTCAACATTATTCCTCATATGAGAGAAGGAAAGCATATAGTAGTTTCACAACATATGAGGATGTTTGCTTCAGAATTTGATCAAAGGTGTATTCTCCAAAATCAAAAGCTCTTTCTTTTCCAACAACATAGATGAACTTACCAAGGCCAGTAGAAATAGTAAAGGTATGGTTTGTGAGAACCTAATTAATAGTGTCAATCTTATGAAGAATAACATACTTCAAACTAAGCCTTCCAGATGACAACTTTCCTCCATTTGGTCAATGCTTCACTTGCCCACCAGTTATCTCCCTGCAAACCTGATCATCTGTAACCTCTAACTCAACTTGAGATTCTTCAGACCTGCCCGAAAAATTGTTGATCACAGCATGAGAGAATGTCACAACATATCCCCTAACATATACATTCCTATAATCTTCACTCTCCACATCATTATATCCATCAGGGACATTCACAATAAACTCCTTGACTAATCTTTCATAGCAAGGACCAAATTTTGTGACAGTCTTCATCAAACCAGCCACCTTTATAAGCTTCACAACCTATTTACATTTTTAGAATTCCTTATCCAATTCCATTTCCAAAGCTATCCTCATATGTTCAACATACTTCTATTTTTTTAGAATTTTCCCCAAAATGAAAAGTCACATTGTCCACTGGAGCCTTGTGAGCAGCACCACGGGTCTTCTTAGAACAAACTTTTTATGAGAATGATGTCCTAGACATCCTCTTCGACTTCGAACTCAGAGTTACTTGAAGCAATAACTTTCCTCTTCCTTGTAGGAATGATAGCGTTACACTTTGGTCTAGGGGCATACTGAGGTTTTCGTTTGAACTCTCTATTTATTCCTTTTATCTCCTTAACAGGTGAGTTTTCAACCATCACGTCTTTTCCTTTTCTTCTCTGAAGTCTCTCGGCTACTCCAGGAGTCATGTTTTTGGTAATAGGTTCCTTATCAGATGTTAGGTCATCAACATTGACAACAACATCAACCTTCTTCTTACTCCTTATTTCATGAGCAACTTGCTCAATAACCCAATCATCATCCTTTTTACTAAAGTCATCAACAAAATTGCTTTCTTTTGCTAAAGATGTTTGAACATCTGGCAAAACATGTGAACATACTTCCTTCAATACAAACACAATAAACTTTCTAAGGTTCTTATTAGTGTTACTTTTTTCACCTTCAATTAAATTCTTATCAACAATAGTAGACCCAATGGGATTCATCTTCTAAGTCTTCAGTATTAGAGACAAAGACAATGTTTTTCTTCTTTTCATTGATCCCTAATTCAAAGGTCTGTAGAGATCCCATTAGTTCATCAACTTTCATATTGTTTATATCACGGGCTTCTTCAATGGTAGTAAACTTCATGTCAAACCTTTTTAGAAGAGGCTTGAGAACTTTTCTGGCCAACTTAGCTTCTGATATCTTTTCACCCAGGGCACTTGAGGCATTTTCTATTTCAATAATATTCATGTGAAAGTCATTAATATTCTCATCCTCCTTCATTCTTAAGTTCTCAAACTTGCTGGTAAGAAGTTGAAGTCTTGAAATATTTACCTTAGATGTTCCTTAATGAGAATTCTTCAAGATCTCCCAAGCTTCTTTATCAATAGTACAACTCTTATCAGTCTAAAGATGTTTTTGTCTACTACATTCACTACAAGAAATTCTTCCATTACCCAGGGCTAAAAATCGTCGGTAATTGAAAAATCCGTGGGTAAAACTATATTACCCACAAATTACTGACGACCACAAGGCCCTCTATAAAAGCATCCTTGGTAACTATTACAGACGGCTATGCTGGTCCACAATATTACAGGCGGATAAACCTTGGAAAATTCGTGGATAATCTAAACAATTAACTGGTCTTATTTTACTCAGGGATTAAGCCTTGGATAATGATAGTGTCTAGATTGATATTTACCCACGGTTAAGCCCTCTATATTTTATTTTAAAATATAATAAAAAAATCAATACAATATAATATTTAATATATAGACTATAATTGTCTTCATTTCACATTTCCCAAGTATGGTGTTATATCTAACTAAACCCAATCTACCAACCTGACAAGTGTGTCTTGTTTATATTTTTTAAATACTCATAGTCCTTGGGAGTACCACTCTCATTCAATAAGTTTCATATTCATAGAAATTTAACATCCAAGACAGAAAAATATATGATACTGATATATCAATTTTATAGGATAAAAATACATACAGTAGCTCTAATAAATTAGAGTTATTTAGCAGGAAAATAAAAACTATCCATATCTAGTATACACTTCAAAAGAAATGAGACCAAAACATATCGTACAATCATAAAATATCCTTCAATAATGTATGATACCCATCATCCCTTAAACACTTTGGCTATTGTATATTATCCAAGAAATTAGTAATCTCAGGCTGCTTCCTCATTGCAGTGTGTATCACATGTAGAGAGAGCATACGTTTTCAACCAAATACCATAGGATTATCATAATTAAAACAAATAGATGAATGATGAAAGTATGAATGTCTATAAGCATTTTTCTTGACTCTATAGCCCTATCTTCTTAAGGTCAAACTCAATTACTCTATTCTATATCCAAGGAGTCTATAAGCATTTTTTTCATTCTCCAAAGGCATGCCATGTTTCTTGCTATTATTAAAGTTCTCATTATACTATTTTTCTTGGGTTCCACTTAATTTGTCGTTCCATCGTCATTATCATTTCCTGCAAACAAAGAAAAGTTCATAATAAATAAAGTTCATAAAGTGAAAAACTAGAGATTAAAACTTTCCAAAGTCATTGGTTTAGGTAAAAGTATCATTCCTAACATTGAGTTTAGGCCTATCAGACCAAAACATACAAAAAACTAGCTAGTTAAAATGTATGGGACGGTATATCCTAACTTCATATAAAATATAACGTCCTAACTTCAACAACTAGCTAAGCCAAGTGCAACCTTTAATTAGAAAACAAAAGACAACTTTGCACAAGTAGCATAAATCCCTTACTCGTCTTCGGGTCAAGAGGCTTGTTGTTGGCAGAAGAGTAAAGGGTGTATTAACTCACACCAACGAATGTGTTCATAGAAATACTCATGTTAACATGAACCGCAAACAGTTTCAAGAAATAATCCTTAAATAAAGTTGCGGAAAGATTTATAGTCTTGAAGCAAACCATTGTTGTTTCTCTTGCTGAACAACCTGAAAAATTGTATGGATAAATATTAAAATTAGTGCTTACAAAATTGAAATTGAAGAGTACAACTAATCTATACTTGTATTAGAATAGACTTCAGAATAATGGGCCAACTATATAGCTCATGCCACCCCAATAAAAGGCCTCTAAAGTGAGCATGATTAGATTTCAGCAGTCGTAAATCTATTGGCTTTTGTGAGTAAGAATATTAGCATCTAACGACCTTCCAATGTAGGTAACTAAAACACCCATTTTGTTGGAAAACCTAAAATTTTGAATATTTATTATTTCAAAGTTTAATTTTCATGGAAAAACAAACAAAAAATAGGGAAAATTCATTAAAAAAAATTACAAAATGAACCGAAAAAGAGAAAGTTACCCTGGGACTGGATCCATCTAGGGTAAGGGTTTAGTTGGAAGCACACAAGGGAGAAATGGAAACCCTAAATTAGATATATATATATATATATATATTGTGTATTGTGTTTCTAAAACTCTTTTTCCCTTTTCTTTCTTCACTAGAGGAATTGTGGTGTCATAATGAGCAAATTGAAAATGAGAGAAAAGGAAAATCATAGCACTTACCATGATAACCATTATTGGACACTTGAAGATCTTCAGGAGTGTGATTTGTAAAAGGGTTTCTTGAAATGTTTGGAGTTTCAACGAGGTGCGAAGGTTTTTAAAAGAAAAGTAAGGGTTTCGCTCACTAGATTAAATTTTCAAAAGAGGAGATGATGGAATCAACAAAGAATATGGGTTTGACAGAAGTGTCGATATGACAAAGAAGAGGGGTTCTGTGGTTCACTTTAGGGTTGAAAGAGTTCAAAACAATTGGGTTTTTTCGTCAAGTTATGAAAAAGACGTATTTTCCCAGAGAGCAAAGGTTTTTCATTTTTTTAGGAGAATGAAGGATTGTTTGGCCTTAAATAATTTTACAATCTTTTTACAAAGAAAGTCTTTGCATAATGTTACTGTAGCATCATGGTAAACATAGTCATTTTTTAATTTGTAAAAATATTAAAATAAGCTTAGTTTTAATAAAATTGTTGTTAAGAAGTTTTTTTTTGTCAAGAGTTGTTAATAAGTTTATTATTACTAGAAATATATTGTAGGAAATATATGTTAGCTTTTTTTTCCCATTATTTTAATTAATTAATTTAAATCCTGTGGCAATATATCTAAAGTTTACCGAAGGGTTAGCCGTGGGTACTTATCGACGGTTTAAAGTTGTGGGTATTTATCTAATGGTTTACCATGGTTAATGTTTTACGAAGATACCTTTGGTAGTGTTCAATTAGCCCATGATTTACCGAAGGCTACACCCTTTATACTTTGTATATTATCGACAAACATGTGGCCGTGGGTAAAGGTCTGTGGGTATATACAACTTTTCTTGCAGTGATTGAATAGATCATTCAATGTTTTGGAATTTCTTTGAGCTAGTTTATCATCTTCATCATCCTGATCTTCCTCAGCCTTCAGCACTCCAATAATCTTCCCTTCCTTATCTCTGACATTTGGAGGATTCCATCCCTTGACAACAAATTTACAGGCCTTGTTGTCCGTGGATTTGATAACAGCCACCATGCGAGCTTTCCAATAGTTATAGTTTGATACATTAAAAATGGGTGGTTTGTTTAGAAATCCTCCTTCCTTGTTCATTGTACCTGAAAGTATCTTCCCTAAATCTCACTCAAACACATATCAGGATGTATGCTCTGATATCAATTGAAATTGTGGTATACATATATCAGATATCAAGACACTAATATCTGATCAAAATACAATGGCAATATAAATGCAGATAAGATTATTTGAAAGTAAAGGAACGCACAAAGTTATTGGCTCAGTTTGGTGTACAAAAACACCTACGTCTGGAAGCTACCAAGTCAGGGACGATATCCGCTAATTAGTATTAGTTTGTAGACCTTCAACAAACTATCTTCAGTTTACAATTTACTCACCTAATTACTACCCGTGCTTAACTTCTAACTAAGAATCACCTAGGCATAATACCATTCTCAATTCCCTTTCAATTACAACAGTGATGAAAACTCTAATACTTAGAATATTTCAGAAGTTACACTTCAAAGACACATAATCACTCGATGCTTAAAAGCTCAATAATGATTAACAAAACTTACAACTCAATAAAGACATTCTTTCTCTTATATCAAGATGATATTAGAGAGACTTATAAGTAACAAGAACACACAAACACTAAAATCTCACTAGAAGACACAATGCGTTCCACATCTTGAATTAGTTTTGTAGCCTTCTTTTTATAAGCAATGTCTGGCCTGAATTTGGGCTTCAAAAATGCAGCAGAGCTGCTACTAAATATCTGCAGAATCTTCTGCATAAAAATAGGCCTTCAATCAAATATTTCATAAAATGTCTCAACATTTAGAAAAACAAAGTCACTTCAAACTAAAATAGAATATTTGATTCCTCAATCTTGGATGCCACATATGATTACTTAATATTCTTATAATATTGTGTAATCATTAAGTAAGCTCAATAAAACCAATATGCAAAACTGTAACAGACAAGATGTTGAGACTTTGTGACAGGATATCTAGTTCAACATGTTCCTAACAAGTTAGTTTTACCAAAATTAATGCCAATAATAGAAATCAAATTAACAATTAGTTAAATATAAATGAAACAAGAGTAAATCTTACAGTACAAAGGTGAATCACACACACAAAATAATTTCAAAGTTTTCATCTTTTTACTAAAAAAATATTAAAACTAATCCAATCAAGCACTTAACAATTAAGAAAGTTTATAATCTATTAGGAAATAAAAATTCAATTAATTAACCGATTAGGGCGTTCATCTAATCGATTAGAAAAAGAATAACACCTCATAATCGATTTGATAGGCTTGTTAGTTGATTAAGTGACCTAGAAAATTAGAATTTTCTATTTTGGCTTAACCTTATCGATTAAACATATATTCTAATTGATTAGGAAGCGCCAAAAGCCCATGAATTATTGTCCTTTTAGCCATATTTTTTTCCTATTTAAAGGCGGACCTTCCCTATTTCTCAAAATATCATTTTTTTAATAAACTACTCTCTTATCTTAGTCCTTCTTTTTCTTTTATATGTATTTTTCTTTAGAGGTTGCCTTAGTTCTAAAATAGTGAAAGGTTTCATATGAGAGTTGTGTTGTAGTGATGTCGTACTAAAATTATTTTCTTAAGAGCTTAGTTCTCTTGTGATATTTTGTAATAGATTTGAAGGTTGTAAGCTAAACATGTAAAAAAAATTGGTTTAAGGTTGTTGTGTTCTGGGGCGGTAAAGAGACAAGCAAAAAGTAAAGTATTATTTTACCAGGTGATATATAGGTTATATTGTATCGTGTCCACATAGATTAGTGCTGTCAAATTGTTGTTCGACAAAGCTTTCGTTAATGAGTTTAAGGGTTGGATGGGTTGTTTAGAAAAGGTTATCAACATAAAATAAATTTATAAAAACAAAGAAAAGGATAAACTTATCAAGAATGCATATAATCTACTCATCACAAACTTAAACCTATCGACCAGTTATACTCAACATACAATACTCGTCAATGTCACCACATATCACTTACAACCTGTCATTTCTAACTCAAATTGAGGGGTCGACTGTATCAACTCGGTAGAGATCTATCAACCACCTTAACAACAAAGAAGTCAATCGTGATAATCACATTGATGATCTTTCAGAGCGACACTAGCAACACAGAGGCATTAATCACAGACACTCAAGTGAATGTCGGCTCTAAATCTATTTCTAGAATCCATAAACTAACAGATATTCCTCCTAGATAAGAATTCAAGCAGTATATGTCTATAACAATCCAAACCCCAACCATAGAGTAAAAATCCAAGACAATAATCAACAAAGATTTGTAATGCAAGTTTTATACAATGCCAATGACAATAAATATACATGAGTTCAAAGTAAATACATATACAAACCCAACTAATAGATAATACACAGAGAAAAAGAGAGATGAACCCACAAATATACCGGTTTGTCAGCGTCAATCGAAGAGCAATCCACCCTAGATCATCCGTATCTAATCTAATCCACTAAAAAAATGAGATTGATAGAATTGGAAGATAAAAAATCATCCCCAAAATCATAACCATAACAAATGAAATGTAAAGAAAATATATGCAAAAATATGTCCTGCACGCATCGTCCGGTGCCCAAAAGCACTGCCCGACACTGTTTATTCTACACTTGGCCCAAACTGCGCCACATAAGCATCTGGCCAAAAAAATATCGCTTTCATCCTATTGTACCCAAAAAATTTCCCTCCCATTTTGAGATTAAGATACATCTCCAAAGGTTGATCAGACAAACTCTCCCTTAAGCAATCAACCCACAACTAGGGTTTTCTCGTTATTAAGGCAAAAGTGATTTTTAATGGATCAAGTGGATATCATGTCTCCTCATATGCTTCAAAGTATCATCATGACTGGTTTCAAACCTCATAGCCCAAGTTTGCACAGTCAATTACTCAGATGGTTAAAAATTAGTTGTATTTGACAAAAAGTCAAATATGGTCAACATACAGTCAAACTCCATCATTTTTTGTCAGCATCAATATTTTGAAGTCCCACTTAGGGGTGTTCGCGGTGCGGTTTGGGCGGTTTTTAAGAAAAAAATCATCCGAACCGCAAGAAGAAAAATCATGCGGTTCGGTTTGGTTCGGTTGACTAAAGAAAAAAAACCAAACCAAACCAATGCGGTTTGGATTGGTTCGGTTTTTTTATTATGTATAATAATTCTTATTATTAGTCATGTGGCAACACTACATACAACAAATAATTAAGTTTACCAAACTAAATCAACCCAAATAATTAAGTTTTTTGGAATAATTAATTGAGTTTGGACTTCTGTGCAAAAGAGTTTGGTTTTGGAATAGTTGAGTATCAATAAAGAAAGAAAATTACAGAAAAACAAATAAAGCACTCCTAGAACAAATACAGATTTGATATCTGATTTCACACAAAAAATAATAACCCTACAAATGCAAAGAACATACAACAGAAAAGAAAGTCATTGCACTTAATGTGTCACAAATCATTTTTACATCTTAAAGATACTTTGTCAAGTTTTCAGATAGAATAGAATAGGACGACTTGTTTTGTTCTATTCCCTATATAGTTCCACTAAAACTACAAAAAAACTCACTACTAGTGTTAACCAAACGCGGATAGCAGAAAACTGTAGCTATGTCACACAGTAGTTTTATAGCACCACTATAGCGGCAATTTGAGAACATTTTGTACTAAATAGTATATTATGGAACAACAGTTATTTGTTTAAATTTCGTTGTGTTATAGCTGCTACACAAATAAAGAGTTATGCCATTTTGAAATTGAATTGACTATCTATAATTCTTACATTGCCAATACAAAGTTCTTCCAGGATGCATCCAAGGGACCATATATCAATCTTCTTGTCATACGAAAGCCCGAGAATAACCTCGGGAGCACGATAGACTGGATCGAACATATGAGCAAAGGTGATCTGTCTCAAAACATCTACTTCCAAGATCAATGACCTTCACCTCACATCGGCTGTAGCTTTTAACCAAAATATTCTCCGGCTTCAAGTCACAATATATTAGTCCAAGGTTATGTAAATACTGAAGTGCTTCCAAACATTGAATGGTAATTGACTGCAAAAACAAATCAAGACACATTTGTAATGTAACATTAGTAGAATCAATACTTAATCCCTTTTTATATAAGCATATATAGCATATTGTAAAATTGTAAATAAAAGTTTAAATGAGGGTAACATTGGAAATATTAAAGAGCTTAAGTGAAGGGCAATATTTCTCTTCTTTTAAACTCTTCTATTACAATTTTTACCCTTCAAATTTGACTTCTTTATCAAATAGTCATGTCTAAGAACATAATGGTTATCATAATGTAACAAATTTACATATAGTAGGCAGCTGACAGAAGAATTATAGATAGACTGGACAATGGCCGAAAACAAACATCAAACTATAGTCTTATGATTAACCTCATGGCATATCATCTTGCATCAAAATTATTTCCAAACCATTACCACAATAATTTTCAACAGCTAAACCCCAACAAATACAAACCGACAGAAAAAGCGTTCAAACTTCCGAACAGAAGAGGAGGAAGGTTGTTTTGTTGAAGATGGTGGAGGTTGCAGAGCTTCACATCGGAACTAGTTGTTGTTGTGTTGAACGAGAGTCCGGAAGGTGGTGTTTAACAACGATAAAGAAGGTTGAGGTCGTGTTGTAATGAGGTCACGGTTGTGAAGGTTGAGCCGGAAGGTGAATGGAGATAAGGAGGTAGCAAGGCAGAGGGATACGCGGATAGGCGTGGAGTGTTAACAGGTGATGAAGATGAGTGAAGGGACGTGAGATGGGTGAAGAGACAGGGTGAGGTTGGATTTATGGAGGAGTTAGAGGTTGGAGGGAGTAAGGCGGAGAATGTAAGGGAGTGGATGAAGCATGAGTCAAGCGGAAACGCGAGGGAGAGAGAGAGTGGACGAGAGGACGGTGGGAGGTAGAGGGTTCCGATTGAGGATGAAGAGGAGATAGAAGAGTGACTCAAGTGAAGAAGGTAGAACAAGAAGCGGATCGAAAGTGAGCACGAAGACAAAATCCAAAAATAACATTGGGCTTGCTTCCTACTAAATTGGGCCAAGTCTATTATGTTTAAAAAAGACAAAAGTTTGTAAATATCGCGGTTTGGTTCGGATTGGATCGGTTTATGAATATAAAACCGCAAACCGAACCGAACCGCTCGGTTCTTTCAAAAATGGTCCAAAATCATCCGAACCAATTGCGGTTTTTTGCGGTTTTCGGTTTGGTTAGGTTCGGTTTGCGGTTTTTAATTGGGTTGGTTTGGATCTGAACACCCCTAGTCCCACTCATCATTTTATCAAGGGTTGATCAGGATTCATCAAGAAAACTCAAGAATTTATCAAAAGTTGCTAAATTAGGGTTTCTTAAGGGAAAGTCAACAGAACTTTGACCAAGCATAACTTTCACATACTTCATCAGAAATTTCTCAACCAAAGATCATTTTATAGGTAATTCTATTTTCTACAACTTTGTATCTCACAAGGTTTTCCCAAAAAAAATTATTTTGAGAGATATGGGTCAAGACATTATAGGTCCTTTCAAAAGTCAACAAAAAGTCGTCATTTTTCAAAGGAGTGTGCATGAACATGGAAGGTTCAATGAAGATGAAACCAAAGAGATCTCTTAGAGGACATCTTAAAATTTCTAAAAAGTCCAAGATCATCCTCAAATGATGAGAATTGAGAAAGATATAGTTTGACCAAGTTTGGAAATTTTGAAGATGTGCATGAAGAGAAGTATTAAGTAATTTTTTTTCCAAATGGGCCTATGTTTCCGTGATTTGAACTTGTTTATAACATGGTACATGAATTCTAAGCCCAACTACATGCCCTTCTACTATTTATTTCATTTATTTTTGAATTAATTCATTTAAATTCAATTTTAATTAAAATAAAATGCAAGGAAGGATTGTTAGGTGTGTGGGTTAGATATCTGAGTGCCTTGAGGTCCAACCAACCCAAGAAAAGCTGGAAAAATGCATGGAAAATATTGGCACAAGATTGAAGCAAAATTGGAATATTTTCATACAAAATGTCAATCAAATATTTTCTCATTAAAGACAATATATTTTCTCACAAGTCTTGACCTAATACACTCGTCAATATATATTCTACAATACCATAAGAAGGGAACACGGATTTGCTGCCTTAAGAACCCTAGCAGAACTCTCAAATTTTTTCAAGTTTATGGAAAACTCGAATTTCAATTTACAACCATTCTCAATCAATTTCAAACATCCATTCGTACTCCTAAGGCTTCCAGGAACCGATCCAATCCTTTACACCGTCCCAAAGCATCCCAAAATCGTGCCATTCAACTGCACTGGTTTGGTAAAAGTTCTTGAAATTGATTTTAATTTTTCATGCATTGTTGACATGTTTGATGTGTTTGTTTATGTTCAGGATGTTTGTTAGAATAGGTATAATGTATTACATGTAAGCTTTGAGGCTTAAATTGTGTGATGCCATTGTTAGGGAATGAATAACTGTGACCTTCGAACCCATTGATATAGGGATTTTTAGGACAAACCAATGCCACCAATCGATTCATAGGGGTCGATTTAGGGGGAGTAGGTTTAAGCTTTTGCCTCGATTCTTACTACTTTGCAGGTTTGGCATTTGGAGTGGTCGGAGAAGACGATCGGAATTCATCTCCGGTGTCTTTGACCTTGGTTGACCGGTGAGGGCATCTGTGGCTGCGTGCGATTGGATCATTTAAACTCCCTGGGCCCCAGCGCACATTTTCATTTTAAATTTGATTTTTCTGAATTTAATATTGCATATATATTTATTCTTGTGTGTTAATTCACGGATGTATCACCACCCTAGTGGTTCAACATGCACGCGTAGTCCCTTACCCTATCAGGTCGCTGGTTCGAACCTGCCTTTTGCAACGTTTTTTTCATAATTTCTGGATTTTTCACTGGTAACACATACATATTCTTTGAGGCGTGATTATAACATCACAAGCACATGGCGCAGTGGTCCAATTTTGGACTTGTGACCTTCAGGTCTTGGGTTCGAGACCTCCAAGGACCATCTCTATTTTTTTGGCATTAATTCCTTTCATATTTTCTAGTTTTCTTAATTTTTATCCTCTATTTTAATTCTTTTCACAAATTTATTTTTAATACTTAAAAAAATCCTAAAAAATATTTTAATTTTAGAATTAGGTTTAAAAAATGTTTAATTAATTTTAAACACAAAAAGATTTTATTTTTCTCTTCATTCAAATTGTTTTTTCAATTATTTTTTAATTAACTTAGAAATTAAGTTTTCACATTTAAATTCGATTTCAAAAATACCAAAATAATGTTTTTTTTCTAATATTAGGGTTTAGAACACTATCTTATTTATCAAATAATTTTTTCCACTTATTTATGCTTTATTTTTATTTTAAATATTAGAAATTGATGTATAGGTTGCAAGGTTATTTTTGTAATAGCATAGATCTTTATTTTCCGCATTTTTTTCTCTTATTATGTAAGTGCTCATGGGATGTAATAGCTTAGGATAATTTACTTTTATGCACCTCTCTATTATGTAACTGCCCGAAAGCCATGTAATAGCATAGGACATTTTATTTTCCGCACTTTACTTTTCCGCAAATATTAACTGCTAGATGTAGCTAATTAGGGTTTGTATGGCAAGATCTAAAATCAACGCTTAGATAACCCTAAATTCAAAGATAAATATCTGAATTGAATCACTATTGCACACTTGCACCCCTAGGATATCCTCTCTTGTTGCCTTCGAATAAACATGGTCATGTCCCTTGAACGTAGGGGTACCATTTGCAAAGACACTTACGAATAACATCATCATAGTCCCTTCGATATAAAGATCGTATTCCCTCGATGACCCTCCGAGTTGCCTACGAAAAGATGATCTTGTCCCTCAGTTGTTGCCTACGAATAAATGATGATAGTCTCTACGAAATTTCTAAGGTATCCTTACAATGTTGCCTTCAATGATCATTTGATGACCATACGCATGTCCATTCACATTCAATGGATGAAGCTACCTACCAACTAATGGTATGGATAACACTATCCTCAAGGAGAAGGAAAATAACAAGAACGACCTTTGAGTGGGTAAATTACTCTTAATTGCTTGCTCAAAACAAATACTTTTCACACCTCACATTTTCAAACAAATATTCTAGCGTTGATTTTAGTCTTTCCATACAAACTTTAGTTACTAGCATTTGAATATATACAGTTATATAGGGTGCAGAAAGTAAAAGTGCGGAAAGTAAATCCTACGATATTACAAGGCTTTGGGGCAGATACATAATAGGAGGTGCGGAAAAGTAAATGCGGAAAGTAGAAACCCTAATTAAACTATTACATCCTGTGAGCAGATACATAATTATGAAAAATGCGAGAGAAGTTTAAACCTAGTTATTACAACCTGGAAGCAATTACAATAATTGAAAAATAGCAAAAAAAGGATTAGATCGAAATAATGAAATAATGAAATAATGTTAGAAAAAAAGTTTTTTAATGTTAGTAAAAAAAGTTTTAGGGTTAGTAGAAAACCTAAATTAATAAAAGAAAATTATTTTGGTATTTTTTGGAATTGATTTTAATCAATAAAACAAATTAAAGTTAATTTAATGATTAGTTAAGCAAAATAATTTAAATAAAAGAAAAATAAAATGTTTTTTTTCAAATTAAATAAAGGTTTTTGTGACTTTTAGAAAAATATTGAAAAAAATATTTTTGTCTAAAAAGAAAAATATTTTTAGGTTTTTTTGTGATGTTTAGAAAATTATTTGAAAAGAAATTAAATAAAAGAAATAAAATTGAAAAAAAAGAAGAAGAAGAAAATCATGGTTAGTGGAAAAATGCTGGAAAAAATAAGTGAGGGAGGCTGGATTCGAACCCAGGTCCCTAGGGTGGTTGTTCAGCATGCTTGCCATTTGTGCTGCAAGTGTTAGTTGTCATTAGAATGAAACACAATTATTATATATGAAAAAAGGGAAAGTTGATTTTTAAATTCAAAAACACGCGCCAAGGGATCATCGTCTTCGTTGATCTAGACAGGACTTTTACCTACAGCCATCGTTCATTGGTAAAACTTTTACCCACGGATTCGGCTGTCACTATAACAACTGCAATTTTCAAAATCAAAAGATATGCAATATAAATTGATTATGAAACCATGGATCGATTGGATATGATGTTCTGAGCATGATGGTGCCCTTCGTTTGGTCCAATTTTGACTATTTTGCAAAGCCCTAATTCGAAGCTTTGAACCCTAGCCATGGTGAATCTTTGTATATGCGCTTACGGTCCAATTAACCTATCCAGAAAGCTTCGAAACTTCATCACAAACACAAATATATGATCAAATTCTATTAAATATTCATGTAAGTATGAAATCGAAATTCAAAAATATGAACTAAACCGTGATCGTGTTCTTGCAATTATGGGTGCTTCGATCGATGGTGATGATGCAGTTAGCTTCAGAGAACTTCAAGGAGTGTTGTTTGATCCTTGGAATGGCTTGAATAAATTGAAATCTTGGTCTGCATGTTTCTTGAACACCATGATTTTTTGCAACTTGGTTAGGGTTCTTGAGGTAGAGAATTTGTGTGCTTTGCATCTGGCATCCTTGTATATATATAAGAGATCAAATTAGGTTAAGAAATTTGATGAAAAATCAAGCCATGAATGCAAAGATATTTTATTTTAAATTAACATCCAATCTTTCTATTTTTGATCTTCAATCAACTCTAATCGATCTTGCTCAGTTTCTTGGCTTCCAAGACTGATCCGTTTGGGCCTCCAAGTGATTCAAACAAGGACTCACGAATTAATCTTGCACTTTTATATTTTATTTAATTAAAATTGAATTTAAATGATTTAATTCAAAAATAATTAAATAAATGAAAGGAGGGCGTGTGATTGGACTTAGAGGTCATGGACTATCTTGGAAACAAGTTTAAATCATAAAAACCAAGGCCCATTTGGAAGAAATTCAAGATTGACCAATGTTTTCTTCATGCACTTCTTCAAAATTTTCAATTTTTCTCAAGCCATAACTTGCTCAATTTTTATCATTTGAGAGTGATCTTGGACTTTTTAGAAATCTTAAGATGTCCTTTAAGAGATCCTTTTGGTTTCATATTCATTGAAGCTTCCATGCTCATGTACACTTTTTTGGAAAAATATGACTTTCTGTTGAATTTTAGAAAGACCTATAATGTTTTGACCCATTGTTATACCCCAATATTTTCCCTTCTTATTTTCAAGTCAATACCCATCTTCATACTCAAGAATTCCTCATGGGTTGATTAGACAAGCCCTCTCCTAGGCAATCAACCCACAACTAGGGTTTTGTTCCTCTCAAGTCAAAATTGACTTATAATACCTCAAGTTAGCATCATGCCTCCTCATATGTTTCAAAGCATCACCATGACAAGTTGCATGGCTCATAGCCTAAGTTTGCCCAGTCAATTGCTCAGATGGTTGAAAATCAGTTGTATTGGACAAAAATTCAATTGTGGTCAACATACATTCAAACCTCATTATTTTTGGTCAACATAAATATTTTGAAGTCACATTCATTATTTGATCAAGGGTTGATCATGATTCATCAAGAAAATTTAAAGAATGATCAAAAGTCAAAAGTTTCTAAGTTAGGGTTTCTTAAGGGAAAGTCAACAGAACTTTGACCAGACATAACTTTCACATACTTCATCATAATTTTTTTCACAAAAGCTCATTTTAAAGTGAATTCAATTCTCTACAACTTTGTGTCTCACAAGCTTTGCCCAAAAATGCTTCATTTGAGAGATATGAGCCAAGACATTATAGGTCCTCATAAAAGTCAACAAAAAGTCCAAGATCACTCCCAAATGATAAAAATTGAGCAAGTTATGGCTTGTGCAAAATTGGAAAGTTTGAAGAAGTGCATGAAGAAAGTATTGATCAACCTTGAAAATTTCCCAAATGGGCCCATATGTCTTTGATCTAAACTTGTTTCTAACATTATCCATAGCCTCTAAGTCCAATTACACACCCTCCTTCTATTTATTTTATTTATTTTTGAATTAAATCATTAAAATTCAATTTTAATTAAAATAAAATGCAAGGAAAGGCTTAAGGGCGTGTAGGCTTGATTTCCAAGTTGCTTGAGCTCCAAGATAGTTATAGCAAGCTGGAAAATTCGTGCAAGGAAGAAATTGATATGAAATTGAGAAATTTTGGAAAGATTGCATTTGATTTCCAATCAAATATTTTTTCAATCAATGCAATGTATTTCAACACAATTGTTAACCTAATTTTCTTCTACTATATATACACAAGGTTTCCAAATGTCAAGGACAAATTTTTGAAGGTTGATGAACCTTAACCAAGCTTGAAAAAATTGTGGCATTCAAGCAATTGGCAGACCAGGAATTTGATTGATTCAAGCTTTTTCAAGGATTCCATTTGCTTTATCGGTGCTCTTTGAAGAATTCCTACCCATCACCATCAATCAACACGTCCAAAATCGACCCAACCATAATCACGGTTTGCACTTTCTTTTCCAAAATTGATTATCAAGTTTTACACACGATTGCATATTTGTGTTTAGAATGATGTCTGCAAGCTTTCTGGATGGTTCGATTTGAGTTTTAGTACAGGTACGAAGAAACACCATGGCTAGAGTTAGAGGCTTCGATTTATGGCTTTCCAAAATATAAAAAATTGGACAAAACGACGGGTATCATCGTGCTCAGAACATCGATTTCAGTCAACCAATGGTCTCACAATCCATTTATATTGCATATTTCATGATTTGTGATTTGCAGGTGCTATGGCTACGGACGAAATCTATAGGTAAAAGGTTTAGCAAAGGACTGTGTCCGTAGGTAAAACCCTTGCCAGATCAGCGAAAACAATGACCCCCCTGCGCGCGTTATTTTAAAGTCAAATATTTAAATTTTATTTTTATTATATAATAATTCTGTTTCATACCACTAACAGCAAAACATCACAGCTTATTTGGCAAGGGAGGCGCGTGCATGACTTAGAGGTCCTGGGTTCGATCCCCAGGGGCTACCTCTATTTTTGACAATTTTTCACACTAACAATATTTCTTCTTATTTTCTTGTTTTTCTATTTCTTTTCTTATTTTTAATTCCTTTTCAATTTTTTTTAAATACAATAAAAAATCACAAAAATAACTTTATTTTTAGAATTAGGTTTTTAAAAATACTTATTTAATTTTTTACACCAAAAAATATTTTTTTCCTTTTCTTTTAGTTAATTGTTTAATTAACCATACAATTAGACTTTTAATTATTTTCTCAAATAAAATCAATCCAAAAAATACAAAAATATATATTTTTTCTTTCTAGAAATTAGGGTTTTTATTGATCTTAAACTTTTTATTAATTTTAAAACTTTTTCTACCAACATCAAAAATCTTTTACTAACATTATTTTTTCTTATTCTGATTTAATCCTTCTCGCGACATTTTTCTGATTATTGTAACTGCTCACAACTTGTAATAGTTAGGTTTAATTTCTCGTATTTTTTCATTATTACGTATCTAATCATAGGATGTAATAGCTTAAACTAGGGTTTATTTTCCACATTTACTTTCCGCACCTCCTATTATGTAACTACCCCAAAGCCACGTACTAGCGTAGGACTTTACTTTTCCGCCTTTACTTTCCGCACCTCTATTTTTTTTGTACATATTTAACTTCTAATTAGGATTGTAGGGCAAGAATCTAAAACGAATCTTAGAATAACCCTAATTCAAAGATAAATATCTGAATCAACACACTTTGCACACTCACACCCTCTAGGGTATCCTCTCTTGTTGCCTTATAAATACAATGGTCATATCCCTCGAATGTAGGGGTACCATTAGCAAAGACGCTTACGAATAACATCATCATAGTCCCTTCAATATAAAGATCATAGTCCCTCGATGACCCTCGATGTTGCCTACGAATATATGATCTCGTCCCTCGGTTGTTGCCTACGAATAAGTGATGATCGTCCCTACAAATTTGCTAAGGTAACTTTAGATGTTGCCTTCAATGACCATACGATGACCCTATGTCTTTCCCTTCACATCCAACGGATAAAGTTACCTACCAGCTAACGGTATGGATGGTGTTATCCTAAAGGAGAAGGATAATAACAAGAACGACCTTCCTGAGTAGGTAATAAGACTCTAAATTGCTTGCTCAAATCAAAATACTTTTCACACCTCATACTCTTTTCAAATTACTTTCAAAAACACTTTGTATACATTCATACGAGAATCATTACAAAGTTAAACTTTAACAATATTTTCAAACACTTCGTATACATTCTTGAGGACTGATACAAAAAATCATTACAAAGTCAAAGCAAAATACTTTTCAAATCACACACACAGAAAGCAAGTTTTCAAAAAGTGAGATAAGCAATTAAGAGGTCGTAGATAACTACGGATGGAAAGGGTGCTAATAACTTCCCTTTTCATAATTACCTCTCGTACTCAGAATCGATAAAAGGTCTTTCCTGTTTCACCTTTCCTTTATTGGATGAAAGAAAAGTCGGTGACGAATCTTGCTATCCGCAACATTTGCGATAGAACGCAAAACAAATAAAGAGATGTAGATTCCTCCGATGCACTATTTGACCAAGTCTCGGGCCTGGATACTGATTTTATTGGGGAATTATAATCCTTGGGATAATATTCAGTTGGGGATGAGAGTTCTTGATTGAATTTGGTTGGGGGATTGAACCCTGCGAATAGTATTAGAGGGAAGTAAACCCTTGCTGGAGAATGATGTGATTTTGAACATCTTATTATTGCTCGGAGACTGACATAATAAGCTGGTAGTTGTCTTGCTACTTCTCGGAGACCAATGTAACAAGAAGAAACGTAGACAATCACTGCAGGAGGACTGGTGCGATAAGCTGAAAATATAGACGATCACTGCGCGGGGGTTGACGTGATAAGTTGAGAATATAAACGATTACTACACCGAGACTTACGTGATAAGTTGAGAATATAGATGATCACTGCGTGGGGACTGACGTGATAAGTTGAGAATATAGACGACCATTGCATGGGGACTGACGTGATGAGTTGTAGATGATCACTACGCGGGGACTGGCGCGATGAGTTGAGAATATAGATGATCACTGCGTGGGGACTAACATGATGAGTTTTATATGATCACTACGCGGGGACTAACGTGATGAATTATAGATGATCTGCTACTGCTCGGGGACTGATGTAGCAATGATATATGTAGATATTGTAAGTGAACCATCCTACTGCAAATGAGATGGTGGTGTAGTATTATTGAAGATGTGATAACCTTTTGAGATTTGTGGGAGCATTTTTGTGATGCTGACTCTATGGGGATGTGTTGGTGACTTGGGTTGTTATCCCAACTCTTAGAGCCTGTAGTAACTGTTGCTTCTGTTTATTTTGTAAGTATTCGTAAGCGGTGTTTATTGTTAAATGCATATGATCATTCAATGCAAGCATTGGACTTATGCAAACAAAACAAATAAAGTAGAAAAAACTTTGAATTTATGAGAGAAATTATATTTTTTTTGTAAAAATGGGCCTATAAACAGGCAATTTATGTACAAAGAGACATATATCCTAGTAAGAGGAAATCGTCGAAAACATTTGAAAAAGTGATAAAAGTTATGCGAAAATAATCCCATAGAGTTTCAACTTTGTTATTGCTCATATATTTTCGAATATCTCATCTCCTTGCTGCTAGAAGAAGGTGATTGGATTGATCTGCCCCATCTTGAAGTTGACAATAATGTAGTTTGTAAGTAGGTGATCTCGACGAGACATAGTCATACGCTTTAATCCCTAACTTTTGCCTAGACCGCCCTTTCGGGTTTTCAGTCTACCGGGATACCCTTTTTTTCCCAAGTCGCCTTTGCAGGTTTTCGACTTGTCGGGTGTACATTATATATATATATATATCCCTATATTTTTCCGAACCTTTTTGGTTCGCTGGGATGCCCTTATTTTTGCCTAGGCCAGTCGACCTAGCGGGTCTCGTTTATGCGTAGTATTTTTTAACTGTCTGCGTTCATAAGGTGCGGGAAATCTTCTTCGTCCATAGTGGTTAGTATCATGGCTCTGCCGAAAAATATTGCTTTAACTACAAAGGGCCCCTCGTCCATACATAATGCGTTTGACTACTATATCTCCAACTTGGTATACTCGATGCTTGACTTTCTTATTGAAGGATTTGATCATGAATTTCTAATATATCTGTCCATGGCAGATGGCTGCAAGTCTCTTCTCATCAATCAAATTTATCTAGTTAAGTCGAGTCTGGATCCATTCCTCTTCCTCTAACTCCGCATCCTTCAAAATTCTGAGTGAAGGAATCTGAACCTCTATAGGTAAAACCGCTTCCATACCATATACGAGAGAGAATGAGGTTGCCCCTATAGATGTTCATACTGAAGTGCGATAACCGTGGAGAGAAAATGGCAACATCTCATGTCAATCCTTATACGTCATTGTCATCTTCTGTATAATCTTCTTATGGTTCTTGTTGGTGGCTTCCACAACATCATTCATCTTTGGTCGATATGGAGACGAGTTGTGATGCTTAATCTTGAAATGCGTGCAAAGTTCAGCAATCATCTTATTGTTGAGATTGGTGCCATTGCCTGTGATGATTCTTTCAGGGATGCCATACTGACAAATGAGATTACGCTTGATGAATCGAGCCACAACATTGTTGGTAACAGATGCAAACAAAGATGCTTCTATCCACTTGGTAAAGTAATTGATGGTGACAAGGATGAAACGATTCACATTAGAACCAGTAGTTTTGATTTCTCCAATCATATTAATGCCCCACATCGCGAAAGGCCAAGGAGCAGTCAGGACGTTCAACGGTACCGAAGGCACATGTACTTTATCTGTATATATTTGACATTTGTGACATGATCGGGAATAGCGATAACAATCGGCTTCCATAGTGGACCAATAGTAGCCTACTCTCAGAATTGTCTTAGCCATTGTATGTCCATTAGAATGAGTACCACAGGCGCCTTCGTGCAACTCCTCCATTATTCTTTCAACTGTCTTTCTGTCTACACACCAAAGTAAAGTTAGATCGTGGTTGCGTTTTTATAGAATTCCATTTCTTAGAAAGAACTTGGAGGAGAATCTTCTTAGAAACTTCTTGTCGTTGACAAATACCCCCTCATGGTATTCTTGAGCCTCGATATACCTCTTCACTTCGTAAAACCAAGGTTTCTCTTCTACTCCTTCAGTATCAAGTTCACAATAATATGTCGGTTCGTCTAGCCTTTCAATAGTAATTTGAGGGGCTTCCTTGTCCCATCTGATTTTGAACATGGATGACATAGTAGCCAATGCATCTTCCAACTGATTCTCTTCTCGCGAAATGTGCTCAAAAGTGATTTCTTCGAAGTAGGGGATCAGGATCAACACATGTTCTTGATATGGAATGAGATTTGGATGTTTCGTGTCTCATTCGCCCTTAATCTGACTAATCACCAAAGTTGAGTCTCCATATACTTGTAAGAATTTGATCCTCAAGTCAATAGTAGCTTTGATACCCATGATGCACGCCTCATATTCGGCCATATTGTTAGTGCAATTGAAACATAATCTGGCGGTGAAAGGTGTATGGCCACCGTTGGGAGAGATAATTACGACGCCAATACCGTTGCCAAGTGCGTTAGAAGCTCCATCGAAGACCATGGTCCATCAGGATCCTGGCTCAGGTCTTTCATTCGGTCCAGGTTCTTCGTAATCGATGACTAGCATAATGTTTTCATTCGGGAATTTAAAATGTACAGACTGGTAGTCATTTATGGCCTGGTGAGCCAAAGGATCAGCTACTACACTTCCCTTGATTGCCTTCTGAGTAGTGTACTGATTGTCATATTCGTTCAAGATCATTTTCCATCTTGCTATTCTTTCGGAGAGAGCGGGTTTCTCAAAAATGTATTTTATCGAATCCATTTTAGAGATCAATAAGGTAGTATGAGTCAACATATTCTGTCTTAGTCGACGAGCAGCCCAAGCCAAAGCACAACAAGTTTTCTCGAACAGTGAGTATCTTCTTTCACATTCGGTAAACTTTTTGCTAAGGTAGTATATTGCATACTCTTTTCAGCCATACTCGTCATGTTTCCCCAACACACACCCCATTGAATTCTCTAACACTGTTAAGTACATGATTAGAGGTCTTTCTTTAACTGGTGGCATCAGAATGGGAGGTTCTTGGAGGTAGTCCTTGATTTTGTCGAAAGCTATCTAACAATCATCGTTCCATTCCACTACTTGATCTTTCTTCATTAGTTTGAAGATTGGCTCACAAGTAGCAGTCAAATGTGCAATAAATCTGGCAATGTAGTTTAGTCGTCCTAGGAAACCTCTTTCTTCCTTCTCGGTGCAGGGTGGTGGCATTTTTTGAATAGCTTTAACCTTGGTGGGGTCAACTTCAATACCTTTACCACTGATGATGAAACCTAAGAGTTTACCAGATCTGACTCCAAAGGTACACTTATTCGGATTCAATCTCAATTTGTATTTCTTTAATCTATCAAACAGCCTACGCAGATCGTCAAGATGTTTTTCTTCAGTTTGTGATCGATCTATCATGTCGTCGACATAGACCTCTATCTAGTGATGGATCATGTCATGGAATAAAGCTACCATAGCATGTTGATATGTTGTGCCCGCATTCTTCAATTCGAATGGAATGACCTTGTAACAGAAAGTACCCCACTGTGGGGCGAAAGTAGTTTTCTTCATATCTTTGGGACCCATTTTGATTTGATTGTAACCTGAGAAACCATCCATGAAAGAGAAAACCTTATGTTGAGCGGTGTTGTCGACCAGGACATCGATGTGCGGAAGCGGAAAATCGTCTTTCGGGATTGCCTTCTTCAGATTTTGGTAGTCTACGCACATACTCACCTTTCCGTCTTTCTTAGGTACTAGTAACACGTTCGCAACCCACTATGGATAAAAAGTAATGTCTAAGAAACCTGCGTTGAACTGCTTCATGACTTCGGCTTTAATTTTCTCAGACATCTCTGGACACATACAACGAACCTTCTACTTTACAAGAGGAAAACCTTATTTCGTTGGCAATCGGTGCACCACAATTTTAATATCTAACCCTGCCATGTCTTCGTAGGACCAAGAAAAAATCTCAATGTAATCTCGCAGCATTTGGATCAATCTTCCTTTAACACTGTTCTCAAGACCAGCTCCTATCTTGATTTCTTTTCTGTCTTCGTTGGTACCTAAATTCAAAACCTCGACCGACTCTTCACGTGGCTGTATAGCCCTTTCTTCTTGTTGTAGTAATCTGAAAAGTTCTCCTAGAACTTCACAATCTTCCTCTCCTTTGTCTTTGGCTTGGTAGATCAGATTATCAAATTCATATTTAGCAATAGCAGAGTCGTTATCGATGGGATCCAGAGTGGATATGGATCTGCAGTTTATTATGCGGGTGTGCGTAAGAACACATAGCTATTTTTTTCTTCAAAAAACATAAAGTAAAAGAAAGAACAGGGATCGCAAAATTTGAATGCAAAAGTCCAATGATTTATTGAAATAAAATATGCAAATGACAGATAACAACCCTCACAAACGAGCCATCGTGCCCTAGGTAAGGCACTAGGCTTAGACTCTTATTATTCATAAAACTTTAAAAAGCATGAAAATAGAAAAAGAAATTACTCCTGACTAAAGGAGATTGGCATAACGTCCTTCGTCGTCCAATTATTAAGTCTATTACCGATAGTAGGGAAGATCCATTTGTTGATGTCAAAATCACTGTCATCGTCTTCTATAGCATGAACTCTATCTCTATTGATGCAGAACAGAGTTCCACCAGCACGTTTGCGACATATCATCTTTTGACCTTTGGAAGTGAAACCTAAACCAAACTTATCGGACTTGAATGCGAAATCGGGCAACTGACCCCAAACAATACAACCTTTTTTTTGTCTTTTAGCGAGGCCATCTTCGGTGGAGCTCTGGTAATCTTTGGAGTGATAGGGGTGTCAACAGGCATGACTCGTGGAACTACTTCGAAAGCTTGACAGGGAGTCTCGATAAATTCTCCTTCCATTTCAATGTACAAGAATGACTGCAGGTGGATCACCATATACTCCTCTTCTCCGCAGACGGTGACAACCTTCCCTTTCACTGGGTATTTCAACTTCTGATGTAAAGTAGAGGTAACAGCACCTGCCCCATGTATCCAAGGACGTCCAAGCAAGTAAGAATAAGTCAGACGAATGTCCATAAAAAAGAATGTAGAATTAATAGTATGGGAGCCCACTATGATCGGCAAGTCGAGCTCTCCAAGACTTTCCTCTTAGAACCATCAAAAGCTCTTACGACTATGTCACTGGGTTTTATCACCACTTCTTCAATATCAAGCCTGTCTAGAGCATTTTTCGGCAAGACATTCAAAGTCGAACCAGTATCCACCAACACATGAGACAACGTAGTGCCCTTACACTCTATAGATACGTGCAAGGCTTTGTTATACTTCCTTCTTACAGGAGTCAGATCAGCATCATAAAAACCCAAACCATTGTCTGCGGTTAGGCTAGCAATACAACTTTCAAATTGGTCAGCAGAAGTTTCTTGCGGCACGTGAGCATTCTTCAGGAATTTCACCAAGGCTTTAGCATGAGCCTCAAAGGACAACAACAGTTTTAGCATGGAAATCTTGGATGGAGTTTGTCCCAACTGCTCCACAATATTGTAATCTCTTTTCTTAATGATCTTCAGGATTTCCTCCATCTCTTGCTTGGAGGTATCTTCAGCAATTTCCTTTGGTACTTCTGTCTGAGCAGGTTGAGTCACTTTCTCTTTTCCCCAAGCTTTTGTAGTTGGCTCAATAGCAGGAATGCGGACTGGTGCAGTAGTGTGTTTTGGAGGAGAGATATTTAGAGAAAACACTCTTCCGGTTCTGGTTACTTTGCTTGATTCGGTGATATTATCGACATCAGGGTTAGCAACTTCAACAATATTGTCTTCAATGGCCAATATCTCTTGCTTGACTGCATGGTAGTAAACTTCGGCTCCATAATTCCAAGGTATAACTTTGTCATAGGAATATGGAATTGGCCTAGGCGTGGTGATAATCAGAGGTGCCACTCTAGCGCAATCTTCACAGGATATGCATAGGTGATTTTTATCGTATTTATATCGGCATATTCTCCGGGATAGTAATCATCTCCCCATCTGGTTTCTTTGATATCTTCAATCGCAATCTTGGAGCTTTCAGGGCGGTATATTTCACCATGAAATCATATTTACCACTCGGCTTCCCCAAGGTATCCCAAACTTCTGGTATGGCTTCTTCTTCAATTTTCAGATTTTTGGAAACATCTTCGCATAAACTCTCTACAAACGGAGCTTTCATGAATAGCACTTCTCGGTTGTCCATCAGCCACTGAATACCTCTCTTCAACCAGACACAACCATCAGGTTTGGATGCACAATAGCAATAGTTTTCGAAACATCCTGGACATAAACCGACTTGCATCAGATTGTTCTTAACAGTCTTTAGAGGAGTGGTCAACTCACTCACAACAAAGACATAGGAGTGATCATCAACAGCATTGGCATTCTTTCAATGATCAGGCATTGGTGTGGTAATCACATTTGGAGTTTCGACAGGAGGGTCGAATTCAATCTCTTGAGCTTCAATCATGTCCTGGATCTTGTTCTTCAGTGCCCAATAATTGTTTGTGTCATGTCCAGGGCTATTGGAATGGTATGCACACCTTGCATTGGGATTTTACTTTGGAGAAGACGTGTTAACATGCTAATACGGATCCCTCAAAGTAATCGGCTCTGCTTTGAACATATGTTGCAAAGCTTGAGATAACGACATGTTGATCTTAGTGAATTGTCTTCTAGGCGCGTTTTGTCTATGCGTATTGTCTTGTTGAGGTTGCAATGGTGCGGGATTAGAGATTAAGACTGTGCCCACATATTGATGGTGATCATTTTTATTACGGCTCTTCTGGATATACATAACATTGGCTTCTTTCTTCCCACCAAAACACCTCTTCGCAACATTTGAAGACGTTTCAACTTGAATTTTTCCACTCTTGATTCCAACTTCAATATGCTCTCCTGTCAATATCAGCTCGGTGAATCCGTCCGAATAATTTCCAATTAGATGATTGAAAAATGGACCGGTCAATGTACCCATGAACATGTCAACCAATTCCCTATTGGAAAAGGGTGGTTGGACTCTGCCTGCTAGATCTCTCCATTTCTGAGCGTACTCTTTGAATTTCTCATCACAACCTATAGACATATTTTGCAATTGCATGCGAGTTGGTGCCATTTCAACATTATACTGGTATTGTTTGTAAAAAGCATCTGCCAAATCATTCCAGGTATAAATGTGGGTATTTTCTAGTTGATAATACCACTCCAATTGTCCTCCAGACAAACTTTCTTGAAAGAAATGCATCCAAAATTTCCTATCAGCAGTGTGTGGTTGAATCTTCTAAACATAGGACTTCAGATGAAGCTTTGGACAGGAAATGCCATCATACTTTGCAAAGGCAGGAATTTTGAACTTACGAGGAATCACCACTCTGGGAACCAGGCTTAAATCATCAAAATTCAATCCTGAAATTTTCAAATTTTCCACAACATTCAGACGGTCTTCGAGTTGCTTATATTTATCATCATCGGGAGGATACTGTTCACTAATAGCCCCCTTCTTCTTCTTCTTCAGACCCACAATGGCTTCCTTCATTGGCCTTGACACTTCCTTCATTTTCGCCGCTTTTTTCTGAGAACCCAAGTTGTCTGACTACTTTGACCGAACCTCTGAACCTTTTCCCGATGTTGAGAATATCAGTGATCTTCTTTTTATTTTTCTTGGTGATGAGCGCTTTCAGATCTTTCTGTCCTTGGGCCAAATTGGTGAACATCTATTAGAACTGAGCATTCTAAGCCTAGAGATCTTTGACAGTTTGTTCGAGATCCATTTCTGCTGAAATAAACAGCAAGAGAATAAGAAAACCGGTCTTCGGAGTACCTGTTATGAAATTATATGCTATGATATGCAATGTTATGAAATGTTTTCAAGGACCTTAGGAATTTAAATTTGGTAAACAACAAGGAAAAACTTTTCATTAGTAAAATTAGTAAATACAAAAGAAAGTTCAAGTATAAAGTAAACTCCTAATGTTTAGGCCTCCCATGGACGCTTCCTCTTTGTGTTGACGTATGTGTTAATGCTCTATTCCTCGTGAAGTAGTTTCGTTAGCTCTAATACTCTTTTCTCGCTTGCATAGCATTAAGCTTCAAAGTTATCCTTTTCTTCTTTAAGTTGAATATAGGATCTCTTCAATTCTTCAGCGTCTCCAGTAAGAGGTTCCATAATTACGTGTAGAATAGCAGCATATGGCATCATGAGATTTTGAGCGCGGCCTGCACCCATTTGAGGTAAGGTTCCCAAGGAATGGAATTTTTATGCCCCAAAGTCTTGGTATCAATATTCTTCACCATGCCCCATACGTGTACAAATCTTTGGCGATAACCATGGAGATCGTTGTCGTAGTCAAACACAATGCCTTGGATGAGTATATCATGAGGACCATCCCTTCGAGAATAACCAAAATGACGTAGCGATAGAGAAGGGTTGTAAGTGATACCTCCCCTTATGCCAAGGAATGGTACATTAGGGAATTCCCCATAATGCTCAACGAAAGTGAAGTCTTTTTGAGAGTATAGACACCAATAGATATCTGAATGAGAGAGTGACATCAACCTTTGAGACCATTTCAAACCTTTTTCATTCTTCGTCACTGATCGAGGCATGTGCAAAATAAACCACCTGGATAATAACGGTATGTAACACATGAGAGTCCTTTATCTTTTCATAGTACGAGTGTGAAAAGAATATAGAATATCTCTGAGCGAAGTAGACACCGGATTATGAGTATAGAATATCTTGATGGTGTTTACATCTATGAATTGATCTGGACTAGGAAATAAAAACAAACCATAGATTAGTAAAGCTAAAATATCTTCGAAAGCATGGAAACTCATGGCCTTCAAGAATTGTTGAGCCTTCTTTATCAGAAACTTATCAAGCAAACCCTTAACTCCACTTCTTGTTTCCAAATTAGCTTCAATGTCTGACCGCTTTAGATGTAAAGCTACTGCAATGTCTTCAAACATCAGAACTTTTTCTAGACCGATGAAAGGTATCTGATCAAGGATGGGCATCCCAAGTATCTTAGATAATTCTTCTATTGTAGGTACCAACTGATAGTCTGGGAAGGTAAAGTAGTGATGTTTCGGATCAAAGAACTGGAATATGACGCTCATCATATCTTCTTCAAAGCCGGAGATAACCAAGTCAAGTATATAACCATGTATTTTGATGAACTGAGCATGCTCAGGAACTTTTGAGACTAGCTCCTTGAGTTGAGAAGGTATACCCACAAAGTTGGTTCAGATAGTCTTCCTGGAAGTCATAACCCTACAACAAAGAACAAAGATAAACCCCTAGGTCCTTGAAATAGTTAGAAATGTTATGATGTTATGATGTTATGATGTTATGATGTTATGATGTCATGATTTCATGTTTAAATAGAAAGCACAAGCAATTCACGCAACAACCCTAGGTTTGAGGCTTGCATGAGGTATAGGTGTCTACCCTTCACCGGAGTTTAAGTTGGTTCAACCCGTCCTACAATAGTAACCGGGTTCTAGGAATCTCATATCACAGATCTTTCTCGCAGGCTTTATTTTAGTACGGATACCAAATGGTCGACCAAAACATCCCGAAAGTCGAATCTCAATGAGCGTAGCTTCGAGTATCAACCAACCTTAGTCTGCATCGAATTCGGCTATCTCACTACCTTCTAATGGCTAAGATGGGTCAATTAGGGTTCTAAAAGTTTAGTTTGATGACACCACATAGACGCCAAATATTTCCTCAAGCTGTTTATTTCAGCAGAAATGGCTCTCAAACAAACTATCAAAGATCTCCAGGCTTAGAATGCTCAGTTCCAAGAAATGTTTCTCAACTTGGCCAAGGGGCAGGAAGATCTGAAAGGGCTCATCACCAAGAAAAAGAAGAAGAAGATATATGGTATTCTCACCAAGGGAAGAAGATCCAGAGGTCTAGTCAAGACAGTCAGACAACTTGAGTTCTCAGAAAAAGTGGTGAAACTGAAGAAAGTGTCAATGCCAATGAAAGAAGAAATCATGGGTATAAAGAAGAGGAAGAGGAAGATTATCTGAGTGAGCAGTATCCTCCCAGTGAGGAGAAGTATAAACAACTTGAAGATCGTCTGAATGCTGTAGAAATTCTGAAAATGTCAGGGTTGAACTTTGATGATTTAAGCCTGGTTCCTGGAGTGGTGATTCCTCGCAATTTCAAAGTTCCCGCTTTTGCGTAGTATGATGGTATTTCTTGCTTGAAGCTTCATATGAAGTCATATGTTCATAATATTCAACCACACACTGATGATAGGAAGTTGTGGATGCATTTATTTCAAGAGAGTTTATCTGGAGCACAGTTGGAGTAGTATCATCAGCTAGAAAATACCCACATTCATACTTGGAATGATTTGGCAGATGCTTTCTACAAACAGTACCAGTACAATGCTGAATTGGCACTGACCCGTATGTAGTTACAAAGCACGTCTATGGGTCGTGATGAGAAGTTCAAATAGTATGCCCAGAAATGGAGATATTTAGCAGGCAGAGTTCAGCCGCCCTTGTCTAATAGGGAACTGGTTGGCATGTTCATGGGAATGCTGACATGACCATTCTTTAATCATCTAATTGGGAATTCTTTAGCCGGATTCACCGAGCTGATATTGACAGGAGAACGTATTGAAGCTGGAATCAAGAGTGGGAAGATTCAAGTCGAGACATCTTCAAGTGCTGCGAAGAGGTCTTTCGGTGGGAAGAAATAAGCTAATGTTTTGTATAGCCAGAAGAGTCGCGATAAAGGTGATCGCCATTAATCTGTGGGGGCAGTTCAAATCTCCAATATCGCGCCAGTGCAATCTCAACAAGACAATACACATAGACAAAACGCGCCAAGAAGACAGTTCATGAAGATTAACATGTCGTTGTCTCAAGCGTTGCAACATATGTTGAAAGCAGGGCTGATTACTTTGAAGGATCCGCCTAAGCACGTTAACACATCCTCTCCTAAATACAATATTAATGCAAGGTGTGAATATCATTCCAATAGCCCTGGATATGACACAAACAATTGTTAGGCCCTGAAGAACAAGATTCAAGACATGATTGAGGCTCAAGAAATTGAATTCGACCCTATTGTGGAAACTCCAAATGTGATTACCTCACCAATTCTTGATCATGGCAAGAGCGCCAATGTTATTAATGATGACTCATATGTCTTTGATGTAAGTGAACTGACCACTCCCCTGATGATTGTCAAGAAAAATCTGCTACAAGTCGGTTTATTTCCAGGATATGTCGACAATTGCTGCTATTGTGCATCTGAATCCAATGGTTGTGTACGGTTGAAAAGAGGTATTCACCGCCTGATGGACAAACGAGAAGCGTTGTTTATGAAAAATCTGTCTGTAGAAGGTTTGTGTGAAGATGTTTCTAAAAATCTAAAGATTAAAGACGTAGAGAAGCAAGGCGAGAAAGAAGAAATTCTACCAAAGATTTGGGATACCTTGGGACAGTCGAGCGGGAAATTCGATTTTATGGTGAAATATATCGCTCCTGAAAGCTCAAAGATTGTAATTAAAGATATCCAAGCCACTGGATGAGGAGATGACGAATATCCCGAAGAGTATGCCGATGTGAATGCGATAAGGATCACCTCTACAGGTCCTATGAAGATTGCTCCCACACCTAGAGTGGTTGCTCCCCTGATTATCACCTCACCAAGACCAGTTCCATATTCTTCTGAAAAGGCTATACGTTGGAATTATGGAGCCGAAGTCTACTACCATGGCGTCATCCAGGAGCCATTGGCCATTGAAGACAATGATGTCAAAGCTGTTAGCCCTGATGTCGACAACATTACAGGGTCAAGTAAGGTAACCAAAACCGGAAGACTCTTCTCTCCGGAAATCTCTTCCCCAAAAAATACTACTGCACCAGTCCATATCCCTGCTATCAAGCCATCCACTGAGGCTCGGGGCAAAGAAAAAAAGTGACGCAGACTGCTCAGGAGGAAGTACCGAAAGAAGTTGTTGAAGATGCCTCCAAGCAAGAAATGGACGAAATTTTAAGAATTATCACGAAAAGCGATTACAATGTTGTCGAACAGTTGGGGCAAACCCCGTCCAAGATATCTATGCTAGCCTTGCTGTTGTGCTATAAGGATCATGCTCAAGCCTTGGTGAAATTCCTGAAGAATGCTCACGTGCCGCAAGAAACTTTTGTTGATCAATTTGAAAATTGTATTGCTAGCCTGACCGCAGACAACGGTTTGGGTTTTTCTAATGTTGATTTGACTCTCGCGGGAAGGAAACGTAACAAAGCCTTACACGTCTCCATTGAATGCAGGGGTACTACATCATCTCATGTGTTAGTAGATACCAATTCTGCTTTGAATGTCTTGCCAAAAAGTGCTCTAGACAGACTTGATGTTAAAGAAGTGGTGATGAAACCCAGTGATATAATTGTGAGAGCTTTTGATGGTTCGAGAAGAATGGTGCTTGGAGAGCTCGACATGCCAATCAAAGTGGGTTCCCAAACTTTTGATTCTACTTTCTTTGTGATGGATATTCGCCCAGCTTATTCTTGCTTGCTTGGATTCCACTGGATACATTGAGCATGCAATGTTACCTCTACCTTACATCAGAAGTTGAAGTACCCATTGAAAGGGAAGATTGTCACCGTCTGTGGAGAAGAGGAGTATATGGTGAGCCACCTGTAGTCCTTCCGATATGTGGAAATGGAGGGCGAATTCACTGAGAATCCCTGTCAAGCTTTTGAAGTAGTTCCACGAGTAATGCATGTCGATGCTCCTGTCACTCCCAAGATTACTAGAGTTCCACTGAAAATGGCCTCGCTGAAGGACGCAAGGGCTGTAGTCGAAGAAGGAGGATGTACGGTTTGGGGTCAATTACCAGATTTTCCATTCAAATCTGATGAGTTTGGTTTAGGCTTCACTTCCAAAGGTCAAAAGATGATACGTCGCGAACGTGATGGTGAACCTCCGTTCGGCATCAACAAAGATGGGGTTCATGCTATAGAAGACGATGATGGTGAATTTGACATCAACAACTAGATATTCCCAACTATCGGCAGCGGACCTAATAATTGGACGACAAAGGACGTTATATCAATCTCCTTTAGTCAGGAGTAATTGTTTTTTATGTTTTATGCTATTAAGTTTTGTGTAATTTTAAATAATAAGACTTTAAGCCTAGTGCCTTACCCGAGGCACAATGGCTCATTTGTGAGGGTTGTTATTTGTCATTCGTATATTTTCATTCAACAAATCATTGGAATTTTCAATTCAAATTTTGCGCTCCCTATCTTTTTTTACTTTACTGCTTTTTCAAAATTAGTTATGTGTTCTTACACACATCCACATAATAAAATGCAGACCCACATCCACTCTGGATCCCATCGATAACAATTCTGCTATTGTCAAATATGACTTTGAGAATTCGATCTACCAAGCCGAGGACAAAGGTGAGAAAGATTGTGAAGTGCTAGGAGAACTTGCTAGATTGTTACAGCAAGAGGAAAGAGCTATGCAACCGCATGAAGAGCTAGTCGAGGTCGTAAACTTGGGTACCGAAGAGGATTGAAAAGAAGTCAAGATAGGAGCAGGTCTTTAGAGCAGTGTCAAAGAAAGGTTGATCCAGATGTTGCGAGATTATATTGAGATTTTTGCTTGGTCCTACGAATACATGCCAAGGTTGGATATTGATATTGTGGTATACCGGTTACCAACGAAAGAAGGTTTTCTTCTTATAAAGCAGAAGGTTCACCCTATGCGTCTTGAGATGTCCAAGAAAATTAAAGTTGAAGTCATGAAGCAATTCAATGCATATTTCTTATTTGTTACTTCCTATCCATAATGGGTTACAAACGTGGTACCAGTGCCTAAGAAGGATGGAAAAGACTATCGAGATATGAATAGGGCAAGTCCGAAAGATGATTTTCCGCTTCCACATATCGATGTTCTGGTTGACAACAACGCTCAACATAAGGTATTCTCTTTCATGGACGGGTTCTCCGGTTATAAGAAAATTAAGATGGCTCCCGAAGATATGGAGAAAACTATTTTCATCACACAATGGGGCACTTTTTGTTACAAAGTTATGCCTTTCGCGTTGAAGAATTCTGGTGTGACATATCAGCGTGCTATGGTAGCTTTATTCCATGATATGATCCATCATGAGATTGAGGTCTATGTCGACAGTAGGATAGTCAGGTCTCAGACCGAAGAACACCTGGATCACCTGCACAAGCTGTTTGATAGATTGAGGAAGTACAAATTGAGATTGAATCCGAATAAGTGTACCTTTGGAGTAAGGTCCAGTAAACTCTTAGGTTTCGTTGTCAGTGGTAAAGGTATTGAAGTTGATCCCGCCAAGGTTAAAGCCATTCAACAATTGTTGTCGCCCCGTACCGAGAAAGAAGTCAGAGCCTTCCTAGGACGATTAAACTATATTGCCAGGTTTATTTCACATTTGACTACTACTTGTGAACCAATCTTCAAACTGTTGAAGAAAGATCAAGTAGTAGAATGGAACGACGATTGTCAGATAACCTTCAAAAAAATCAAGGATACCTTCAAGAACCTCTTATTCTGATGCCATCAGTTAAAGGTAGACCTTTAATCACGTACTTAACAATATTAGAGAATTCAATGGGGTGTGTGTTGTGGCAACATGAAGAGTCTGGTCGAAAAGAGCATGCAATATACTACCTTAGCAAAAAGTTTACCGACTGTGAAACAAGATATTCACTGCTCGATAAAACTTGTTGCGCGTTTGCTTGGGTTGCTCACCGACTAAGACAATATATGTTGACTCATACTACTTTATTGATATCTAAGATGGATCCGATAAGATACATATTTGAGAAACTTGCTCTCTCCGGAAGAATAGCAAGATGGAAAATGATCTTGACCGAGTATGACATTCAATACACTATTCAGAAAGCAATCAATGGAAGTGTGGTCAGATCATTTGGCACATCAAGCCGTAGAAGACTACCAGTCTATGCATTTTGAGTTCCTAGACGAGAATATCATGTTAATTACCGATTATGAAGAACCTGGACCGGATGAAGGACCTGAGCTAGGATCCCGATGGACTATGGTTTTTGATGGAGCTTCTAACGCACTTGGCAACAGTATATGTGTTATAATTATCTCTCTCAAGGGTGGCCATACACCTTTTACCGCCAGATTATGTTTCGATTGCACCAACAACATGGTCAAATACGAGGCATGCATCATGGGTATCAAAGATGCTATTGATTTGAGGATCAAGTTCTTGCAAGTATATGGAGACTCAACTTTGGTGATTAGTCAGGTTAGGGGAGAATGGGAAATGAAACATCCAAATCTCATTCCATACCGAGAATATGTATTGAGTTTGATCACCTATTTCGAAGAAATTACTTTTGAGCATATCCCGCGAGAAGAGAGTCAGTTGGAGGACACATTGGCTACCATGTCGTATATGTTCTAAGTCAGATGGGACAAAAAAGCTCCTCAGATTACCATTGAAAATCTAGAAGAACCGGCATATTATTGTGAGCTTGATACTGAAGGAGTATAAGAAAAGTCCTGGTTTTACGAAGTGAAGAGATATCTCGAGGCTCAAGAATACCCTGAGGGGACATCTGTCAATGATAAGAAGTTTCTAAGGAGGTTCTCCGCCAAGTTCTTTCTAAGTAACGACATTCTATACAAACACAACCATGATTTTTCCCTACTCCGGTGTGTAGACATGAAGGCAGTTGAAAGAATTATGGAGGAAATGCACGAAGGCGCTTTTGGAACCCATTACAGTGGGCATGCAATGGCTAAAACGATTCTGAGAGTAGGTTACTATTGGTACACTATGGAGGTTGATTGCTATCGTTGTTCCCGAACTTGTCACAAATGTCAGATTTACGCTGACAAAGTACACGTGCCTCAGTTTTTGTTAAATATCCTAACTACTACTTGGCCTTTTGCAATGTGGGGCATTGATATGATTGGAGATATTAAGCCTACCGCTTCCAATGGACATCGCTTCATTCTCATGGCCATCGATTACTTTACCAAGTGGGTAGAGGCGGCCTCGTTTGCATTTGTTACTAAGAATGTTGTGGCTCGATTCATTAAACATAATCTTATCTATCGGTATGGCATCCCCGAAAGGATTATCACAAACAATGGTACCAATCTCAACAACAAGATGATCACCGAACTCTGCATGCAGTTCAAGATAAAGCACAATAACTCTTCTCTATACCGGTCAAATATGAATGGCGCTATGGAGGCCGCCAACAAGAACCTTAAGAAGATTATAAAAAAGGTGACAGTGACATATAAGGATTGGCACGAGATGTTACCATTTGCTCTTCATGGTTACCGCACCTCCGTATGAACATCATCCGGGGCAACCCCGTTCTCTCTTGTATATGGTATGGAAGCCATCTTACCTATTGAAGTTCAGACTCCTTCACTAAGAGTCATAAAAGATGCAGAGTTAGATGAAGATGAGTGAGTCCAGACTAGGCTTGATCAGATAAATTTGATTGATGAGAAAAACCTCGCGGCCGTCTGTCATGGACAGGTATATCAGAAGCGCATGATTAAAGATTGAGTTAAATAAGTTTTTGGTCCCTATAAATATCTCAAATTTCGTTTTTAGTCCCTCTAAAATTTTCCTTTAAAGAATGGTCCTCCTAAAAATTTAAATTTTAACTTTTGGTCCCTCCTGCAATTTAGCGACGGTTTTTACAATTTAGCGATGGTTTTTACGACGGTTTTTTATTTAGCGACGGTTTTTTATTTAGCAACGGAATTAGAGACTATTTTAGCTACGATTTTGCCACTAGGAACCAAAAGTTAAAATTTAAATTTTTAGGAGGATCATTCTTTAAAGGAAAATTTCAGAGGGACTAAAAACGAAATTTGAGATATTTATAGGGACCAAAAACTTATTTAACCCTTAAAGATTTGAACAAGAAAGTCAAGTACTGAGTGTACCAAGTTGGCGATCTAGTAGTCAAACGAATCATCCTACCGCAAGGTGATCCTAGGGGCAAATGGACTCCCACATATGAGGGACCATTTGTAGTCAAAATAATATTTTTCGGTGGAGCTATGATAATGACCACCATGGATAGAGAGGACCTTCCGCACCCTGTGAATGCAGATATAGTTAAAAGATACTACGCATAAAAGAGATCCGCTAGGTTGACTGACCTAGGAAAAAATAAGGGCATCCTGGCAAACCAAAAGGGTTCGGGAAAAAATTAGGGATATATACGAAAATTGTACACCCGGCAAGTCGAAAACCTACAAATGCGGCTTAGGCAAAAAAGGGTATCCCGGTGGACTGAAAACCCGAAAGGGTGGTCCAGGCAAAAATTAGGGATTTGAGCGTATGACTATGTCCTGTCGGATCATCTACTTACAGACTACATTGCTATCAACTTTAAGATTGAATGACGCAAATCAATCTGATCACCTTCTTCTGGCAGCAAGGAGATGAGACACTCGAAAATATATGAGCAATAGCATATTTGAAACTCGATGGGATTATTTTCGCATACCTTTTTATCACTTTATAGTTTCTTTCAATATTTTGACGATTTCCTCTTACTAGGATATCTGTCTCTTTGTACACAATTTCCTGTTCATAGGCCACCTTCTTTAATCAATACAACTCCTTTTTAGATTCCCAATTTTTTATGTTTCTCTGTTTTTGTTTGCACAAGTCCAATGATTGCTTTGAATGATCATGTGCATATGACAATAATTACTACTTATAAATATATGCAAAATAAACAGAAATAGCATTTACTACAGGCTCTAGGAGTTGGAAAAACGACCCAAGTCACCAACATATCCCTACAAAGCCAGTATCACAAAAATACTCCCACAAGATGACTCTTGTAATCCCCGCAAAATTATCTCACCCTCGACAGAGGCGGATCCCTCCAACGAGATTACTACACCATCACGTTTACAATATTTACATTTCTTCTTGCTACATTGGTCCCCGAGAAGTATCAAGCCGACCTTCAACTCACCACGTTAGTCCCCGAGCAGTGATTATCTGCATCTATTCAACTCATCACGTTATTCCCCGAGCAGTGTTTATCTACATCTATTCAACTCATCACGTTAGTCCCCGAGCAGTGATTATCTACACCTATTCAACTCATCACGTTAGTCCTCGAGCATTGATTATCTACATCTATTCAACTCATCACATTGGTCCCCGAGCAGTGATCATCTACATTTCTTATTGTTACATTAGTCCACAGGCAGTAACAGACCAACTATTCAATTTAGCACATTAGTCCCCGAGCGTTAGTAAGTTAACCTCCAAGTCAGCTACCAACTTATTATGTCAGTCTCCGAGAAATTAGAAGTTATTCAAAATCTCATTGTTCCCCATCAGAGGGTTGCTTTCTCAATACTATTCATAGGATTTAATCCCCCAGTCAAATTCCATTCAAGATCTCGACATCCCCAACTGAATGTTACCCAAGGCTTATCATTCCCAAATAAAGCTGATATCTATACCCGAAACTTGGTCAGATAGTTCATCGGAGGAATCTGCATCTCTTTTATCCCCAGTTAGGATCTCCAATAGTCACTCTGCTATCCCCAAGCAGAAGTCGAGGATCCCCAGAAGAACAATTCTCAGGCTAAAGCAGGGAATCTCCAATAGGAAACGACGAATCATCCTCTTCAAGATGGATATGTTTTAGAATACAGCAGCATATACACTCATACATCATTTATAATATGTTATAACATATACATACAAGATGCATATATCATTCTCGTCTATTTCGGAATCATCATTACACATTGCATGCATCATGATATACATAAAGCTAACCATGCCTTTTCAGGTCAAAATTCTCCATCTGCAGATTGCTTCATATCTGGTTAAAAATCAATGTATACAAATACTTTCCTTCAAATACAATCTTGGGACACATTCCCTACCGAGAAAGCTATCCAGAAGAACATTTTTCCGAATGAAGTCTAGCGTACGACTCATTCCGATGCAAATCACAACATCAATTTTCTCCATATGGCATCTTTAAGCCCGTCTACACCTACACATCAGTTGCTTCTTTCTAAATGGCATCATTAAGCCCATTCCAGTATATCGTCAGCCGACGACTTTATTCTGCACACCAGCGAGTGCAAATTTTACGACACTCGAGTGTTTAATCATCTTCCACCTTTAGGTCACGAATGGCTTGCACATCAATCTAACCCCTCAGGCGTAAGAAGATTGAACAGAGGCAGCTGTTGTACCCCAAAATTTTCCCTCCCATTTTGAGATCAAGATACATCTCCATATTCAAAGGTTGATAAGACAAACTCTCCCCTAAGCAATCAAACCACAATTAAGGGTTTGTCTTTCTCAAGGAAAAAGTGATTTTTAATGGATCAAGTGGATATCATGACTCCTCACATGCTTCAAAGTATCATCATGAAAAGTTTCAAGCCTCATAGCCCAAGTTTGCTCAATCAATTGCTCTGATGGTTGAAAATCAGTTGTATTGGACAAAAAGTCAAATGTGGTTAACATATAGTCAAATTCCATCATTTTTGGTCAACATCAAGATTTTGAAGTCACATTCATCATTTGATCAAGGGTTGATCATGATTCATCAAGAAAACTCAAGAATTGATCAAAATTTGAAAGTTTCTAAATTAGAGTTTCTCAAGGGAAAGTCAACAGAACTTTGACCAAGCATAACTTTCACATACATCATCAGAAATTTCTCAACCAAAGCTCATTTTAAAGTGAATTCAATTCTCTACAACTTTGTCTGTCATAAGGTTTTTCCCAAAAATTCTTCATTTGAGAGATATGGGCCAAGACATTATAGGTCCTTTCAAAATTCAACAAAAAGTCATTATTTTTCAAAGGATTGAGCAAGAACATGGAAGCTTCAATGAAGATGAAACAAAAGATATCTCTTAGTGGACATCTTAAACTTTCTAAAAAGTCGAAGATCATCCTCAAATGATGAGAATTGAGCAAGATATAGTTTGACCAAGTTTGGAAATTTTGAAGAAGTGCATGAAGAGAAGTATTGAGTAAACTCAAATTTTTTTCTCCAAATGGGCCTATGTTTCCATGATTTGAACTTGTTTATAACATGGTTCATGACTTCTAAGCTCGGCTACACGCCCTCCTATTTATTTAATTTATTTTTGAATTAATTCATTTAAATTTAATTTTAATTAAAATAAAATGCAAGGAAGGATTGTTAGGCGTGTGGGCTAGATATATGAGTGCCTTGAGGTCCAAACAATCCAAGAAAAGCTGGGGAAAATGCATGGAAAAGATTGGCACAAGATTGAAGCAAAATTGGAAGATTTTCATACAAAATGTCAATCAAATATTTTCTCATTAAAGACAATATATTTTCTCACAAGTCTTGACCTTATACACTCCTCAATATATATTCTACAAGACCACAAGAAGGGAACACCAATTTGCTGCCTTAAGAACCTAGCCAAACTCTCACAAAAATTCAAGTTTAGGGCAAACTCGAATTTCAATTTGCAGCCATTCTCAATCAACTTCAAGCATCCATTCGTACTCCCGAGGTTTCCAGGAACCAATCCAAGCCTTTACACCGTCCCAAAGCATCCCAGAATCGTGCCCTTTAACAGCATCGGTTTGGTAAAAGTTCTTGAAATCGATTTTAATTTTTCATGCATTATTGACATGTTTGATGTGTTTGCTTATGTTCAGGAGTTTGTTAAAACATGTACAACGTATTACATGTAAGCTTTGAGGCTTAAATCGCGTGATTCCATTTTTACAACATGAAGAACTGTGACCTTCGAACCCACTGATACAGGGATTTTTAGGACAAACCAATGCCACCAATCGATTCGAAGGGGTCAATTTAGGGGGAGTAGGTTTAAGCTTTTGCCTCGATTCTTACTATTTTGCAGGGTTGGCATTTGAAGTGGTCGGAGAAGATGACTGGAATTCATCTTCGGCGTCTCTGACCTTGGTTGATCGGCAAGGACATGCATGGCTGCGTGCGATTGGATCATTTAAACTCCCTGGCCCCCAACACGCGTTTTCATTTAAAATTTGATTTTTCTGAATTTAATATTGCATATATATATTTGACCTTGTGTGTTAATTCACTAATGTATCACCACCCAAATGGTTCAACTTGCTCGCATAGTCCCTTACCCTATCAGGTCGCTGGTTCGAACCTGCCTTTTGCAACTTTTTTTCATAACTTATGAATTTTTCACAGGTAACACATACATACTCTTGGAGGCGTGATTATAACATCACAAGCACATGGCGCAGTGGTCCAGTTTTGGACCTGTGACCCTCAGGTCCTGGGTTCGAGACCTCAAAGGACCATCTCTATTTTTTTGGAATTAATTCCTTTCATATTTTCTAGTTTTCTTAATTTTTATTCTCTATTTTAATTCTTTTCATAAATTTATTTTTAATACTTAAAAAAACCCTAAAAAATATTTTAATTTTATAATTAGGTTTAAAAAATCTTTAATTAATTTTAAACACAAACAAATTTTATTTTTATCTTCATTCAAATTATTCTTACAATTAACTTTTAATTAACTTAGAAATTAGGTTTTCACATATAAATTCGATTTCAAAAATACCAAAAAAAATGTTTATTTTCTAATATTAGGGTTTAGAACACTATCTTATTTATCAAATAATTTTTTCCTCTTATTTATGCTTTACTTTTATTTTAAATATTAGAAATCGATGTATAGGTTGCAAGGTTATTTTTGTAATAGCGTAGATCTTTATTTTCCGCATTTTTTCTCTTATTATGTAACTGCTCATGGGATGTAATAGCTTAGGATAATTTACTTTTCCGCACCTCTTCATTATGTAACTTCCCCAAAGCCATGTAATAGCGTAGGACGTTTTATTTTTCGCACTTTATTTTTCTGCAAATATTAACTGCTAGATGTATGCTAATTAGGGTTTGTATGGAAAGATCTAAAATCAATGCTTAGATAACCCTAAATTCAAAGATAAAATATCTGAATTGAATCACTATTGCACACTTGCACCCCTAGGATGTCCTCTCTTGTTGCCTGCGAATAAACATGGTTATGTCCCTCGAACGTAGGGGTACCATTAGCAAAGACACTTACGAATAACATCATCATAGTCCCATCGGTATAAAGATCATAGTCCCTCGATGACCCTCCGAGTTGCCTACGAAAAGATGATCTTGTCCCTTAGTTGTTGCCTACGAATAAATGATGATAGTCCCTACGAAATTGCTAAGGTATCCTTACAATATTGCCTTCAATGACCATTCGATGATCCTACGCATGTCCCTTCACATCCAATGGATGGGGATACCTACCAACTAATGGTATGGATAACACTATCCTCAAGGAGAAGGAAAATAACAAGAACAACCTTTGAGTGGGTAAATTACTCTTAATTGCTTGATGAAAACAAATACTTTTCACACCTCACATTTTCAAACAAATATTTTCAAACACTTCGTATACATTCTTGAGGACTGATACAAGAATCAATACAAAGTTAAAGTCAAAATATTTTTCAAACAAATCATACACACAAAGCAAGTTTTCAAAAGCGAGCTAAGCAATTAAGAGCCTGTAGATAACTACGAATGAAATGGGTGTTAACACCTTCCCTTTTCATAATTATCCCCCCCCACACGAACTCAGAATCGATAAAATGTCTTTCCTGTTCTTTTTACCTTTCCTAATTGGATAAAAAAAGTCGGTGGCGACTCTTGCTAACTGCAACATTTGCGATAAAACACAAAACGACTAAGTCAGTTCTCCCACCGTGTTACACATCCGGTGAAGGGAAGCTTCGCTTGGAGCTGCTACTATTCCTCGCCCAGTGAGCTGCTGGCGAACCAAAGTCAAAATCTACTGGAATTTTAATCTTCCGCACCGCTCCTGCACCGCCCAACGGCAGCTTGGCGCTCTCAGCGGCTCAGCGCCTCATCATCGCTCCATCAGTGCCTGACAATGGACACCAAGAAAGCAACTTTTGTTGCATTCACTGTATAATTTCAAATGGATTCTTCTCTTAGCCCTATTCCTTTATTGATGCGTGTTGGAGCTTTTATTCCTATTACTCCTACAATGCTCAAATACCTACAAAATGAATACAAAATAATCAAACTGTACACTATGTATGCAAAACATATTTAAACGTATTTACAACAAAAAATGGGATTATTCAACCGATATTAACAACAAAGAGTCTATAAGTGCAACAAAAAGTATATACAAAATAACTACATTTTTGCACTTATCATTGAGTTAAACATGTGTAAAAGTTTTTTTTATTTTGAAAGGTTGTTAAGTTGAGCTCGTGTAAAAGTTCTAGTTGTTTGTGAAAAGTTGTTTGGGTTAATTCTGTACAAAAACTCATATTGTAAAAGATTGTTTGGACCGATGTTATGTAAAAGCTCAAGTTGATTTTAATAAAAATTTCAAGGAAAAATTCTTGGGAACTGCAGTAAGTTGTGTGGTTTAAGATCAAACCATGTAATATGTGGTGTAATATTTCTTACCTTATCTCTTAACTATTTTTTCTTTTATATTCTCTGTCATTATTTATCTATTCCATTTTTTATTCACTATTTATATATGCTTCTAACATAAATAATTTTAGTGGATTTCTTAATCCACCCCATAGGGGTGGGGTGCACCCCATGAAAACTCGAAAATGCCCTTCTAAAAACTGGAAGTTTATTTCCGGTTCCCACCCCATTTTGTAAAAACAAGTCAAAATGTGGTGTGACCCCTGAAATTGTAAGATACTGTACTGGAGATACACTTTTGATATGGAACCGGAAGTATATCTCTGGCCATAGAAGCAGGAATATTCAATTGTATGCCACCTGGATATTTTGTATGAAACTAGAAGTTTACTTCTGGTTTTGTCACGAAACTGATTGTTATAAGCAACAACCATGGTGATCACCACCATTACATACCTCCTTCTCCAAACTTCTCCATAAGCCTCTCCATTGTCAATCCATTTTTCACTCCAAATACATTTTTTTTGGTTCATCATATCAGAAAAGGCTCGACAAAGAAGAATTTCAAGTAAACATCATCCCTTTTATCCCTCATTCACTGCACTAATTTGAAACTTTTTGCTGAAAATAAGGTTACGTACAAACTGGATGTTTATTTCTGGTTGAACTAAACCGAAAGTTTATTTTCGGTTTTATCTCTGTTTTGAAATTATGCAGCAATTTTCACTGTGATATGTGTATTTATAATTTTTATTATGTTACATAGGTATGGTGCACCTCGATAGCATTCCTAAACCCGAAGTGACCGAAGTTGTATCTCCAGTCGTAGTTCCACCTCTCATAATTAAGTCGGTTAATGTTCGTGAACATTTTAAAAATGTTCAAGAATTTGAATTATGGGACGATATGTTGCATTGGGTTCATTTAGAGGCAACGAGGTTAGGATTTGGTACTATGATAGAAAGGTCTGATAACGAAACTGATAGAAGAAATGCCTTTGTTATTTTGACTTGCGAAAGGAGTGGAAAATATGTGGCTCGCATTCAAAATTTAAAATGCGAGGAAACTGGCACAAGAAAATGTGAGTGTCTATTTCGGTTGCGTGGTTATCTCATGGCCAACAATAAGTGGAAGTTTAATGTGATTAGCGGAGATCACAATCATGATTTAACTCCAAAGTTGGTCGGTAATCCAATAGCATGTCGGCTACTTTCGGATGAGAAAACTTGTGTTTCCAACATGAATTTGAATTTGGTACCTCCCAAAAACATTCTTGCTACTTTGAAGCACAAAATACTGGAGAGCACCTCTAATATCAAAAAGGTGTACAATAAGTGCTATCAAATAAAGTTAGCCCTTCGGGAGGATCTAACCGAAATGCAACACCTTTTGAAAGTTCTTGATGAAAACAATTATCTTTGTAGGCATCGACGGGGTGATGATGGAGTAACTGTTAGATACGTTTATTGGACGCATCCTGATTCCATTAAATTGTTCAACATGTTTCGTACCGTGCTCGTAATGGATTCGACGTACAAAACCAATAAGTACAGGCTACCGTTGTTGGAAATTGTTGGTGTTACATCGACCGAGAAGATGTACTCAGTTGGTTTTGCATTTCTCGAGTGCGAAAAAGAAGACAACTTTCAATGGGATTTAAAGGTGTGTAGGTCAATGTTGAAGAACCAAAAAGATATGCCAAAGGTAATTGTTACCGACTGAGATACGACATTAATGAATGTTGTTGCAACCGTATTTCCGACTTCTTCCGCATTACTTTGTAGGTACCATATTACAAAAAATGTGAGAAGTCAGGTTAAACCTGCCGTGGGGTCGAAACAGGTAGCTGGTGAAGATGGAAAGTGGGTAAAGTTTGGTGTTATTGTGGATAAAATCATGGCTGCATGTAATGTTATTGTTAATGCATCTACAAAAGAGATGTATACTGATGATGTTTTACAGTTCCGAGCTGTTTGTGAGAAATATCTGAATCTGTTGAAATACGTGGAGAGCACAATACTTGATCAGGTGAAGGAGAAATTTGTTTGTGCATGGACTGATCAGGTTATGCACCTTTGACACATAACATCAAACCGAGTTGAATCTGCGCATGCTTGTCTCAACAATTGGTTGGCAAATAGCAAGGGTGATTTGATTACGGGTTGGGAAGTTGTGAACCGTATGATACTGAACCAGCATAATGAGATACAAACGACATTTGGTCGTAGTATCACGGTGTTGGAACATAGGTTCAAGGAGAATATGTTATATTCTCAATTGGTCGGTAACATCTCTCGGGCGGCGCTTAATTATATTTTTCATGAGACCAAAAGAGATTCAAATGTGGGTGATGACACCTCAAAATGTGGGTGCACTATTGTGAAAACATATGGTCTCTCTTGTGCTTGTGTCATAGCCAAAAAGATGAGTGGTAATGTCCCGATACATATGGACGAGATCTCTAGTCATTGGAAGAGACTTAGTTTTGAGGATGACGGGAAAATGAAAATTGATAAATCAAATATCTCCATCCTTACCAAATGGGAAGCAATACAAGCGAGATTTTTGAGAGCCGATGACGCCACCAAACTCCACATCAAAGAAGAGTTGAGAAAGATTGTGTTTCCGGAGACCACGTATTTGAAACCACCCTCCCAATCGGTAAAAACAAAAGCTGCACCGAAGAAGTTAAAACCTACATCGGGCGACAATTCTACTACGAGGAGTCCTTCGTATTATGAACATGTTAACAAAGTATTTCCCGACTCAACTACACCGAAATCTAAAAAATATGCTTCCAAAGGTGCCCATATTAGCAAACCACTTCCTACACCGACTCCATCAAAAATATCGTTCATTGATCAAATGTCGGTTTTCATGCACAAATATGTTGAAAGGATCGACAATATGGGTGGTGATGGTGATTGTGGCTTTTGAGCTGTTTCTTGTTTGCTAGGTAGCTGTGAAGAGTATTACTATACTGTGCGAGATACTCTAATCACAGAGTTGACGAAACACAGAAAGTTGTACACACGTGTGTTCGGGAGTAAAGAGAAGGTTGAGGAAATACATCACGCACTAGTACCTGTTAAGGTTGGATATGCACCAGAGGACAAATGGATGTGGTTCCATGAAATGAGTCATCTCATAGCAAGTGCGTATGACAAAGTGTGTATTAATTTGACAAGATACAGTTTTTCAAAGACTTATTTTCCTCTGCGCACTACTCCTACACCAAATCCCAGTGATCGTATCATTTGTGTTGGGTGGATTTCAAATCCACGGCATTTTGTTCAAGTTTACTTGAAACTGGGATGCCCTATACCACAGACATCACCAAAGTGGGCGCTTCATTTCACAGAACCATCGGAGACATGGTCGGACGAATTCATAGAAAGGATGCAAGAATACAACAAGTTGAGGGAAATAGATATAGAAATAAATAGGGAAAAGTCAAAAGGGGTGCCATCAGTGGATTTATCCGACGATACTTTTTTCGGCTATTTCAAGTAGTATAGGTAGCATTGTAATGTTAACTTCATTTTAATAATGTATTATGATGTGGAAATATACTCATTTTTGTAATTTGACCACTTGCAAAAAAATTGAATATATGAGATTTTGTCAATATCCTTGTTGTTTCGGTTCTGTTTCTGGTTTTTCAACCCCAGGCCATTTATCAAAAGTATACTTCCGGTTTTGGTATTAAGTAGAAAACCAGAATTTAACTTCTGGTTTTATCACTGACACAAAGATAGGATTTCTATGGTCCATGTTACATCCTTCTACTATAAAAATACCTCTCCTCTTATATTTTTCCCTACCACAACACAAAAAAACCAGAAACGGACATGAAATTATACATCACATGGGTCGTTGGAGTTGTTCATATTTTCCCGGCGACATGTCGTCTTGCGAATTCAAGATCACGTGTACACCCCAATTGAAGAGGTACGTGAAACTTTGCAGGAACTTGTTCCTTATGGCGACGGTCGAAAGGTAGAGAAGATCGAGTACCGCTCGCCATCAATCGACAATGAAGGGAATCTGCAGTTCATGAACCGTGAACTGAAGAACGACGACGATTTACGGGCTATGTGCTCGGCTTATCGGAGTTTTTAGGAGAAAGTTTCAATCGAGTTAGATGCGACTTTATCAAGAACAGCCGATGACATTATGAGGATGTTGCAACGTCCACTCAGATATTGATTTGTAATGTTCGATTTATGTTTAAGTTTCGGTTTGTATTTGCTAAGTTTATGCATCTCTATGTTAGACAATAAAATGAAGTTTTCTGATTTTCTAATATGAATCAAACCGGAAATATAGTTACGGTACAAAACTGAAAATTAAGTGCCAAGTTAATGTAAATTTTATCAGATAGTGGTGCGCACCAGAAGTATATTTCCAGTTTTCAGGAACAATTTAGAAATTCGCGCGAACAGGTAAAAATTCATGCGGTGGAATAAGAAATCCACTAATTTTAAATCAAATGTTTTTTATGAAAAAGGTTTTAAAATTAAGAATATCACAATTCACTTTTTCACTCTTGTATTTGGAATCGCTTGTTCAAAGCTTACTACATTAGAAGGACACATCTTTGGTCCATTCTTCCCGGTGTACAGAGGTTTCATGACATTCCTTACTAGTGCTTCATAGGTGACTTTAACCATGTCTTTAGAGCTTATGAGTATAATGGCCGTCACTCTATTAATAGGATTCCCATGTAAGAATTTTAAAATTTGACTAATTCCAATTACTTGGTTCACCTTCCTGCTACATGTGCATTCTTCAACTGGTCAAATGGCAAAAGAGGAGGTAGCCACATTGCAAGATTATAGGATAAAGCCTTATCCACCATATCTTGGTTGAATACATGTTAATAATTTCTTGCACAACTCTGATCAAGTATAGATTACCAATCAAAGGTTAATTGACATGTGGATGGAGATAGATACACTAAATTTTTTCATACAATGGATAAAATTAAGAACATTGTTAAGTTGATATCCTCAATTAGAGTTGGTGAAGCTGGTATCACTGGGCCTGAAGAGATTGTTGAAATAATATTGTTTAACCCTCCTCTCTTTTATGTATTTCCTTCTTTCTTTTTAATGTATTGGATTTATGATTCATACCAACTAGACTTTTTGATTAAAAAAATTATTTGGACTAATTGTTTAATTATATTGAATTCACATAATGAAATAAGTTTTAGAAAGATAATGTATATTAAATTAATGTAATAGTGTGTCCAAATACATTATTTACTTATTGATAAAAAGTGTCTAAATTCATAATTTTTTGTATATTTTTAGAAAAATATTTTATTGTGTTAATTTTAATATACTTTCAATTTTTTTCTTTTTATCTAGAATCTCTTTTCTCTTTATTATTAAGGGTATATTTGTTTTTTTAATGGTAATATACGAAAATCATATGCAAGTTTGGAAAAGTTAAGAAAAACGGGAAATAACATGCATTTTAACATCATAATTTCATTTAAAAATTTCATAATTTCCTGATATATATATATATATATATATATATATATATATATATATATATATATATATATATATATATATATATATATATATATATATATATAAAGTCCATTTAGCGTTAATTTTGGATATCTTGATCGTATAGTAAAATTTTATAGGTTAATCTCAAACTTTATAGGTATGATCTATATGATGATATGTTTCAATCCAAGTTGATTTTAAAAATATTAATCCAAGTAGCGTTTTTGCGAGTGTAAGTTATGGTGTAACTCTTGGTGTAATTTGATCCCTCCTCATATATATATATATATATATATATATATATATATATATATATATATATATATATATATATATATATATATATATATATATATATATATATATATATATATATATATATATATATAATTACACCTAAAAATATTAAAACTATCCCTAAAATATTGTATCTAAATGTTTTTTAAGATGTATTTGTTTCATGGATTTGGATTGAATTTATGAGAAAGTTTTGAAAAATTATTCCCGATTGTTTTTTATTACAATGAATATTTTTACACATAATCTTTGTTATAATTATTTCCATGATATGGAAATCAAACATTCCAATTAGAATAGTATCTTACTAACTATAATTTTTCATTACTATTTACATTTATTTATTTTTATTTTTTATAATATTTTAATAAAATAAATATTGTGAACATTCTTAAAAATTTTAATTTTTGACTAAACACTTACGAAAGAATATTATTCTTAGGAGTAATAATTCTAAGAATAAAGTTCCAATATTTTATAACTCGAAATAAACATATCCTAATATTTATAAATATCAATTGAGTTGTACTTTAAGATAATATATTTGTTTTTTAATCTTATTTTATATTTATTTAATATTATTTATGTTCTTTTATATAATAAAAAATTTATTTTTTAAATTTATTAAATAATTAATATCTAATCAAATATATTAATTATTCAATAAATCTAAAAAAATTACTTGTTGTCTTATAAAAAAGAACAAATGTGTATAATCTAATTTGTATTTACCAGTACTATCATTATCAAATTATGTAACTTGTCCATTGCATAATATGTAGTCATCAATTTAATAAACACGATAAATAATATAATTTAAAATTTACTAATACAATACCAACAAATTCTTAAATATATATTTATATTGATATTGAATAAAAGTAAAATATATATTACTGGTTAAGTCTCTTAATAATTTTTGAAGGCAAAATGAAAAATAATTTTATAAATTTTCTATTCTGTTAGAGTCAAAATAAAAAATAATTTTATAAATTTTATCTATACAAATGGTGTAATGCACTTATTTATTATTTTTATACGACAATTCTTTTACTTATAATAAATTGTAAAATTAATATGACATGATAACTTATTTGAGATGCATAACTTTGTTTTTAATTATTCATTTTATTAAAATAATTCATGCATGCATCGCACGAGGTATAAGTCTAGTTTGTTTAATAAATTATTTAAAATATAAATTATAAATAAAATAATAGTTAAAAAATTTCACTTTTTATAAAATAAATAATTGTATTGTTAAATAATAAATTGTGCCAAAAATGTTATAATTGTTAGGCGTGTCCGCAGTTCAGTTTGGATTAATTTTAAGGCAAAAAATTATCCGATCTAAAGATCAATTTATTTACAATTCGCTTCGATTTTAAATGATATATTAAAAATAATTCGATCCGTTCTGATCTAATTTAATGTGGTTTAATTTGGATTAGTTTTTGGACATCTAAATTACAAATTATATTTTTATTAATATTATAAAAATACTAAAAAAATTATAGACTTGATATAATATATAACATATAGTATATTAAAAATTAATGTTGTAAAACGAGAGTGATTGATTATAGTTGAAATAATAAAAATAAATATATTAAACCAAACTACTAAATATTATTAAAAAATAATTATCATCTAATAACAATTTTTATTTTAAATAGAAGCTCATATTAAGAAAGAAAGAGATAAACAAAAGGAGAAGGGGGACTACTCCAAAACCTTCTCAAGAGTAAGTGAACCTAAAAAAAGACATTCATAGCCTCTTTTTTTTATACAAAATCTTCCCTAATACCTAAATGGATGGAATAAAAAAGAATGAAGGAATTCGAAGTGGGACCGAGATTAGCCAAAAAATCCACACACAAGTTACCTTCTCTGTAAATATATGATAAAAAAAGTCATGTTAGAAAGAATATTTCTACAAAAGCTCCAACTATAACGAAGTTGACAAGGAACAATAGATGTGTTGGAGAAAACCTTGACCACCAGTTGTGAGTCTGTTTCAATCCAAAATTATAAGAAGAAAATTCAGCAATATAAGAAGAAAGAAAATCTCCAAAATTGTTTCGAAAATTGCCACCACGACCTGCGGCAGCAGGGTTTTGAGAAAGGGAACCGCCATAGTTGCATTTAACTCAATCAAAGATGGGGTCTCAAATGACTTCTTTAATAACCAGGGCACGAGAGATGAACCTAGACATTGAAAGCTTTAATAATGTTGAAGTCAAGGAGGGAGGAAGAAGTTGTAAGCTTGGAGTTCGAAGCAACCAGAGAAATCAAATTCGAAATCCAATATAATAACAAATTCACGTAACATATCATACTAATAAAAATAAATAAGTATATATATATATATATATATATATATATATATATATATATATATATATATATATATATATATATTTGGTTTGGTTTGATTTGGATTGGATTGGATCAATTTTGAAAAATCAATTCGAAATTCGATACAAACCGAGTCGTTTTCAAAAAATGACATTCAAACACATCTAATAAATTTCAGTTTTTTTTCTTCAGTTTTTCAAAAAAAAATTGGGTCGGTTTGCAATTTTAATTGGATCGACTTAGATTTGAACACCCCTAATTATTGTTACCTTATGTGCAATAAATATATTATTATTAGAGAAAAATAAATATGCACTCATAGTGTAAAATAATCAATCACAACCATGTTAAGTGCAAGTCATATTATTATTTTAAATAAATTATATGACATGGATAAATGAAATGATGAATTTTGATTGAATGGCATGTAAAACTATTTTACATTGTCAGTGCACTACCTTTTAATTCTTATTATTATTATTATTATTATTATTTGGATTATTTTCGTTGTTATGATTAATAATTTTTCTGTGAAAATATTTTAAATAGTATTATAAATTTGTTATAAAATTAATGAGAAAACAATGTAATAGAAGAGTAGAGACGAGAAGAGAGAAAATAAGATTGTATTATTCTCATTATCTGTGTAGATTTCAATTACAATATGAGTCTTATTTATAAGATATGTAATAAATAGAAAATCATTTGAAATCTTCTAATCGATGGACATCCATAATGATTCCATTTATAACACTCCCCCTTGGATGTCCACAAAGAATGTGCCTCATTAAAACCTTACTAGAAAAAAACCAGGGGAAAAAATTCTAGTGAAGGAAAAAGAGTACAACATTCTTTGTAAGGGAGCTACCTCGTTACTATTCAATACTGATTATTACAAATAAGAGAAAATTATTGGGAGACAATAATCCAGTATTCATAATAGTCTCATTGGATGTTTGTTTAGGATATGTCTCGTTAAAACCTTACTAGAAAAAACCCTATGGAAAAAAATCTAGTGAAGGAAAAAGAGTACATATCCTTTTTAGAAAAATTCATTTCTCCCCCTCAGATGAACGAATTTGGTTCTCCCCCTCAGCTGAACAATCATTTCTTCTATGATGAAGGTCAATCTTTTGCACTAAAAGGTCGGTAAGATTACCATATGAATAAATTTATTGGAGCTTATATTACCACTTTTTTGAAGATCGTAAGTGGGAAAAAAACTGTGGAGAAACATGTTTTCTTTGATCTCCTTTAATGTAATCATCTTTCAATTGAGTAATGCATACAATATTATCTTCATACATGGTTGTTATATTTCTTTTTCTATAAGTCAACCAACAAGTCTTTTTCCATGATTAGTTTCACATGTCTCCATGAAATAGTGTTACCAACATAAGTAAACAAATAATTTGTGTGATCTACCATTATGAGGATCTGAAAAAGTATTATGTTTATGCATAACATGTTAATTCAAATTTGGATACGAATAAAACAAACTCATGTCCATTTACCCCCAAAATAACGAAGTATATTTTGACTTTGTTCCAATGTCTTCGTGTAGGCGAAGAACTATATCTTGTTAATAGGTAATAGTACTTGATACATCATGGTATGTATAATTAGCAAGATAAGTCAGTGCTTGAATTACACTGAGATATGGTACTTCAGAACCAATTAGTTTTTCATCCCCTTCTCGAGGTCTAAAAGGATCTCTTACACATTCAATTATCTACCATCATAGAGGTAGACAATATACGAGATTTGTCCATATATGAACATTTTAACATTTTGCTATACATGAGATTTTTCCATATAGAAACGTTTTAACACTTTTCTATATAACCTTCTTGGTGTACGCAAATTCTATTGTCTAAATTTTCACGTTGTAAGAACTTTGTATTTTCCAAGTCCTTCACATCAAACCATTTCTTTTAAACAATTTATGGTTTTTGGTAACTCTTCAGGAGCTCCAATAATATTTATGCATCCACATAGATATCTATTATATAGAATTCTTTTCCAGATATAAAAAAAAAAGAGATTTGGGTTGATTTGTATATCTCTTTCTTAGCAGATATTCACTATGACGATTATACCACATGTGTACATCATGTTCATATTAAGTCCTTCATGTGCTACAAGGCTAATCAAATATCAAAACAATTAATTGAATCCACTACAGGTGGATATGTTTCATCAAAACCAATCTTAGGTCTTTGTGAAAATCATTGAACAACAAATCAAACTTCATACCATTCTTATTTTACTTTTTCATAAAAACTCATTTATATCTCATTAGTTTCAAACCTCAAGGTATCGGACTAGAAGTCCAAAAAAGATTCGATTTTAAAGCGAGTTTAATTATTCTTCAATTGAATCTATTTATTTTGGCCAATTATCACTTTGTCTATAATCTTAGATAGACTTTGATTCATGATCTGTTCATTTTGGTCAATTATCACTTTGTCTATAATCTTTGATAGACTTTGATTCATGATCTGTTCATTTTGACCAATTCTCACTTTGCCTACAATCTTTGGTAGACTTTGTTTCGTGATCCTCGTTATCGTTTATCTTTTTGAGCGCTATATTGTATACAAATACATTGTCAATGTCGACTTTATTTGGTTATCTTAATTTTGGTTCCATTCTATTTCATCCAAGACATGATTTATCAAGATCTCTTTATTTCATATTTCAGTACTTGATAGTTCTTCTGGAACTGAAAAATAAATTATGTCAAAGTACTCTTAGAATATTAATATCCTCACTTGAGTCATTTTTAACTTTAGTTTCTTATCTTAGTAGAGGACTTTTACCATTGGAATCAACTTTCATACCACGCTTCAGGCGCGACTACAACTCGTTTGCAAGATTAGCTTATCCAATAGGAGATTCCACTTTGAGTGGAGTATTAACAGCTGATAATTTATTTCATAAACTTTGCAAATTAATAATATTTTGAACTTTTGGTTCAGATTGGTTTGTACGAGGATCAAGACAACAATTTATTTTATTAATTGAACTTTTGGTTCACATTTGAACTTCTGGTTCACATTTGAACTCCTAGTTCACATTTGAACTTCTGGTTCACACTTTCAGCTGCTTATTCTCTCCCCCTAATATTGAGAAAATTAATTTATCAATTGATAGTCAGCCTACTAGGCTTCAAACAAGTATCCAATTATTGGATCAAGATACATCCTCAAATACGGGATTCATATAAAAAATATTTTCTCAATATTCTTTCAAAACTCATCTTAGCGTACTATATTGGAGCAATTCAATAATCACAACACATCCAAAATTTTACTTAGATGAGACGTATTAGGTTATTATCCTAAAATAATTTGTAAGTTAAGAGGAGAATTAACATATACTATCTTGTTGGCTTAATGCGAATGAATATATTAATATTTATATTTTGTGTTTCAAATATCTAATTTAGAACTTATGATCTTACAAGTATCAACCATACAATTAACTTTAGACATCTAAAGAATGGATCTTCAAGTCCATTTTTATGAACATATGCTACATGATGTTCAATATCAATTTTAATAATATATGTGATACTTATCAAGAAATTTCTGGAAAATCCAGATAATAAGATTTGACTCTAATTAGTTAAGAAAAAAATTTCACAAACTTCTGGTTGTGACTTGTGAGTAGACATATGCATGATCTTTTAGTCGATGCAACAATTAATGTCATAAAAATTCAATTTCTCAAAATTTCCTTTAGAAACACACAAATTTTATTGGATTGAAGAAACTTCTGGTTCTTCAAAACTAATTCTCGCATCATAATACATTCGGGATGACCCTACCGATTTTGCCAACATTCTTAAATTTGATTTGTAAACTTCTAGTTTACAATTATGATTTGTAAATCGATTATGCTTGTTTACAATATATAGTGAAAATATAATTGAAATTTTGTTGTTCTCAAAATATTAAGAAAAAATAGATATTTTAAACAAATGATTAATTTTCATTTGATTTAATTGTAATAAACTAAATCTAAAGAATAAAAAAAAAGTTATTCATTAATAACTAAATTAAATAAAAATATCATAAGAAAATTTCAATAGTATAATATAAGGAATAAATAAAAATCGGGAAAATTAATATTGATATTAAGAGACACTATCATTACAATATAATATTTTAAACTGCTATATTAAAAATATAAAATATTTTGAAGATAGTATTGAAAGTATTTCCTTGATTGTCTGATTCTTATAGAATTGACCCAAAAATTTTTTATCAACTATGATCAACAAAAAATTATAATTCTTCAAAAATGTTTGATATTAAAATAACGATATTATTTGAAATCCTTATGGGATGATAAAAAAAAAATACACTCTTTGAACAATCCTTCAGGGATGATGTAATATTTTTGCTTATTTTTCAAATCTTCAAGTAAGAATAAAGAGAAAAAAAATTACGCAATTGTGAAATCCTCCCGGGATACTTCACTATTATGATGCAATCCTTTTGAAATTGGGTAATATTATTGATACAATTATTTAGCTAATTTTTTAAAACATAATTGATGTAATCCTTCTAGGATTCATTAATATTATTTAGATCAAATCCTTTTGAGATTTGTTAATATTATAGATGCAACCTTTTGGGATGCGTTATAATCAAATCTTTCTAGAATCTTTTGGGATTGTTTAACATGATTGATGCACTTATTGTAGGATGCATAAAAATCATCATTGATTTTCTGATCAATAGAGACAAAATATGTTATTAATAATAATATTAAATTTTAAGTTCTTCTGGAACTATAAATAATTTCATCAATCAAAATTAAAATATCACCATTTGCATAATTATTACTATGATATTATTCAATAACTCAATCACAAATCATTTTATTAATAAAAATAATATTTGCAATTCTTCAGGAATTATAAAAAAATTGATTTTTTTTTATCCTTCCGGGATCTTCAAACGTTCTTCAAGAACTATATAATAGATTCAATATTTTCCGATCATGTAGGGATGCTTCGTATGTTCTTCAAAACAATATAAATTTATTATTTTTCTATCATTCATGGATACTTGATAAGTTCTTCGGGAACTATATAATAAACTCTTATTTTATTATCCTTCAGGAATGCTTGATAAGTTCTTCAGGAACTTATATAAATATTATTTTGCTATTCTGAATTTAGGGATGCCTTATAAGTTCTTCATAAACTTATATAAATATTATTTTGCTATCTTGAATTTAGGGATGTTTGATAAGTTTTTCATAACCTATTTAAATATTATTTTGCTGTCCTTCAGGGATAGATAAATTCTCCAGGAACCTATATAAATATTATTTTGCTATCCTTCAGGGATAGATAAGTTCTTTAGGAACTATATAATTAATTTATTTTTCTATTCTTACGGAATGGCTTTAACTTTATTCATGCCATCCTTCTGAGATGCATGAAAATCATCACTGGTTTTCTTTTTCATTTTCTAATCAATATATTTATAAATAACACATAGAGAATAAAAAAAGTACCTTCTAAATCTTGGAGCTTCATGCTAATAACGTGTTATAAAATTAATGAGAAAGCAATGTAATAGAAGAGTAGAGACAGAGAAGAGAAAAAATATGATTGTATTATTCTCATTATCTGTGTAGATTTCAATTACAATACGAGTCTTATTTATAAGATATATGTAATAAATAGAAAATCATATGAAATCTTCCAATTGATGGACATCCATAATCATTCCATTTATAACAAAATTTAAATTATCGCCAATTTTCTATTATAAAAATGTTTGTTTGAATAAACATTGGTTGTCATATTAATAAAAAATATATAATTTCAAAAATGTTTATTAATAAGAAAATTTAAAAATAAGAATTAAATATTTATTATTATTGTTATTATTATTATTATTATCCCATAATAATTTTATGGCTAAATTACACTTTTGGTCCCCCTATTTTGGTGTTTTCACGATTTAGGTCCCTCCATTTTATTTTTAAACACTTTTGGTCCCCCATCCCCACTTTGGCTCCAAAAAAGTCTATGTGTCATTTGTTATTAACAGGTGGCATGAAATTATTTTACATGTCATTTACAGGTGGCATCCAAAAAACACACTCCTTCTTCCTCAACGGTCTTCTTTCCTTCTTTCCAGAATCTCTTTGTTTCCTCACTCCTTCTTCTTCCCTTTCCGCAGTCGTGAAGATTCACGATTCCAGGTTTGTATCATCAGAAATTCCCCTTCCTCACTCCTTCTTCTTCCCTTTCCTCACTCGTTCCTAATTTTCTGGAAGCCCTAATTTTCACTGTTTGTTGCATTTGATTTCACAGACATACATGTCTTCATTTACGTCTAAGGAGGATGAGAAGTTTCGTTTCAGGTATGTAGCGATTTTATCTAGTTATGTATTTTGAGATGTTGAAGTTTAGTAAAGCGTTGATCTGAGATGTTGCATTGTTTTTGATACTTAATAGGTCAGCTGATATAACTGAAGTTAGGTTAAGGATTAATCATGGGGGGTACTTTGTTCATTATCCTTGCAAAGTATATGTTAATGGAAAGGTAGAAGAACTGGAATGGGAATTTGATGTCGATTTCATGTGTTACATGGACTTTATGAAGGTTGTCAAGTAGTTGGGTTATGTAAGAATCAAGGGCATGTGGTATCATCACCCGAAATTATCACTTGCGCGTGGGCTGAGACCTCTCAACAATGATGCAGATGTTCTGAAATTCGGTGAAGATATGAAAGGATACGATTTGGGTAATATCTATGTTGAACATGTCGTAGATGAACCGGAAGTTCTAACAGAAGAAGAGTATAAACAATATGCAGAACCTGTACAAACCCCAATTGAGATCAAATCGGATGATAAAGCAGATATGGCTAACAACAAAGAAGAAAATGCAGAAGAGAATTCAGAAGAGAGGGAAGAAGTAACTGTGGAAGAGAGGGAAGAAGCAGAAGAGAGGGAAAAAGTAACTGTGGAAGAGAGGGAAGAAGAGAATGCAGAAGAGAGGGAAGAAGTAACTGTGGATAACAATGCAGAAGAGAGGGAAGAAGTAATTGTGGAAGAGTGGAAGAAGAGAATGCAGAAGAGAGGGAATAAGTAACTGTGGAAGAGTGGGAAGAAGAGAGGGGAGAAGTAACTATGGAAGAGAGGAAAGAAGTAACTATGGAAGAGAGGGAAGAAGAGAATGCGGAAGAGAGGGAAGAAGTAAATGAAGAAGATATGGAATAAGAGAATGCAGAAGAGAGGGAAGAGGTAAATAATGAAGATAGTGAAGAAGTGGTAATGGAAGAGAGGGAAAAAGTAATTGAGGATGGGATGGAAGAAGTGAATATGGAAGATAGGGAAGAAGTTATTGAGGATGAGAGTGAGGAAGATGAAGATTATGTGCAAGAGGAAGATGAAGATTTAGGGGATAGTGAATTTGATGGCTTAGTTAAAGAGGATTGGGACTGGACACATGAGGTACCAAGCCACACATTTACGCAAGAAAAAACGATGCAACCCAGGTATATGCAAGCCAAAAACCAACCAAAGCAACTGATTTTGAAGAAGCACATAATATAGACTCAGATGTCCTTGATACTCCCCCAGGAAGTGAAGATGATGGTGAAGAATTTAATTATTCCAAGTTTAAAATGTCGGATTGTGGTGATCAAGTAAGATTCGAGCTTGGGATGAGATTTGCCTCAAAGGGTCTTATTAGAGATGCAGTAAAGTCTTTTGCAATGGAAAAGATTAAAAACTTACATATCAAGAAAAATGATAGCAAACGAGTTGTTGTAAGGTGTGACATGAATTGTCCATTTTACATGAGATTTAGTAAACGGGTAGGGAATGAATACTGGCAGTTGGTGAGCTTTACTGATGACCATACTTGTCACAGGACTGCTAAGAATAAGCAAGCTACAACAGAATGGCTTGCGAAGAAGTTCATATCACTACTGAGACATACTCCTGAAATGAGGCCCAAGGGTTTGATTGCAGAGGCACTTGAAAATTGGGGTGTGAAATTGTCCTCAGCTCAAGCATATAGGGCCAAAACTAGAGCATTGGAACTACTACAAGGTGTTATGACTGAGCAATACGTGTATTTGAGAAGTTATGGTGAGGAGCTAATAAGGTCTAATCCTAATTCTACAGTGATCATTAAATATGGTATGTCTGAACAAGGACCTGTTTTTGAGAGGATATTTGTATGCCTGGAGGCGTGTAAAGCTACATTTGCATACACTTGTAGGCCTTTGATTGGTCTTGATGCTTGTTTCTTGAAGGGTGAGTATGGTGGTCAGTTAATTGCAGCAGTGGGAAAAGATGGAAATGATCAAATTTATCCGATTGCTTATGCTGTGGTGGAATCTGAGACAACAGACTCATGGAAATGGTTCTTTGATCTATTATTAGAGGATCTGAATAGTATTTTGCCAATACTAACATTATCATGTTTTGATAGGGCCTGGTACCAGCTATTGCTGATTTGGGACCGAATGTTGAACACAGGTTGTGCGTTCGACATTTGTATGGAAATTGGAAGAAGAAGTATCCTGGGGAAGTCATGAAAGAATTGTTTTGGGAAGCGGCTAGGGCAAATGTAGTTCCAGATTGGGAAAGAGCCATGTTAAAAATTAAAGCTAAAAATGAACATGCTTGGAAATACATGAAGGACATTCCACCATCCATGTGGACTAGGTCTGCATATCGAACTGACAGTCACTGTGATTTACAGGTTAATAATATGTGTGAGTCGTTCAACAACGCTATCTTGGAGTATAGGGACAAGCCCATCATAACTTTACTAGAAGGTTTAAAGCACTACATTACCACAAGGATAGTGAAGCAAAAGAATCTCATGAGTCGATTCAGAGGCTCAATTTGTCCCAAGGTGGAACAAACAATTGAAAGGCTAAAGAGGGAATCTGGGGGTTGGGCACCAACATGGCATGGAGATGATGCACTGAATATCTTTAGCGTGTCCAATGGTCAAGACACTTTCGAGGTGAACTTGCAGAAATTCCATTGCGCTTGTCGTAAATGGGCCCTGACTGGCATTCCATGTGTGCATGCGGTTGCTTGTATTTTACACAACAAGGCTGACATATTCCCATTTGTGTCTAAATATTATAGGTAATTTATGCAACAATTATGTTACTGCATATTGTATAATATGCATACTGTTAACTTACAGTTAAGTTACTGCATATTGTGCAGGAAATCAAGCTTCATGGCAACTTACTCTTATATAGTGTTGCCATCCAAGGGCCCCAGACTCTGGCCTGTAAGTAATGGAGAAATGATTAATCCACCGATTATGAGAAGGGCACCGGGCAGACCCAAAAAGAAAAGAAACAGGGCTAATGATGAACCAACTTCCAGCAAAGTACTACCAAGACTTTTGACCACTGTCAAATGTAAAAAATGTGGCACTTTAGGACATAACTCAAGGACTTGCAAAGGGAAAACAGCGGCGGATTGAAAATTACCAAAAGGTAGTAACAAGGCAAGGAAGCAAAGGAAGACAAAGGAATCACCAACTGTCTTGACACAATGGTCACAAGCTCCACAAACACAAGAATGAAATATTTGTGAATCCAGATTCTGTTTTGCTACTTTGCACTTAGTTTTGGTTGAATCCACATTTTGTGTAATGGATCACATGTAATATTTGTGAATCCAGATTCTGTTTTGCTACTTTGCACTTAGTTTATGTTTATGTATAATGCTTTTCTACTCTTTTGTTATATATAAGACAGTTTAGCAGTTTTACAAGAAGGCATGCATCAATGCATAACCTCTTGAGTCAATACAAAAAGGCATGCATCAATACATATAACAATTTTCCATCTATATGAGTCGACTCATCCTGTTTTGCATCGATACATATATATTTCAAAAATTGGAATTCAGTTCTGTTTCTTGGTTGCATCAATACAAAATCATTTGTGTCGATACAAACCAATTCTTCTTTCTGGAAAATAAAATTTTACACAGTATGCATCGATGCATACGTGTTTTGCATCGACTCATATAAGAATCGAGGCTCTGGATATTTGATCTTGCATAAATACATAAGTGCTTGTATCAATACATATCTAACATGCATCGACTCATCCGTGTCATGCATCGACTCATGTCTTAATTAGTTTTCTGGAATCATTTTGATAACAGTATGTATTGATGCATAATCCTTTGTATCAATATATAAGTGTCATGTATCGACACATAAGTAGTTTGCATCGACGCATACGTAACTCAACTTTCTGGAAACCATTCCATTATTGTTCATACATAAATTCCCCAGCCGAGATGTAAGGCCGGAGGGGGGTTTGCAGGCATCCGGGATGAATCTCGGATGAGATATGAGACGCTTATCCGGCATAGTTCCCGGAATTGGGATAGGAGACCGGGTCAGCCCCGGGATATGACCCGGACGTCTATCCGGGCTAGGAGGGTCGGATTGGTCTCCGTTACGCTACTTATGGATCAGTTACGAACGTTACGAATCATTAAGTAGCGGTTTCAAGTATTAAATGGACGGTTACGTCATTATGATCATTAGTGATGGCTATGCTATAAAAAGAGGCCTTAGGGCCATGGGAAAAGGATCATTCTCTCATTACCTCTCTTAGCCACACGCTCAAGAGGGGTCAAATACTTTATCTCTAAGGGCTCCCAACTGCGGGTAAGCTAGACCCATAGCTTGGAGGTCATTCGTCCTTGTATGAGCCTCCGAATCCCTTAAGATCTTACATGAGGTTTTTCCTGCAAGAACATTGGCGCCCACCGTGGGGCCGGTGAAACTTTCCTGGCCACACAACAATATCCTAAACAAATATTCGTACTGTTCCGATGAGATCAAACTAATGTTCTTTTCATCACCAAAGTCTATAAACCACTCTGTACGTTGTATAAGAGTACCCAGATACAACGCGCGTAGCACATATCCGTTGGTCGTTCATCATACTTGGATCACCGGCGAAGGCGACTCACTATGATAGCAAATATGCATGATGGATCAGAACCGGTGGCATCGTCTCATATAGTCATCAACGGTCGAAAATCACATGCGACAAGGAGCTTGATCAGGATCGGCATCATCCAGTTTCCTTACCAGGATTTTGTGATCCTGAGACACATATTCAAAACCCATTTTCTTAAAATGGATGGGACGTGTCTTTGTGTCCGGCAAGTTGGAGAGACCTTGTTCCTGTTTTCGGTGTCTTCATAAAGGAAAGGGTGGTTTTGTGTCCGGTGGTTCCCAGATTTCAACATCACTGAAGCGCAACCCACATAGGGACGAACCTGGCACAGTCGGCAACGAATTCTCCGACTCCAACAGCGGCGTAGCGACATCCACATCAAGACAAAAGAGATTGGGAATTGAGATCCCCAACTTATTGAGGCGTCCTTTAGTAATGGCGATCGGACAATCGGGAAAGATAAGTGTGCTGAAGTAACCGATCTGTCCAGCTCGGTGTTCACACATCTCGACGTTTAGTTCGTAACACGTTTCCAGCATCGGTTCACGAATGGATTCACCTCGACAATGAAACTTGCTTGTGACTCGATCTCCGGGATTAAACCATCAGAACACAACGCACAAAGATAAGTAGCGTATATTTACTTATGTCTAATTAATCTAATTAATGCTCTATGCTTCTAAACGTCTCTATGACCTTCCTCATGATTGTGTCTTGATCTGTCATGATTTAGAATTGACTATTCTTATTGTAACGTATTAATGTCGGTTATAGTAAGAGAGCAATATGAAATATGAAATTTAGAAGGAGTTGGGACAAAATTTGCGGTGTTCTGCTGTCGATGCAGTTAATGCTAATACCAACTCAGGCTATAGCAATTTTGTATTATAGTGTTATTACTGCACTATTGCAGGATTGGGAACAAAGTCAATACTATTAAGGTAATCATATTTTGTCTGTGGAACGACTTGTGTGGATGTTTCTAAGATAGCAGTTATGTAGGACTATGAAAACATGCTTATGTAAGCTATAGAATTGCAACAATATGGGGCCTTAGCTGTCTATTCTTTCGGCATCTATCTATGTATATTTTGACAGTATTATTAGCTAAACTAATGTGTTGAGGTTTTTTAATTCAATGAGCTTTTCAACACTGCTTTGCAACCATAAATGCCATTGTCATGTCGCTGCTCGTGTCTTTAGCTGCAGCTGGAAGTGATGTGCAATAGATGGATCATACAGGGGTTCTTGGAATCTCATGCACATAAGGAACTTCATTCTTGGTTATACACTCGTAATACCAATAATTCAATGAGACGCCGATTATGACAACGACGATTATGGGTAGGCGATATCTAAAATCTAATGGATTAAATTCTGAATAGATTCAACGAAGATGTTTGGAAAGTCTCCGACCTCGTCATTCGAGCTCAGGAAGAAATCAGAATGGATGGTACAGTGGTGGTGAGACTTTAGGCGATTCCGTTAGCAACTGATACCATGCCAATGTCTAAGTTGCACCGAGGTGCTTGATGAAAGGCACGAGTTATGACATGCTCGTCTATTCTGCGCCTCACGTCAAGAATTTATTATGAAAGAAGCGATATGGTATCGAAGCAAAGTGGTCATCGCAACAAGGAATACTTCAAAAAGATAAGTGAAGCTTAAATTTCTTAATATCTAAATGCAGTCAATGGTTGTTCGATTAGATGTAGTCTTCATTATGTCGTTAGATCGTCCGGACCAAAGTCGGTATATCCATGCGTTGTCGGATCTAAATTATGCATAAGATAAAAAATGAACTACATTATTGATATTAAAATTAAGTGATTATCTGTGCTTTCTATTTGGTTCATATGGATATTCATTATTGAAATGTGTATGGTTATAGCTCTAGTCCAATGTCAGTTCTACGTTCAAGTGCATGGACCATGTTGTTGCATAAATGGAAAGAACTTGCGATGTAGTGCGACACTATCAACACACAGAAATAATGCTGGCATAATGGGATGGTCGGTTTGCACCAGTGCTGCAGATGACCACAGAAGTTGGTCGGAGATACAAGGCTTGACATAATCGCAAGGCTAAGGCACCAAGTTCTCTCGGGGCTGTAGTCTTCTATGTTTTATCCAGATAAGTTTATTACTTGCATTCTATTGGTTAATAGTGGTACTTGCATTTTAAACATGAATGATGTATAACACGGTTAGCATCCAAACTGTTAATAAAGTTACAGTTGCCTGTGTAATGTTTAAAATACATGTAGTTAGTTCATGATAATGAGCCCTGCTAGCGTGTATTATTACGAATTAAGAAACACTACTCATAATGTATTCCAGCTTTCTAACCACAAGTAGCCGCGTTAGCATTAACATGGGTTGCTTTCTTATGACATCATTATCATTTAAGTCACCATTTTCATCAGTATTCTCTGCATTCAATACATGAAAAGAAACCAACATCTTAGTAATGCGTTTCCGTTGTAATTTGCCAATGCTTTGATTGCTACAATAATTGCTAAAATAAACATTGCGAAATAATGTTTTGAGGAGTAACTACCAAGCTGTTACAAAGATCTTTGTAACGTAAGAAATTTGTACAAGGATCTTCAACCTCGACATAATAATGTGATGATGTCGGTACGATCTCCGGTTCCTGAGCAACACTGTCGATAAACAGTAACGATGTTAATATCAAACCATATCTGGTCGTCATCTCGGCGCTGTCAGCACCTGTGATAAAAATAGGACTTCCACTACGCTAGCGGAAGGTGGAGGTTACTGCCTTCAGATATCAAGTGAAGGTTGGTGTGTTTTTGTCAAGTCAGAAATTCAGTCAACAGAAATAATGAGGTTATTCTCGTGCGTCGAAGTTATGCAAGGCCGATGTCAAGTTAAGTACTGCCAACATCCATGGTATTGGAGGGGGGCTGATTATTGCTTGTAGAAGAGAGTGTCGACTAATCCGGTGTCCGAAATCATGGTGTTGCCGTGTTTCTAAAGGATAAGTCATTCTTATATGATTTGTTAAACATTTACTTATGATTTATTGACCCATTTGACGGTGAGTTCCCGTATTTATAAAGCTAGCTCGGCACGAGGAAACAAAGTCTCTTTGCATAGCCGTTGCAGTGGTATTCAAAGCTAAATATTGTAACCATTATGCCGCTCATTGTTACTATGTTCTAACATGTTTTGTTTTGTTGAGTATACACTCTCTACAGGGTTATATATCCTCAAAAATGTTTGATAAACCAGGTTCTGGAAGTATTTATCATTGCGTGTTGTATTGATCAGATAGTGCAATTTTTGACTGCTCTATTGCTGTTACGGTTATTGTAACACCCCTTCTAAATACCCGCGTTTATAGAATTAAATAATCAGAGTTTATCCACAATTAAGAGGCGTCACAATTTAAATCATAAAAATTTGACCAAACAGCGTCATGCTTTCACTGAAGAATATGCATAAATTAAATCATACTCAAAATTATGTTTAACAGCGGAAATGAAACATAATTAAATC